>OZ007560.1:5000000-6250000 GCA_963931875.1 Pollenia griseotomentosa
GTATGGACCTATAATTTCAAAATTGCATGGTATTATTTCTGGACATATGGAGCTAAAATGGAGCAAATGTTAACACAACATCTATATCAGCTACGGTTTTTGGCGTATTTAAATAATTTCCCAGAGTGGGCATTAAATGGGGAATATGGTAAATTATGAACTGAGTTTTCAAAGAGTTTCTACTGTGATTAAAGCCTTATGTAACAACGAAAGACAAAGAAATTCTGCTACATAAACATTATTCGTTGCGGATGTATATATATATATATATATGTTCCGTTAACTCCCATTGGAGCATAGGGCGCCAACAATAGTCGTTCTCCACCGTACTTGGTTTTGGGCTACATTTCTAACTTTGTTCCATGTTAATCCCACAGATCGGCTTCGGTGGAACGTCTCCAAGTAATTTTAGGCCTTCCAACACTTCGTCCTGCTTGCGGATGTATGTGTACTAAAATTTATTAAGAGAGTAGGCTTTATATAAGGCTCATGCAGTGTTGCCAGTGGAAAATACCTACACATGCTAAAAAAAATTCGATTTTTCCCTACACGTTGAAAAAATTTCCCCTACAAAAATCCCTACGCATTATTGTCATTAAAATAGAAGAGAAAACATTAGTTATAAAAAATAAATTGTATTCGAATAGCCATATTAACACTTTGACAAAAAATAAGTATGTATGTACTCTTAATAAATTCAATCAAATCTTTCAACATTTAATTATATCCTAGTCGTATAAAAAATATCCATTGCCATTAGTGACTAGCGAAATGGTTGGCATGTTCACTCTATACACCAATGGTGCTACTGAAAGTGTATACAGTAATTTTGACTTAGCTGCACAATCTCCTTTGCACGATTTTTTGTGCAGGTAAATCAAAAATGCAGCTATCTTAAATGTATTTAGCTGCCTTAATGTGCAGGTACGCAATTGTGGTTACCTGCATTAAAGTGCAGCTAAAATAAAGTGTTTGAAAGAGTGGTAACAACGTTTTTATTAATACATTGATAATAACAATTACGTTCAAATAACCTGTAGTCATTTCTTATGCATTTTTAGACGGAACGAGATAGCCAAATTGGTAACAATAAAGTGTGGGACAGAAAAGTCGCTGTAGTACAATGTTAAGAATAGCGCTGCAATCTGTCAAAAGTTAAAAACGGCAGTTTCAAAGTAGTGTCAACAGAATACGTAGTTGTAGTAGTCGTAGCCGTTGAAGCGCAAAAATCGAAATTTTGAACTTTGTTGCGCTACAGAGCATTTGTCAGCTTCAAATACTACTACAACTACTTTATTCTGTTCCAGACCTAAGATTTGCTATTCCTTTCATACAATCATGGTAAAGTTGCTGTAACCACAACCCATATCCATAAATGTAGGTACATGCAAACAACTTGACTTGTTTGCGATTTTTGTTTTTGTAAACAGCTAAAATTGGATATTTATGTGAAAAAGTGGCCACCATATTTTTCATGTGTGCAGCTAACTTTGATGTTTTATATGAAAATATTTTAAAGCTGCCCAGAAATATGAAAAATGTGCAGGTATACAAAATGCACGTAAAGAAGGATTTTGAAGAATAATTACAGAAAATATGTAATTTGGGCAGTTAAGTCAAAGTGCAGCTAACTTGGATTTTTTGTAGGAAAATTGTTTTAAAATGCCAAAAATTTTGGGCACTTATCTTAAATGTGCAGGTAAAGAAAGTGCACTTAAAAAATGAATTTATATGAGATTATAAAGAATAATGCCAAAAATTATCAATTTTGTGCAGTTAAGTCAAAAGTGCACGTAAATAAAAGGCAGTTAAGTCAAAACTACTGTACCACATTGTACATACAATATATCTTTCTCCAGACACTTATAGCTGTAACAATTGGTACCCACCATTCATTAACTTCTTTGCTAACCCTAAGTAATACAAAAAACATATTTTTTTCTTAGATAAATTTTGTATTTCTTACTAAGGCATTGATGTCCATTTCAGCCAAAAAATTTTTAGAAACCCCACCACTTTGTTTCTTAAGATATCTTAGAAAAAAACATATACATACATGCATAGTAGTGTCGCCAACTTTCTAAACCACAAATAACTCTGGAAATATATTTTTAAGCGATTTTAGGAAAAATAAAATTTTTTTAACGGTTTTCTGTCCGATTTTCCCTACGCTTCCATTTTAGTATCAAAAGTACCTACATGTAGGGATTTTCTCCTACTTCTGGCAACACAGGGCCTATGCTAAATTATGGACCGATCTTTACGAAATTTAACAATATGACGTCTAGTCATAAAGAACGAAAGTGACAAATCTTATATCAATCCGTGCACCTTATATCAATCAACCACCATTTATCTTAGTTTTTGTAACAAAATTATCAATTTTTTAGGGTGGTTGTTTCACATTTGGACTCACGACTCTCATCCTTCAATCAGACGGATAGACAGACGGACATGGCTTAATCGACTTAGAATTACTGAAGGAGCCAGAATATATGTACTTTATGGGGTACAAAAAGTTTCACACAGAATGACAAACTTAGTATACCCACATTCACCACTAGCGGGGGAGGGTAAACAAATATATTATTTCTAAAAGGAAAATCTCACATTAAAAAAAAAGAATTTTACAAGTTCCAAAATAATAAATTTTAATCTTTTCAATTTGTTGCTTTAAGATAACTGTTATTTAAGTTTATTTTAAATTATAGGATCATATTCCGTAATTTTTAAACAAAACAAAGTTAAAATACAAGAAAATAATTAAAAACACCCACTACACACGATAGTTTTTAGGATGTTGTTTTTTCTTAATTCCCTTTTGAAACAACTTCCAAAAATCACATGAGTTCCTACGATGATTTTTAGTTGCAAGGCTTTCTATGTTTATAGTAGGGCCTCGACTTTGCGTAATTCGTTTAACCGGTAACATTAACTATCCGGAAAATGTTTTGCATCGATATAAAATTTTTTTTAACGATAACCTCTTTTATACTGCATTATCCGAAATTATAAACAAATTTTCTTGTTTTTGCTTACTTTTAAACAATCAAAGAAAATAGTGAATAAAATAGAAATAAATCCCCTCGCAACGTACTGGAATGGAAACATGTTTTGCCGAAATTACTTTTTTCTCATATTATCTTAACATGTGCATAATACATACATACACACTTGGGTTTTTAAACGCGTTTAAGCAAAATTTTGCTTAAGGTAATCAAAGCCGTTCAAATTACATTCGAGATGATTAAGATGACAGTTGATTTAGAAAAAAAAGCACAAAAAACAAATTTATATTTCTTTAAAGTATTCAAAGTGGAAAAAGTACTTTAATGAAGTTATCAGAAGATTATTTTAAACATATTTTTTATTTATTTATTTCTCTTTTTACAAATGTTTCTTTATTTACAATCTACCCAATGAGTTACATAATTTACAAGTAAATATTTTCGATTTTTCTAGAATTAGTGATAGAATTTATACACAAATTCAACTTCAACTTTTGACCTCCCCCATGATCAAACTGACCAGATTCTGAAAATATCAATTCGCTTCGGGTTTTTACGAGCAATTAAATTTTTAATGTGAATCCTGCAATCTATCACTTGGGGAAGTTGCCCACACCAGTTGACAGAGACGACAGAGTTTTTGCTGAAATACTTGGTATTTTTATCACATGTAATGTCTTAAAAGTTAGCAAAATCGGTTTACGGGTTCAAAGCTTATTACGATGTGGCAAAGTAGAACAACAATTTATGATAAAATCTAAGATTTTTTCTTTGTTAATATGAGAAAAAGCCATAGAAACACAAACCAAGTATCTGTGTTTATCCCTCTTTCTTTATCATCGTTCGCCTACAATCTAAAAGAGACGTAGAAAAGGCGAAGTCGTAAAAGTCCCTGTGTGAAATGTCTATCACTTTGCATGGGTTATTAACTTGTTCTATATGTTTACATGACAATGTCAATGTCAATAAATTTTTAGGAAAATAAGTTGTAAAACACGAAAATACTTATAAGACAACAACAAACAAATTTTATTAATTAAATTTAATTCACGTTTCTCACCGCACTACTCTAAAAAGTGATAAAGCTTCAAAATGTATGTTTATTAAATATATAATTTAGTTAATTGAGCATTAAATTCTAGAGACCTTATAATGTATTCACACTATTAAAGTTTAACACGTTAAAGCAACTATAAAAAAAAAAATTAAGAAAATGTTTTCAGGCTACAATTATCATGTTATGATGTACCTTGTCAGATGCTTTGCCAACTGACACAAAAATATGTAAAATGAAAATGTATAATTAACTTTTTTTTTAACCTTTTTCCCACCAGATTTTTTTTTTTAATAATTGAAAGTTGTTGTTTTTTTTTTTTTTTTTTATAACTAATTATGCATGTACTCTCTCACTATATTTAATTTAATTAATGACGCACAGTGTCACGTGCTTCGCCAAAAATAGTTGCAGTCGTTGTAGGAAATTTTCATTATTTTTTAACTTTTTTAATAGCGAATAACTCAAATTACATCGTTCAAATTTAAAATATTACCTAAACACTTTGCATAGTTTGTGAGTTATTGTAACTCAAAGTTAGGGTAGATGGGGTAAAAATCTCAAATTTCATATATGAGGGCATAAGTCGTGAAGCGGACAATCTTTTTTTGTATGATGTTTATTTGTCGAGTTATGGGGTGCTAAACTGTTGTCGTTTTTAAAAATTGTTTTTTTTTTTAAATTATTGTTTCGAACTAGAAACAAATAAAAAACAAAACTAAGAAAAGCCATTCTTATTGAAAATTGTTTGATATTTGCAAAACTGGAAATTACCTATTAATTAAAATTTTCCAACTTCGGTTAATTTATTTTTTTTTTTAGCAAAATTAGCCTAGATCTACATAAATAAATGTGAATATCCATATTAATTGTAAACAATATTATTTTCTATATTTTTCCTTTTTTATAGGGAGGTAACGAATACCGATACCGTTATATATTTAGGACATATTTCAAGTTTCTCGATATATCGGTATCGGAGTTACTTTGCTGTCGGTACGACGATACTTTTTATAGCAACTAAGACATTAAAAAGCAGAGCATAAAATCAAAGCAGAATAATGAAATTGTTTCATATAATAAATGAATCAACGGAGAGGAAGAATAGTCCTAAAATTTTGCGACTTAGCAATTGCTAAAAAAAACATTTAAGGCTTTGAAAAATAATAAAACCTCTTGCTTATCTACAATTCTTGACCCTCGATACAATACTCGAATATTTCATTGGCAATCGACTTCAATCGTGTCAAAAAACGGCTTATTGAGCTACTTAACATTACAGGGGGGTGGTTCAAGTTCTGATAAGTCAAAAATAACTGGCCTGTGTTTGTGAAACAAATTATAAGAGAATCCGAGAAGGATGAGCCTCTTCTAAAGTTTCTACGTGGGAAAGAATTCATGGGAATCCCGGAGCAGTTTTTTTAAATTAATTCCGGGAAATTTTTTCCGGGAATTTCAAATAAAATTTTTTGAAATTTAAATTTGTTAGCATCGTTTAAATCAAAAACTAGCAATAAAAATTAACTAAAAAAGTTACTAAAAACTACCTACAAATCGAACTGTTTTCCCTACGCCAATAAATCAACGGTCTTTCTAATTGCAGATCAAATGTCTAAAATGCTTCTTGAAGTAGAAAATGAAAATGTACACGATACACCATCACCAACGCCAGATGATGAACCATCTACAAATTCTAAAAAAATATATGTAAAGAAAATACAAAAGCCTGAAAATATCTTAAAAAAAGAATTTGACGTCTATAAAGTCACGGGTAACAGGCCAACAAATGTGTAATCTTTGTATGATTCTTACTATCAACCCAACTTCTGTAGAAAGCGAAAGCACGTGTTCGGTAGCAGGCAATATACATATCAACAAGGATTAGAAATATAATCTCTGATGAGCTTTTAAATGCTTTAATAATACAAACAAATTTTTGCTTAAAAGAAAATTAATTTTACCAAGTTGCAATCAATAATAACTACTAAATATTGATAAGTTTAAATAATTCGTGATCTCCAAAAAAAAAAAAATAAATAACCGCTGACCCTAGAAACTTGAAATTTTGACTAGCAATTGGTCACTCCCCCAATCGATCCACTAAGACGCGATTTTTCGAAATTCAAATGTTTAGAGGGTAAAAAAAGATAAAAACGGAAAAATTCGGTAACCTTATTTCTCCAAAACTAAAAGAGATGCAAAATAGAAGTAATACTTATCGTTGTTCTTTAGAAAAATAAGCGGAAATTCGGCCCTATTAGGGAGTAAACGGGTGAAATCGGAATTTTTGTACTTACTTTTTTGCCACCCTATCTATCTTTTGAAAAAACAAAACCACATTCGAAACTTATCAAAAAAATACGTATACGGATTTGGTACTTTTTCGAAATTCAAACATTTAAGGGGGGAAAATCGTAACTATTTTTGGTACTTTTTTTACAGGCTTTTGTATTTTCTTTACATTTATTTTTTTAGAATTTGTAGATTGTTTATCATCTGGTGTTGGTGATGGAGTATAGTTAGATTTGTATGTAATTTTAGTAAAGAATATATTTTTATTGCTCGTTTTTGATTTTAACGATGCTAACAAATTAAAATTTCAAAAAATTTAATTTGAATTTCCCGGAAATTCTCGGAAAAAATTTCCCGGGATTAATTGAAAAAAAACGTCCCTGGATTTTCGGGAATTCTTTCCCGCGTAGAAACTCTAATACATAAATATATAATATGCATGTACACATGAATCTAACAATTTATTTGGTTTTGTTTTGGTTTTCTGTGGAATTAATAAAGCAAATTTTAAATTTTCATATTATTCGAATGTGTATTTTTAGTCAAATTACAATCCTCAAAAGCTTTTATACTTTAATAGTCTTGGAAAATATTGAGGGACTAAGACTATTAAAGTATAAAAGATTTTGAGGATTGTAATTTGACTAAGAATACACATTTGAATAATATGAAAATTTATAATAAATGTTACTCAACATGAGAAATAAAATTCCTAGATTCTATTTGTTAAAGCAAATTTTTTTAGGCTGTTGTGTGTGTATGTGTATATTCTTTTAAAAAAGTAAAAACTTTTGTCTTGAACTCACTAAATGAAATCATTGTTTTATTCAAAGAATTCCGGGATTCCCGGGAATAAGATTTTTTTTATTTCGTTTCCCGGGAATATAAAAAGTCCGGGAAATTAGAAACCCTAGCCTCTTCCCATCCTATACTGTGATTTTGTAAAAGAAGAAGTCGAAAGCAATAACATGTTATACCCAAACATAAAAAAATGGCGCAGAAATTCTGAAGTTTTCAAATTAGTTTTATCGCATCTGAGAGACTATTTTCACTACAGCAGCCGTATTCCGTTCGATAAAGCTAAATCTCTATCGCTAAAAATTGATTTAGAGATTTTTGGCTACGAATGTAATTCTTTAACGCGCATTGCTAAATTTGGCAATGCCATAAAAATTTAATTCACCACAATTTAATGTCATGGCTTAAATTTTGTATTCTCTATGGCATTTAAGCGATCGAGATTTAGCTTTCGCTTAGCTAATTACAGAATACGGCTGCAGGTCTGGTTGAAAATGACTTGCCAAATCTTGTGTCTCTGCAAAAAATGTGAGAATTTCAATAAACCACCATATTTGTTTTCTTAAATTTGGCCTCTTTATTGTCCTCTGATGGACGATACATCGGCATCAAAATTAAACAAGTAAGAGTGCTATATTCGGCTATGCCGAATCTTATATACCCTTCACCATAATGACATAAGAACAAAAAGTTATATACATAAATAACGTTCTTTAGATAAGTATAAATAAATATTAATTGCGCCACGCCAACTTTTCATTTCGCCATGACGAAGAATATAAAAAAAACAAAAAATTTATATATGTAAGTCCGTTTCCTCTTTTGCCAAAGTTGATGTTTGAAATTCGTTTTATAATCTTAAAATCGTTTTTAAGAACATAAAAAAATTAAATAAAAAAATTTAAAAAAAAATTCTTTTTGGGCAACGAATGCTTTTACTGAAGAAGCGTTAAATTAAAATATATTGAGTCTATGAGTTTGTTTCTTTATTTGAGCGGCATATCATATACATGCATTAATGCGTATGTCGATGCGTAAAACTTAACACATTACAAATAAAATCCACCACTGGTAGTGAAGGGTATAAAAAAACCACATTACCAACACTGTATTACCATATCCACTGTATGACCGTAGAAACCAAAATTGAGTTGGTTTGTATGGTATGTTTATGTCGTTTTGGTAATACAGTGTTGGTATGGTAATGTCACGTCTAATTGGACCTTTAAAGGAAAAAATTTGAGGCAGTCGTGGTTTTTTACTCATATTTCAGCCATTTGTGGACCGATCTCGCTGAATTTCAATAGCAAACCATATGTGACATATGTGACCATATGTGACATAAATGTATAATAACCTGGCCCCCATCATATATGGGGTCTTCTGAAAATCCATTTCAACGGACAGACGGACATCGTTAAATCAACTTCGCTCCTCATAAGGACCCAGAATATATATACTTTATAGGGTCTAACATCAATATTATAGATTTAGTCTTAGGAGTCTCCGGAAAACACATATCAAACGTAAGACGGACAGACGGACGGACAGACGGACGGATATCGTTAAATCAACTTCTCTCCTCATAAGGACCCAAAATATATATACTTTACAGGGCCTAAGATCAATATTGTAGAAATTACAAACGGAATGACAAACTTATATATACCCTATTCACCACCTGTGGTGAAGGGTATAAAAACATCGACATCGTCCATTTAATATTTTCATTTATTTAATTTTTTTTATAATATTTTTACCATTTTAAATTTTTATGTTTTCAATTAAATCCTTTATTTACAAATACAAAAAGTGCATTTCAAAGCATAGCCGTACAAAGTACGTATAAATGTATTTACATACATGCATACAATGCATTATAAGTAGTGTTTTTCATACGAGATTTCCCGGGACAAAAATCCCGGGATCCCGCACATTTTTCGGGGAAAAAAATACCGGGTGCTGGAATTCCCGAGATTTTTTTTTATTTAATTATGGCGACTTTACTGCTGATATGTATAATTATAAATAAGTTGTGTAATGAAAAAGATCTTAGCCCTTAGTCAAAAACGATGTTTAGTCAAAAAAACGAATTTTAAGTTTTTGATTGGCTTTAATTCATTTTTTTTCGTTTGTTTGGTTTTAATAACTTAAGTCTAACATAACTGCTTCTAATCGTTATCATCTGATCTTAGGAAAAAAGTCTATGAAATACACCAAATAAATATTGTTTCAATTTAACATAACGAAAAACTACAGTTTCTGACTTAAGACATTTTTGCCAAACGCAAAAGAGATGTCAATTTATATCCGATAAGTAAGGCAATGTTAAATGCTTTGAAATTTCGAAAGAAAAAGGGTAAAAATGTTTAAAGACCTAGATTTATTTAATAAAATCGAAAAAATGAAAATAATTTATTTTTAAAAAGGAATTACAAGTTTTGAAGTGCTAAGAAAACTAAAAGTGTCTAGAGTATATAATGTTCCTTTGGATATCAAGGCAAACACCCGTTTTCTCATTGAAATCTTCTTGATAAAAATTACGAATAAATCCTATTTTAACAGAAACATTTTGTAATACTTTTTTTGGTTTTATATAAATGCTGTTGGCTTTGAATTTATTCTGTGGCAATAAGGGCTTAAGTCTATTTGTTTAGTTGTATAGGAGAACAATTTAAAACTTTAAAGGTGGCTTTTGGAAATTTACTCCGAATTTCCCATAATCATCATTTCTCTGTGGTTATAGTTTTTTAAAATTTGTATTCCTAAACACTCCTTATCACCCAGATCGGAAGTTTTTATTATACCAAATGTTATTGCACATTGAAAAAAGATAAACAAAAAGTAATTTTGCTAAAACTTCCTCAAAAATCCTACAAAATAATTAAAATTTTGCCCATATGGGTTTGCTTGAGCAAAGTGCGAAACGGATTGCACTTTCCGTACGGAATCAAATGTTTTTTGATTTTGTTTTTGTGTTTTTAAATGCATTTGACAAGCTTTTTGTTAATTTTTGACAGAAACTTATGCATATTATAGTTGGGCCTTAAGATTTTCAGTAGTAAAAAAGAATTTGAGCAGTCCGTAAGTTTTAATGCAAAGTAGTTTATACATGTTTCAACATCGATGTATCGTGTTTTTATGAAATTTTAATTATTCCAATAAAATACAACATTGTAATAAACTACATACAGTCGAACTATGAAATTTACATGGAAAACCAAAACCAAACTACTCAAATGCAAACAATTTAATTATGTAACCCAGGGATAGAAAATGGCTTTTATGATTTTGTACCAACTATGAAAACAGAATGTACTTTTAAGACCATGACGGTACCATTTTTTGTCATTGTTCTGCAAGCGAAGAATATTCCGAGTCGAAGCCGAGTTATTTCATCTCTATACTCCCTACCTAGATTTTCAATATTAGAAAGCCAATATTACAAATATTTTAAATCATTAGGACTCTGTCGCCTGGCCGCTATTATAACGCTAAACATACCTTCTGGAGGTCACGGCTTATACCACCAAAGGGTCGTGTTTTGTTTAATACACTCTCTAAAATGGATTTAAATATGTTCGCGAGCGGAAAACCAACATATTGGCCTACTGATCAGCGAAAAATTCGAGATATCTTCGATATCAAGCGGGGCCAGTAAATTGATCACACTTTAGCTTTATTTTTAACAATTTTTGTTGACTTACTTAACTTTATTTGTAAGAATATTATTGTATAAGATAATTTGGAAACTGGTTAATGATTTTTGATCTGTCTAAAGTTTAGAAAAAGCAAACAGTCAAATATTGGTTAAGTGTGAACAAAGCTTAAGTATTTTAACTGCCTGTTTCGTAAAAATTAAAAAAAATATGTAATTTCAATATGAATACGAGAACGAAATACATACACATCTGATAGAGAAATTATCTACTTTTAATTTAAATCATGACAAAACAATTTAAATGGGAATTTCGATCGATATCGAATGCTGTCATAAGGCCCCAGATTATAATAATTGAAAAAATTTTTCTGAACATAAACGCAATTAAGTTAGAGAGGGGAAAAGAAAAGGCATTCTCTTTTCCCCTCTTTCCTAAAAGCTCAAGACTGGACAAGTCACACTTGACGTGTGTGAACCGGCACAAATTATTTATTACGAACATGTTTCTTCTTTAAGCCTCGTCCACAATGGCGGCAACATTTTCACTTGGTGTTCACAATAAGCCAACAATTATTTTCACAACCCCAAACATTTTCAATTAACACAACAATATAACGAAATTATTATTAAATTATTTTTATTAATATTATTAATTATTTTGTTAAAATTATAATTCAAAACTAAATAAAATTATTTAAAACTTCATTTACAAATTAAATTGTTGCTGAAGTAAAAGTAGATTCAACTTTTTAAAAAAGTTTTAGTTAAATTTCTGTTCGAAAATTAATGGAAAATAAATGAAATACTTTGGGAAGAAAGAATATAGAAGAAAACACAAAATTGTTGCCAACATTGTGAACGAAGCTTTATTTTACTAAAGAAATAAATCTATAAGATGAAAAACAATAAAATTACAACTTGAAATATAGAAAGAGATCATTTGATTCTAGTGATAACCGGTGTGGCCGTAAGTATAATTGATTTGCTGTTCATCCTGGGCATTCACATGGGTGCGCGCTGCATAAATTAAGGCGGCCATAAATGCGGCATTGTTCATTATCATTGTGGTGAATGTGGCCATTTTAAGAACAGGCAGAATGAAGGGTAGGAATGTGCCCATTAATATGGCCGGCATAATCTAGGATTGTAAGAGCACATTAAAATTTCATGAAAATGCAAAAGTTAATTAAAGTTTACCATAACAGGAACAGCCATTTGCAACATGGTCGTTTTATACGAAGATTTCTCCTTTTTGTGTTTCTTCCTTTTCTTTAAGTCTTGATGTTTCGATTTGGTATCGATGTCATCTTCATCCAGACTAATGTTTTCCTGTCCTTCCACACTGCTGTCGGCAAATCCTGTGTCCTTTAGGATCCCTTTGATGCCATCATTCTGAGAACGTCCTTGATGCGCCAAATGATGTTTAATTCCTAAAAATGCAAAGAATTGGTGAGACTTCGGTTTGTTTACTATGTGCTGTCTTTTTACTTTTTTTTAGGGAAAACTTCACTTTGTTTTCTTTGCTGGGTACGATTTTTACCATTAGACCCGGCAAAAAGTGCAGTTTAATGTCACGATTTTTGAAAAATCTTTGAAAGTGTAAAACCAAATGTTTGTTTAGGTCTTTGTCTGACATTTTTCTAAAACGTTCGCTAATCAAACTGCCCATTTGTTCGTCTTCGCCGAAGAATTGATTTAAGAAGTCTTTGGTAATGTTGCCTGTGTTTGGTCGCAATTTCCGTTCCTCCATTTTTTCTAATACGTACAGTTTTGTACAGCGCAAAGTACTAAATTCCCGTAAACATTCGTAAATGCGCATTGGAATTGACGCCCTAAAATAGGGTATAGAAATTGGCTTTACTGCTGCTGTTGTTTGGGGTAGTGGTGGTTGTAATTCATTTGGATATTCATCACTAGAGGCGCTGCTTCGTTGTTGTGGTTGTGGTTGTTGATCGTTGTTAGTATTGGCTGGTTGTTGTCCGGAATTCGCCGGTTGAAATTGATGTGTGGGCGTTATAAGTGCAACAACCCATACCAATAAGGCTAATTTTTTGTGTTGTGAAAATTTTAAATGTTTCATTTTCATCTTTGAAACTGTATTTAAAAATCTGGCTACAAAGTAATTGTCCTTGGCGGTTTTTAAAGCGTCTAAATCTGTTACATCTAGTATGGTGAACGTTCTGTTTGCTACTAAAACATAAGCTGACAAAGATGCAACAAATTTCCAATGAGCAGCCGCATGGATAAAACAAGAAAAAGAAAGTCACTTAAATGTGGCATGTAGTGGTTTTAAGTGGCATTCTAATGCTAAACTATTTTCTAATGTTGTTGCTGTCGTAAAAAGCATTTCATTCTTTAGCTGCTGGAATATCAATTATTAATGTTTTAGATGTAACCATATAAAGATGTTGATAATTTAAGATGTTGCTTGCGTCTTGTGGCTTTCAACTGGTTTTCCTTGATCTCGTGCTTTAAACTCAGAGTATTCAACGTTAGGAAACATAAAACTACACAAATGATTGTGTTGAAGCACAACCAGTGCTGATCTTGTTTATGTTCAATGTGAGTGTGGAATAGTGACCTGATTGCAGCTGGCAAAAGTCGTTCACGAGTCTGGGCCAAAATAGTTTTTTTTTGTTTTTAAATTGTTTTTCGTATTTTGCGTTTCTCTAAATTCAGTTTGTTGTTGTTTTAAAGTTCATTAACTAGTCAAATCTTGGTATGAATTCGATTTATTTATAAAGCTGCAGTTGTCTGCTGTTTTTTTATTGGCCTTGTTTTAGTCGAACAATTCCATTCTTTTATGCAAACATTAAAAAGAACCACAACAACAAGCAGATATTTTATTTGTGCACTCGTATCATCTATCAGAATTTTTAAAATATAACGATATTTTTTAATAATTTCATAAAGATAATTATTTTGTTTATTTTTCTATTAAGGTTAGTGCAAGTTGTTACACTTTAGTCGATCGAAATAAATGTATTGTTAGATATCGATTGGTACATTTAAATATCAGAAATGAGAACAACACATTCTCTCAAATTGACTGTCGGTTTCATTCATCAGTTGTTACAGTGAAGAGCAGAGCTGCAAAACTGTCGTTGGTTTTTTTCTGTCAGTAATACACATCATCTAAAAAATTTGTTTAAAATTTATTTTAAAGTATCAAGGTTGAAAACATTTTGGTATAATTATACATTGAAAACGGTAATTTTTTTCCTTGTTCTATTTTGTTGTTTGTTGTTCGAACTGAATTTTCACTCGATTACCACAGTTGTATTACATTTGTAGAGGTGAGGAACATTTTTTGGATATGTGGTCTGTTGTGGACCAATCACGAGAAAGTTTTAAATCTTTATCAGTATCAAACTTTTATATACATTTTATTAACAACAACTGATCTCACTGAAGCAAAGGGCTAGTTTTTGACAACGTACTTAAATATTATTTGTCTTTAAGGTTGATTTAAATACGACATGAAGTTTGCCAATACTGATACTTAAATAGCCTACATTGCTTATTAAAAGTCTATTTAAGTTGCTATGGTGTATAAACGTGAAAACTTGGAATCAATATCACAACAATAAAAAAAAAACAACAGGCAAAGCAAAAGAACAAGCAACTATTTCTTTGAGGCCACCTTGTAAATTAAGAACACACTACAAGTTAGTCAATTTGGTTAAAAAACAGTTTTTGACATTTTGTGGTGCTACCATATATTTATATAACACTTAAGCCTGGCCCACGATGTCAATTGCTCGCTTGCATCTTCAACGACAAACAGCTGATTTGTGCCCCTCTTAAAATTTTCAGCACGACAAGTCGATAAACCATTCAAGTGAAAGATACAAATTCGCGCCCCACTTATCAGTGTACGTTAACTCTCTTTTTGGTTTAAAATGTATTAAAACTAGCAAATTCATAAATCAGTTAACCCTTAAATCATCTCTAAGGCTGGATTTTTTAGATCTAAGTTAAACTAAGTTAAGTTAATCTGAAAACAGATTTGTGCCGCCATTACCAAGTTTGTATACAAAATTTTGACGAAACAGCTTAGTTTTGCTTAACATATTGGTCTCTTATGAAATAATAAAAAAAAACACATTTCTCCGGAAAAATTCGTGTTTCAAACTACGTTAAACTTAGTTTAAACTTATCCACATCTCAAAAACCCGGCCTAAGTGCATCAAGTTGGGCGTTTTAACTACCATTGAAAACAAATACAAAGTCAAAAATATTTTATAATTTTGTTGTTGCTTTCTTCAGAAATTGATATAGCGTTTTAAAATTTTCAACACCACAAGACATGCAGCGTTTGAGGTCACCTCGAGGTCACCCTTCGATCTTGAGCTTTTTCATTTAATATTAAAATTTTAGGATTTATCTTATTTGGCGTTAAAGACAAATTTTCCAGTGTGAATTGGAACTGTAACTTTTGTTATCTTCATCAAGATCAATGCAACTGTTTTGGCTTATTGCATCCATCTCTACACATACTGCTTTGGTATGATCAATTGCGTGTTCAATCAAAATACCCTTGAGAAAGATATTTTCACATGGATCCAAAAGAAATACACCTAGGAAGGCTTTATTCTTTTTTCAACCGATACCAACGTAGCAACAAAGGAGTGGCACACAATGAACATTTTGTTGCCGGATATTTTATTTATTAAATTTTAGTTTTTTTTTATTTTGCATATTATTTTATTTTTTGATGACACACAACACAAAAAATTTAATTAAAACAAATCAAAAAACAAACTAATAGTTTTCAATAACTCAACGTACGTTAGAAGTTGCCCAACTTTAGTACATTGCGTTAAAGGAAACGTGCGATATGCCACAAATCTTATAAGAAAACCTGTCTATGAACTAAGTTGTCTGTTGGAAAAAGCATCGTATAAAGTATTATATGTGACTCGGCCTTCAGAAATACTTTTTTGTTTTGCCTTCAAGTTAACAAATATTTGTTCTATTATCATGAGGAAATAATGATTTCGGTATCGGTATCAATACCGGTATTAACACGGTATTGGTGTCGGTTGCCATCCTTAATAGAAATATTTCTTGCGAAAATCAAGATAAGTGGTTTGGTGTAACGCCTTAAACTAAAAGTTTCCAAATCAAAACATACTGGCATGTCCTTGAAATTGAATTCAAGCAAAATTTAAATAAAACGAATTTTGATCCTGTTTTGATAGTTACCCAGAATATTACCCTTGATATACTTCCCACTTTGTATACCACTTGTCTTTATCGGAACCACTGCCCAATTTAGGAAAAGAAATTGAACTGAAAATCTCCAACGATTTTAATTTAACTCGATTTCGATTTACAGAACATGGCCGATCATTTCAACAACATTGTAAACGTATTGGAATACACCAATACCCCGGTTTGCGTCGATAATTGGGACCGGAAAAACTCGACGCAAACCGAAACGACGCAAAACAAAGCTCGATTTTCCATATATTTGTATTGATTTTCATTTAATTGGTTCCGAGATTCATAATTTTAGCTGAAAAAATAAATTTTGATTTGATAGACTCGCTGATTTTGGTCTTCAATCCAAATATTAAAAAGTGGCACTATTTTTTTCATTAAGAGACTTATAATTTTAGTAACCTGTTTATGTTGTAACGATGTTCTTGTTTCAACAAATTTCTTAATTTTATCAGCGCCACTGGAACAGCAAATGGATTTTATTGTAGAAGGGGATAGTTCAAGGCTTCTTTCAATATCAACAGCCTTTTCCCATGATTTAGAACGCGTCAAAATTAACAGTTTTTGGTTGTAAGCTTATTTGCTTTTTTTGACTCGTTGTTGCAAAATATTTAAATTTAACTTTACTTCAGCAAATACATACATATTTTCATTAGACTTAAACGTGTTTTCTGTGTTAGCTCTGTACAAACTTTTTTATATTAACGACGCAAATCGAAGCACTAGCGCCGCAACTTCGAAGTCATGCGATGCAAAGTGAAACAAGATCGACGCAACTTCGAAATCACGGAAATTTTAAAAAGACGCAACTTCGAAAACGACGCAAAACGAAGCGACGCAAACCGGGGTATTGGTGTACTCTATAAATATTCAATTTGCCGTTCTAAGAAATTATTATTTCTTTTTTTTTCTGTAGTGTTTTAAATTTTATAGAGTTGATTATAAACACGATTTAAAGTTTCACCTTCATTGCAGAACCTCGATAAAAACTTTAAAACAGACAATAAACAAACGAGTTTACTTTCATCGCCTTTTTAGACTTTGACAGAAGCATCAGCTAAAATTAACGAGTTAATGTTTCTAATTGGTGATTTTGAATCGAGTATTTCTACGTTGTTAACCTGCAAGTTGGATACAATTTATAGTGCTTTGCATCAAAAAGTGTTGACAACGATCAGGAAATGTAGAACGCAATTAAAATTGTTTACAAGAAAAACATTTCAATAATGAAAACCATGAAAAGAAAATGTCTTTTTCAACAACAAAGATACAAGATAAAAACAAGTAAAAGTGCTATTTTCGGCTATGCCGACTCTTTGGTACCCTCCACAGAGCAAGAATTTTTCATGATTGGGCTTTATATAGAGTTTTTCTTTCTTTCCGGTACTTTTTCAGTTCCCAGTTGCTATAAAATGGTCCAAAATATAAATGTAATTTATCTAGACAAAAAAACTAAATTAATAAAAATTTAAAGTTGTAAAATTCCTTCCTCAGTGAAAATAATTGAATGAAAATTAAATTTGATGAGCTCAAGTCTAATTAAAGAGTATCAATAATTAAAAATTAACAGTTCAACTAAAAATCAAAATTGTTCTTAAAAATAGCTATGGCACAAGCTCTAATGTTTACAATTGTACTTTAATTTGTACAAATAAAATGTCGACGAAAGTGGACAAATAAATATAATAAAAAAATTTGTTCAGGTTTTCAAGACAAAGTCTTGACAGAAAGAATACGAAAAAACAGAGGAAAGGGGGCAACATGTAATTTGAAATTTAAAAATGATAATAACAGCAAATTTCGAACCACCAGTACTACAGGTTAAAAGATTTATGTTTGACTGTTGGCTGGCGAGCACCGCATTGGTGCAGTGGTTAGAACTCAAAGATTTTCTGAAGATAGAATGTGGTGATTCTTGAAACATGTAAAAATCAACCCGGGTTTAAATCCCAGCTCAGCCAAAGAAAAATTATCAAAACATTTTAATAAAAATTCCAAGTTGTAAAATTCCTTCCTCAGTGAAAATAATTTAATGAAAATTAAATTTGATGAACACAAATCTAATTAAAGAATATAAAAAAAAGAAATAATAATTCCTGAGATCTATCAAAGAAGTTTATCAATGCATTAAACTTTTGTAAAAAAAATTATTTCTTTATATGCAAGGCCAGCAGCATTGACATAAAACCAAACTACATTAGTTAAATTATTTAAACAAAATATTATAAAATATCGCTTGGAGAAGAGGAGTATAGTCCCGTCAATTAGAAGCACTTTCACTTTCAACGGATATTTGCCTTCTAGTCAAAAGAACATTTTATAATCTCAGTAAACTTTCAGTTTTCTGAACACTTTCTTCAAAAACTTGTAATTCCTTATTTAAAGAATATTGTTTTCTTTGAATCGAATCAGTGTTTTCTTTACATTTTGCTGCACTCAACATTTCCTCAAATGTTAATATGTATTTTACTTTGTCATTATTTCTTGCAGAATCTGATCCAAAAAATCTTTCATGCAGCTGCTTTGCATATAAAATCATTGAAATTCTGAAGCAAGTGGGAACAACTTTTTTTCTCTTCTTTTACCATTTCCAAATTAAGGAGCTTTACTTATCGGATTTGATTTATATTCAAATTTCAGCAGTAAAGTTGCCGTAATTAAATAAAAATAAAACCAGTATTAATAAAAACCGGCCTCACAGTATTACAATTCTTTGCCAGGGCTACCTTAGGAATTTTTGAAAAGTCGCACAGAAGGTGGTTTTATAAAAATAAAGTCGCAGAAAAAGTGGGTTTGCTTTCGTTTTGTTTTGTTCTTTGCAGTGAGTAAATCAAAAACAAAACCTAAACAATGAGAATCATTGTGCCACTTTGTTTTGTACTCAGGGTTACCGTTAGGAATTTTTGAAAAGTCGCACAAAAGGTCGTTTTATAAAAATAAAGTCGCAGAAAAAAGTCGTTTGAGAAAATAAAGGGTGTTTTTTTAAGCCCGATAGAACTTGAAATTGTAAAAAATAACACAAAAAATTAAATTGTAATCAAAATTTTTTTTTATTCGAAAGATCAAAACGTGACATTAACACTTGAAAATGATTTCGGGCATATGGGCATCGCGGCTGTTCTTGACGAAGCGCATTCTGGACGTCCAATTTTGGGCCACTTTTTCGAGCACTGCTGGCAGTATGTCACGAATAACACGAACAATGCTGGCCTCCAAGGCGTCAATTGTTGCTGGTTTATCAGCATAAACCAGTGACTTCACGTAGCCCCACAGGAAATAATCGAGAGGTGTCAAATCGCACGACCTTGGAGGCCAATTGACAGGTCCATTTCTCGAAATCAACTTATCGCCAAATTTTGATTTCAATAAGTCGATGGTTGCGTTCGCCGTATGGCACGTAGCGCCATCCTGTTGAAACCACATCTCCTCCGGATCAATGTCATCCATATTTTCAAACAAAAAATCATTGATCATGGTGCGGTAACGATCTCCATTGACCGTAACGCGAGCTCCGGCCTCATTTTTAAAGAAATAAGGTCCGATGATGCCACCAGCGTGAAAACCGCACCAAACGGTGCATTTTTCTGGATGTAATGGAGTCTGTAGGGTCTCTTGTGGATTGGTCTCGCTCCATATGCGGCAATTTTGCTTATTAACAAACCCGTTAAGCCAAAAATGCGCCTCATCGCTGAACACAATTTTGCGATAAAACAACGGGTCAGTTGCAAACTGCTCTGGAGCCCAATCGGCGAAAGAACGACGCATATAATGGTCTCGTGGCTTCAATTCCTGCACCAGCTGGATTTTATACGGGTGTAGGCCGAGATCTTTGCGCAAAATTTTCCACGTAGTGGACGGACAGAGCCCCAATTCCTGCGACCGACGACGAATCGATAAATTTGGATCTTCTTCCACACTTTCGTTTACAGCGGCGATATTCTCTTAGTACGCACATTCCTTCGACGTGTTGGTGTTATTGCATCCTCTAGAGAGTATGTGGTACGAAATCTATCCACAGTTCGACGAATGGCTTGTTCAGATGGACGATTATGTACGCCATAAAAATGACGAAGTCGTCTATAAGTTGCGCGAATCGACGACTGATTTTCAAAGTAAATTTGGATAATTTCGTAGCGTTGTTCAAGCGTGAGTCTATTCATGATGATTTGTCAGAGTATACTGAAACGATAAAAAAAAATATTTCATCAAAATTTAATTTTTTGTGTTACTTTTTACAATTCTATCTAGCTTAAAAAAACACCCTTTAAAAGTGGCACATATTTTTTAAACGTTTTTTATACCCTCCACCACAATTAGTTGTGAAGAGGGTATACTAAGTTTTTCATTCCGTGTGAAACTTTTTTATTATTCATCTCAGACCCCATAAAGTATATATATTCTGGCTGCTTGAGTAATTCTAAGTCGATTTAGCCATGTCCGTCTGTCTGTCCGTCTGTCCGTCTGTTGAAAACACGCTCACTTTCGAAAAACTCAAAAGAAATAAACAAACTAGGTGTCAAATTGCTTGTAGTTATCCTAAGCAGTTTGGGCTTGAATTTCAGCAAAATCGGTTCAGCAGGACCAGAGCTATGAATCAAAATGTGGAACCACCACCTTCAAAAACTTGATAATTTTGTTACAAAAACTAACATAAATGATGCAAAAATGCACGGAATGACATAAGATTTTACACAAGTCCGTTTTATTCGACTAGAAATAACACTGTAAAATGTCGCGAAGGTCGGTCCATAATTTACTCTAAGCCCCATATAAACACTACTCCCGGTAAACAGTTTAGTACGCCTAAAACCGTAAAAAATAATGCAATCATAACAAATTTTGGCTCGTCACAATTTTATAGGACTATAAATGATACTGTGAAATTTCGTGAAGATCGGTACATAATTTACCCTAGGCCCCATATATGCCCTACTCCCGGAAAACAGTTTAGTCTCCTTAAACCATAATTAATAACAAATCGTCACAGTTTAAGATAATAATAATAAAAAGACATCATACAGATATTACTCCTTAAACATTCGAACTGTCGGTGGAGGGTATCAAAGATTCGGCACAGCCGAATATAGCACTCTAACTTGTTTATTTATATAAAGCATATAAAACTAAAAAATCAATTGAAAAAAAAACATACATTTGCATTTTTTAATTTTCGGAAGCCTTTTTTCTATTATTAATGTGTTTTTCCATGTCGCTGAAGATTATTATTTAGTTAACTTAAAGCTGTTTACAAACACTGCAAAAGACTGCTTTGGTTCAATGTCTTGGTAAAGCCATTTATACTTACGTTCCCAGTCTTTCGAATGTTATCGCCAAATATTACGTTTCTTGGAAGGACCTGCAGCGATGTTAACTTTGTATTCTTTCATTGACTCGGCGGCAAAAAATAATTTTGTAAAAGGAGCACTGCAAATACCACAATTTTTTATTTTAAAAAGCTTTTTTGTTAAAACTATTCTTTGAAACTTTGCGAAAAGTTTCTTAAATACACTGTATACATGACAAGGTTGCAAAAAAGTAATAAAATTGTTGCTAAAGGAAGAATAACCTGTAAATTGCTTTTAAATTTTTACGACGTTGTTTTGACGATAATGTAGTAAGAAAATTTATTAATTACTGCAAATTAAATGTTTTTTGTGAGAAACTTTACAAAAACAAATGGTAAAAATTAAAAAAGTCGCAAAAGTCGGCGATAAAAAAGTCTCAGAAAAAGTCGCAGGCCGCTAAAAAAATGTCAAATTTTGACTTTTGTCGGGCGAACGGTAACGCTGGTCGTTGCAGTTTAAAGCGTTTTAAAGTCTATTTTCAAAATACGATTATGATGGGGCATATATGGAAAATTATGGACCAATCCTTAAAAAATTAGGCAGCATGATTTCTCGTGCTTTAAAACTATGACAGAAGAATTTTTTCTACAATAGCGTTTTTTGTTAAGGTTTTAGGCGAGCTAGAGTATTTTCCGAGATTGGGCTTTTTTTTGGGGGGTATGGTAAACAAGGGAACCCTACCAGAAGAGAATGAGCGAGTTGTCACTTTTTTCACGTTGGTGTTAAGAAAATGATAGAATGAAATGACAGAAAACTTGGTTTAGGTCATTTCATTCTATCATTTTCTTAACACCAACGTGAAAAAAGTGACAACTCGCTCATTCTCTTCTGGTAGGGAACATTCTTTACAACATTTAGCAGTATGATATCTAGTCATATATAATGAATTGGGGCAAAACTTGATGAGAATCGGTGCATTCCGCCCGCCATTTATGTTAGATTTTTTTTCAAAATTATCCATGTTGTCGCACATTTGAGTTCATATTCTTTTTATACTAAATTAATTTTTCTTGATTTCAATACCAAACTGCTTAGGGAAACTAGAGACAATTGAGGAGGTCCATAACAAAACGCAATAATTACATTTTTCAAGTTTTTTGATTTTTTGATTGAACCTTATTCTACACATTGAAATCTATATTACCTTTATTATAGAGCATTCCAAAACTCAAAAACTACACTGCAATTCAATATCAAATATAATGGTTCAGAGCAAAATGCAATAATTACACAAAAAAAGTGTTTTCATTTTTCTACAACTGGTTGCAATTTATGTAAATCAAAATGATTTTATACGAATCTATTCAAAGCAGAAAGCAGGAATTCCAGCCCTAGTTCAGATCAAAACGCAATATTTTCATACAGTTCAAAGCAAAAGGAAATAAATACTACGATTCGGACCAGAACGCAATAGTTCCAAATTTGCTTTCTAAAAAACTTTAAAACAAATTGTCAAATAAAATAACTAATTTGTGATTAATATTATTTTTTGTAAACAATAATACCTCAATAATTGTTTTTAAAAACATTATGTGCTGCTTACTTAAATTTTTCGTTTAAATAAATTGTCGTTTATCCAAAAAAATGTTATGGTGTAATTATTGCGTTTTGTTATGGACCCGCTCAATTGTTTTTTTCTGCTGAGTATTTCAAAAGTCACCGTGCTTTCCACAGACAGACAGACAGACAGACAGACAGACAGACCGACATTTACTCATTACTCAATGACCCGGAATATATAAATATATATAAAATATAGTGTCTTAGTTGATATTAAATAAGTTCCATACGGAATGACAAACTTAGTATACCACTAGTGGTGGAGGGTATACGAATATTTGTTTTATTGATGGAAACTATTCATTCATAACAAATTATTAAACAGAATAAAACTCGAAATTATTTGGGTGAAAAAGTGACTGGATATTATTGTGTCGTCTTTGTGAATATACGACGCAATAATTAATAAAATTGCTCAAAGCGGACGACAGTGAAGAACTAAAAAAAATTTATATGCTCCGCATGTCCACACGCTTTTTTTGTTTGTTTAGAAGAGATGTTCTGAATTTTAATCAGGTTCAGACTGGCCATTAAATAAAAAGTGAAATTTTTATGTACGAGTACAAAACTACAATACTTACATACATACATACATACATACATACATATTTTAAAATTTAATTTCGAAATTTATTTTGGCTTTTTGTTTTGTTTTTTTTTTACAATATTTCGTGACGCTTTAGTTTTGTTCAAATTAAATATATTAAGTTTAAATAAATTAATTAAAATTAAATAAATTAATAAATAAATAAATACTTTAAGAGAATTTTAATTACTAAATATCTAGCTTAACTTAGTTTTTGGTAGAAAGATTCTTACACTCAAGAAAAAAATCAAAAGGACTCTGCTGCAGTGGGCTGCCTCGGTGTACATTTAAATTTATATTACGAGTTTTAGTCGATGAAAGCACGAGGAACAAATCGTATGTTTACAATTACCATTCCTTTTCTAACCAGACAGGCTGTTGGGTATGACTGTGAGAGTAGACTACGGGCACGGGAGCAGGCGCAGCAGTGTAGGCAGCAGCATGTACTTGAGGCAAAGAACGGGACAACATTTGACCAATAGCCAAGACCAAAAGGATGACACCAACACCTAACCCCTTCATTGAGACAACAGTCAAGGCGGCCAACAAAGTGGTAATGACACCAACAACAAATGCTCCTGGAACAACGGCAAAGCTCATACGCTTCAAGAAGTGGTGGCCAAATGTGCGCGACTCTGCAATATCTACAGTTTCATTGAGTGATCCAAAAATCAATACAAGCCAGGGGGCTAATTCTGGCAGTCGTGATCGAATACTTTTTCGATTCGAAAGCAATTTTATTTGTAATTCTTTCACTCCCAGAATTAGCCGCCAGATCTAAAGTTCAACTTACCGCTAATATCATCATTATTATTATCGGTGGTCCGTTGGCAAAGGACAGCGTTAGTCATGAAGCACATAACAACTACAGCGCAGATAATTTTTTGTTGAGCAGCCATTATTTTTTTTTTTTTTTTTCAATAAATTTTTTCCTTTTAAAAGGTGGGACGAGCAGGAACAATATAAATATATAATCCACAAAACTAAAGACGGCCGCGAAGACTACACAGAAACTTTGTCGATGATGATCGTTAAACGATGACAATGAAATGAATGAAGTTTTGACAGCGCTGAAGGTTTTTATTGTTCGCTTCGAAAAAAAACACCGCACACCCGCGCTCCAATAGAATGCAAATGGCCAATTATAGCACGACTTTTCTTTACATTCATTCCATTCATTCATTTATAAATTTAAAAATTTCTTTATTTCTACATTTCTTTGCTATTTATGTCAAAAGAAGCCACCGATCCACCAAGTTGTCCAAAATTTTGTCTTTGTTGTGAGTGTGAGTGTATGTTTTTGTGTTTCAACTTGTGATCGTTTGATTAACATGGGACATGAAATCAATTCAAATAATTGAAACTGTTCACAGTTAATGTTGATCTTTTTATGGCAAATGAAACTTTTTTACTTGGTGCCATAAAGGGTCAACACACATGAACATACGAATTGTTATTCGTAATTCATTTAAATAAAAATGTATTATAAACAAATAATAATAAAGAGAATTGACATGGCCAAGTTCATGTGGTAAGTGCAGCAGCGCACGCGTCAAGCGTGCTCGCATACAAATCTTTACGAACGACAGACATGATTTCCAATAAATACCACGGGCTTTAAACGTATTTTTTAAGAGTTTGCAATGGGAGATAGACATTTTCGAAACAAAATTCAGCCGAAAAGAACTTGCCCTGAGCACTCTACATCAGGTATTTGTAAATTAAACATTGTCGTACACGCTCTTTTTTTAATAATATGTTATGTATGTATGTATGTATGTATTTTAGTGTTCTTATACGGCATTTTCGGGAAAAAATTCTGGAATCCCGCACACTTTTCGGGAAGAAAATCTCGGGAAATTTGTGCGGGAACTCCCCGAATTTTATTAATTTAAATATGCCAGCTGCATAACAGCCTTTGCGGAATAGATTCTGAAAATGTAGTAAATACTATTCAAGTAAAAGATTACGACAAAACAGAAAATTAACCCTTTCAGACATTAAATAGAACCAGTTGAGATAAAAATCTGAAATCTTCAGTGTAAGCTAATTTGAGGGTGCTGATTCCAAATCTGAAGTCAGATTACTGGTAAGTAGTCTCACCTGGCCGCAATGTGTTGCCCAATATATTGGACAAAATTACTCGGTGGATAAATTTCTTTTAAGTAAACTCTCAGGCAATAAATGAAATTAAATTAGACAAAAGTATTAAAAAAACTTATTTTGTATGATAGTTAGTAAAGCAACTGCTATCACGTTTTACACAAAGATAAACATAACATTTTTGGCCAATACTAAATAATTTTTTTGAACTACCGACCACTACATCAGCTCGAAAATTCAAAGAATCCAAAATATCTTTTTGAGGAACTCCATTCACTTCACATGCTTTTTTATACTCCATCCCCGAAGCTGTAAGCGCCAAATCAACAAAATGCATTGTAACACTTACGGTCCATTTTGAAGTACCAATGTTGATTCGGTAGTACTGCAGCATTTGATCTAGGAGGTCCACTCCACCCAAATTTTCAT
Organism: Pollenia griseotomentosa; assembly: GCA_963931875.1. Classification (NCBI taxonomy): domain Eukaryota; kingdom Metazoa; phylum Arthropoda; class Insecta; order Diptera; family Polleniidae; genus Pollenia; species Pollenia griseotomentosa. The sequence continues at coordinate 5,026,063 of OZ007560.1, forward strand.
TGTATAAACGAACAGCTTCAGGACGATCAACTTCCACATATTTTAATGTTTTTTTTTCTTATCTCTTCGCCATATCTGATATACCGACTCCTACTCGAAGCTAGGTTTACTACTTTGTTGTCAAACCACATAATCAAAAATTATAAACTCTTTCGATGATTCGATTAAAAAAAAAATATTCCTTAAAAAAGGAATTACAAGTTTTTGAACAAGTTTTTATAGTGTCCAGAGATTATCGGGCATGTTCTAGAAATAGAAACGAAGTGGATTTAAAATGGAGCCAACTTTAGAAACGACTTTGTACTGAAAATTTAAAGAAATATTCCATTCAATCTACATAAGTTTTCGAGTACCAATTAGCTTTACAAGAACATCTCTTAAAACCAAGATAAACTACGGTCATTTTGTAAATAATTGAACCTGAAATCTCGTTCGATTTCAATTTCACATCATTTCGATTTCTAGAACATGCCCGTTTATAATATTCTTTTGACTTTAAAGGCAAACATCCCTAGAAAGTGAAAGTGTTTCTTACTGACTTAAATAAAATTAGAAAAAGGCTGTCAAACGATTCTGCAAATGAAATCCTATTTTTTTTGGCTTGAATTCTTTATAACTTTTTGAATTATTATTTTTCCTTGTTTTTTTTCAGCATTTTGGGAAGAGGTCTTGGGGAATTGATTATGAATAACTATTAAGATCGAACGAAAATAAAATAAAAAGCTTAAGATTCATGTAAAATTTCTTTGTGCCGAATATTATTAAGATATCCTCATCTATACGCGATTTTTTCTCTTTAAGTGATTTTAGGGAGAGGGTTTATGGAGGACCCATGTTAAATTCTCGACAACCGAACACAAAATTTTGACATGACATTGTAGCTATCAAATATATTTAAATTACTGTCGCCAAATTGTTTGTCAATACTAACATTTATATGGAAGTTGTGGCACTAAAAGCTCTTTTCGGGAGTAGTATTAGAATAGGAGCTTTGATCAAATATGGACCGATTCTAATAAAATGTAAGATTATTTAGATTATAAATGTTATTTAAGAACCAGCATAAAAAGATGGTTTATGGTCACAAAGACTCTATTTCGAAAAAAGCTATATGGGCGCTATGGAAATAAGTTCGGTTCAGAACGTAATTCTGAGTCGACCGGTATACTAAAAGGTATATCTTAGTCCAATATTTAAAAGTATTACAAACATCAGCACACTATAACGAATTCCTGAGTTTTGTATAATTTTAAAAGGCTAGAGCGATCTTTTTGTCGTATTACATATGCAACTTTTGTAAATAATACGAAACAGTAGCTTCAAAAATTTCTTTTGTAAAATATAGAAGGGATTTTTTTCAGTGTATTTATAGGTAGTATGTTATCCGCAAACGTATTATAATTGATTAAAAAAAATTTGAAGTAATAAAGTTAATTATTTTTGTAGTCACAATCAATAATCAAAAATTAATTACCAGATAAATTTGTATTTAAACAATTGATTACTAATTGCAACAAAACAGCTTTGTTTTATTAATAAATATTAAAGATGGAATCAACATTTTGAAACATGCTTTTTCTCAATTATTTTGCGAATAGACTATTTCGCCCTGTCCTTGTTGTCGGAAATTTTAGAAATTCTGGAATTTCTATTTTGAAATATTTGTTTGTATTTGCCAAGTACAATTTTATTCTAACTTAGTTTACCGAGCAATAGTAACATGGACCTTTGGCACGTTGAAGTCATATAGACCAGAGCGTCTGGCGGGAATCGAACTAGCAGCTCTCACACTAGTAGAGTGGCACATTACCAATTTACTTACAGGGGAACCTTAAAAAACTTAATATTTTTCTATTTAAATTATATTATTTATTGAGGTACGTATCGCCTGATAAACATTAAATATCAACCATTTCTAAACGCAGGAAAAAAACTTCAAAAGCATTGATTTTCACTTAAAATACAATCGAGTGTTTATTGATTTAAATAATTTAAAACAATTCCATAATTCTAAAATACACTTGAGTAAATAAACATGTCTTCGTGTGCGTTAAAACGTAACTATTTTTAATAATTTTTAGTTTGTACGTGTTTAAATTTGATCGTTTAAAATTTCTTAAAAAAGCGAAAAGGGCATTGTAACACAATTTACTACATCCTGGTTCACACACTTCAAGTTTACTTGATTAGTTTTTGTTAAATTTATTTTTGGCGTGAGTTTATTCAAGAACAGTTTATACAAGAGCAGAGTCTGCTGATTCAGACGCTTCAAGTTTGTGTCGTCAAGTCTTGAGATTTTAGAAGAGAGGTGTAAAGAGAATTTAAAGGGGGTACAGATCGGATCGTACTCGTTAATTTTATTTTTTTTTCTTAGTTTTCGTGTTGTTGACACAAACGAATTGCTTATAAACGTGCACGTAGGTTTAAAGGTGAATCAAAGAATAACTCATCACCTAAACCTGACGTGTCTGAATCAACATTTTGTTTCATCAATTTTTATTTGCTTTACCTTAAGCTAAAACTCTTGTAGATAATTACGAATAAAAAAAAGAAAAATAAGCTGGCCTTTTAAAGCATATACTTTCTCTCCCTATAGCAAAAACTATAGACTTGAAAAATCTAATCTGATGTGTGTGAGCCAGGATTATGTACTTACAGCTATTTAATAAGGCTGTAATTGTAACTGACGTAATTTTGAGTCGCTTTGTACGATGCACCAACACTCATTCACACAATCTATTTGTAAAAAACAAATTTGGAAATAGCGGTTGTTTTTTACTTTCGATTAATATTAATTTTTTTAATTAAAATTTTTGTATGGACATTCAATAAATTAAATACAAATAAAGAAAAGGGTAATTTGTAATTCATAGTCAAGTTGAATTAAAAAAAAAAAAAAATACTTTCACTTAACTCTAGAACTCAGGTAGGCAACAAATTGAATTTGGAAATTTATATAATTTTGGTGCAATGAAATCAGTTAAGTATTACGTTTTGACAATTATACTAGTAGCATTTCATAACGATGTTTTTTTCGTAATATTTTGTCTTGAAGAACAATTTAACTTTTGCACACATTTTCAAAAAAGAAATAAGTAAATATCTTTAGCTCTCCAAAAATTTCAAACCGCGTTTTAAACCTCAGGAATTGTAAGATGATTTAAGAGAACTTTTAATCCAAAATTTTCAAGGTCAAAATAATAAAAAAAAATTTGCAATAAGAAATTTTTTTAACAAATGAAAGTTTAAGGATTTAACTATTCATGCACACAAATACTTAGTTTCTGTCACAGCAGAAAAATCAAATAAAGAAAAGAATAAAAATACTTAAATAATTAATGAAAACAGCGCAAATCATTGTGCATTTAAACCGTTGCGTTGATAACGTTAATAACGAGTTAATTAAAGATTAACTAGATCTTAGAAAAAAAAGTATAAATAAAAGTCAACAAAGATAAATAGAAAAAAAATTGAAACAAAAGTTTCGCAGCCAGTATACTAAATTAATTTCTAAGTCCGTATTTAACTCCTATTGCGAGTTCAAACCAGCCTTAAACAGTGTTGCCATATAGGTCTTGCAAGTCAAATCCCACGCTAAACGCGGATCTGGAGTCCCTTTTTTTTATCAGCTCTAATTTTGCAGTGTTCGTAAATAAACAGAACATTATTTAGCGTTTAGCTCACACACCCAGGAAAGATATCTATTTTTGTAGTGTTTGTGTAGACGAACACAACCCTTAATACCGTTCGTAACTATTTCAAGAAAGAGCCGAACATTGTTTCGTGTTCTGTTCTTGGTTAAAAAACAGAACAATTGTAGTGACATGAGTGACACTATTTATTACATTAATGAAGAAATACATAAAATTTTAGCAACGACCACAGCACGAACAGGATGTGTGTGTGTTGTGTAAATGTTTTGTTTGTTTAAAATTATTTTGCTGGGGTTTTATTTATTGTCGTATGTGTATTTCGTTTTTGTAAAAACTGTTTGTTTTTTTTTTATCAGCCAAAAGGGACGAACATTAATTAGCCGAACCGAACACAATGAAATTTGTGGTTAAAAAACCGAACGGAATTAAATGTTTTCAACTTTTGTTGAGTAAGATAAAAACAGTATTATTTTTGTGTTCGAAAGATGACAAACAGGGAAACGTTAATTTTTTAATGATTTACTACACAAACAATATTAGCGTTTGTGTTTTCCACAAATCTACTGAACCGAACACTAAGGAGCGATATTTAGTGTTAACTTTCGAACACTGCTTAGAAGACATAAGTATAACTTGAGAAGCCGTTGCTCTATTCAGCAAAATATTCGTGTAAACATTGTTTCCAAAAACGATCCAGTTTTTGTCCAGTATCTTGTAGATAAATATAATCCAAAGGAACTGAAACGTTATTTCATTGAAATTGGTGCTGAACTTTCGATTTTATATACAATTTCAAAAAACTGAAAAACGGTAAAATAAATTTAGAAAAAATGAATGAAAAAATGGATCGAATTAAATCATCAAAAGAGATCTGAGAAGACTCATTAGGGTGATTTTTACAAAACAGGTATCACCCAAATGCTTGCTGGGTACATACTGGCAGACATACTAATAAAATTTATTTACATTTTGCAATTTCACCTGTATAAGAGTCTACTGGGAATATCATGATGATCGTTTTTGATTGTCTACGATCACATTTTTCAATCATAGGGAGATTCCTCGCACGGGAGAAACTTTAAAACGATCTGATTCCTCTATGAGATACTTCCACAACACAACGAAAGACAATTTGAGATGTGAGTACAGATTATCAAATGAGCCTTTCGAAAGGCATGCCAAAAACCGTGTGAGACTCATTTAGAGATTATCTTACAACTCGTGAAATGCTCAGGGGTATAATTTTTGTATGACTCATACAGAGGTTTACAAAAGGTATGACGTCTTATGGTGCAAACAAATGTTTGAGCCAAATTCAATCTAAATTCCAACATAAAAAAAAATAGTTTATGGTCACAAGACTATTCCGGAAAGAAGTTTGTATGGGGGCCATGTGAAATTAAGGACCGATTGTCACTATTTTCTAATTGCTGCATCCTTATGACAATGAGGATGTAGCAGACTATCGTTAAAATTGCGATCTGTACTTTGCGATCAACGTTACATGGACAGAAAACTAGCCAGCCAGCAAGCCAGACGGACGTAGTCTGAAACTCGAATTTTTCTGGAGAAATTTGATTTTTTTTATTATTTTATTAAAGCAAAAGTAAGCTATTCCGTCAAAATTTTGTATAAAAAAATGGTAATGACAGCACAAATCTTAATTTAGATTAACTAAACCCAGTTTAACTTAGATCTAAAAAACCCAGGCGCAGAAAGTCATCCTGAGGTTGTGCAAGCGGAACATTGGAAGTTTTCGAAGTATAAGTTTTATTTAGGAATTAATTTTATATATTTGATTTTTTATAAAATTATGCATTTACATATCGAGCCCTAACCGCGAAAATAACGTAAGCGACATCAATTTCAATTTTCGTTTTTTTAATAAATGACTTTATTGGCAACACTTGCATGATCTCCTAAAATGTCATGGTCACACAAGATTTTATAACAAGAACAATTTTATCGTAAGCGAAAAATTTCATACAAAATTTATATGAAATAAAATATAAAAAACTCTATCCTGTAAAATTTTATTTTTGACGCTTACGTTATTTTTGCGGTCAGGGCTCGATATTTACATAAGTATGTAAACATTAAGTCAGTTTAACTTTCGCCTTACCAATACCCACCGGAGTGACCATTTAAAGTTTATTTCTTTAACAACTTTCTTAAATATGTTAAAAGAAAATTTTTACAAATTGTTAAGTTCTTAAAAAAAACAAAAAAAGTTTTTTTTGGATGACGAAATCTTGTTCATCATCGATAAAAATATGTACCACCCGAGTGGGTATTGGTAAACGATGTAGATAAGAACCTTTAGTAAGGCGAAGGTTATTCAAATTAAAGAAATATTTTAATTCGTTTCAATGGAAATATTACAATGCCGTAAAAAGAAGATGCCGCCTAGAGATTACAAGAGAAACCTTTGCAAAAAATGTCAAAATATTGACCAGTCACGACATCAGTATTGGATTAGAAACTCGTTGCGTTTAATGCTATATGTGGTCTGTCCTTTTATATGGAGCCGAAGTGTGGACAGTGAAAAATGTAGACGAAAAAAGATTAGAAGCATTTGAAATGTGGATACATCGAAGAGTATTAAAAATCCCATGGACTGGCCTGCCCGAGTTCCTCGTAGCGAAATTCTTAGGCAAATGAACATTAATCGAAAGTTAATAAGATCCATAAAAACTCGAAAAATGTCCTACTTGGGACATCTGGTGAAAAACAACAAGTACGAGCTACTTCAACGCATCCTCAAAGCCCAAATCGAAGAAAGACGTGGTAGAGGTTGACGAGAAATGTCTTGGTTTAAAAACATTAAAGAGTGGACACGGCACAGAGATGAACTTAATTTCCTAACAGCTACCAAGATGGACAACTTATAACTAGGGTTTTTTCCGGGATTTCCCGTCCCGGGAATTCCCGGGAATTTCCATTATTTTATTTCCCGTTTTCCCGGGATTTTTCTTACGGGATCCCGGGAAATAAAAAATTCCTCATAATTTCAGAAAATAGCTATTTATATTGAAATTTAGTTTTCTATTCTCTAAAAATTAGCATCTGTGGATGGGTTGTGGATAAGATCAATTACAAGAAGTGAGTACATGTATTTAAATCAATGTCTCCTCATGCAATAAATCTACTAAAAGCAGAATGGGCAGTGCAACAGTTGATAATTATTACATTTCGTGAAGTAAAGAGTTAATAAAGTACATTAATTCAAAATAAGATGCAGGCAGTAAAGTTTCATTGTCCATCGCTCTTTTATTGCAACATAGTCATATTTACAAAAACAAACTATCTTGGCAAAATACGATCAAAGTTTTAAAAATGTACCGATTTAAAGATATATTTTGCTCTAACTTCGGTTCAGTTTGAGATATAATACGAGAAAGTATGAAGGAAAACTTCGCTAAAGTTACTTAAAATTTTGAGATATGACTATGATGCAATGAAGGAGCGATATGTTTATTAGGTGATAAGCACAAATTTTCAATTTCAATTTGTGTTGGTTTATATACCCGTGAAGTGCGGGGAAACCGAAATAAAATAACATTTTGGAAACTCGTGTAAGATACTACAACATACAACTTGAAAAACACATTGTCCTAAAGATTACAAATGGACCTATTGAAATGAAAAGGTTTGGAAGAAGCAGTCCGGTGGATGCTATTTTTGCATTAACCTTGACATACATTTGACTGATATGGATGTTGTTTATAAAAAAGAAAAAATTGCTTCTGATTGTGAATCCGAAGCATGCTACAACGGTGCACTTTTAACTATTTGTCCAACCTCGGTAAAAAATGAACAAAGTTTTTCAAAAACATGATAATTAGTAAATAAAATCAGGAATATACTTTTTGACGACTTACAAGGCGCTTTGAGTGTGTCAGAAAGTTATTTCCTAAGCCATTAAAAAATGTTATATATTTCTTTAAAGTATTTTATCTATTTTATTAATTAACTTTTTGATTTCATATCTTGAGTATCTCAATTTTTATTTTGTTTTTATTATTGTTTTACGAATTATCCAGAGCATAATAATACTGATTAAAAGCATAATAATAGGGAATAAAGGCGTGAGGTAATAATAACTCAAGTATCTATTTCAATCTTCAATTCATTTTTTAGTATTGAACCATTTCATTTACTTTCTTTGTAAACAAGTTCCCTTACTTTTTTTAAAAAAGTTTTTTTTCATTAATTAATACCAAAATTTACTTCGTATTATTTATATGGAGCGGGATCACGGGATCCTGGGAAATTTAAAAAAATTTCCCGCTTTCCCGGGAATCGAAAAAGTTCGGGGGAAAAAAAACTCTACTTATAACGGATGAAAACATTTTTTATATAAAATATGACTAAAAAATTATAAATTTCGAAAGCTGTTATTTCCATAGGATTTGAAAACTAAACGAAAATTAATATGTTGTATGCACAGAAAAAATTACGACAATTCAATTGTCATATTGAATACCATATTCGTTAATACAATTAACTTTTTGTTGAAAAGGCACCTACAACTAAATTTGTAAATATAAAAAATTATTTTGTTAAATAAAATTGTTAAACCTCAACAAATATTATTAACAATGAGTTTGTAATATTGAATACAATATTTGTTAACGATTATATATAATTTTTATTGCGAGTTTGTCATATTAACAAAACATTATGTTGCTAACTAGGTTTAAAAAGAAGATGAATTTAAAATGTGTTTTTATTATTGTTTTTTAGCACAATACATATGCCTATCAAAAATAACTTCACTAATAACATTAAAATTTATTTATTAACACCTGGAAGCACTGTGCACCTCACATCAGCGCAAAACGGAATCTTGGCCCCACCATCAGTTGTATTTTAAAATCTATAGTTTATAAAAGAACCGTTAAAATTTCTTAATAAATCATTAAAAAATAACACTACTTACCATACAGATTGTTTCAATTTCGCAATTATCATCATATCGTTTATTCTTTAAAAGATTTTAGATCGATAATCCAGACTTTTTTTTTTTAGCTTTAATTCTTTAACACAAAATTATTTTTTCTATGATATACTTATTTATTTTCTACAAATGAAACAAGTTGTTAATATGACAATTTACAAGCATGTTATTTAAGAAAATTGTTAAAAATATTTGAAAAGTCTTAACAAATATTCTTGAATTACTAAATAGCTTTTGATATTTTTTTCTGTGTGATATGATTATTATTATTTCAATCCTTTTTTAATTACCTTTAAGGTCACAAACTCTTTTTTGGTAAAAAAAACTTATTTATTTAAAATCTCTACATTTATTTTAATAATACATAATAAAATAAGAAATTAACTGCCTGTTTTTGTACTAAAAATAAAAATTTTAATTCGGGAATTAACATTGAAAAACAAGGAAATTGTTTTTGTTTCCAATTTAAATTCCGTAACGAAATCGTAGTTTTAAAATGTAAACCAGCTTACTGACTTCTAGCAAATTTTACAGGGCAGACAAAACACTTTTAATGTTTTCTATTTCTCCCAAATTGAAGGAAATATTTTCCTTAGTCGATGCGGTGTCTCTTTATCTTTCGAACGATATAAAAGTTTCATATGATGAAAAAAAATGTATTTAGCAGGTTTACACTCTAAGCCGACGACTATATTTATTTATTTTTTTTAATTTTAAAGTAATAATAAAAGCCATATAAGTTTGTACAATACAATTGAATTGAAAGCAGTGGTTACGTTAACTTATAGGAATTTGTGCCCTCGCCCTTTTCGTTTGGATGTCCATGAAAAAAAAGTTTCTAAAGGGTTTCATTAAACAAAAATCGGTTAGTACCCCTGGTGTAGAGAACAATATCGAAAAACTTCATATCTTAATGCAAAAATTTTATCGCACACATTTTTCGTTACAAAATACTTTTTTGTGTACAGTCTTTGAATATCTGCCATTTTTTTGTGTTTTTATCTTTTTGCAAACAAGTGCCAAGAACTCGTAACATATTTCTGTAGAATAAGCTAGTTGAATAGAAATTGAAGAACTCAATAGATTTTACGTTTACTGTTCCAGCTTGTGGATGCTATAGTATTAGGCGAAAGAAAATAAAAACAAAAAACGTGAGTAAAACCAGATAAATGCAATTGGGTAAGTGTGTGACAAGAGCTACTTACCAACCAGCAGTGAACCGCTTAAACATTCTCGCAACGATGCTGGAGACCAAGTTAATAAAATCCATTGTAAACATGAATACGAACGCATTTTCAAAAAGTACATTCGAGAGGTTGCACTTACTCATTTTGATTCTGTGGCAGGCGATCAGTCAACATAAAAAAAAAAAAATAATAAAAACAAAGTAAAACCAAAAAGTGTCTAAGGAAATATAAGAATGTTTAAAAGATGAATAAATTTGTAAAAAGTTTATTTTTGTTTTGTGTTTTTCTAACGACAACAAACCCAAGTTATAGTGAGGAGGATGTAGTTCAAACGCACGTCCCCGAACGCGATAGAAAGCCAATTGGCGTAAATGATTCTAGTATGAAAAAATTATTGATAGAGAATCAAGATCTAGTTGAAGGTCGCAATATAGCAGATGCTGCCAAAAACAATGATCATTTTGAAAAGCATTCAAAGCCATTAAAAAGCATTTTCTTGGGTATTTATAAGAATTATAAAAGTACATATTTGGGTAATAAAACCTTAACGGAGTACAAACAAACTTTAAGGGAGAACTTAAAAAATAGACAACAACAACAACAGGAGCCACATCATGTACCAGATGAAGATGTTGACGTTGATGATGATGATGATGCTGTAACGGTAACAGATTATCCTTCTACTCAGGAGCAGGAGGAGGAGGAGGAGGCGACCGTAGAAGTCACTACAACTATTGCACCAAAGCCACCTGTTAGGCATAAGCCCAAAGTTAAACTTTCACCAAATAAAAAAAGAAAATTGAATGTGACCCAATTCAAGACTAGCAAACACAAATACAATGTGGGACCAGCTCTCAATTTAAGCCTTGATATGGACAATAGTATTGTCAAAGTTAATTTGGATGGAGAAAGTTTAAGAGAACTTGTAACAGGTCGTTGGTTAAATGACAACACCGAAGAAGGTATGTGTAAACCGTATTCAATTAATTAATAATTTTTCTCTTTTTGGAAATTCATTTGTGATAATTTATTTTCAGGTCGTGGAAAGAAGTATGAAATGGTAACACGAATTCTACCACTTTTCATTTTGCCATTTCTAATACAGTCTGCAATCGTTCCATTTTTGGTAACCAAATTAAAATTGCTTTTAATGAAATCAATATTGGTGGGAAAGTTGGCGATATTTCTGCTGATTATTTCGGCTTTCCGAAACAGCAATAAACAAATGCAGACCTACGAAGTGGCGCCTTCATATTGGGCGGGTGAACCAAGTCGACGGTCTGAATTGGCAGCGGCAGCATCCAACATGGCATACAATGGCTATCGGGTAGAGGGTAAACCAGCGGCTTGGGTCAATTAATATTAATAGTTAATAAAGAAAAGAAAATATGTTGACTTGTTTTACTCAAAACCTTCTCTGTAAAAAAAATCCTAAAAACATAAAGGAACCAAAAAAGTAGTTCGAAAAGGCAAATAGATCTGCAGTCTGAGCAAAGCTTTGGTCGGTTTTGTGTTTAACATTTTGAAAATACAGTCGAACTTCGCTACAACAAATTTGCATGGAACCATAAAACCACTTAGTTTTAAAGAAAATTCATAATTCAGAAGTTATATTTTTTTTCTTTTTATTTAAATTAATTAGGGGTTTTAGTTTGGCTAACACTACTTAACGTGCGGCGGTTATCCATTGGAGCAGCATTGTTTCATGGCCTTTACAGCTCGTCTTCTACATTTTTAGAATAATTGCAATGTTTGGCAGTCCACTGTAAATTTGTAATTGCACATGTCTGTTAAAATTGACAATTTACAGACTGTTATAATTTTTTTTTTTACATTTACGTTCATAGTTTCATCTGACATAACCTATAATCGTTCACAACAGCAAATTATCTACTGTTTTATATGTATTTCTATTCGTTTTTAATTTAATTTTAGTTAATTAATTGTTTTTAGGAGAATATGTATAAATTAATACGCGCATATTCAGAAATCATAACGTAAGTTGTAACTAACAAAACAAAAACTAGAAAATACTTCATAGATATTTAAAAATCTTATTCACAATTCAAAACTAACGTAGTAACAGCTCTCAGCTCATAGAAGAAATGCAACCATGCATATTTTTTTTTGGTTAAATTATAAATAAAAATCAATTAAAATAAGGGCTTGCAAAAATAAAAATATTCATCAGAATTTTGTCGACTAAGAACGCATCTCTAGTTTATTATTTTTCTTGTATGCATGTTTTTTGGATGCAGTAGAAATCCATTTTAAATGGATTGAAGCGTGTTTAATACGTCTTAACTGTTTTTGCCATGTTTTCATCTGATATTATTTGAATATCTCTAATAATTGTTTCCATTTATTTTTTATAATATTTTTTAAAAACGTTGTACTTTTGAAATAAATTATAAAATGATATCAATCAGCTGTTCTTTGAATGTATAAGTTAGTTGGCATTTAGTTACAGCTTCACCTATAATTAAGTGATAACTTTGTATGCTGAAAATGAGTAATCATCTGTGAAAAACTTAAATAGATATGTACTTAAATAAGTAACACTTGGTGATAATTTTTGAATATGCGCCATAGATTTTTATATATATTGCCGAAACAAAATCAAATGACTTGCAAATCAGATGATGTCAGAGGGTTTGTCAGTTCAAAAAAGAACACGTTCTAACCAAATTTTTTTTACACTGTGGGAAATTATACAAGCTCACTTTATAAAATACATATCGGCTGACTTCCAAAACGTACTAATAAAGGGTGGTTAAATTGTAAGGGCCGATGTTGAATGTGAACCACACCTAAACGCCAAGTTTTTTTCCGAATTTTATTTGACATTTCTCTATTTCAGACTTACTCAATTTGAGCCATGCAGAGATACACAATCCAACAACGAGTTAAAGTTATCCAGACTTATTATGAAAATGGATGATAGATTTCGAAGAAAATCATCTTAAGTGATGAGTCACATTTTCACCTCAGTGGATTTGTCGATAAGCAGAATTTCCGCATTTGGGCGAATAATAATCCAAGAGTGATTGTCGAAAAACCAATGCACCCACAAAGAGTGACTGTTTGGTGCGGTTTATGGGCTGGCGGCATCATCGGGCCGTATTTTTTCCAAAATGAGGCCGGTCAGGCAGTTACTGTGAATGGTGTTCGCTATCGTGAGATGATAACGAACTTTTTATGGCCCGAATTGGAAGATATGGATGTGGACGATATGTGGTTTCAGCAGGACGGTGCCACTTGCCACACAGCTAACGAAACAATGGCTCTTCTGCGCAACAAATTCAATGGCCGTGTTATCTCACGTAATGGCGATGTCAATTGGCCGCCAAGATCATGTGATTTGACACCGTTGGACTTTTTTCTTTGGGGTTATTTGAAAGAAAAGGTGTACGTCGATAAGCCAGCAACAATTCAAGAGCTAAAGGATGAGATAATTCGGCACATTAACGGCATAGAACCTCCATTATGCCTCAGGGTCATCGAAAATTTGGACCATCGGATGGAGGTGTGCCGCCGTGGTCGCGGCGCCCATTTGGCCGATATTTTGTTCCATACATAATTGAGTAATACCAATATATCATAATAAAATAAAATTACAATAATTTCCTAAATAGTTTGTTTTATTCAAAATCAACATCGGCCCTGGAAATTTAACCACCCTTTACAAAGTTCGTACACAATTTTACTACTGTATTTCAACCATGTACACGTACAAAGTACCGAAACAATGCAACTATGTGTTTTGTTTATTAAAAGTTTTGAAATGTAAGTGATGCAATGCATAATACTTTTAAAATAAATCTGTATTGCTTGCAAATAAAATGTTAAATGTCACAAAGCATCAACTTTAAAACCGATGCTCTGATTGCTTTTTTGATGCGTTACTAATACTTAGCAGTGACGTTTTGGAAGGGTTTGCATTGTATATATATTGTACTGCGGCGTTATGAAACATTATACTTTGTTCTAATACAAAGCAATTGACGTTTTGGAAGTCAGCCATCGTGTAAAACCACCTTTAGCTAAATTTAGTTTTTTTTATTCCTTCTTTAACTTTTTTAAATATTAGTATTTAACCTGCTTCTTTAATAGCGTCTCCCTTTCTTTCATGGACATATTTATATGCCAAAGTTTATGTTTCTAGGTTTAAACAAAAAGGTACCAACATCTGATAGGTTCTTATTCACTCAGGACCGTGCACCTATAATTTTTTGTTTACAAGTTTAAGATTAATGTTTCTACGTTCAATATTATAGAAAATTCAAAAACGCAAAAGTTAACGAAAAAGAAAAAGAAAAAAATTAAATTTTCGGTATATCCCTTTTTTGATCATTTTTTTTCTTTCCATTAAGGTAAAATAAATTTCAAAATTGAAGTATCAATGAACGGAGAAAAATGTTCTGTAAAAATAAGAAACAGAACTAGGTACGATTTTCACCCCATAAACGTTCGAATTTCGAAAAAGTACAACATTAATATTATAATTTATATATCTACGTTTATTTATTTCAAAGATATAAGGCATTGCAAAAAAGTTCAAAATACCGATATTACTCGTCTATTCCCCAAAAGGGCAGAGTTTCACAAAAGTACCAGACCCCTGTCTGCTTATTTTTTTAATGAATAACGATAAGTATTCAATTGTTTGTATCTTTTTTAATAAAGGAGATATGAGGATAGATTTTGCGGTCCAAGTTTTTAGCTTCAGGCGTTTAGGCTGTACGATGATGAATCAGTCAGTCAGTCAATTACGTTATAATTTTATATATTGCAACCTAAAGACAACAAAGTTCTAGTTCGGTGCAATATTTTTGTTCACTAAATGCTGGAAAATGCTGTCAAAATTGTTCTTTTTTAATCTTTGGGAGACCCCTTACAATAAATTCTCTAACATACACTTAACATTAAACGAAAAAAACAGTGTTTTTAAATTCAATTCATTATAGGGAGAACTTTTTTGTATAAAAGTTCTCTATAGAGAAGTTCGACTGTATAGGACAAGGCACATTCATAAGGTAAATACATAAGATTGAGCGAGGCGTATTAATAATTCCAAATTGTTAAAAAAATATGCATGTGTGCGTTTAATTTTCTTTATTTCCTATGGAGACAATTTGGAAACCTACAAAATTTAGGAGAGCGCCGAGTTTACCTTGTTAAATGTGCCTTGAAATATAAGAGAGGAAACTCAGTTATTGTTAAAATTAAACACAATATCAATTTCTTATTATTTTTTTCAGATTTGGAAGATCGTGAAACTTGATTAATGTTTTAATCGGTAACTTGTATAACAAGGGCTTCTATTAAAAAAGTGATATCTGCAATTTATTTGAAAGTTAGTTTTTTATAGCAACGTGTTCACTGACTGAATTGACATCTGTCATTTTAATTTATTAAAATTATTTCAATACGTTTTTTTTTTAATTAAATTTTTCTGTTGTGCTATCTACCACACACGTTGTTTTGTTAGTGAAAAGTGCTATCTGCATAAAAAATATTTACTTGCGTACAACAAAATCATTTCATTAATTTGTCATGGTGTCATACCCATCGTAAAGGCTATTGCCGCTAATTGTTATTTCAACAGCAACATTTCTAACATAATGTGCATAGCCTGGCTTAAACTACTGTCAAAAATTGATAAAAAGTCTCTCAAATGTATTTAAAAAAACTGAAAAAACATTTGATTCGGTACGGAATGTGTGAAACAAAATGTTTCCTTAAGTTCAATATGGTTTGCCTTACATAATTTATATGTACTCGCACATTTGCTTAAGCCAACTTAAGCACATTATGGTTGGGCCTGAAGTGTGTAATGGCTTTAAGAGCTACTTTCGGTGGTAGTATTTGTATCGGAGCTATAGTAAAATGTTGACCGATTCCAATAAAATTTGGTAAGATGATTTAGATTGCAATGAAATAAGTTTGTGCGGAGAAAATTTATTTTTTTTGAGTTTGATGTCCTACATTTGAGAGAGAAATTATTTTGTTTGGCAAGATTTTTCTTGAATTGGTTTAATTTTAATTCTTGTTCAGAACAAAGTGAACTGGGATGCCACTTTTTTCGATTTGTACATAAAAGCTGAATTGAGCTGTCACATCATATAGTGTTTTTGCATTTATAAGACAAACATTGTTTTTACTGAAAATAAATAAAAAATATAAAAATTCACTTTCCTTTTTTCGTCCATTTTCTTTAACACACTTTTAGAAAACAATTCATAGTAAGTAGTTGGATAGTTGTGCTGCTATTTTGTATAATTGTTTTTATCTCTTAACCATATGGTAGCTTTGTTTTTCCCGACAAATTTTCCGAAATAGGTTAATAGTTGAGCAGAACACTCTCAATAAAAAAATATTGTTCGGAACGCATTAATGAATCTACCTTAACTCTAGTTTTAGCTTTAAGCTAGATTAACCCATTCCAAACAAACTTTTGGTTTATATGTAATTTCAGTCTCTTTAAAGAAGAGAACGAACGAACTACCTATAAAAATTGTTTGGAAACAATGGGTGAATCTAGCTTTAGTATCAAACTCCATTGAAGTTAATTTATGAAAATATACATTTAAAGTTTTTAATAAATATTATTTTATTATATATATATATATAGTATTTTATTTCGATTGATTTTTTTTAATTTAATTTCTATTTTTAAATTTTAATTTACATAAGTTAAATATCTGGGTATTTGGTATTTTTTAAAAAAGGGCTAATTCGTCCAGCGATGTTGAAAGCGAAGTGCATTTAATTATTTAATAGCAGTAGTATTGTGCTTGGACTGTTAAACACAGTTCGCATTGAACCTGAAATCCCCATGTGAACTTACAATTGCAGCGACTCTCGGTGACGACATTCTTTGGAAGCACCATATAACCACATTCGCGACAAAGATGCCGGCATTGTTCGCGGTCTTCTTCCGATGGATTTTCTCCATTTGTAATAGCTGAACACTGACGTCCTCGCATGCCATTCCAGTGGGGCACTGCATCGGGTTCGCAGTAATTGGGTGAATCTTTTATAAAAATCAAAACATCCAAGGGGATATTGTTCCACATAATACGTGAGTTTGCGGGAGTGTTGCTTAATTGCAGACCTTCTTCGTACATTTGACGTATGTCCACAGCGATATCTTCAAAAGGCTTAAGAACTTGAAGGCAAATTTCTTTGACACACAAATCGTTATGACCATAAACAACACAAGCGCATTGTTCAATCAATGATTTCTCCAGCAAATTAGTGACAGCGTTGTAATTGTGTTTTAAAATTTTACCATAGAAGTTATCATCAAAGGCAGTATTGACATGTTGTTTTAATAACTGCTGGGCTGCTTTTGGATTATCTGAGCACTGCGAGCTGTAGGGGTTGTCGGAGCAGGTATTGCACCCTGATATTAGGCCACTGGAACAGTTTTTCGTTATGGCATATAATGCGGCAGTTGTAGTTATGGCATTAACATAGGAGTCTTCACGATCCATTAGTAAAGACTTCGACGTGCGTCTTAAAAAGAAATCCGTGCTTGGGCAATTCCAACGCTCCCATTTGAAACTGTTTTGGCACGTTTGCAGGGCAATCTTCAAGCTGGTTGTTATAACATTTTCAATAGAGAATGGGGCTTGTACTTGTGGATATACATGAGCAGCATATTGACTTTGGCTTGCAAAGTAGTTCAGCTGATCCAGCAGTGATGCTTGACCCATGACTGTAGTAAAACAACTAAGTGTTACAATTGTCAACACAAATAAATTTTTCATTTTCGTTTAAAAATAACTTTTTCTGTTCTTCTCTCAAGACGATGTATTCGCAGCAAGCGGTAAGCGATGAATGTTGCCTGCCAATAAGTTTTCGTCATCCTTTATACCCTTCAGGTAGTTTCACTAATTCTCTTATTATGAGTGTTACAATTTAGGATATTCTTTACGCAAAATGGGGAAAACTGTTGGTAGAAACCGGAAATTTTGTTTTTCTTTTGCTGGAAATATTTATCAAGCCAAAAGTTCCATGCTACGCTGAGAAACCCATAGCTTACATATAGTCCAGGTAGATGGAAAATAATTTTCTCACGTGCCTAAAATTTCCAACGGAAATCTTGAATTAAGACTTTCCCTCAATTTCATTGATAATGTGGATTTCCCAATCAAAATTTGATCATTGTTGAAAATCCAGAGCGCGTTACCTAAGTTCAGCAGTGAAGCAGTAGACACTCACAAAACCAATTCTAACTACAACGACGACAACAACAACTACATCTACTAGACAAATTATTTGACTAAAAATATGTTCACACTCAACAAAAACCGAAAAGAGCGTGACCACTTCATTTATCACCCTTTAACTTTATTGTTTAATAATTTGTATTAATTTACTGAATATCTGTAAAAAATCGTCGTGAATGTAATTAATTAATTTCTTAAGAGCTATTTGATCTAGTTTTATGCAAAATCAAACAAATGGTAAATAAAAATAGTGGTTACTTCTCGGTCTTCACTAATCAAGCAGCAACAACCAACATTTATTACAATTATTTACAGCAATCAATTTATTTACATTAATTCTGTGGCATTTTGACAAAACATCTTAAATCGAGATAAGATAGCAAAAAAGTTTAAAAAAAAACTCGGTGAAAAAATCATCTTTATAAATTCGACTTAAGATGTTTTTTCAAAATGCCACAGAATTATAATTAAATGTATTTATTTATTTTTCTTAGAACTATTAAATTAAGGTTATTATTATTATTATTTTTTTGGAAAATCGATAAAATTTTAATTTTTGATTTTAAATAAAATTAAATTCATTATTAATTTTATTTTGTCAAACTATTCTTAGAATTAGTAAAATTGCATTAAGGACAATAAACTAGAATGTATAGAATAGAACAATAAAATTGAAATAATTATTATTTAACCAACAAGCCTAGTACCGTACATTTCCTTTCAGTACAATGTCTATCGCCAGGCTGTTGATTTGTGAGCGGATTAACCCTGCAATGTTTACAGAGATTTGTAAGAGTGTGCATAAGTGTGTACATATGTTGACAACCACGAGTACTTGAGTAAAGAAAAACTTTATTTGTATATTTTAATGGCATTTAAGGCTACCTGCGTAACAAATGTGCGGAAAAAAATTCTAATAGGGAAATTATGAGGTTAATTAATCGATGGAAACACAAAACTGGCTTAACTTTGGGTAAATACAACCAATAAAAATTATTTTATTTTTCCCACGGAAAATTCGAAATACCAAGGCTTGAGAAGAATCTTAATATTAATAAAAAAAATGTTTAGTAGGGATTTAATTTTCACGGGAATAACAGGAAATACGTTTAAAGGCTCAATTCGTTGATTAAAAATGGGTACATTTTGCACTAAAGATAAAAAAATAATGCAGTTATGCCGTTTATCTCTGATTTAATTTTGCAATAGAAACTTCGGTAGCTATTTAATTCGAACTTTTAGCGAAAAACTTTCAAAAAATTATTTTTATTTTGATCTTTAAAAGTTTTGAAACAAAAAACCTGTATATTATATTAAATACATATTAAATATAGGTGTAAAGAAAAGAAAAATTTTATTAAGATTGAAATAAATAATCCTTTCTTTACATTAAATAAATTACCTTGCAAGCCCGCATATAGGAAACTATATAAACTCTTTAGAAAATATGAGGAGTTTATAATTTTTTGATTCACCACAGGTGGAAATGATGTTTATAATATGTTAGCAAATATGCAAAACCACGTACATAACATTTTTAATAATTTATAGTAGAAACAAAATATGTTGTACATATATTGTACAACAAATGCAATTTTGGTATTCAAATGTCGCAGATTTACTAAATATAGAACAATTTATTCCTATCTGGAATAAAAATAATAATTTATTAATGTTTCAAAGAGTTACGTTAGTTACAACAAAAGCACATAACTCCATAAATTTTTTTTTAAATTAAAAAGAATTTGCATACGTAAAATGTTGAATAATTAAAACAATAAAAATTAAATTCACATACGAATTTCATGGTAAAAAAATGATAATCCCGTGGAACAAGTGGTTTAAGTGCCTGCAGGCGTTGCCATATCTTGCTAGAAACTTTTATTCTTTGTGAAAAAAACTTAAATATCTGTATTCATAAAAATGTTTTAAATTTAATAAAGGCTTACTGAACAAATTTTCTAAGAAAATTTTCCTAAATAAACGTTTGTTAACTTTAATAATCGTTTATGAATATGGAGGTAAAGGCTTAAAGCTGTTGATTTTTTCCAATTCTTTGCGGAAGTTCCTTGTACACATCTGTTACATTTAAAAATAAATTATTCTACGAATCATATTGACAGTGGGATCTCCAACCTTTTTACCGATAGAAAAAAGATGTTTTTATGAGTCTTGAGAAGCAATAATATAAATTATACTTTACCTGGTACCCAAGTTTAAAAAGGGAATGGTGGAATTGTTTAAAAAGCTCAGTGATAAAAAATGTATTATAAAAATTAAAAATTCAGGGTATAATTATTGCTTGCACTTGTAGTTACGTACTGTCGATTTTGGCTCATAAAATGTCTAATTTTCATTATCTGAGGGTGAAAATTGTAGCGAAATTGGATGATGTTGATACTCATCATAGTCAGGGCTGCCAGATTTGACAATTTATTGTCATTTTGACGATTTCTTGTTTCAAAATTAGCAAAGTGCCAATTTGCTGATTTTTTTCTAAAAAGTGACGATTTTTTTCAGTCTCCAAAGTCTAAATAAAACATTAAATTTTCTGACACGTTCGTTTTTTAATCTTGGAATGTTTGGCAGCCGTAAATTTATAAGAGCGGAAGGCAGAACGTTTTCTTTCGCTCATCTTTTACGTTGATATGTCATACCAAGGCCAGAGCGTCAACGTTGTGTCACAAACAGTATGAATAAAACTAAGATAAAAACGTAGATTGACCAAAAAATAGCTAAATTGCCATTATTAATTAACAATAGCGGCAAACTTCATTATTAAACGAGCTGTCAAAATCGGTTATGCCAATGGCAAAGCGTTGATGCCGCTTTATTCAAAAACTAGAAAACGCGTGCCGCTTTTGATTAGGAACGGCATATTACAGCAAGTCTTAAGAAAATCTTTAAATAGTTATTTTCAGGGAATAAAAACAACAATGTTACACTTTGTTTATCTTTCGCCAAACCATCATCGAATGAACCCTTTACGACTCTCTGAATAAATTATATTTTCAAAAATTATATTTTCAAAAATTATATTATCTACATGAGTCTCATACGATTCTTGACATGAAGGCTCGTTAGATAATCTTTACCCACGTCTAAAATGATTCCCATAACGATTTAAGAGGCGTCTTTCGTTGTGCTATGGAAGAATCTCAGTCGTGTTACAGTTTTTCCCTACGATTAAAAAATGCGGTCATCGACGATCAAAGACGCTCTTCATGAGACTCCCAGTATCTCTTACACGACTGAAAATGGTAGCTGGGAATGAAGTAATTATGTTTTTGTTTGAATGTTTTTTTTTTTTACAAAAATCGAACAAAAATTGTTTTAAAAAAACTAAATTTTAAGTTTTCCGATTTTTTTTGACGATTTTTCAAAACGTGAAATACGTTCTTTTTATTTTTCTCAGGAAATTGACGATTTCCTTACAAATTTATCTGGCAGCCCTGATCATAATCAATAAAAAAATTTTCATTTTTTTTGTTAGTTACGTGGTTTTGTACGTCACCTAACGATATAAAGTATATATCTCTTGCAATAAGGAAAATGTGCTTAAAGCGTTCACACCTATTAAATATTTGACGTCCTACACGTAACCACTAGTTTTATTTATAAATTATTTTCTTTTGTAAAACGTTTGGCTAGATTAAGCATAATTTAACAGTTTCTAAATTACATAATACAATTATCTTCTTACAAATAAAGTTAGGTAAATCAATAGAAATTGTTAAAATTAAAGCTAAGGTTTGATCAATTTACTGGTCACGCTTTATTTGCATTTTTATTTGTCAAATATTTGTTAGGTCTGAACATACCTTAAGTCTATTTTTTTTTAATTTTATAGGAAATCAATTTTAAACTTGAAAATATATTTTTATTGCAATGAAACAATCAATTCTCTTTAGTTAAATACTCATAACGGCACAGATCGGAAGTAAACTTAAGTTCTTATTCCAAGTGTTATTGCACATTGAAGCAAAAAATAAGCAACAAGATATTCTGATATAACTTCCAAAAAAGTCGTACAAAATAAAGTTAAAAGTTGCATTACTTTAGTACTTCGCTTTTACGAGACGTGTGATATGGCACAAAGGTCAGAAGAAAAGTTGTATATCAACTTAGTTGTCATTTGAAAAAAGCAACGTATACAGTACAAAGGATTTTATGTGATGCGGCCTATATGTATCACAAAATTAAAAATTTATTCTTAGTATAAAAAATGGGAAACTAGCCAATTTTTGCTTTCGGTTCATTGTTTTAAAACTTTCTCTAATCCACAAAAGCGGCAATATCGACTGAAAGAACTAGATATAAAATAGCTTTCGGGCCGAAAAAGTATTTGATCACGACACCCAGAATTAGCCCGCAGCTCTTTATTTCGCGATACAGTATTATTTCAAAAATAAAAGCACTTGCAGGTCATATATTAGCATAACTTGAGAAGGCTTTGTGCTATTCAGTAAAATTCAAAATTCGTCGACCAAATTATCTTTAAGACGTGTAAAAATTATTTAAAAAACTATAGAGTAGTTTTAGAGATATCGTAAAAGTTTGACGAACACTTTAAGTTCACATTAATTTGTTTTCATAAGGCCGTTACAGTATATTTATTGCTTCCAAGTTTTAAGCTATTCTCAATTAAATGTAAATTAAATCAAGAGTTGTGCTCCTTTGAAATGTACTATTTAAGGGTACTTTACACTATCACACAAGTCTCACGTATTTTGACGTCAATGCTTCCCTGATCTAATTTTCGAGAAAACTAGAGCTGATAAAAGAACTGAATGCAGATTCGCGTTGAGCGCTCCAAATAAACAAAAGATTTTATCGAAATTTGTAAGCCTTTGCCCATGTTCCGTAGTGAGAACTGCTCGCATCGAAAAGATGTAAAGCAAAATATTCCATCGTTTCTCGAAAAGTGAGAAAAAAGTGTGCATGTAACTCGTGCCGAAAACTTTCAAAAGAGATTACGTCGTTACGTTATAAATGTCATAACATTGACGGCGCGAAAATACAACCGTGGGCTATACCAAATAATGTAAAGTGCGACTTTAATGTTTGTTGTTTGCAAACGAACTTTAAAAACATTGGTATATTGTATAAAAATTTTAAAAGCCAAATAATTAAACAATGAAAAATTGTGCCAAGAACATAATACTATTCTTATTATTCTTTGCAGTTTGCATTTTTATTATGTTTTTAATGTTAAAATTTGTTCTCTCTCCGTTTTTATTCGTGAGTTTATTTGACAGTTCAATGCAGGAACTTTCTCTCAGAAATTTTACAGACACACTTTTTCTGTAAATTGGCGAGTAATTTCCTTACGTGACAGCTAATCCTCGCCAAAAATGTTACAGACGCATTTTAGTTAGAAAACCTGTTGTTTGTTTCAATTTATGGCATTTTTGTTTTTTTTTCTCACATTTCAATCACAAAGTTTCTCGAAGCGAGAGTTACAGAACATGGGCACTGTGTTATTTAATGATAAACACAAATTTTTTTATTGTTTTTATTTTTCCTAACCTTAAACTGTCAGTTGGTAAACAGTGTTTTAGAGTAAGCAACACTCCACTGCAAGCTAAAATACTGCTTTCATTTTAGCGCACCCTTTTTATTTCACATATGAAATTGTTCTATTTGTATTTATTGGAAAAACTAGAAATTGTTGTTTTCGCCGCCGAATGATGCAAAGGTATTGTGGAATTTGTATTAACAGTTTTCTTACATATTTTTTTCAAATTGGAAATATTTTGCTGGGATTTTAGAGGGAAATTTTTTTGTTTGGGTTTTAACATAATGAAAATACCTAAGCTCTAATTAGGGCGGGAAAATAAAACCGGAAAAGGGTTTAGTGGTCAATCAACCACCCACAAAACGTTGTCACATTTAACAAACATTTTCATGTAGGGAATGCCAGGTAGAAATCTAGACTAAAATATGCATAAAAATCTTATTAAACATTTTCAACATTACCGGCACATATGGACAGTTTATGAAGTGGAAGTTCTGAAAAGCAATTTTGGAATTTTGCACAATCTCTTGTAAGTAAATGCTTACTGTGTGTGTATGTATGTATATGAATTTGAAAATCGTTAAAACAAAAAATACATTTTGTTAAACTTATTTGAACAATGATTATTGGATTTTATTAACTATTGGTGCATTCGTATAGTAATCGAAGATTTATATGCCAGAACCCGTCAAAACTTGATAAGATTTCTAATCTTGAAATGATGATAAAATGTTTAGCCAAGTTAATTATTAGCACTATCAGTTATTCAAACATTCAGTTATAGTCGAAACATTGTGGATGACAGTCTTCTGCTCTAAATAACAGCAACGGTAAGTAAAAAAACTTAAGTGAATTGATAAAAAAGAAACAAAAATATCCTATTTTTGCCATTCAGCCCGTTATGATTATCACGGCAAAACTGGTAACGATTTTTTTGGGCTTAGCCCTAACAGCCTTTACTGTTTCTACAATAGTGTTGGCTGTGCAGAAATCAAATTTACAAGATGAACTACAAGGGGCAAAAGATAAATTAGAATTATTGGAGGAGGCTTTAAAGACTACGACTACGACAACCACAACAACAACAAGTTCTGCAACTACAGAAATTGTTACAACCCCAACACCTGAACCTGGGCCAAACGTAAGCTCAAACTATTAAATCCACCAATTTTTACTTGTCCATTAACTTTTCTCGATTTTATCTACCCAAAAGATCAATTATCGTCTACCAACAACCATGTATCCCATAAATTACGATCTTTATTTACATCCAGATGTTGATACTGGAAATTTCTCTGGTCAAGAAGAGATTGAGATCAACTGTACCGAAAATACCAATAAAATTGTCTTACATTCGTTGTACATGACCATTAAAAATGTGTACATCCAGAATGCTGGCACTAGTGTTAAGACCTTTTATTTAGATCCAGTACGTGAATTTTTAGTCATTGAATTAAATGAAGAAATTGTAGCGCCTCGAAAATTCTATTTGGGCATTATTTTTGAAGGCAGCATGAAAAACAAAATTATTGGCTTGTATTCGTCCTCATATCTTAAGGCTGATAACACAAGAAAGTAAGTACAATTACTTTTTATACCTACACCACCATAGTGGAGGGGATGTTATGCGTTTGTTCTGATGTGTGTAACACTAAAAAAATATTAGTTCTAGACTCATGTTTAAGTATACCAAATCGATCTGTCCGTCCGTCTGGCAGGCTGGCTGGTTGGTTGTCTTTTCATGTAATCTTGTGCACAAAGTACAGGTCGCAATTTTAAAGATAATTTGATGAAATTGTGAAAATAAGTTTTTATTGTAAGAGGAACGAAACTTATTGAAAACGGGGACAATCGGTCCATAATTTTTCATGGTCCCTATATTAGCTTCTTTACGGAACAGGGTTTTTGTGCCCATATTTAGATTAAATTTGATTCAAACTTATTATATTGAAATCTAAATATTCGTATCAAATTTTACGGGAATCGTTTCATATTTGACCATAGCTCCCATACAAATGCTACTCCCGAAAATAGCTTTTAATGCCATTACTTCCTTGTAATTGTTGGTATAAACATTAACGAAAGCAACTATGTCATGACAAAATGTTGATTGGTAGGTCCAAAGTAAAAAATAGGTCCCATATAAGCCGCTTTCTAAAATAAAATTATTTAAAAGCAAACCAATCAACATATAGATGAATACATCTAAAAAATATTCTGTACAAAGAACTTTTACATGAATCTTAAGCTCATAACATAATTTTGTTCTGGCGGGTCCCTGACAACCCATGGACACCAAATAGAGCGCACTTTCGAAAACATGCCTTTTTTACTGTGGTGTAAGAAGGTATGAAATAGTCGGTTTTGGCCGACAATAATTTCTTACGTCTTAAGCTGGGATCACACGATTGCCGCAAATGCACCAATATGACACAATTTTTATTGTGCCTTATTGACGCACACTAATGAAATTGGACCAATAAAATATTATGAAATCACACGATTGCCCTGTTTTAAACAAATTTAATTGCCGCTAGTTGGTACAAAGCGAAATGGTTACAACAATTGCCGCAGCACAGTCACACGATTGTTCTTACTTGACAACTGCGAAAACAGCTGTTGTGGTAGCTTTTTTATTTGTTTGAAAGTTCTTGTTGGTTTGTTAATTAAATAAAATTAAATATGTATCATATATGTACATATGTATGTACTTAAACAAATATTTTTTTGTTGAATATTTTTATTTAAATTTTTTAAGAAACTCCAAAAATTAAGTCTGTTCAACAATTTCGTATGTTAAGGTTCGCTTAGAAACTTGAATAAAAATATTCGCACTGAACAGCTAAATATGCTTGTGAACATACATACATACTTACATACATATTTTGGTAATAGCAATAATTAAAAAAAAATTAAAATGCATAATTAATAAATAAATATTTATCTTCATTACCTACTAAAAGAAACTCAAAAAAGTACTATAATTAAAAAAAAGGCAAATATTGGTGCGTATTGTGTTGTTTGATTGCCTCACAAGAACACAATAAATATTGGTGCATTTTTGTTATTTTTATTGACGCGTGGTTGCATAGAAAACAGTCACACGATTGCCGCACCAGGGTTGCATTTGATTGGTAAAAGTAAGCACAATATTGTCATTGATTGGTACATGAGCCAATTGGTTGTGCAGTCACACGATTGGGGTATTAAAAAGTACGAAAATTGGTGCATTTCGGCAATCGTGTGATCCCAGCTTTAAGCATATTAAAATTGTTGGAATAAGTTATTTACACTTTACATTTTTAGATGGATTGCATCTTCGAAATTTGAACCCACGTATGCCCGACAGGCATTCCCTTGTTTTGACGAACCTGCTCTGAAAGCAACATTCAACGTAACTTTAGTATATCCAAATACTGGTGACTATCATGCTTTATCAAATATGAACATAGAAGTAAGCAGATTAAATTAAATTAAATTAAAAAGCAACACGTTTATAACATCTTGTTTAGGCCATTAAAAACCAAGGAGCTTACAACGAAGCTTATTTCAGCGAGAGTGTTCCAATGAGCACATATCTGAGTTGTTTTATTGTATCCGATTTTCTGTTCAAGAATACGACCGTTGACACAGGGGGTATTGGCGAGGAATTTGAATTACGTGTATTTGCCACTCCCGAACAAATAAATAAAGTTGATTTTGCTTTGGATGTAGGAAAGCAGATCATCGAATACTATATTCAGTACTTTAAAATTCCTTATCCGTTGCCTAAATTGGGTGAGTAGAATTTTATACGGGAACCTAAGATGCTTTCCAATCTTATCATTTACTTCCCCTTTAGATATGGCTGCAATACCAGATTTCGTATCGGGTGCTATGGAGCATTGGGGTTTGGTTACTTACCGAGAAACGTCTTTACTTTTCGATGAAGCTATGAGTTCTTCTGCAAATACCCAAAGAATCGCTGCAGTAATTGCTCATGAATTTGCCCATATGTGGTTTGGCAATTTGGTTACAATGGAGTGGTGGAACGATTTGTGGCTAAATGAAGGTTTTGCCAGTTACATCGAAAACAAAGGAGTTGAGGCTGCATTCCCTGGATGGAATATGCAGGACCAGTTCATTGTTTCTACTCTCCATGGTGTCTTGAGCCTTGATGCAACTTTAGGTGCCCATCCTATTGTACAAACTGTTGAGAATCCCGACCAAATTACCGAAATATTTGACACGATAACCTACTCAAAGGGTTCCTCGGTTATACGAATGTTGGAGGACTTTTTGGGACCTGATAATTTTCAAAAGGCAGTCACAAACTATTTGGAAGAGTTCAAATACAAAAATGCTGTCACAGACGATTTCCTTACAGTAATCGACAAGTTAAATTTGGGCTTTGATGTTAAGGCCATTATGCGCACTTGGACTGAACAAATGGGTTTGCCTGTAGTCGAAGTAGCAAAAATATCCGACACTAAATACAAACTGACCCAAAAACGCTTCTTCTCTAACCCCGTCGACTACGAAGGTGTTTATGATGACTCCCCATTTAAGTAAGTGTGCCGCACCACTTCAAAGTATTTATTTTAACTGAATGTTTTTAATGTGAATTTTATTAGCTACACCTGGTCCATACCAATCACTTATAAAACAAGTGCCACCACAGAAGTACAACGTACATGGTACTATTTCGATAATACGGAAAGTAAGTCTGGCCATATACATACTCTTTTTAATGCGTGTTAGTTTTTTATGCTTCCTTAATCTCAATGTCTATACCTTTAAGTCGAAATTACTCTGCCAAGCCCTGTGGAATGGATTAAGTTTAATTACAATCAAGTTGGTTATTATCGTGTCAATTACCCCACTGAGATGTGGGAAAATTTGGCAGACAAGCTGGTGGCAAATCCTAATGTAACTTGAACATTTAAATTGATTGAAAACAGTTGTTTGTGCATATTTTCAAATTTTTTTCTGCAGATCTTCTCTGTAGGCGATCGGGCTTGTTTGTTAAACGATGCTTTTGCACTGGCCGATTCCACACAACTTCCCTATAATTTGACTTTGGATATGACAAAATATTTGAGTAAAGAAGAGCAATATGTGCCTTGGAGTGTTGCTGCTTCTAAGTTGACTTCCCTCAAACGCACTCTCATGTTTACCGATGCCTTTGTGGACTACAATAAATACGCCAGGAATTTAGTCGCTCAAATTTACGAGAATGTTGGTTGGACAGTCGGCGAGGATCATATGAAGAAGTGAGTAAATGTTTTGTTTAGTGTGAATCCCATTAAAAAATTTTGCATTTTGCAGTCGTTTGCGTGTAACAATCTTGACCACGGCTTGTTCACTGGGTTTACCTGAATGTTTAACCGAAGTCTCCAATCTTTTCACAAAATGGTTGGTAAATCCCTCCGTTCGTCCTCATCCCGATATTCGTGAAGCTGTTTACTATTATGGCATGTTTGCGGTAGGAAACGAGCAAATTTGGAATCAGGTTTGGGATCTTTTTGTAGCTGAAACGGATGCCTCTGAAAAGGTTAAGCTGATGTATGGCTTATCAGCTATTCAAGAACCATGGATAATAAGCAGGTACAATATTCCGTAGATACATATACGTCGGGCATATAACATGTGATTTAAATTCTTTGAAATCATTCTAGATTCATTGAATTGGCCTGGGATGAGCAAAATGTTCGGGGACAAGATTATTTCTCCTGCTTACAAAATATCGCTGCCAATCCAATTGGAGAGCCCATTGTATGGGACTATGTTCGCGAGCGTTGGGTGGAGTTCGTCGATCGTTTTGGCATTAATGAACGTTATTTGGGTAACATGATTCCTGCTATCACTTCCCGATTTTCAACACAAACTAAATTGGAAGAAATGCAAAATTTCTTCGCTAAATACCCCAATGCTGGTGCTGGTACAGCTGCTCGCGTCAGAGCCTTAGAAAATGTCAAAAATAACATTGCCTGGCTGGAACACAATCTTTCAGTGGTGCGTGAGTGGTTGCACTCAGGTGTTGTTTAAATAAATAATTAAGCGTAAATTACTTGCAATTGTATTATAGTTCAAATAATACCAAAAGGAAAGAAATAATAAAATAAATTTCTTAAAAAATAATATAAATCTAAAATGGCTTATTTTTTTTTTTGAAGAATATTTCACACAGATTTTGCGTTTTTTTGAGAAAATTTTATTTATTTAGTTTTATCTTATCGCTAATGTGAAACCATTAAGCAATTTTTATAAAATTTTTGAGAGTATTTTAAGATCTTGATCGAAACATTATTAGATAAAACGCAATTAGATAATTCCGTATTTTGGTTCTTCAGAAAATAATTACGAAACAGTTTTTCGAAATGAAACCATGTTTGTTTTCATGAACGGAATGGGAATTTTCTGTATCTTAAAGGGCAACTAACTATCATAGTAGATTCTCTATCAATATCCAAATATGTTTTCTTTTTTTATTTTCGAAAACAAGTTTTACAAATATTTTAAGCTCGTTACAAATTTTTCATAATGGATTTTGTCAAATTTACCAAAATGTACACACAAAACAAAAGAAAACTGAAAAAAGTAAAATTAAAAACAATTAC
Organism: Pollenia griseotomentosa; assembly: GCA_963931875.1. NCBI lineage: Eukaryota > Metazoa > Arthropoda > Insecta > Diptera > Polleniidae > Pollenia > Pollenia griseotomentosa. The sequence goes on from OZ007560.1 coordinate 5,056,217, forward strand.
AATTTTCTTCCAGTGCAGCAAGAATTAATACGCCCTGCATATTTACTTTTTAAATTCCACATATTTTAAAGTTAATCACTTTTTTACACATAAATAAAAACTCAAATGTAAATCTTGTTGTTCAAAAATTTTGTTAACAGCTGTTTTTTGTTTTTCTAAATGAATTTGTTACCATATTAGTGCTGGTTTACACTCTTCAAGCTTTAGCCGTCAAGTCTTGAGTTTGTAGGGGAGAGAGGAAAAGAAATGGCATCCTCTTTTCCCTTCTCTCCTAAAAGCTCAAGACTTGACGTGTGTGAACCGGCACTTACACATTGATAAATACAGATGCTGCTAAATTTGTTACATAAAAATTGCTTAAACAAAATATTTTGGATTGATGAAAACGATTGGAATCTAAAGCACCAAAAATGATTTCGAAAGCAATGGCAAATACGGAATTGACAGCATAATTTAATTCTTAGTTTGTCAATGTGTATTTGTGCACAGGTACATAAAATCTAATCATATCCTGCAAATGCAACAGCAGAAGATCATGTTTTGCTTTTGCAACTTTTTTTTCCACTGTAAAACATAAAAGGAGAAATTCTAAAAGAAAATTTCTGTATTTTTATACCCACGCCACAGTAGTGATAATGCATTTGTACTGATGTGTGTAACTCCTTAAAATATTGGCCCTAGACCTTACAGTATAGCGAGAAAGTGATTCTGAGTCGATCTAACGATGTCCGTCCGACTGGCTTTCAATGTAACCTTGTGCGCAGGTCGCAATTTTAAGATGAAATCGTGGTCGGTTGTACACGTAAGAGGTACATTAAGTGTGGCGATTAAACATTATGCTCAGTTTGAGGTTTGTTTAGAGGATCATGTCAATTTGAAGTCTTTAACAAATTACTTTAATGTATGGTTAATCATCTCGGTTTGAATGTGATTAAAGCTTAACCACGTTCGAGGTGCTGAATCGCGTTTAACAACTTAAGTGTGAACAAAGTTAACTGTCGTTTATATGTGTAATTGTTTAAATAAATCCGTTTTATTAAACCTTTCAGACATGGGGAATTTTTTACAATATTTTCCAATATCTTAAATAGTAAAAGTTTAAAGAACTGATATTTATGGCTAAAAGTGATCTTTATTACTAAATAGCGATAAAGCTGAGCCACTTTTTGGCAAACAAGATATTTGAAAAAATGTTAAAATTAGTATGTATGTATGTATATATGTACATATGTGTGTTAGGACATATGTACATTTAAATTTCTTTATAACGTATTGTTTCTAATAGTCACATTTATACCATTAGCGATAAGATATTAAATTTTTTTTTTTTTTTGGCTATTTTTATTTAAACTCAGTTATTGTTATAAAACTATAAATTTAGTTATAAAAAAATTAACTGAATTATTTAATAAATGAGAGGCACTTCTCTTTTGATTGGAAAGCATGATCGATAATCGCGTTACGAGAACCTTTAACAAGATTAGGAACTGATGTGTACATATACTTGTATGTATTTTTTGCATTTGTTTTAGTGTATTTTTGTGTACAGACATAATGATTAACTCGAAAGAAATAAAATTTTTTATTGGATTTAGACAGTTTTCATCGGTCTGTCGAGAAGACCGGTCTATTTTTTTATAAAGAGAAGCGGTTGCAAGATGTTGCCACGCTCCAAGTTGTTGCATACAATTTTATGTTGGTCTGTCGTAGCTTTTGGCGTATCGACTGTTGTGTTGGGGATACAACAATCCCAGCTAACTGCCTCTATCAAAGATGCCGAAGATAAATTGGATTATAATGAAGGTCAATTGCAGGGTGAAGTAAAGCCGCGTTACAAACGTGCATTCGATCTTAATAATCACAATCAAGATGAAGATAAGGTAAGTTAAAATCAAAAATATTATTACTTTTTTTTATCGATTATCGATTATTATTATTTAAAAAACATACATATATGTACGTATGGCACTTGATCATAAAGAGTAAAGGTATTCACGTTAAAAGTTGCACTGTTTCGAAAAAGCAAAAGTGCAAAAACACAACCAAAACCACATAGAAATTATTTCTAACAAACGATGCAAAATTGTCAGCGTCTAAGTAGGTGCAAGATTATCAGAGTAAAAGCATTCAAATATTGCAACTTTTTATGGCATTGCCAAATTGAAAAAAATGCTTACTTAGTACTTATATAATCAACTGCACACTAAAGGCTAGATTACACTATCTCACTAGTCTTACGTATTCCATAATACTTTGTGAGATAGAAATCTAATGAGTTTTGTTGCGACTGTCAAAAAATCTAATTTAACATGACAGTTTGTGTTCCACCATCACACAAAGAATAAACATGAAATAAAATGCAACCCTGATCCAATGAAAAGTATTATTGTTTAGAAATTTTTCAAAAAACGATGAAGTCGTATGGAATGTCAAACTTTTTTCATAATACTTGTCATTTTCGTGACACATTGTATTCACACTATCACACTTTGTCATATTACTTGAGTTTTTGACATGTATTAATACTAAGTATAATAGTGTAATCTAGCCTTAAGCATCAATGCAGGAATACCATTCTGACGTACATTTTATTCTTTGAATCGAAAAATATTATAGATTGTTGTGTATAAAGATGAACTTTGTAAAAAAATAAAACAATTAAAAAGGAAAAAGCTTAAAAATGGAAGAAGCTGAAATAACTTAAATACTGGAATATGTACTTATCTAAAAAAAATTTTATGTAGATAAGTTAACAATTGGACTTGTAAATTAATAAAATAACACTGTGTGTAATTTTTTAAGTCATGGAAAAATAACCAATCTACGTGATAAAAGACCAAAAAAAAAAAGAGCCGTGTCTCCCAGTTTTGCCCAAAGTCATGCACTTTTTTATGGGCCCCAAAAGACTTGGGACCTCGGTGATATTTTTGCAAAAAAGTGATCATTTTCTCAGACTCATGTCTTGCAAACCGTTCGGAATTTTGATTTACCCTCTGAGACAAAGTTGTAGCTCTTGCCATAGAGAACAAAAATTGTGAACATATAAAATCAAAAAAGCTTAATCTTCAAGATCAAAATCGGAAAAAACTTTAAAAAATTCAATTTTTGTACCTTTTTTTTGTGTTGCACTGTGTAATCATTTTGTGTATTTTTCAAGTTTCTCGGCTCAAATTTATTAAAAAAAAAGTTTTCTAAATATTCTTGGAATATTGCAAAATGGAAGGTGAATTGTTTTGTAAAATTGTTTCGGAAAGGCTGAAAATTAAAGGTGCGAACGTCACATAAGTCCAAGTATGCTTTTTTGCACAGTTGCATGGGTAAAAAAAATTGACGTGAATACCTTTAGTATAAGCTCAACATTTTAATTTTTCACTTCTATGTATGCATAATTGTGACTACAATTTGTACCGCTAATCACTTTTTTGGTTCTTACAATAATTTGTTTTGTTCAGTAGCAGTGTTGAAAAATTCAGTGCTTTAGTACTTTTTTCAGTACTCTTTCATATTAAAAATACCGCAGTACACACACATTGTTTTTAGTACTTTTAAATCCTTTGCGCTTTTTAACTTTTAATATGTTAGCAAAATTCCAAACTCAGCGTTTAATTAAAACTGTGTTTGGTAATCATGTGTTTATTGCAAAATTTATGTTGGTGTTATATATTCAAAATAATTAACGACCTTAATATAGAAATGCAAAGCGAGGAAGCCAGGATTCGTATTTTGCCACACAGTACGGAATATTTGTTATTATAAGGTGCAAGAAATTTTATTAAAAGGGATACATTGGATAATATGTCAGTGGAAAATTTTAATTTATATAAAAACCATTTCCCTTTAAATGAAATTTGTTTTGGAACTCGATTTGACATTTTTTATAGAAACATGCAAGGTTTACAAGATAAATGTTTATAAATGGAAAGAAACTGCGAAATTATTTTATTCGAGGTTTTGCGAATCATTAAGAACTAAATTTTGTCTTGCACCTACAAAATGATAGGCAGATTCACTCCAGAATATATTATTTCCGGGAAAACCAATAGCAGAATACTATTGTTGTTAATGCTATTTGCAAACGAGAAAGAAAACAATGAAAATATCACTTCTTAATCCCGTGTACTAGCGGATCTTCCAGAAATAAAGTATTTCAGAACTAAAAAGATTTATATTAGTTGGTTATTCGTGCTTAATTCCCAATTTTTATTTTTGAAATTTATTGCTGATGGGATAAGCTGTTCCTATGCGCATTTCACTGGCTGTTTAGGCCAGATCGTCAGGAAACTTTACCCAAATAGATTAAAAAAAAACTAAAGATATTAAACCAAATAAAACTGTTAAGCGTATAAGAATTATAGACAACAGTTCTACTTGTAACAATATCAAATTTTAAACAAAAACATCAACAATAAACAGTGAGTTTATCAGCTTATCCCATCAACAATAAATTTCAGTATTTTAATCAAAAATAAAAATTGGGAATTAAGCACGAATAACTAAATCTTTTAAATTAAAATTTTGTATTCCCAAAATTACTTTGATAATAAACTGACAAGTGCACGGTCAAAAAAAAACTTTACTGGCAACATGCTTTTGCATGTTGTTGATGTTTTTGTTTAAACTTTGATATTGTTACAAGTAGAACTGTTGCTTATAATATCTAATAATTTCTCCATAACAATATCATCAACTATTGGAGATACTGGAGAACCCAGAGGAAGCCCCTTTTTCAGTGCATATATTTTCCTATCAAATTGAAAATATCTATTATCTACTATACAGAACTTTATAATTCTCAAAAATAAATCCTTATTCGTTATTCGTTAATCCTGAAATGTTGTCCCAATTTTCCTCAATAATTCTTTAAAGTTTGTAGAATGGAATTTTTTAAATTTATTATGATAATTTTGTTAATTGAAATTTTAAAATTTATTTTTCCGATTATTGTTAAACACAATTTTTGTAATTTAATTTTATTTAAAAAATTTCCTGAAATCTTTTCCAACGGAAATCGAAATATCGAAAATAAAACTATTTTAATTAATTTTATAAAAAAGTGACCTTAAGCTTGGTTAATTTATTAAAGTGTAATATTATAAAATATTTTAAAAAAATATTAACAAAAAGTACCATTTGGTGAAAAAAGTACCCTGTTAGTTGAAGTTCAGTACCATTTCAAAATTTCAATTTTGCAACACTGTTCAGTAGAGATTATCCAAAATAGCCGTTATTTGTGTTTTTAAAAACGATGATGTCACTTTAGTAAAAGTATCTTTGAAAGTAACTCAAATATTTACGTGTCGTTTGTAAAAATTGTTAAATAAATGACTGAGTTACAGGCGACCAAAGTTAAAATTTTAATTCATTTTTGCAACTTAGCAATTTTTCTCTTTTCAAATTATTTTTTTAAAACCAAACAACAAAATATTTTCAAGTTTTATCACTTTAAACGTTAATTTATTTTAATACGAACATTTTGTGCCCAATAAGATCCAGATCAATTCAGATCAATTTGAAAACACAAAAATTAATTTAAAATAAAGATTCGAATACAAAATCTTAAGTTTTTTTATAATTGTTTGCACTTTGAAAACTATAATATAAATATGAGCATTTCTCCAATGTCGAATGCGACATTCGTACGCCTTAAAAGTGAAAAACAACATAAACCAAAATATTATTTTTTTTGAACCAAAGGCGAAACTTATAGCTCTTGATTAGCACTATAATTTGTGCTAAGGTTGGCTTTGGGCAATTGTTCGTTTCAGGATAATTTAAAAAAACCAAGGCATTTGCATGCGACAAATACAGAAGTCGTTTTTAAGGCAAACAGTTCAAACACTGATTTCAGCGAAACCTGATGAAATATTTTAATGCTACTAATTTTAAAATGTAATGCATTGGTGTAATTAATAATTGTTTTTATTTGATTCAAAAATATTGTGTAGTTTATTTTTTATTTAATTTTAATCACTGTCGCTACACACGCTACATGTTGCATGCGACATTTTGTTCCATCATACTTTTAGGTTTATGTTTTTACTTTTTATGTGATTAGACATTATTTTAAATACATTCAAACTATTGTCAAGTGTAAACACCCCATAAATCTTATCATGCTACAATGAGTGAATGTCGCTAGTTTATTTTGGGCTATCAGTTTACGAGAAGAAGAAGAAGAGAGGAAAGTTGAGAGAACACGAGGCTAGCGAATCGACGCGCACTTTGAAGATATCGTTTTGTTTCTTGTAAAATAATTTAAAGTTTTTCTTTTCTTTTAATAAATATTTAAATAAATTAAAACATACTCGATTGTTCATTCCTTATTAAACGAAGAATATCCCGCAACCATCCTTTTGACATTTTCAGAAGTGGGATCGAGCCGATGAAAATATAACTTTCTTGATAACATGGAGAATCTTCATTCACTTACTGTAAAGCAACTGCAGGCGAAGTGCCGGGAAATGGGTATTCCATCGTCCGGCAAGAAACATCTATTGGTAGAGCGTATCGAAACGCACAACGAAGAACGAAATGATGCAAAGGCAACAACGCCTGATTTGTCTCAACGAGTTTTGCAATTGGAGAGTATGTTGGAAAATGTGAGATTAGCGGCCGAACGTTACCGACCGTCCGATTTTGATCCGTCTGCTGCGTCATCACCATTGCAAACATTTCTGACATCTCAGGAACCGACATCGAACTTGGGGGAACAGAATTATTTAAATGGTGCTCCGACAACATCACATGATAATGGTTTTCCTTCCACACAAACGTCTGTACAGCAACAAAACGTAGTTTCTACGTCCGACGCACGTCACCCCGTTTATGGTGAACAGCAGAATATACAACCGACAGCATCATGCTATGTAACAAACACTCATCGTCCACGTGTTACACCGAATTCCGTTCCGTCTTATTACAACGTTCCAACCGTCACTTTACCATCGACCAACTACGTTCAAAATTTTCCGTCAACAACGACATTTGTTCAACAGGGCACGTCACCTGCCACTTACGTTCACAGCATGCAGCCACCCTGTTACGTTCAACAAATGCCACCACCTACGACTTATTATCAACAAATGCCACCACCTACGACTTATTATCAACAAATGGCACCACCAACCTACATACAACGCCCGCTAGTACAACGTCCAATGTTTTCCACGGCACAACAAAGTTTTCAACCTAACCTTGATACTGGCAACCCCTACGTTCAAGTAAGGGAAATTATTCCTTTGTTGCCAGACTTCAACCCTTCGTCAGATGAATCATTGAATTCGGAACAATTTGTAAAGCGTGTAGATGTATTGAGAACGAACTATGGTTGGAACGAATTATCTGTCATTTTTGCAGTACAGCAGAAAATGAAAGGCCCTGCAAAATATTGGGTCGATTCATTGCAAGAGGTATTCAAATCTTGGCAACAATTTACAAATAAATTTCTTTCAGATTTTCCGTTCGTGGGAAATGCTGCCGATATACACATCAAAATGTCTTCGACTATACGCCGCACACACGAGACTCCACAGGAGTACTATTACAAGATGTATGCGATTGGTAAAAAGGGTAATATAGCTGAATCGGCAATCGCTCGCCATATTGTTAATGGCATAAACGATGAAGATTTGAAGAGGAAAATCTCCAATGAGTATTTAGTGTGTAACCAGCTTCTTATCGACATCAACAATTATTGTAGTTACAATGAAATAAAGACACCTACCATAGTGCACAACAGACCGAAGAAGAATACATCTGACATCATTTCGTCGAACACCGGAACAAACAAAAGGCAGAGTAGCACACCGTCAGATAAAATTAGATGCTACAATTGCTCCAATTTTGGACATTATTCATCCAAGTGTCCTGAACCGCAGAAAAAGGAGCGATGTGAAATTTGCAAACGTACAAATCATAAGACAGGTGATTGCAAATCAAAACAAAATGAAACTACGAATGTAAACAAAATAGAAGATGATACTCCAAAGCCGATTGAAAAACTTTCCAAAGCCATTAAAATAAACAGTGTTGCTACTGAAGCGTTTATTGATTCTGGTAGCGATCGTAGCTTAATAAGAAAATCGTTTGCAACGAAAATTGGTGAAAGCGCCCAATGCAATGTAACTTTGAAAGGTTTTGCTGGGGGCGAATATATGTGTTGTGAAAAGGTGATCGTAACTTTGTTAATAGATGATACCGTTTCCGAAGTTGAATTGTTTCTAGTAGAGGATTGTATGATACCAATGAATGTTCTTATTGGTCGTAATTTGTTGTGCCAACGGGGAAAGCGTACTATTATTGAAGGAGGTGAATGTTGGGTACAGAACATAAACGAAATCGAATCAAAAGAGTTTCTGACATCTGACGAAAGTAAACGACTCCAAGCAGTACTCGAAAATCGTAGAGCTTGTTTCGCTGAAAACATAAATGAATTGGGTAAATGTAATTTGATAAAAATGGAAATACAACTCACCGCTCAAGAGCGCATATGCACTAAGCCGTATAGAATTGCTTTTGCAAAACGTCCAATTGTATCCGAAATCGTTAATGAACTCCTCGATAATGAAATAATACGGAAATCAAATTCGCCATATGCTTCAGGTATAGTGCTCGTAGAAAAGAAGAACGGAGAGCACCGCTTATGCGTCGATTACCGCAGATTGAACAAGATAACTGTGAAGACACCGTACCCCATGCCAGTAATTGATGAACAATTCGCACGACTGGCTGGAAACCGTTATTTTACGACTCTTGATTTACGGATGGGCTACCACCAAATTGAAATTGCTGAAGAGTCCAAAAAGTATACAGCGTTCGTCACATCCGAAGGACATTACGAGTACAACCGCATGCCTTTTGGACTAGTTAACGCCCCTGCTGTTTTCCAGAACGTTATGAATCGTATTGTTGAACTGATGGAACCAGGTGAGGTATTGGTATATCTGGACGACGTAATCATTCCCAGCAAAACCATTGCAGAGGGTATCGAGCGTTTAAGTCGATTTTTGCGAATCTTGGAGGACTGCGGACTCACCTTGCGATTCGATAAGTGCAATTTCCTTTTGGAGAAGATTACATATTTGGGTCACACCGTAAGTGCGTCTGGTATAACACCCGGTAACGACAAGGTAAGCGCAATAAGAAATTTTAAGGTACCAACGAACATCACCGAGGTCCGCCGATTTCTGGGCCTAACGGGGTTTTTCAGGAAATTTGTTGAAAATTACTCGATAATATCACGACCACTCACGACACTTTTGCGAAAGAATATGGAGGGCAATTTTCAATGGGGTGAACCGCAAACCAAATCGTTTGACAGGTTAATTGAGATTCTTTGTGACAAGCCTGTACTTGCAATTTACGACGTATCGGCACAGCACGAAGTACATACTGACGCAAGTGGCTCAGGACTAGCAGGCGTACTATTGCAGTCGTCTGGTGATGGTAAATGGCAAGCAGTATTTTATTTTAGCCGACATTGTTCTGATACTGAGGCAAAGTACCATAGCTATGAGCTAGAGGTACTGGCCGTTGTGGAAACGTTAGAACGTTTTCGGGTTTACCTTTTGGGTAAACCTTTTCGTGTGGTGACTGACTGTGCAGCCATCACTAGGGCGAAGACCAACAAGGAACTACTACCGAAAGTAGCCCGTTGGCTAATGAAATTGTTAGAATTCGATTGTGATTTCGTACACCGTGAGGGTTCACGTATGGCCCACGTTGACGCTTTGAGCAGATCACCCGACTTACCAGCCACGGAACCGGAACCCGCTGGATTCATCATGAGGGTTAGCATTGACAATGAAGACTGGATCTTCACAATGCAAATTAATGATGTTAAACTTGGTAATATTATTCAAATCCTACGTGGTGAATTGAAATCTGACCAGCACCGACAACTGAAAGCTGATTATACTCTACAGAGTAATCGTCTTTATCGTAAAACGCAAAATGGACCAAGATTGGTAGTTCCCAATGCAATCCGTTGGCGTATTTTGAAACATTGTCATGACGATATCGGTCACTATGGACTTGATAAAACGTTTGAAAGAGTCAACCAAACATTTTGGTTTTCCCGCATGAGGAAATATATTCAAGAATATATCTCCGCATGTACCGAATGCTGCTACAATAAGGCTAATTGTGGTAAACCTGAGGGAAATCTTCATTATGGTGTTCTTGAACCACTCCCATTTCGCCAGATCCACGTGGACCATTTGGGACCTTTCGTGAAAAGTAAACGAGGACACACGCACATACTGGCAATTTCCGATGCTTTTTCAAAATTTGTGGTGGTGAAAGCAGTTCGAAATACTAAATCTGCCCCTGTTTTAAACGTTTTAAATGAACTGACCAGTTATTTTGGTTTACCGAAACGTATTATTTCTGATCGTGGCACTGCATTTACTGCAAGGGTGTTTGAGGAATATTGCGATGATCATAATATTCAACATGTTAAAACGGCTGTACGCACACCCAGGGCCAATGGCCAAGTTGAACGTGTCAACCAGATAATTTTGTCGTACCTGCGTACTACTACCGATGAACCAAAGGACTGGGACAAATCGCTGTATATTCTACAATGGTCAATCAACTCTCAGAAGAATTCGACTTCTGGTTTTAGTCCTAACGAACTAATATTCGACTACAAGCCTATCGACTTGGTGCAAAATCGTATACTAGCTGCTATACAAGATGACGTACTTCCGGAAAACCCTACATCAATCGACGAGAAACGGAAACTAGCTATTCAGAACATCGAAAGTGAACGGGAACGTTGGAAGAAGCGATTTGACAACAGACATAAGCGTCCTACGTTGTACAAAGAGGGCGATTTGGTACTACTTGAAAATGAACCTCAAGCCACTGGTGAATCGCGAAAGCTGGAACCGAAATTCCGAGGTCCGTACATCGTTACACGCATCCTCGGGAACGACAGATATCTAATTGAGGACTTACCTGGTCTTCAGATAACCTCCAGAAAATTCTGTTCAGTTTTTAGTACGGATAAGATGAGACGATGGTGTGAGGTGTCTCCTGATCTTGATATAAATGATGATGACGAAGTTGAGGACAACTTAGAACCAGGATTGGCCGAACTGTCAAGTGTAAACACCCCATAAATCTTATCATGCTACAATGAGTGAATGTCGCTAGTTTATTTTGGGCTATCAGTTTACGAGAAGAAGAAGAAGAGAGGAAAGTTGAGAGAACACGAGGCTAGCGAATCGACGCGCACTTTGAAGATATCGTTTTGTTTCTTGTAAAATAATTTAAAGTTTTTCTTTTCTTTTAATAAATATTTAAATAAATTAAAACATACTCGATTGTTCATTCCTTATTAAACGAAGAATATCCCGCAACCATCCTTTTGACACTATATTTATTTTCCGAACAAAAACAAAAAAATTAAAAAAAATATCTTCAAAAAGAATAATACAAATACATATAGAACAAAAACAAACTTAACTGAAAATAGCATTTACTAGTCTCAAAAAAAGTTTTTTTGTATTGATATATTTTTTTATTATATATATTTAGCTGGTGAGGCCTAACTCCATTTGTGAAAATAAAAATGCAAAGTTTTTTTTTTCATTTTTCCCGACGTTTCGTGAATTTTATGTTCACTTCTTCAGGGGATTCGTCTATTAATATAAAATAAAATCATCAACATTTAATAATACAATAAATATAAAGTTTTTTTAATGGAATAAGCTGTCCTTGCTTCTTGTAGTTGTTGACCATCGCAACAAAACGAATACAATTCTGATATGCCTTCCTTTCTTCCATTTTTCTTCGAACTTATAATGTTTCGGTTAAAAGAGTTAAAACAAAAATAAATACATCGTTTTTGTTATGCCAAGCTGCACAGGTAAAAATTGGTACCTGGCGGTAGATGAAATGAGCACTTTGTATTTCGTTTTGGTGTGTTAACCTACAATTCTCGGCTTTAAGCTAATTTTTGTTTTATTTAAAAAAAAAAAAAAATTATATTAAATTTATGCCTTTTACTCTTACGATGTCGCACTCTACAAACTTAAAATAAGTACCAAGAAAAAGGCACTGATTATTTTCCAGCAAATCTTTTTTTATTTAATTTGCAACCAAAATATCTGTTTGTAACTAATATTTGATGCGCATTGTACAAATATCCTCGGGGCACTGATAACAAATGTTCTTTTTCAATGTCGCACGCTGCATCGAAATGTACGGTAAAGCAAAGAAATAATTTGCCCTAACCGGCAATCGCATCGTTCCGTTTACATTTTTCTTATATTGATTGAATATAAACCGAGATTTAGAAAGCAATTGTCAATGCATAATGTTTCTCATTAAGATCATTAAGCAAAACAAAACGTGCAACAGAAATGTTCAAAACACAACTTTTGCATTTGTTCGACTTTGCATTTGAATATTTCAAAGTGTGTTAAGAATAAATGTAAAATTTGTTTACATTATTGAAAGTTTGTAAATTCCCTGTTAAAATATGTTAAAACAATATACTTTTATAGACTTTGAATTTTTTGGCTGCGGTTGACATTTCTGTGGAAATGCCCATATTGAATATAAATTTTATCCATTAACTTATCTCCCTAAAAAGTTTTAAGCAGGGACCCGAAATAACTGTTATTATTTTTTAAATATCCAATAGGTTATGGAAAAAATAACTGAAAAAAAATTGGTCCTGTAATAATAATTATAAATTACCCAGAAAATTATAGTTCTGCCATAAACATTATGAAAGATTATTATTTTTTTTGGTCTTTAATAACCGTTATGAAAGATAATTATTTTTTTTGGTCTTTGATAACCGTTATGAAAGATTATTAATTTTTTTGGTCTTTGGTAACCATTATGAAAGATTTTTATTCTTATTGGTCTTCTATAACCATTATAAAAGATTTTTATTTTTTCTGTCTTCTATAACCGCGCTACAGTTCGCAAATCTTAAGATATTTTTATAAAATTTCGCACGCTGACTTATATTTGCACAAGGACGAACTTTTTTTATGATTTTCGTAAGGATCCGCAAATTTTTTGATATCTTTCTCATATTTGGTAAATAGAAACCAATTATGACACACAATCATGGTGCTGAGTTTAAATAAAATCGCTCCAGTTTTAGGCATATTTTCCCGATTTTTTTTTTCTTTAATACAAAATTGTATTTATATACCATTGAGTAGTCAGTGCTGTTGGTGTATTAGCTAAGATGTGGACTCTGAAACCTATAGGACCCGGATTCGATTCCTGGCTCGAGCGACCAAAAAAAAACCTTTTTCAAAAAGAAATAATTATTTCTTAACATCCTCAACTATCGGTTGGCTTAAGCGAACTAATGAAAGTAATTTCTGTTCTAAAGCACTTCAACTCTTGCCGTTTGGATTCAGCATTGAACTGTAGGTCTCGTCATGTATTCTAAGAATATGCAACACACCTAATTACGCATGAGTAGAAGCGCAGTGGTATCGCAACGGACATTCAGTGTCTATGTGAGCTGGCGAATAAAGTCGGCTGCCACCTCTACCTAACCGAAAATACCATTAAGTAGGCTTGTTCGACTATTTTGAACCCAAGTCGACTTCGGAACCATACAAATTTCGGACCCAAATAGGTGTATAATATTATGTGGTCGGTCTTGACCGACTATAACTTTCTTACTTATTATTATTATTATTATTGTTTTTTTTTTTCTTACATAGTCATTATAAGTAACCAAATTAACCAATTGAAACGTAACAAACTGTATGAAACTATAGCTTTGAAAATGAAAAAGTGGAACATTTAGAGATATATCTACATATGTATTTCTTTAAAAATTTAATTTTACAAACATTAATGAACGCAATGTTCGCTCAGATAAGTTGGAGCATAAGTCACTGAGTATAATTTTCAGAGCAGAAAAAAAGTTCGTCCTTGTGCAAATATAAGTCAGTGTGCGAAATTTTATAAAAATATCTTAAGATTTGCGAACTGTAGCGTGGTTATAGAAGACCGAAAAAAATAAAAATCTTTTGTAATGGTTACGGAAGACCAAAAAAAATTAAAATCTTTTGTAATGGTTATGGAAGCCCAAAAAAAACAAAAACAAACTATAACGGTTATCAAAGACCAAAAAAATATTGGTTATTTGTAACAATTATTCAGAGAGCAGGTTTTAAAAATTCGTGATTAATTATTATTTCAGGATTTTTTCAAATATTGGTTATAACTGTTATGTCCCTGGTTTTAAGGCTTAATTTTATCAGATAATTGCCTTTATTAGCTGACCATATTCTTTATAAATTTCTTGTTGTAAAAAAGCAATACAATTAATATCAATCGTATAATTTTTTATATCTGCAGATAAACTATCGTCTACCAAACGCTTTAAAGCCCCTCTCCTATAATTTGTACTTGCACCCGGATATAAACACTGGCAACTTTACGGGCCAAGAAATTATTAGTATTCAAGTTTTGGAGGAAACCGATAAAATTATTTTGCACTCGAATAAATTAATAATAAGCAACGTCTACGTGGATGGCAACGAAGTGGTGGAAAGTTACTCATTAGATGAAGTACGTGAGTTTCTGGTGATCAAAATGAAAACGACTTTAACAATCGACACCACTATAATTTTGGGTATAATTTTTGAAGGGCAAATGTTAAATAAGATTGTTGGTTTGTATAGCAGCACGTATACGACACCAGAAAATGAGAAGAGGTGAGTAGGTGAATTTGTGATTTTATAGCGCCTAAGCTAAGGCAACACATTTTACTGATTTTGTTTTAAATTTTTTCAACTCTACGTTTTTGTGTTAGAAAAATTGCCACATCTAAATTTGAACCAACTTATGCCCGCCAAGCGTTTCCCTGTTTTGATGAGCCACACATGAAAGCTGAATTTATTGTTACGTTGGTGAGGCCAACAGGTGATAATTACCACGCCTTATCAAATATGAATGAAGAGGTATTTTAAAATATGTAAATAATTTTAATCCAAAACAACGAGTCATAACCGCAAAAAAAGCTTAAGCGGAAAAAACAAAGTTTTACAGGAGAAGGTTTCTTTTATTTTATTTCATATAAATTTTGTATGAAGGTTGTCGCTTACGATAAAATTGTTTTTGCTATAAAATCGTTACGATACCTTATGGATCATGGCATTTTAGGAGATGATGCAAGTGTTGCCAGTAAAGAAATTTATTAAAAAAAAAAAAAACGAAAATCGAAAATAATGTCGCTTAAGCTTTTTTGCGGTAATGCCCCGACATTTACATTCATACATTAATAAGTATATATATATATATATATATATATATATATATATTTAAATGTATATGTACCTAGCTGTGACACCAGATACATATTTAATTTCCCTTGGCAAATATTGGTTTTTTCGTGACAATTTTGTCTCTATGCAAA
The DNA here is from genome assembly GCA_963931875.1 of Pollenia griseotomentosa. Classification (NCBI taxonomy): domain Eukaryota; kingdom Metazoa; phylum Arthropoda; class Insecta; order Diptera; family Polleniidae; genus Pollenia; species Pollenia griseotomentosa. The sequence goes on from OZ007560.1 coordinate 5,071,623, forward strand.
AAAATTAAAAAATATATATTTGTCTGAATATTATGACATTTTCCGTGTAGTAAGTGTTTAATATTCTGAAATACGTAGAAAAAATCGTGATATTTTTTGATTTTATAAATTGTTAATACAAAATAAAAAATTCATTCGGTTTAGGAATCCTTTTTTTTGTGTTTACTTAAAAAGCAACTGCATACTTTCAGTCGGAATTAGAACAATAATAAGAGCGCTGTCGTTAGTATCTCGACATGAATTCTGAATTCAATAATAATCTTTGGCGAGATCGAACTGAGAACACATACAAACATATATGTTCATATATGCACGTAGGAAAACCTAAAGGGCGTAAGCCCATAACATTCGATTTTTTAAGGCTTACGCCATTTAGGGTTTTCGACGTCGATAAGTACATATACTTTTCTAACTGCGTTTAATGGCGTGGAATATTAAACATTAAGCATTTAATTTCAGAGCACATTATTTTTGGGAGAGAATACCGAAGTATACTTTGCTCCAAGTGTGCCCATGAGCACATACTTAGCTTGTTTCATTGTATCGGATTTTGCTTCTAAGAAAGAACAAGTCAATGCTGTTTATGGTAAAGACTTTGAATTGCGTATCTTTGCTACTAGCCATCAACTGGAAAAAACAAACTTTGCCTTAAAAACTGCTGTAGCTCTTACAGAATTTTATATACAAAATTTTAAAGTGGAATATCCTCTTCCTAAATTAGGTAAGTATGAGTTAGAATCATCAGACAAAAAGCATTTAATGCTTTTATGAATTTCAACATGTAAAATTATAGTTTGGTATTGAAAATAGCCCCAATTGCAAGTCACATGCATACACCGCATCACAAGCATATACAATTTTAGTAAATAACGTGAAAAAGCTTTCAGCTCGTAGAAAACTTGACTTAATTAAAAAAAAAGTGCATTTGTAAGTAGGTTAAGAAAAAAAAAAACAACTTGCTTTATTATCAAAGTTATTTACGGGAATACAAAATTTATCATTAATACGATTTCTCTATGACGTGCTAAATTCCCAATTTTTCATATTTGATAAGTACACTGACATTTATTGTTGAGGGAAAGCAACACTACAAGAAGTGAATGAGCGAGTAGTCACTTTTTTCACGTTGGTGTTAAGAAAATGATAGAAAGAAGTGACAGAAAACTTGATTAAGCTGTGTACTTACCAAAAAATTTTAATTAATTTAATGTTGTACAATTTCTTTCTTCATAAAAATAATTAAATAAAAATTAAATTTGATGAACTTTTGCCTAACTTCAATATCGAAAATTTGGATTAAAAAGAACTTTAAAAAATTATTTGGTCAAAACTAAATTTGAAACTTGTGAAATAAATTTTAAATCAAAGTAATTTTTTTGAATACAAAATTTTTAGTTAACAAGATTTGTTTGTAGTGCTTAATTCCCAATTTTTATTCTTGATAAAAACACTGAAATTTATTGTTGAAGGGATAAGCTATTCCTATGCGCATTTCACTGGATGCTTAGGCCAGTTCATCAGGAAACTCCATCCAAAGATTTAAGAAAATCTAAAGATATTGTACAAATAAAACCGTTAAGCGAATAAGAATTATAAGCAACAGCTTTATTTGTAACAATAACAAAGCTTAAACAAAAAAAACAACAACAAACAGTGAGAGTAATCTTACATTCCCCACTACAATGTTTACATGCACTCAAAAGGGCAAGTAAAGTAGTCATTATTCGGTGTACTGATTTATTTCGCGAGATTTTCTTTATGCACTGTATGTGCATAAAAGCAAGCTTTTTTTTGGATGAATTTTGCGTTTAAAAGCACTAAAAAATGTGTAAATTATAAAATGAATATAGTCGGTAAGCACTGTACCTAAACCTGATTTGTTTTAGACATGGCAGCCATACCCGACTTTAACTCGAATGCCATGGAACATTGGGGCTTATTGACCTATCGTGAAACTGCTCTGTTGTATGATCGGAGTATAAGTTCAACATGGAATAAACAACGTACTGCTGCAGTACTTGCTCATGAGTTGGCCCATATGTGGTTTGGTAATTTGGTAACGATTGAATGGTGGAATGACCTCTGGCTAAATGAAGGTTTCGCACGTTTTATGGAATACAAGGCTATTAGTGAAATCTTTAAAGATTGGGGATTGGTAAGGGAACAAGCAGCAGACAAACTTATTTAAACTTCTTAACCAAAATTGTTTTTATGCTTTTAGCCTGATCAGTTTTTGGTTAATGCGTTACATGGTGTCATTAAGTACGATTCTTCAGTGGCCTCCCATCCCATCGTTAAGACGGTCGAAAACCCCGATCAAATCACCGAAATGTTCGATACAATTAGTTATGAAAAGGGGGCTTCTATCATACGCATGTTGGAGGATGTTGTTGGAACGGCAAAATTCGAAGAAGCTGTTACAAATTATTTGACAAAATTTAAATACAAAAACGCCGTTACTGATGATTTTGTCACTGAAGTGGCAAACACTGGCCTAAACTTTGATGTCAAGTAGGACTCGAAATTAGAAATCATGCTTTTTAGCACAAATGAAAATCAATCTTTTATTGTAGATTTATGATGCGCACATGGACAGAACAAATGGGTCTTCCCGTTGTAAATGTGAGAAGGACATCTCCAACCACATTTGAACTGACACAAAAACGTTTCTTTTCAAACATTAAAGATTACGATAATACATATGATGACTCTGAATTCAAGTATGTTTCTAAAAATATTCCTTTCTTAATAATTTTTTATTTAAATATTTGTTTTTTAAGTTACAAGTGGACAATACCTTTGACCTATTTTTACGATAATGATGCAAATGTGCGTCGCAAATGGTTTAATTTTGATGATGTTTCAGTAGTTGTTTCGGCTCCTATTGAAACCAAATGGCTGAAGCTTAATAGCCATCAAGTGGGCTACTATCGTGTCAATTACGAAGATGAGATGTGGCATGAAATTATAAAAGATTTAATTTTAACACCAGAGAAATTTGCTGTTGCTGATCGTGCCCATTTGCTTAACGATGTCTTCTCCTTGGCTGATGCCAACCAAGTTTCTTATGACATTGCTCTCGATATGACCAAATACTTGAACCAAGAAAGCAATTTTGTTCCTTGGCATGTGGCTGCCAACAAATTGCAAGCATTGCAGGGAAATCTCATATTTACCGATTCATATTTGGATTTCTTGCAATACGCCCGCGGTCTTATAAATCAGGTCTACCAGGAAGTTACATGGAATGTCGATGAGGAGAACCACCTAAGAAAGTAGGACTTACATTTTTTTTATATGTAAAATTTTATTTATTTTATATTTTCTGTAGTCGTTTGAGAGTTAGCATTTTAACTGCTAGTTGTTCTTTAGGCATGTCTGACTGTCTGACAGAAGCCTCTACGCGTTTTACAAGCTTCTTGGCTAATCCTGAAAACAAGCCAGATCCTGATCTTAGGGAAATCGTTTACTACTATGGCATGCAACATGTTGGCAAACAAAAGGAATGGGAACAATTGTGGGAATTGTTCGTTACTGAACAGGATGCCAATGAAAAATTAAAACTTATGTATGGTTTAGCCGGGGTCAAAGTGCCCTGGCTTCTTAAAAGGTACTCTTTGTTTTCTTTAATAATAAATAACATGTTTGTTAGTAGCTGATTTAATTCCGATTTCAGATTTATTGACTTGGCGGAAAATGAGGAAAATGTTCGTCGTCAAGATTACTTTACTTGCCTTCAAAATATTGCTGTCAATCCTGTAGGAGAACCTATTGTCTGGGAATTCGTACGAGAAAACTGGAAGGAATTAGTGGTACGTTTCACATTGAATGAGCGTTATATGGGTCTTATGATACCAACTATCACAGCACGCTTTTCAACAGTCACTAAACTGGAAGAAATGGAGGCTTTCTTTGCAAAATATCCGGAAGCTGGCGCTGGTACTGCTTCTCGCCAACAAGCACTAGAAACGGTTAAATACAATATTAACTGGATGGAGTCGAACTTAAAGCAGGTCACCCAATGGTTAGCCAAGCAGTGAATAAGCAAATCAGGCTTAAACACATTCTAAATAGCTTAAATATTTTTTTTTACTTAGTTTGTTACAATGTTTTCGAAAATTTTTAAGAAGTTCCTAAGAAAATAATTGATTTGAATCATGAAAAAACAAATTTCGTGCTTGCATATTTGTTTATGAAATATGTTTTTTTTATTTAATTAGAAACATTAGTATTTCTTTAAAGTAAGGCAAAAAGGTCTTAAGTCAGAAACTATAGTTTTTCGTAATGATTGACTTATTTCCTAAAAGCAAATGATTACGATTGGAAGCAGCTGTGCTAGACTTAAGATATTAATACTAGGGTGTTGAGCCGATTAATTGTTGTTCGATTAATCGAACAATTTTAGACGATAAATTGTTCAAATAATTTAAAATTGCTAATTTCGATTAAAGGATTAATCGAAGAATGTATGTATATCGATAATGATATTAAATAGGATTTCTGTTATATGTTTAATTTTTTAAAAGTTTTAAGTCAAATAAAGAAGCCAAATGTATGTGTCCGTTGGAATTAAAGAAGAAGAAAAAGTCATGTTTAGTGAGTAATTTAGCTTATATTTTTGTTACATTTTTTCAACACAATTTAAAAATTTATTTCACAAAAGAAAGAACGACAAAACTATGTTAACTCAAAGATTTATATTAGTTTATCGATTATGTTCTAGAAATCGAAAAGAAGTGAAATTGAAATCGAACGATAATTTTAATAGATACTTAAAGAATGAAGTAGATAAAATGGAATATTTTTATGAACTTTCATTACAGGGTCATTTTTAAATTTTGCTCGATTTTAGATCTGCTTCATTTCGATTTCTAGAACACGCCCGAATTTTTTCACAAACTAGTTCATGCGATTCTCTCTTTATAATAAGTTTGGTTTAAAAATATTGTACGAAGGATAAATCTTAAAATGCTAAATGTAACAGGTGCCCAAAAAAGTATTTACGCAAATGTTCTTCAACAACTTCACTAATTAACCACTTGACTATTCGATTAATCGATTAATTTTCAAATTTTATTCGTTTAATCGAATAAGTTAAAAATGCCAAATATCTATTAATCGTTTAGTCAAACAAAAATAAAACCCGATTAATTGAACGCCCCTAATTGTAACCAAACACAAAAAAAAAAAAATTGAATTAAACCCAATCAAAAGCTCAAAATGGGTTTGGTTTTTTCTCTAAATACTATTTTGCATAACGCTAAAGATTTATAAACATGTAATTTAAATAATTGTTTACCGTTAAAAATTAATTCCTACCCCACTCGGAAAATCCTGTGGAAGGAATTTGGAGGTATAAAATATTTCCATAGAGTAAGAAATTTCACTACGTGACAAAATTTCAACAAAGTCGTTGCACCAAATGAATCTGACAGCTAATCTTTATGTATCCGAATATAAAGTCAGAATTGTCAAAAGTAGAACAGTTTTTGAGATATTCCAAAATAACCGTAATTTGTGTTTTTAAAAAAGATGACTTTGACAATTCGAATTCAGCGGAAAATTTTACACAAAGATTAGGTGTCAAATTAATTTGGCCAAAAAATTGTCACGTAGTGCTATTAAAGTGAACAAAAATGCAGCCCGATATTTAACATGCTTTTTTATGCCTTAACATATGCTATAGTTTTCGTTTTGAACTATTTTGAACAGCTTGAGTAAGTTGTATTTATGTTTTAAAAAAGCAGTGTTGCCAAAAGGTAGATTTAAATGCCCAAATAAATTTGGTAAAATGGTCTAAAGAAACAGAGATTTGTCGTATGAAGGGGGATATATTCTTTAGCTATGGATTTTATTTTAAAAACAGTGATAATAAAATTGAGGACTTTTTTTATGGGTGCTTTTATTTTTATTATTGGCCATGTTCTGACAATCTCACGATTTATTTTTTGGCTGGTGATCTAGTTCCCTTAAGCATACTTTTGCGGTTTGAAGTCGTCAAAGTTCCAGCAATTGCGATTTACAGAACACCTACTATGCAATTTTAAGTCAGAATCGCAAATGTTTCGAATTTTGCGATTGTCAGAACATGCCCGTATTATGGCCCAATTTGTAGGTCTTGGTGTTTTGTTTGTTTAAAAATTATAAAAATGTCAAGAACAGAAGCATTTGTTTGTGTAAAAAATGGTGAAAATGGCAAAAACAATTGCACGTTTAAAGCGTTTCGATCAGACCTACTAATTGGACCATGCATGGCCCTATAACTCTGTTTTATTCATATAAAATTTTTTATGGTAATAAAAACAATGTTGTAAATAAAGTTTAAGCTTCCCAAGTTTTTTTTTTAATTAATAATGACATTTAAGGCTATTTAATCAATTTTTTGATAAAAAAAATTAATTCTTTTTATATTTAAAAAGTTTATTGCAACAAATTTTTTAATTCTTATTCTTTATTAAGAATAATATTCTTTATTTGTTTTTTTTCAGCATTTTGTGAAGAAGACTTAGAGATTTACTTATAAATAACTGCAAACTCGAACAAAAATAATTACACACGAAATTTTGCGAAATATTTTAAAAAGAGCACGTATGTGCGAGGCAGAAACAGATATCATTTTTCAAATTTAATATTTAAAAAAAAAAAAAAAATTATAATATGTAATTGCATAAACAAAAAAGTTATAAACCATTTATAGCTCATTCTGCGCCGCCCTGTATATACTGCCAACGATCGTATTATACGCACTTTACGAATGTATGTCGTATTTAGTTACTCACCTAGTTTCTTTTTAAATACCAGAGCTGTAAATGAATCATTTATTTTTGAATAAATTCGCGAATCATTCATGCACTGAATCAACAAATTCTGGATTAATTCTTTTCACACAAAATATGAATTGAATGAAATTTGAGTCAAAGTTATTTTTTGGGAATACAAAATTTTTTATTATATATAAGAATTCCGTATGACGTGCTAAATTCCCAATTTTTCATGTTTGATAAATGCACTGAAATTTATTGTTGAGGGAAAGCTGGCTTCTATGCGCATTTCACTGGTTGCTTATCGCCAGATCGTCAGGAAATTTGAGTCAACTTAATGAATTTGTTAAAAATGAATTGCAATTTTCAGAGTGAATTGCAATTAATTTCCAATTCATTTGAATTGATTTATTTTGAATTTATTCAAATGAACTAGAAAAAAGAATTAGCAATTTATTTCCAACTCATTTGAATTGAATTGATTGAAATTTGAATTGATTTTGTTATTAAATCTTCAGTAAGCATCACTGTCGTTTTGTTATTCAACAAATAGTATAGTCCAAAGACAAAAAATTCTTTGATTTGAAATTTCTTTGATTTGGAATTGTCAGATAGCGGCAGAATAGGAATTTAATTATTTGGTATCGGCGAAAACCGTAAAAAATTGGAAAATTTTTATCAAATAGTGTGAACATTTTTTGATTAAATAATCTCATGGTTTTTTATTGTGGAAAATTTCTTTTTTTTTAAATTTTTCAATCGAATTTTAAAGATTCTAGCAACTTTGAATCTCAACATAACATTTTTTGCTTCTAAATTTTTTTATATAATACATATTTTCACGGTGTAGGAGAAATTTCTATTTTTCATTTCCCCTAGATCTGCTCTTGAATTTGATTGAATGCAACTCATTTTTAATTTCATTTGAATTGCAATTCATGGTTCTAATTCATTTCAATAAATTCAAACGAATTGGAAATGAATTGTAACTCACTTTAACAAACTCATTTGAATTGGAAACGACTTGCAACTCATTCTACAAATTCAAAGTACTCTCTCTCAACATACCAAGTATGTCATACCAAGTATGACCTATAAGCGCTTAACACGAGCTTTAAACTTCACATGTACAATAAGTTCCAAATTGTCTTCATATTTAACTTTTAGGAACATTTGACAAACAACAATTTGATGAAGACCTCCTAAACAAATGTCAAAGTGTATTTCACCAAATCTCAATTTTTTCAAAACTTAAAAACATTTTGCTCCAAATTTATCAATGTGTAAAGAGAAGTTTTTTTTATCACAATGGAAAAAACTGCCGCCTTAAACATTTACTTAATTTTTTAAAATTTTCGAAAAAAAAAATGTTAAAAATGTAGATGCCGCTCGATTACGGTAATTTCAAGACTTATCCAAATTGGTGCACTCAAGGAAAAGCTGCAACATAAAAATAAGAATTGAATAACTGAAAATATTAATTAAATTTTTTTCAATATGATAGAAAAATTATATTGAAATACATTAAGGCCCAAATTTACAGTCATAAGTTAATTATTAGGAAACTAAAATGATAACTATTGGTTAACTAGCATTTCATATTTACAGTATATTGGTTAACTAAAACATTTTTATCAGAGCAAAAAGTGGTTACACAAATTTCATTTCAGCATTTTTAATATATCTAAATATGAAAATATACCGACGTGCCATAGAAAACAAAAAAAGTGGCAGTGTTACTGTTAAATAAAAAGAAATAGCGTGGAAACTTGTACAATTTATAATGTCATTTTCTATAAAAAAAAAAAAAAATATTTTCAACGGAAGTTTAACTTATGGTTAACAAAAAGCTGGAAATAATATTTTATTGGTTAAACTATTGCTATTAGCTAACTAATGCCTGTAAATTTGCGCCTTAATTAATAACACTGGGGAACAGTCATTTTGCGGCCTAGAACTTTATTGCAAATTTTTACTAATTTGAGTTCGCTGATTTCAAATCTAGTCCCCATTTTTCTCTTTCAGCTCGACTTTTCGTTATGTCCAAAATTAAGCCACTTTCACTACATATATTGGAATAACTTGCAAACGGTTCACCATATTTGGTTAAAAGCTTTAGTTTTTCTAAAATCTTTATGGATGAAGTTTCCTGATGATCTGGCCTAAGCAACCAGTGAAATGCGCATAGGAATAGCTTATCCCATCAACATAAAAATTTCAGTGTTTTTCTCAAGAATAAAAATTGGGAAAAGCACGAATAACAAAATCTTTTAAAATAAAAATTTTGTATTCCCAAAAATTAATTTTGATAATTATTATATTTTTTATGAATGAAGCAATAAAATATTTTTGAATCAAATAGGTTCACACATATATCGATGGCTTAATACAAAAAAGACGTATTAAAGACGAACAATTTTACGAGTTTTATTAAATTTTGTTCTACCTCTGTAAACAGTAAGTATGTAAGGCTTTTTTATACTAACCCATCATTCAACTCAAAATATTTTCTTTAACACGCCTATGCACATATGCATGTGATAAAAGTTAAAAAAAAAATAATGTTTTGTTTAATTCATTAAATTTTAAATTTTCTATAATAATTTTTTTCAAGAAAAATCAATCCATCCGTACCTAGACCAAAGCAAAGCGGTAAACATGGGTTTTCTAAAATCAAGTACAGAATGCTTGATTCAAATACGGATGGATTATTTACGTGTCAACACTTAACTTTAGCCACATTTAATCCCTGGTCCGTACTTAAATTAATCCGAAAACTTTAATTTGTTGATTTTTAAACAAACAAAACGTTGAATATAAAATTAATAATATACAAGAGTAATTTCACTTTTCTTATTCTGCACATACCGGTGGTATGAAAACATTTGCAGAAACATTATTAATGTTCTTAATTTTTTGTTATAACATTTTTCTGTTTTTAAATTGAAAATCACCTCTCAAAAGCTAAAATTATAAAACCTACATATGGGCATTTCCCCAGAATGGTCTAATGCTGGGTACACACAGTGCAATCTACATCAATGCAATCTCAAAAGATCAACAAAGCATTTTGATGTTGATGCAATCTGGAATGAATGAAAATGAATTTAATTCACTAGATTGCGTAAATGCGTTGCATTGTGTGTACCCAGCATAACAGGTTGAAAAAATAAAATGTTGATAATCTACGTTTTTTATTGTTTATTATTATAAAAAAAGTCTATGTTTTTATAGGTTTCATAGCATATCTCAGCTGTTTTACATGAGGGAATTGGGCTGGAAACTGGAAAATTTTATATATTCTGTTTCTAAAGACATTTTTATGTACTTATTTTCAGTTATATTCCCAAAAATTACTTTTGATAATTATTATATTTTTTATGAATGAAGCAATAAAATATTTTTGATGGCTTAATACAAAAAAGACGTATTAAAGACGAACAATTTTACGAGTTTTATTAAATTTTGTTCTACCTTTGTAACCACTAAGTATGTAAGGCTTTTTTATACTAACCCATCATTCAACTCAAAATATTTTTCTTTAACACGCCTATGGCACATATGTATGTGATAAAAGTTAAAAAAAAAATAATGTTTTGTTTAATTCATTAAATTATAAATTTTCTATAATAATGTTTTACAAGAAAAATCAATCCATCTGTACCTAGACCAAAGGAAAGCGGTAAACATGGGTTTTCTCAAATCAAGTACAGAATGCTTGATTCAAATACGGATGGATTATTTATGTGCCAACACTTAACTTTAGCCACATTTAATCCCTGGTCCATACTTAAATTAATCCGAAAACTATAATTTGTTGATTTTTAAACAAACAAAACGTTGAATATAAAATTAATAATATACAAGAGTAATTTCACTTCTCTTATTCTGCACATACCGGTGGTATGAAAACATTTGCAGAAACATTATTAATGTTCTTAATTTTTTGTTATAACATTTTTCTGTTTTTAAATTGAAAATCACCTCACAAAAGCTAAAATTATAAAATCTACATATGGGCATTTCCCCAGAATGGTCTAATGCTGGGTACACACAGTGCAATCTACATCAATGCAATCTCAAAATAACAAAGCATTTTGATGTTGATGCAATCTGGAATGAATGAAAATGAATTTAATTCACTAGATTTCGTAAATGCGTTGCATTGTGTGTACCCAGCATAACAGGTTGAAAAAATAAAATGTTGATAATCTACGTTTTTTATTGTTTATTATTATAAAAAAAAGTCTATGTTTTTATAGGTTTCATAGCATATCTCAGCTGTTTCACATGAGGGAATTGGGCTGGAAACTGGAAAATTTTATATATTCTGTTTCTAAAGACATTTTTATGTACTTATTTTCAGTTATATAAAAATCCAAAATTCGGCAACAGTATTATCTTTAAGTTCGTTGTACTTAAATTTGCCCAGTAGTTTAAAAGATATCGTTTAAGTTTTGACAAAAAATAACAATTCTTTTTTTGTTCTTTAAAAATAACAACAGCGAGAATAATCACAGTTTCGGTCTACAATCATTAAGTTTCACATGTATCGAATGAAATGAGCTTTATTTCATTGCAATCGTGCACAACTTTTGATTTTGTTTACAATTTACTGAGGCATAGTTTTGGACATTGCGGTTTATATCGAAAAGTCGAGCTGATAGAGAAAAAATGGAGATTAGATTTGAAATCAGCGACCTCAAATTAGTAAACATTTGCAATAAAATTCCAGGCCGTACAAAAAAATTCAACTTTGTTCCCTTGTGTAATTTTCAACATTGAATTAATGTAGTTTCTATCTATTTCATAGGATACATTGACTCAACATTGTCTTAAAGTTCAAACATATCAAGGTTTTTATTTCATTAATTCTTAATAAAGTTGACTTGGAATTGTTTACAAAACTCAATAATAGAAAATGCATTATAAAAATTCAAATACCTACAATGAATTATTAAGATTTAATGAAAATAAATATTTGTTAGTGACACATGGCTCAAAAATTACCTTATTTTCATTATCTGAGAGTAAAAATTGGAGAGGACATGGATGAAATTTATATGCATCATAATCAATAAAAATAATGATTTCGCATTTTTTGTTAGTTGCGTGGTTTTGCATTTCATCTAACGATATATAAGTTCATCATTCCGTTTGAAATTTCTAAAAAATTGGTCATTGACCCTATAAGGTATGTATATATATATATATATATATATTTTCTGGGTCCTATTGAGGAGTGATGTCGAATGAACAATGCCCGTCTGACCCCAGAAAGGATGGGGGCTATGTTGTTATATATTTATATCACATGCAGTCCGGACTAGCTTGGTATTAAGATTTAGCCTGATCGGTCCTTAACTAGCTGAGATATGAGCAAAATAACATGACTGCCTTTAACTTGTAACTGGAAAAAAATCTTAACTTTTTGAGGACTTCTTATGATTTATGATCTTTATAACAATATTGGTCCATAAATTTCTAGTGATTGATAAATAACTATTTTTTTCTATCCAAAAATATTAGTTTTGGCGGAGTAGCATCCAAACCATATGAGCTAGCGAAGAATTGCCGAATACCGCACTTTTACTTGCTTATTTTGACTTTGTTAGTACCAAAACACTTATGTTCATGTAAAAGACATTGAAAATAAACTCCCGAAATTTCCCGTCTAAATATTACCAGGACATTTTCCGAATAGACTGTAAACTTTATTGTTTAAAATATGCATTGTCGAACTCAATAATTCACAATTTTATGATGGTCTTCGAAGACCATAACGATTTAGGTATTTTGTATTTTATTTGCCATGATACCTTCATTATATTATACTGATACCATAAACTAATTTCACATTAAAATATGTCCGAGTGATAAAAATGCGATAATATCAGTAAAAATGATCATAAATTTAATTTGTGCTTGTTTTTTTTATAATATACAAATGTGAAGTGTAAGACTTTTTTGTGTGTATAATGTTCTACAACGATAGAATTTAAATATTATCTACAAAAAGGAAATAAAGTTCAGGTGTTAAGTGACACTGTAATTTTTCTAACAGTTGTCGATATCGTTTTAAACCGACGATACACAGTGTACATGCACCCGCCAGTTTTTCTTTTTGTAATAGAAAATAATTATGTTGCGTAAGTTTTTCTTTTTTCTACTGGTTAGTAAAAATTTTGAATTGAAACGTGAATTTAATTTTTAGTGTTAACGGCAAAAAACGTGGCAATATTTTTTGCCTTGGCCACTACGGCCTTTTGCGTTGCCACAATTGTTCTGGCAGTTGAAAAGTCTAATTTGAAGGATGAATTACAGGATGCCTTGGAGAAGTTGGATACTATTTCAACTCTCACAACTGGAGGTACATCACCAATAACACCATCTCCCACCACAGCCTCACCTTCGCCAGCACCAACTTCAGGCATAACTGACCCTACCCCAGGAGACTCAACCACATCGCCTGGTTCCACAGAAAGTACCACATCCACAGAGTTTCCATGGCCAACAATGACTGTGCCAGAAGAACCAAGTTTTCCAACTTTGCCACCAGGCCTTCCAGATCCCGAAAAGGTAATTTAATGTGCATGAATATTAGTATTTGAAAAAATTACCACTCTAAATTTATAAAACCGAAAGAAAATCTTTAGAATGGAAAATGTTAAAACGTTCTGTTGTTGTCTGGATTATGCTCTGGTTTTTTTTTCGACAACTTATAGTTCAATAAGCAGGACTGCTCCGCCGAATCTTATTATACCCTTCACCACACCATGGTGTGATAATAACAGAAAGTTTTATAAGTACCGTTCTTTAGTTATAAATAAATAAACTTTTTGCCACGCCCTCTTGTCAAATCCCGCCCACATTTTGTCAAAGCTTTAACCTGCGGTGAAGGGTATAAAAATTTTATAACTTAAGGACTTATTATTTTTTATTATTTCTTTTAATTTAAAGGACTATACTTTTCTTTTATCAAAAATAATACAAACAAAATAATTCTAAAATGCAAAAGAGTCCTTGGCAATTCGCGAATTATTTTTAATGGTTTCAAAAATATAGACGTTTTATATCTGTTTTTTGATGGCGAACACAAAAATTCGTTCGTTTAACTTACATTTAAAATAAAAACAATGTATAAAAACTTCTTTAAAATCTCAGTTAACGAACAAATTTTACGCTTTTCATCTAAAAACGGGTAGTTAAAAAAAACTTTAAGTGCTCAATTGTCAAAGATTAAACGTGGTTGTTTGCTATCAACGTTTTTGTCAACAACTTTCCACTCGTCCGGCTTTTGTTGTAAAGCCAGTACTGCCACTTCGGGTGTAGTTTTTATTGTCGTGGGTAACTTTTTAAGGCGTGGGTCAGGTGTTATTTAAAATTCTTTCTTCTTGATAACTAAAGTCACTGTTACTTTTCAAGAAAAGATTTCCATCGTTTTATATAGTGTTGCAAAAGCTAAAGAAAAAGGCCGTGATCGTCGTTTCCTTACCTAAACCTTTCCTAGATATCTTCTTCTTATAGCGTTACAGTTCGGTATTAGGCTTAAGCTTGTTCCACTTATCATTTCTATTCTTCTCTGTTTTCGACTTTTTGTTGCCAGTTGCGATAAGTCGTAGGTCTACTGCAACGCATTCCTTCCATCTGGTTTTTGGCCGCTCTCTTTGTCTAGAGCATCTGATATCGTAGCTTAGCAGCGCTACTTGCCCATCCTTTTTGTGTACTACTATGGCCTCTCCTCCACAGTTCGAGGAGTTTGTTTGTGCCCCTTTCCCTAGATACACATGCAACCAAATGTAGAGGTAGAACTCATTATTTACTGTTTTTTATTATTTTTTTTTTACTAATTAATTTTGAGATTTCAATACTATTTTTGTTAATTTATTTAAGGTAACTATCAACATATTGTCGGCTTAATAAGCAAACCACTTTTTAAGTAAATTGAGATTTTGCGGCCGTGTGGTAGAGAAAGATACGCCTCGTCGACCAGCATGAAATTTTTCTTCAATTTGAGTCTTAAAGTGTGTAAAACCAACTATATTTGTGGTTTTTCTCTCAAGCTGCAAATATGAAATATAAAAAGTTTTTTCTCTCTCCTGTAAAATGTGCTGAAAGGGAGTTAGCAGGTTTGTATATTAAGCCGACGATATATCGAAATAGTATGGCAAATATTGAGCTCCTTTTAATTAATTTTTTGTGTGTATAGTAATATCGGGTAATTTTGCTTCATCTCAAGTGCAATTCTGAATTTTGCTGTGTAAAGCAGAAAAACTGTTTGAAATAATTTTTATATTTGCCTAGTGTGACTTTATAGGATTTTTATCGTTTTAATTGAATCGTGTAAATTCTGCGATGTGATATAAAATCAATAAAAAGCGGTAAATAATTAATTGGTATGATTATTTAATTTATGATGTTATAAAAAATTGCTTCTAAAGTACAACATAATCTTTCTTGTCATTATTGATTTCGAATTCGTATTTAAGAATGTAATTATTAACCCTTTCGTACACTTGTTGTATGTTTACTACAATACTTTTAAGAGCAAATTTATAATTTCCAACGGTAAATTGTGGCGAAACAAAATAATACAAAACAAGTAAAAGTGCTATAAAGAGTTATTCGAATCTTTTATACCCTGCACCATGGTTATTAAAGAACAGAAAGTTATATTTAAGATAAATTTTATGCACCTACCTTCTTTTTGTATGGACCCTATTGTCTTCCTGACACTTGTATGGTGGCGATGTAAAATAATAGACTGAAATATTCCGTGAACATATTTGAATGGGCGCTAGGTGAAGTAATAGAAGTAATAGATTTTATTTATGGACTGGTTTTGTTAACTTTCACTGCCAGTATTCTTCTAAGTTTGTTAAAGATGATAGTGAAAAAACTAAGTTAAAAAAAAATTATAAGAGGACTTCGAAAAGTTAAGGTCTATGAGTATAAATTTAAGATTTATGTGTAAAATATCTCACATATTCGGATTATATATGTGATATAAATAAATAACAACGTAGTCCCCATCATATCTGCGGTTATCGGAAAACCCAGTTCAACGTACAGACGGATATCGTTTAATCAACTTCGCTACCCAGAAGGCCCCTCAATACGTATACTTTGTAGTGTCTAAGAACTATATGTTAGAAATTACAAACGGAATGACAAACATATATGTGGTGAAGTGAATAAAAATTTTGTATTCTCTTACTTTATCTTTTCTTTTACCTTACACATAAGAAAATGCTTCTTGTGTTTCATATGTAACTTTTGAAAAAATAAAGCTGCCCCAAAATGTTTGGTGCATGGAAGGGTTAAGTTCTTATGCAGAAGTGATAGAGCGGTGTACGACATTTTACTACAAGTTCACACTTATCAATAAATATCGTATCTGCAAAGGAAAAATTTTTGTTTTTGCAAAATTTATCTACATTTAACGATATAATTAAACTATAAAATGCCGTTGAAAAGTTTCGTTAACTTTTGCTTAGAGAATAATAGTATTTTGATAATGGTCATCTTAAGGCAAGTATTTAAAAATGCTTAGTGCTACTATGAAAGTTGTGTTGAAAGTAAAATGTGCTAAATTGCAAACGAAGAAAAATGTTTAACAAATTAAATTCCTTCAAAGGTAAAAAATAAAAATTATAAAACTCAAAATTATATTCAAAAATATTTCTAATAATTTAAATTTTAATTTCGTAGAAAAATTCCCCTTAAAAAGGGTTGCCGTATTTCTTGGTTTATTGTCGACCTTGTTAATTGTCATAATTACCACCTTAGCTGTGGTTAATGCCGACTTGTCAAGAGATTTAAGAGAATCAAAATCCAAAATGGAAATACTAGAATTGTATATACAATCAATGTTTCTAAATACAACTTCTACCAACGGTGTTACTAATCTTATAAATTCGTTCTAAATAGAAGCAAAAATCGGATTTAAATTTTTTTGGCAGCTAATTGGCATCAGTATTTTAAATGTTTTGAATTATTTATAACTAGTTAAATATAATTTAATACACTGGTCTGTAATGAGATCTTTTTTTAAATAAAAATATAATAAACTACAAGTGTTAAGGGTGCTGAACACATTTTTGTGCTTATTTATTTTTTTACGAACTGACACGAACTGGACATTTTGGCAGATGTTTTGTTTTGATCACCAAAGTATTTGTTCCAAATTTGGAAACTTCCACGGTTGCCACTCTAATGATATACTCAAATTTATTTTGGCTTTGTTTGGAAGATGCCATGCCCACTTGAAAACTTACAGATTTATGTATATAGCCTACTGTGAACGTCAAAATAAAGTAAACACCTTGTTTCCAATATAAAAAGTGTTATTTTAGTAAAAAAGAATTTAAATTTTTAAAAGTTTATTATCATTTACAAAACTTTGGACAATGTTATTGCAATATAAAATTAAAAATTTCAAATACTTCAAAAACAACAAAAACAGTGCAATAAAAAACAAATTTACTCCGTGTTTAACGCGTCAAAAAAAAAAGTGTACATATTTAAAATACTAAGAAAAGTGAAGTGGGTTATACTTTGTTCGATTTCTTTTTGCTTTTAGGACGGCTTCAAGTCTCTTTGGCATCGATTCCACCCATTTTGAAATTATATCAGTAGACATTTTTGGCCAATCTTCCTGCAGAATTTTCTTCAGAGAGTGCTTGCTGATTATGTTTTTTTTTAATTTGTCTGTCCAAATGCTCCCAGATGCTTAGTTTAGTTGATATTGATCGACTATTGGGCTGATCCAGCTGTTTTAGGACGTTTTACAAAAGCGAACTCTATCACGCTTCACTATAGATACTGTATGATTTGCTTTGAATTTCTTATTTCTACCTTTTATCACGTTTTTTTTTTGTACAACTTGCTTTCGTCAAATTTTGGAGCAACGTATTTTTCACAGATGATAGCAAGCTTGAAGTCTAATCAAATTTGGCAAAGTAGAAATTTAACTTTTTCTAACTAACATAACACTTTTTATATTGGAAATAAAGCTGTTTACTTTATTTTGACGCTCACTGTATGTTAAGTGCCGAGCGTATGTTAAGTACCGTTCGCAAAGAAAATTTCTATGAAAAACATTCAGTTTTAAAAATATTTCCATATAAATTCTATACCAACTATCGAAATCGTTGAATAGGCAGTTAATTTTTATTAAATTACAAACATAAAAAATTGATAACAGTCACTGTTTTTCATACGCATTTATTTTTTTTTTTTGAGTTTTAGCCGCCAAGCTGATAAAATTACAAATTCAAATTCTTTTAAATTTTTGCAACACATGTTTATTTTTTTTTTTAATCTAGGTAATCTATCGTCTACCCACTGAAATCCGGCCTATCAAATATAAATTGTACATTCATCCCGATTTGAACGACAAAACATGTCAAGGAACTGTTTCGATTCAAATTGAAATCGACAGGGAAACCAATTTAATTGTTTTACACGCAAGGGACTTAGAAATAGGTTCAGTGAGTATTTTAAATATGATGGCTCGCATGCGTATACGCGTCAAGAAATCGTATTTGGATGTTGATCGTGAAATGTTCTTTATTGAACTAGAAGAAATTTTATACACAGCGACTGCATATACGGTCTCCATTAGTTATAATTGTCGCTTGAATGGACTTTCGGGCTTATATGCAAGTTCGTACTTGGATGCTGATCATAAAGAAAGGTAAGTTAAAGAAAAATAATTCTTACCTTTTTTTAATTTTATTGTGCATGGTGGTTAAGCATTTTGTGTTAAAAAATGTGTTTTAATTTTTTTTATTAAAAAATATTCCAAAATCTTTTCACTCAAAAGCTGCTTGCATTTCTGACGTATCGACCAACTAAAGCAACAATAAAACTAGATTGTTGCTTTTTATTGTTGTTATTCGTTAACATGAATTCGCCTTGATGTATAAGTTTGTCATTGATCTTATTTTGTAAATATGTTTTCAATTCTTTAAGGGGTCTGTACACGGTCAAGCATTTCTCATCGAAATCGACGAACAGGCCATTATACTTTTATATATATATATATTTTGACACCCTAACTAGAAATCGGCGAAAAAGTCTTAAAAGTCTAAAGAGTCCTAAAAATTAGTTTTATAACGATAATTTAAGATTTCGATTTTGCAATATACCCTCAAGTGTTAAATTTGTTTCAATACATATTGTTATTTGCCTCAACGAAACTGGCATTCTTTTTGCCAATCATTATTTTAGTTACATAAAAAATCCGATATTTGAAGAACTTTTTTCCATAGCTAAGTGTACATTTATATGGAAATAACACAGATTGTAAAAAATTATTCACTTAAAAAAATACAGTGTAACTTTTTTAGAGGCTTTTTAATTTTTTTAGGAGAAGAAAACAATGCAAACTTTTTTCAACCTGTTTCAACTTGAAAATTTTATACATTTAAAAATATAAATTAATTTTTTTTAAATACTATTAAAGCGAAATAATAAGTAAGAAAGTATACTCCGTCAAGCCCGACCTACTTCGCAGTATTTGAAAACTAATTTTCGAGAGTATACCCTATTAGGGACACATGACCAATCATGGACCTGGCGAATCAAAATTTTGTTATGAGGTTAAAATTCATAAAAAAGTTCTTTGTGCCGAATATAATCTAAATATCTGTATGGGGTCACTACCAAATTGAATTAAATTATCTTTAAAATTGTGACCTGTACTTTGAGCACAAGGTTTCATGGACGGACATATCGAGTATGAAATTTGTCGCTTTCGATAAAATTGTTCTTGCTATAAAATCGTAACCGTTCCTTACATGGGGTCTTCACCTCAACGTCAAAGTTTGACGTTTGCTATGACAAAAATTGTCAGGTGAAGACCCCATGTTATGGGACCATGATATTTTAGGAAATATCACGAAAAACTAAAAAGAAACTATAAGATAAATTGCCTGTGAAAAAAAAGAAGGAAATAGACAGCGGAAAATACATTCAAAGAGGGATTAAGAAAAAAAGGACATTCATCCACACCTGGCACACCTACACACCATCAATATTAAAATTCATCGACATTCAAGTTTTTACACATATCATACATATAACATTCATCTTTCTCGCATACATAGACCTTCACAATCTATACTTGACGATCGGATTACTAAACGGACTGGACAGGTTCCATACAAAGAATAAAATTGACTTGTACACCCGAATCCCATAATTTTTCCCAGACACCAGACCGAGCTCGGACTAGTATTTTTTTAACTTAATTTTTTTTTTTTTGTTGGGACCATGTTGGGGAGACAGAGACCATAACGAACTATTGAAACAAGCAAGGGGACAACGCCTTAATTACCAATGTATGCACCTTGAGGAGTTTATAATAGCAAACATGGGAAAGGGGTAGACACGGAATATATCTGGTGAGTCAAATTTACACTTGTGAGAGTAATATATTACTAAGAGGCAAGTCAGCTAATGGGCCATCAGCTGCCCGCCAAGGAAGTGATTGGTCGCGATATCTAGGGATTAACTTATTAAAGGCGTTGGAAAAACATTTAGAAGAATAAGCCTTCTAGTTCGACAATTATGTATGCCTTTGAATTCGGAAACAAATTCAAAATAAGTATGTACATAATAATAATAAAATATTGCGTAAGTAGCTTTTAGTGGAATCTATAAACTATCAACAAATATTAATAAAAACTGACCTCACAGTATTATAGTTTGTTGCGGTCTTGGACCTGCGATAAATTATGGGCCGACCATCAGAAAGCTTAGCTTCATGCTCTTATTTTAGTCATATAAAACATAATTTAACCTTATTTGAATTAAATATCATGATTCGCTTCTGATTTGGGCGTATTTAAGTGATTTTCGGATAGTGAATATTCATTGGACCTTTGGTAAATTATGGATTATACATCAGAAAATTTTGTAGAGTGATTCCTGGTATTAAAATGCCTAAATTGGACAACATTTTTTTAAAATGCTTTTTCGGATGGTCGCTTTTTATATGACCTATGGAAAATAATTGGCCGATAATCACAAAATGTAGCCTAGCTGGTAGAGAGCTAGTTTATCAGCGCTGGGTTTGATTCCCGCCAGAGACTCTGGTTTCTTTCCTGCAGACAAGTGAAGAGTTTCGCGGGATTAGCTTAGGGAACTTAAAAAAAATTGCATGGTGTTTTTTCTGCAATATAAAGCTTAATTGTACCAATTGGTGTATCTAAATGATTGGCCCAGAGTCTGCTTTTTATGAGACCTATGATAAATTACACTGTGCAACAAAAAAAACCAGCCTCAATACTTGCAACGCGAAATGAAAGTAGACTACTAGTAGAGAAAATCTGCCAAAGGGTTTCGAAAAGTTAGCTCGGATTCCCGAAATATGGGCCCCTAAAGTTTTTGAATTTTTTGAAAAGGCATTTGGTATAAGTCAAAAAAAAACATACTAAATGTACTTCTGAGCTAAAAACTAATTCATATGTGTTCAGTAGAATCGTATGGCGATTTTTTTTTTAGAATATATTAACCCTATAACACTCATTTTAAGGGGTCTTTAATGCCCTTTTTTTAAACTTTCCCACAAAAGTATACTAAAACGGCACAAATATTTTCTGTATCAAATTTTACTACACTGAAAGAAAAATGCTTCATATATTTAATGAATCGTTTTCATAAAAAAAATTTCACTGGTTAAATGAAAATTTTCATTGTCCAAATGGAATTTCGTAGTTATAATGAAGTATTTTCGTTAAAATCGTTTCATTGGATTTCGTAATTGTGTTAAAAATTTTCATTGGATATATGAAAACTTACACTGCCCCGGTAGACTAGCTGGTAGTGAGCTAGTCTATCAGCACCGAGGTTGCGCGATCGATTCCCGTCAGAGACAGAAAAAAATAAAATAAAAAAAACAAAAATAAATAATAAAATTTAAAAAAAATAAAATAAGAAAAAAAATTTTTACTTTATTGAAAGTATTCATCCAATGAATAATATTCGAAGATCTAATGTAATGTTTCATTAAATACATTTAAATGAAACAGGTTTTATTGATCCAACGAAGCGCTGCATAGGTGCCTTTTTAATGCAATTTTTCATGGGATTAATGTCAAAATTCATTGGTATTGCGAAGGAAATTCTTTCAGTGTAGGGATCTTCTAAGACCAAAACAGCGTGCACTGTGTGTAAAACGGATTTCCGAATTTTCGGGCATTGAAATTTTTGAATTTCTTGAAAAGGCGTTTGGTACAAGTCAAAAAAATATACAAAATGTGCTTCTGAGCTAAAAAAATATTTCAGATGTCTTCAGTAGAATTGTATGGCGATTCTTTTCTTAGAATATATTAAACCTCTAACACTAATTTTTAGGGGTAATTTTTGTCCTTTTTTTAACCTCCACAATAAGACGACACTTTAGAGGGTTAAAATTTTCTACGAATTCTACGAATCTACGGATTTTCGAAATTCCGGGCCTTGAAATTTCTAAATTTTTTGAAAGCCCGTTTTACATACATTACACGATATTTTGGTCTTTTAATACCCCTAGTGAAATTTGATGCAGAAAATATTCGTAGAAAATTT
This sequence comes from Pollenia griseotomentosa, assembly GCA_963931875.1. Lineage (NCBI taxonomy): Eukaryota > Metazoa > Arthropoda > Insecta > Diptera > Polleniidae > Pollenia > Pollenia griseotomentosa. Next base: position 5,093,960 of record OZ007560.1, read on the forward strand.
TAACCCTCTAAAGTGCCGTTTTAGAATTTTGTTTGCGTGGAAGTTAAAAAGTGACCCTTAAAATGAGTAGAGGGTTAATATGTTCTAAGAAAAGAATCGCAATACAACTCTACTGAAGACATCTGAAATAGTGTTTTAGTACATTTAGTACATTTTTTGGAATTGTACCAAACGCCTTTTCAAGAAATTCAAAAATTTCAATGCCCAAAATTTCGAAAATCCGATTTAAATACATCACACGAACTTTTGGTCTCAAAAGACCCCTAGTGAAATTTGATGCAGAAAATATTCGTAGAACATTTTAACCCTTAAAAGTGACGTTTTAGTATACTTTTGTGTAAGAGTGTGGAATAAGGACAGATATGACCCCTTAAAATGAGAGTTAGGGTGTTAATAAGTTCTAAGAAAAGAATCGCCATACGATTCTACTGATGACATCTGAAATTAGTTCTTAGGTCAGAAGTACATTTAGTATATTTTTTTTTACTTATACAAAACGCCTTTTCAAAAAATTCAAAAACTTTATGGGTCCATATTTCGGGAACCCGAGCTAACTTTTCAAAACCTTTTGGCAGATTTGCACTTCAAGTAGTCTTCTTTTATTTCGCGATGCAAGTGTTGAGGCTGGCGGCGATGACCCGGATTTTGTTGCACAGTGTTATAGGCCAATGTTTACGAAGTTTGTCACTGTAATTTCTAGTCTTTTAAAACTATGACAGAACAAATTTTACTGCAATAGCAGTATCCGTTACAGTTTTAGGCGTACTAAACAATTTTTCGAGAGTGTGATTTTTATGGTTAATTATGGGTCGATCATCTTGAACTTTAGTAGTGTGATTTCTAATCACATAAAACGAATTTGTGCAAATTTAAAGAGAATCTGTGCGTTTCGGCACCAATTTATGTTAGTTTTGTCATCAAATATATAAATTCTTTAGGGAGGTTGTTCCACATTTGTATTAATGACTCCTTTCCTACTGAGCCGATTTTACAGGATTTCAATAACAAGCTGCTTAGGAGAACAAGAAACCATTTGACACTAATACTTATGACGGACAGACAGATTAACATGGCTAAATCGACTTAGCATTACGTAAGGACTTAAAATATATACATACATATACTTTATGGCTCAGATGAATATTAAAAAAGTTTCACACGGATTGACAAATTTAGTCTACCCTCATTCACCACTATAGGTGGAGGGTTTTAAAACAGCATCGAAAAAGGGTCTTTACCTTCACAATGGTAACGCCGATTGTGTGAGTTTTTAAACTAAAAAGCCGGTCTCATTTCAAACCAATGATCTGCAAAGATCACAAACATCGAAACCTGTACTCTATGCCACATCACGACAATACAACAAACGATAACGACAACAAAAAACACAGAAAACTCTCAATATAAAAGGCCGCAGAAAATTCAACAACAGCATAAAAAAGGCAAAAAAAAAAATAAAAGCGTGTATTGAAATTATAAAAAAGTGTGTTTGACTTACTAAGTCTTCATGAAGTATTGAAATTAAAACTTAAATTTAGTCGAGAGTGAACGTTGGTCAAAAGCGGACTAAAAGTTTAAACGGAATAAAAAAGAATAAAAAAATACCTACTAATCACAAAAGATAAAACTAACGGTTTCTGTGTTCATTTTGCAAAAGCGACACATATAAGTTTAAGCAAATGTAAAACTAATTTGTAAAAATTTTAATTCCCATTGTTTTAAATATTAAAAAAAAAATTAGGTTTTTTTTACTTAAATCTTTGATACAACAAATGGAAAATGGCAAAAAAATTATTGATAGTGGAAAGATTTCGGTCAATTTGATAAGTTGTGGCAGTGGTTCTAGAAAAAGTTCACTATGAAAAATAATTTTATCTTTTTTTGTGTATTTAAATTAATAAATAAAAAGTGACATCAATAGAATATTTAAAAATTTTCAAAGTAAAATGTAGTCTTTAAATACAAACCAACAACCTACATAAGTATTGTACAATTTAATTGGGATGAGTGAGACTGATCTTCTTTTATCTTATCTTGGTCTCAAACAAAAATATTACAATAACAACATCTAACCAAAACAAAATAAATTTTATTCATTTGCCATACGAATATGGCCTGAATATCTTAAACAGGTTTTAAATGAATAAAAACTTAAACAAAGTTAATTAAATGTTTATTTCAAATATTTTACTTAACTATTTATAGCAAAAAATTAAAAAAAAATTATTTTTTAACCTCAATTGACTACTGACAATTTAAAAAAATAAACGGACAGACAGATGAACTGAATCGTATGCGATTATCTTGAATTAGACAGAGGCGCGTCAAATGATGGCACGATGATAACCAGCTAATCGTGGGTACAAAGTATGGCGAGGTGTGTCCAGTGGCTAAAGCGTCTTCTATGTAGTTCATCAACACCTTAATGAGTGTTTGTTATATTTGTTTATTATTTTTTGTTTTGTATTCGCATTTGTATTGTTTATGGTTTATTGGTTTATTGTTATTTCGGTTTAAAAAATAATGTTTATTCAACCATATCACATTCTCTGCTATCGCACTCACAGAAATTAACTCAGTCGTACACTTGCAAGCCAAACGATCATTACAGTTTGAAAAAAATGTCAATATGTTGTGACACCCTACAGGAAATATTTTGAACAACTATTAATGTTATTTATATACATATCGTCGTGCCAAAGTTATCTTGACATACATATATCACAAAATTTTTTTGGGAAATTTAATCTTTACAACAAGCCAGGAATGGAGTTAAATAAGCGATAGAGGCCTGGGGATTGATTAGGTCGATAAATCTGTTGTGTATTGCTTCGTACAGACGGTGGTAAGATCGTATAATGTTGTCACTTTTCTGCCAATTGTGCCATCTACCAAATGAAAATGAGATTACAATGTTCACACAGTTGCAACACATTTTTAGGCAATTTTAATAACAACATTGTAAGATCTGACCAACGTCTGTACGAAGCTTATGTAATGTATGTACATATCGAGTCATAACCGCGAAAATAGCGTATGCGCCAAAAATCAAATTTTACAGGAGAGAGTTTTTTTACGATAAAAATTATTCTTGCTTTAAAACCGTAATGGTATCTCTTATGTGACCATGACATTTTAGGAGATATTGCAAGTGTTGTCAATAAAGTCATTTATTAAAAAACGAAAATTGAAATGGGAATGTAAGAAAAGATAAACTCACTGTTTATTGTTGATGTTTTGTTTAAGCTTTGATATACGGCTATGTTCTGACAATCGCACGATTTGAAATCGCAAAACGCCAGATTGATTTTATGGTGTTCTGCAACTCGTGAGTTTTGCTTGCGATCTGCCATAGTTTCTTAAAGTTTCGTTGAGCATACTTTTGCAATTTGAAGTCACCAAACTTCTTGCGATTGCGATTTACTAAATTAATTTTATGAAGAAAGGAATTTTACAACATGGAAATTAATTAAAATTGTTATTGATAATCTTTCATTCTTGACCGCGGCCGGGGCTCGAACACTGGCCGGCAGGTTACCATGACATGTTTCGATCGCAACCACTCGATCTCCTCAGATGGATTTGCCGTCTTACACTCGCAGCTATCGACGACTGCTGACGTCAATATTTTAACCTTTGGTAGATCGAAATTTGCTTTTTTGAATGATTATCCATTTTTAATTGATTTTATATGTTTTTTCTTACTTCTGTTTTTTCGTACTTTTGTCAAGAATTCTTCTTGAAGTCCAAAGTATATTTTTTTGTTTTTTCATTTTTGTCTTTCTTTTTCTTGTTGACCTTTTTCAGCACAACTTGAAGGACAAATGTACACATAGAGCTCGTGCCTTAGCTTTAACAATAATTAGTATTGTGGTTATTTTGTTGAACTATTTGTGGTTTTTAATCCAAATTTTTAATATTTTTAATTAGGCTTAAGTTCATCAAATTTTAATTAATTTTCATGTTGTAAAATTCCTTTCTTCATAAAAATAATTTAATAAAACTTAAATTAGATGAACTTAAGCCTAATTAAAAATATTAAAAATTTGGATTAAAAACCACAAATAGTTCAACAAAATAACCACAATAGTAATTTAGATTGCGATTTACATTACACGTTTTATGCAATTTCAAGTCAAGATCGCAAATGTTAAGCATTTTGCGATTGTCAGAACATGCCCGATAGTTGCAAGTGAAACTTGGATTGTTAATATTTCTTATTCGCTTTAAGGTTTCATTTGTATAATATTTTTAGCTTTTCTAAAATCTTTGGAAAAGGTTTCCTGACGATCTGGCCTAAGCAACCAGTGAAATGCGCATAGAAGCACTTGAAAGATTTCTGTATAATGCTATTTTATGATACGTTTGGTTTTTTGATATTATCACGATCTGTCTATGTTCTGGAAACTTATATGATTAACATTCTCCATGTTTGTGTAGCCATCTAAATTTCACTAAAGGGAGTATTTTTTGCACTTATAATTTGTATACCTACTGCCACAATTAAAATTTCCATTTAATTTAGCAGTTTGGCAAATATTTTTCCCATTAAAGTGTATGAAGTGTTTTAATATTTTTTTCACAGTTATTAAAAAAATATTTACCATGAAAGTTATTAGAAAAACAACATTTCTTAAACTTAAAAGCAGAGCTGTGCGCGTGAGAGGTATTCAATTCACGATCAATCACGTTCACTAAGTAAGAAAATGTAATCACGCACGCGAAATTTTTACGATTACGCACGCTCCTTTACAATCTTTTTTTATCACGCACGTTTATTCACGAATAATTTACAATCACGCAAACTCTTAAAATATTTGATTAAAAAAAGTAGATATAAACATATGTATTACACTACGTACTATTTTAATGAAACACGAATCTTAAATTCAATTAAACTCTTATGTATTCAATAGATTTTTAAGGAAGTGTTCATGAGTAGGTACTTGAGACATCGAACGTGATTTTAAAATATTAATTACGCTGCAAAGTTAACAGAATTGTTTTATGAGTAATAACCTCTGCATATTTTTTCATTTACTTTTTTATCACCGTTTAATTTTGCTACTTTTTAAAAAAACAAAGCCCACAATTCCCAAAAAGTGTATCCCTACAAAGAACGAATCTTAGGATTCATATTATACAATTGAAGCACAGCCGCGAATAACGTTTTAAGTTACAAAATAATTATATTTCAGGAAAGCAAAAAAAACGTTTTTAACAGGCAAGATTATTATTATTTTTTCTTTAGAATTTTAAAAATAATGATAATAAAAACTTTTATGCAAAATATCAAGAAATTTAAAATTTAAATTACATAAAAATTTACAGGAAAAACGTTTCATATCCACAATCGCGATGTCATTTAAAACGTTATTCCACGTTTCAAAACTATTTACTTTGTATCATTTTGTAAGTAACTTACAACGTTCTTCCACTAATTGACTCTCTGTATGTCATTTTAAAGGTCATACAAAAAGTGCTTGACATTTTTTATTCTAGCCTTGCGTTTGGAGAAAATATGGCATAAAGTAAAAATTGGCCTCGAGCTCGAAAAAACTTTTTTTTTTAATAATTTGAAAAAAGGTCGAAGAAATACAAATTTAATTTAGTAAAAAATTTTTAAAAAAAATAGGTCTATTTCGTAAGGCCTGGAGCCCATAGAGGTTGAGCCCTTGCATAGCTTATTAGTTCACTTTTGTACTTTTTATAATTTAAAATAACGAATAGCTGGTATGAAAACTGTAGAACATTCTATAGACGTACTTTCAGATGTACACGCAGAGAAAAAACATTTTTAATATGGTCACCTCCAACAAAACATATTATGGTTACTTTAACCATATTTTTGTAATCGAAAACCATATTATGGGTAAATTAGTCCTCCATTAAGAAGTCACATTATTGCTTGCTTCTAAGCATGTTATGGTTAATTATGACTATAATTTGTTACCACTAATAACACAATGATAGTTCAAAAATGTCACAAGCGGGGCACCCGATGATAAACCTAATTCGAGGACGCTTAATCCAGTGGTGCCAACCGTTTTTCTAGGTTAGCTCTCGTTTTAGAAATACATAAGATTAAAAATTATTGTTCTCGATAATAACACAGTTAAACATTTAAAATCTGATTCTAATGTTTGTTGGTATTCGAAGCCGAATATGAAGTCAGTTTTCTCCCCACTCAGAAACGGCGTCTGCAAGCCGTAATTGATACCAATGGCTGCTATAACAAATATTGATTATCATACAATTAAAGATCCACCTCATTATAAAAGAACTTATGTAAAAACAATTTCTTGACAACAAAATTCTGAACTTTCTTTGGTTTTTTGATCTTATTCTTAATCTTAATTTTTTTGGTTAGTTCTCCTTGCCGTTCTTTGTTGCTTAATATTTGGTTTAAAATCAATTAGGAAAAAATGGCAAAAATGAAACAGATATTGTTCTTTTTTTAATGATAAAAAGCAAAACTAAGCTATTTTTACTATGTAGAATAATTTTCTTGACATGCTGTGTATAAAGATTTCGAAGTGTCGCAAAATGAATCCGAAAAATACAGCGTTTAAAAAACTGCAGTGAAAGTAGAAAAACTGCCGTTTCTTCCACTTCTTCATTTGTCATTGGCCAAAAAAAACTTTTGCTTTTACTTCTGATTCGTTAAGTGTAGACAGTCGCTGTCAAACCAACTCGAAAAGCGAAAAGTTGTACACACATTTTCGTTTTTTGCTCGACAGTTTTTGGTTTCGACTGCAGTTTTTTTTAAACCCTGCAAGACTATTGATGTTGAGAACAAGAAAACTAAAGATACGTTTAGGTACCATAGAGTCGGTGTTGATCAAATAATTGGGTTTCTATTCGTTTTCAATTTCATTACGGCGTCAAATCAATTCTTTGTTTTGTATGAATTCATTCACCTGCTTTGCATTAAGATGATTAATGGCTTTAAACGCATTTAACTCTGAATTTAAAATGCATTTCTTTTGTCATTTGTATTTAGGTTGCATGAACTGGCCATAAATGCAAATGTTTCTTTGGCTGGTTGTACGAAACAGATAAGTATTGTGCATTACATATTGAATTGCATTGAATCGAACATTTTGCGGTCGAAAGTGGGCTTTTAACTTTTCTTTTATTTTTTATTTATTTTTTACTTTGTTTACTTGTTGTGGCTTTAAATACGGGTTGGAGTACTTTCACAATTGTTTGGGACAGATAAACAGAGAAGAGGCAGAGGTACTTTAATACATGCAACTTGTCCAAGTAATTGTTCGTCTGTATTTATTACCGGTTTTATTCTTGTTTTTTTAAATTCTTCTTTGCAAGTTTTTGTTGTTTGTCTTGTTGCTGAAATTTCTAGCATTGTTTTGGTATGAGCAACAAACAGATCTTTTGCAGGCACGACTAATATTTTTTTGTTATTCATAGTCACACAAAATTATACGATGAATAATGCCAGTAGATTTTGTTGTTTATGTATTTGGCTCATTGACACTTTTTAATTTATGTATATTTTTATTTATTTTTTTTTTTTATAGGAAAGTTAGAAACTTTCTGTTTTTTTTAATAGTTTTTAAATATTTTAAATGTTTGTTTTCTTTTAAGTAGAAGATTATTACTACATATGTAGAAAAAGTTCAAATCTAAATCTACCTAAGAATGTATCGTTGGTCACATTATTAAAACTTTACAGAAAAAGGTAAAATCGTAACTAGGGGTGCGACGAAGATTCGGATTCGCATTTGCGAACTTTGCGCTTATTTTTTCTATTTGCATTCACATTCGCTAAAATTTACGCGAATATTTAGAGCGAATATCATACCTATAATGGCAATTTTTAAGGAAATAAATTGCAACACTCGACAAAAGTACGAACATACATATATACTCTTATAAAATTTATTTAAAGGCACGTTTTCAAAACATAAAATCCATTTCATTTCATGCCTGTATATTAATGTGTCCTAAAATTTTTTTTTTTTGGATTTTCATGGGTGCTCAAGCATAATTTAAGAGCTTATAGGTTAAAGTATTTTTGAGATTTTTTTCAAATTTTTCGGAAGAGGTTTAATCGGGTCTGCCGGCCTTTTTTAAGTTTTCTTCATATCTTTGTCAAAAACCACGGTTTTCTTTACTTTTAAGGAAATTATTTAAAAGAAAAATGTGTCCAAGCTTTATTTTGGTGTACGAAGACTATAAGTTTTTGCAATGAATTTGCTCATTTATGCACCCTTCATTCAAATTTTTCGTAATTTTTTTTTTTTGTAAATAACGCTTTATAACTTTTAAAATTTTTATAAAAATGAAATAAACCAACAATGCAGTTTGAAAGATCAATTTGTTCTTAATAACCTAGAAGCAAAAATTTTTGAATTCGCTCTTAAAGTTCCTGAGTTATGCCGGTTTTCGGATCTGTACCCAGTTAATGGTATTATAACTCATTCCCAACAAACAAATTAAAATCAAACGTTTTATTTTGCTTTGCTTAAAAATCATTTGTTGGGATCCTGAGAACCTGTTTCAGAAGTTGTGATATTAAAGTAAGTGTTAGCCAAAGCCACACCTCGTTCTGCCACATCATTTACTACTTGTAAATTTTGAACTTTGTTCTTTGCATCTTGAAATGTCTTGTCATTAAGCGCTTCTGAACTTTTTACTGTTGGATAGAGCTTACATCTATCACCCAAAAAATAAGAATCAAATGAAGCAATTATTTATAATCTTGTCTTGGTTGCATGTCTTCAAGCTGGCCTTTAATTAAATGCTCAAATCTTCATGTATTGATAAGGGATAAAACTTTCATCAATGTCACTACTTCTGATACTGATTTTAATAATTTATTGCAGAGCATAGAACTACATTGTAAGAACTGTAATTAAAGATTTGTAAACAAAGCAAAAGCAAAACGTTTGTCTTTTATTTGTTTGTTGGGTTAGAGTAATAATATCATAAACTAGGTACAAAGCTGAAACCGGTATAACTCATAGCGAATTCAAAAATATTTGTTTCTAAGTTATTAAGAATAAATTGATCTTTCAAACTACATTGTTGGTTTTGTTTCATTTTCATAAAAATTTTAAAAGTTATAAAGCGTTATTTACAAAATTTTTGGGAAAATTACGAAAAATTTTAATGAAGGGTGCATAAATTAGCAAATGCATTGCAAAACATTATAGTCTTTGTACAACAAAAAAAATCTTGGACATTTTTCTTTTAAATTATTTGGTTTTTGACAAAGTTATAAAGAAAACTCAAAAAAGGCCGGCAGACCCGATTTTTGGCAAAAATTCGACTTGAGCGACCTCTAAACCTCATCCGAAAAATCTGAAAAAAATCTCAAAAATACTTTAACCTATAAGCTTTTAAATTATGCTTGAGACCCAAAAAATTTTTTTTTTTGGGGTACACGACTGTATATAAACAAAAGTAATTTTACTTTAACTTCCTAAATAATCATTCAAAATAATTGCAACTTTGCCCATGTTAATTTTTAAACGTGAATATCTCAAAGGTACCATTCAAATTTAGCTTAAGTCAACTTAAGAACTTATTCCTTTTTGCCACAGATATAAGCAAAAACAAAAACAAGTTAGAAAGTATAGTCGGTCAAGCCCGAACACATGATACCCAAAACCACAGTATTTAAAAACTAGTTTTCGAGAGTGTACCCTATATTGGACTTATGGAGCCGCCAGAACAAAATTTTGTTATGAGGTTAAGATTCATGTAAAAAGTCTTTGTGACGAATATTGTTTAGACATCTTCATCTATATGAGAAGGAAAGATTCGGACCTAATAAGGTAGTTATGGCATTAAAAGCTATTTTCGGGAGTATTATTTGTATGGAAGCTTTGGTCAAAAAGGGATCGATTGTAATAAATATATCAATGTTTTTGTCTCGATAAGAAGATAAGGCCTCAAGTAGCATGTTCTATTATTCATCCACCTGATCTCTGTTTCTACCACCCTTCTGTCAAAAAAGTATTTCTATAATTCCTGCAGAACAATTGGCATTTACAGTCGGATCTATAAGTATGGAGTCGAGGATGACCAACAACTGCAAATTTTATTTTAGAATGACTAATTTTTAAATATTGTAAATGCTTATTAAAGCTTTTTGTATTGTTATACATTTTTGGTGTTTACCTAAAAAAAATTATAAAGCCCTTTTTTGCGTTTTGTAAAAAAAATTGGCATAAAAATGTATGTAAAAAATAAGAACTGAAGAATAGTGGAATTCCCGGGAGTTTCGGAATGAATTTCCTATTTAAGAAATTATTGCAGTTTCTTAATTTTAAAATTTAAACAGACTTTGTAGTGGAAAAACAAAAAAAAAAAAAAAATACTTATATTACTCACATGGCAGTTTTGTTTTTGGTAACTGCACCCAACGATTTAATTTATGTATTTGTTTGCGCTCGTACTACGCATACAAAAAAGTTTTTAAAGAAATTTAAAAATTCTTTGCACGTGTGCATGCGCAACATGAATTTTATAATCAATATGTAGGTATGTTTTGTTTTTCTCAATCTTTTTAAAATGTGTAAGTTAATCAAAACAAAATGGTTTTTTTCATTTTAAATATATTTTTGTACTTGGCTAATTCGAATTTATTAACATTTAAAAATGTAGGTGTTTTCTAGCTGAATACATTTAATTCAATATTTAGATTTATTTGATTTTATACCTACACCACAATAGTGGAGAAGGTATCGACTTGGAATCACGTTTTAAATCGGTCTAACGATATTCGTCCGGCAAGCTGGCAGGCTGTCCCTGTAAGCCTTGTGCGACTCCAACTGCCAAAATTTTTAAGTCCGACTCCAACTCCGAATCCTACTCTATCTAAAGATGCTAAATGTTTATGATACTGCTTCTTATTTGACTTAAAACTCTTTTTTTAATGCACTATTGCAGAAATTTATTCCGTAATAATTGTTATTTTAAATATTGCAATGCCAATTTCGAAGAACTTTTATTTTGCAAAATATTAGAAAATTTTGTATGCCGAAAAATTTTAGAGTTGGAGTCGCGAGTTTTTGTGGGTACTTCGACTCCGACTCCGACTCCGGTACAAAACCCTCAACTCCGACTTCACAGCCCTGGCGATAAGTACAGGTCGCAATTTTGGAGATATTTTGCTGAAATTAGGTACATAGGCTCTAATTGTCACAAAGGCCAATACTGTAGAAAATGGGGAAAATCGGTTCATTATTTCCCATGGACCCCATACAAGCTTCTTTCTTTGTACCCACAAACCATCCTATAAGATCGGTATCTAGTTAAATTTTGTCCAAACTTAATATATTGCAATCTTAATAATCCTATCCAATTTTATTGGAATCGGTCCATATTTTACCATAGCTCCCATATAATCACTACTCCCAAAAATAGCTTTTAATGCCATTACTTCCTTATAAATGTTGGTACTGACATAAACATTGACTTCAGTAATTTTTACCACTATGTTATGACAAAATGTTGTGCTGTTAGGTCCAAAATTAACAATAGGTCCGATATAAACCGCCTATCAAAAATGTCTTAACGACAAACAAATTTTATACAGATAAAGATATCTAAATAATAATCGGGACAAAGAACTTTTATATAAATCTTAGACTCATAACATAATTTTGTTCTTGATTGTCTAAAGGTCACTTTAGGGTATACTCATGAAAACAAGTTCTTAAAAACTGTGGTGTAGGGTATCAAATGGTCGGGCTTGACCAACTATACTTTCTAACTTGTTTATTATTGCTGCAAAAAAGTCAAAATTTCCCATTGCCGCTAGTTTAAGTGAAGAATTTTAAGTGTGCTAGTATGTCAGGGTGGAAGGCGTAAATGAACACACACATATTTTAGTAAAGGTCTTATTGAGTTAATTTACATATTTGTTTGTAATTTGTTAAAACAACTTATACTCGATTTGTAAATTCGTACTCGATTTACAAATACTTATTTTTTCATTTCAAAGGTGATAGTAGCATACAAATTGTTTATTTAACTTTTGGCTCAAATACGTATAGAAGTTATCTTATTTTAATAAAAATTAAATTAATTTGTTTTATTTATTTTAATAATACGTATGCATATATAAAATCTTAGTACATATCATGCAAATGATTCGAAATTATAGGCTTATGGTTGTGAAAAACAATTCACTCGAAACAGTTCTTTTATGCTTTTTCGAAATATTTCGCCAAGTCGGAGTGGAGAAAAACGATAAAGAAGGTTTACATGAAGTTTTCTTAAAATATACCAGATAGAATTCGTTTGTATTTTACTTCTTTCGGCATATGTTTTCAAGAAAAATGTAAATTTTTGTGAACAATTACTTCTTTTGGTTCTTATGTGACTATTCGCTCATTCATTTTTTGTAGGGATGTATAAAGGCCAAACCCTTATATGCTTAGGTTGGCTTAAGCAAATGTGCAAATACATGTTAATTATATGAGGCAAACCATATTGAACTTAAGGAAACTTTTTGCTAAGTCATTTGCTTAAGCAAGGTGCGAATCCAATCGCACATTCCGTTTTTTTATTTTGTTTTTGTTTTTTAAATACATTTGAAAGACTTTTTGTTAATTTTTGACAGTAGGTTAAGCAAGGCTATGCATATTATGGTTAGGCCTTAACACTTTACTATGCAACTGACAGCAGTTCTTTAGAGCAATACAGTTTGTATTATACAAATACTTATCAAGCTGAAACTTGCTGTAACTAACGATAAATAACAATTCCGCCTTTAATTTAACCACAACCAGAGTTGCCGTTTTGGTTACTTTTAATTTTTTTTTCAATCTGGCTACTTCTTTTCAACACAAAAAAAAAACTATTTTTGTTTTGGAACAATAACTACCCGCTCCGCTTTTGTGACCCTTTAAATTGTGTGTGGTGTTTGTGCATCTAAAACCAATACTTTTACATCTTTTTTTGGAAACTTAAACTTTGACAGACAGCGTTGTCAAATCGGTGCGTTTCACACTATTTTGGGTGCGTTTTTAAATTTTGTGTGCGAAAAACTCCTTTGTCGGTGCGTTTTGCGCTTTTTTTTAAATTTGGTGCGTTTTTTATTTTTTGCTGGCACCAAAGCATATTCAACACAACTTTTTGTTTCAGTATAAAAAAAAAATCTTTGTTCAATAAAATATGCCTGTTTCAATACCATTTCATTAAACAGTTCAAAATTTTTACAAACAATTTTACAGACCACAATAAGAACAACAAGTTAGAGTGCTATATTCGGCTGTGCCGAATCTTTGATACCCTCCACCGACAGTTCGAATGTTTAAGGAGTAATATCTGTATGATGTCTTTTTATTATTATTATCTTAAACTGTGACGATTTGTTATTAATTATGGTTTTAGGAGACTAAACTGTTTTCCGGGAGTAGGGCATATATGGGGCCTAGGGTAAATTATGTACCGATCTTCACAAAATTTCACAGTATCATTTATAGTCCTATAAAATTGTGACGAGCCAAAATTTGTTATGATTGCATTATTTTTTGCGGCTTTAGGCGGGAGTAGTGTTTATATGGGGCTTAGGGTAAATTATGGACCGACCTTCGCGAAATTTTACAGTGTCATTTCTAGTCGAATAAAACGGACTTGTGCAAAATCGTATGTCATTCCACATTTTGATTCATAGCTCTGGTCCTACTGAACCGATTTGGCTGAAATTCAATCCCAAACTGCTTAGGATAACTACAAGCAATTTGACACCTAGTTTGTTTATTTCTTTTGAGTTTTTCGAAAGTGAGCGTGTTTTCAACAGACGGACAGACGGACAGACAGACGGACATGGCTAAATCGACATAGAATTACTCAAGCAGCCAGAATATATATACTTTATGGGGTCTGAGATGAATAATAAAAAAGTTTCACACGGAATGACAAACTTAGTATACCCTCTTCACAACTAATTGTGGTGGAGGGTATAAAAATGGTGCGTTTTTCTTGAAATTGCGCGTTTACCTTCGGTAATATACTGTTATAACTTTTTAGTCCAGCGGTTTATGAGCCTACAAGATACAAACAAACACTATTTATTCTTTAGACATACAATTTTTGATCTGAAGTGCAAATAAAACAGTATTTTTGATACAACATAATTTACATTCTTTTTTTTGCTTTTAGTTACTTTATTTTTACATTTTGGTTAAATTTTTTTTTTTTGGTCGTGGCAACGCTGACCAAAACTGAACGAAATATTTAAACTTTTAATGATCATAATTAATTGATACTAATTGTACAAAACTTGTGCATTTTTAATTATTATGCATAAGTTTGAAATCGTATGACTGTAAGTGATAATTTTTTCAAGTTAAATTAATTAAATAAATACACATACACTTACATGTTTTTTTTTGTATTTTTTTTTTTTTTTGTTTGCAAAACAAGTTTAATTGGAGTAGTTGAACTTGGAAGTCAAATAAGTATTTATTCGATTACAGAGTCCATGTATGCAACAGCTTTCATAGTGTATCAAATATATTTAGATGAAATACTATTTTCTAAATGGTTAAAAAAGTTTTCAAAATTAACACACATCGTCAGCTTAGTATTGGCTTAGCGCATATGCAAAAATGTCGTAGTGGAGAAAAACGACATGAAGTTTTCTGAAAATATACCCGAAATGATTTTTTTGTAGAAAAAAGTAAATTTTTGTGAACGTTCGTAAATGAACTTAGAAGTTGATAGTGTTTTATTGAAAGGTAAATTATTGTTTTGTGCTGCATACGTCACTTTTTTATTTCAAAAAAGTAGTTTTTTGCTGCATACGTACACTTACTGCTTTGTATTGAGTTGTTAATATTTTATTTTGCTTTTACTAATTTTTTTCTTACGGCAAAGAAGCGAAGCAAGAGTAAAATTTATTTTCTTGTTGTCATTTTACTTGTTTATCTTACGGCAGTAGAAGCAAAGCAAGAGTGAAATTTATTTTGTACGATTTCGTGTGATGAATATGCAGAATTTTAAATAGTTTTATGGAGCAAAATTAATGCTTAATATCTCAGAAACCATTAAAAATTTTATGAAACAGGTTTTTTATTTAATAAGTGTGTATTTAAAATACATATAAATATGGGGGATTTCATGTCAAGTGACCTAATTTTTAAATCGATGTCTTCCGATTTGGATGAAATTTGCACCATGGTTAGTCCTATTGGATAGTAGCTTAGACACCTTTAAAAAAAAAACAAAATATTTTTTTTCAAAAGATTGATCAAATAGCTATCGAAGCTACTTGGGACAAATTTTGCTAACACCAATAGGTAATAAGTTACATGGATGAGAAAGAACACCTGTATGTCCAAAATGTCAAACAAACCCTCTAACTCAGAAACTTTTTGACCGATATTGTTGAAAATTTGTGTCTAAACTACTTTCCAATATGACTAACCTTGGTGCAAATTTCATCCAAAGTGGAAGACATCGATTTAAAAATCCCCCCTATATACCCAATACCTAATTTATTTTATTTTTTTTAATGGTGGGTAGGTCCAACCAAAAATGAGCTGGCGATATGACAATTTCTAGCCATATTTAAACCCACAATACACAAGTGGAGAGAGTATTATGCGTTTGTGCTGATGTGTGTAACACATACAAATATTGGCTATTGACCAGTGGTTCCCAAAAATGTTTTGCAGCTGTTTTGGTGAGAGAATTTCAACGTACTGCACTGCATTTAAAAAAATATTAATGCAACTACTTAGCATGTGCACTTGTCGCTGTCTCATGAATGACTTAATTAAAGAGCTAACAAAATGAGGTGTGGCTTCAAAATAATTGTTTGGTGAAAGGGTCTCCCCTGTTCTAGAAACTTTTAGTATACTGATTAACTTAGAATCACTTTCTGGGTCTATTTAAATATGTGCGGCCTTCCGTTGTAGAAAATTTTAATTTTCAAATGATACTCCCGAAAATAGCTTTTATAATAGCTAATTTGTTATGGCAAAATAGTTGATGAGTTGATACGTTAAAGATCGCTTTAAGAAGAAAAAGATTCTCATATAAATGTAGATATCTAGATAATATGCATCACAAAAAACGCTTATATGAATCTAAACCTCAAAACTTAATTGGATTGCTTATGGGTCCCAAATAGGGTACATAATCGAAGATTTGTGGTGTAGGGTATCAAATAGTCAGGCTTCCAAGTCGATTTAACAAGTATTATCTATAGTTATTTATTTGAAACACATTTCGCTGCTCTTTCGTTTATAACCGCATAAAAATCCTGCCCATTATTTTTTCAAGAGATTACAATTTAATTACTAGTTTATTTGTAACTACAGCACATAATAAATTTGGAAGGATGGAATAAAAAACAACTAATAAAATTAATTTTATTATTCTTCAATTTGCTCGAAATAAAAATTTTTGAAAAAAAAATAAATAAATAAGCAAATTATTAAATTTGATTTTTATAAACCTCCACAAACCATAGATAATAGATTTGGATACGTTCTTTTCTTTTTTTTTTAACTTAAAACACTCTCATGTTGCATGAATGCACATTTATGTAAATTCAAACACAAATTCGTTTTAGGAAGACTATACTGACAAATTGAACTGACATGACGCAACCTACACGTACGAACAAATGAATTAATATGGCATCTAGATAACAATGGCAACAAAATAAAATTTGCAAAGAAAAAAAAAATAATTATTAAATGTATGTATTTGTAACTGAAAAAATAGGAAATTCAAATGCGATTGCGAATGCGAATATCATTGTAATTGTGTGGATGATGATCATGACAACAGAGTGTCATAATGCTTGTTCTTTGTTTATCAATTGCTTTAAAGTGCAAACTTTAATAATATTGACACAAATACACTCATTTATTTGCCAGTCATCCATCTTCTTCTCACACGTTCTCTTATTTATTCATTCATTTTTCAATCGATTGTATTACATTTACATTGTGATCATGATAATGATGTTGATTTTGTTGCTGCAGTTTTCATGACGCTAATGATCATGTTGATTTTTATAATTTGACGACGCGGTTTACCTATATGAACTCTATTGCAGTATCTACTTATTCGCACATAAATTTTAAATAACATTTTCTACACACACGTTCGACATAAAGTTGCAACTTTAATAGATTTTTCTGCTATTCGCATATACAACCACATGCATACACGCAGTAATTCATACCCTGCAGTTCGTTGAACTAGTTCTAGAACAGCGAATTCGACAGCCACCAAGATACCACAAATACGAGTACATTGGGAGATTTCTGAACGTTATGTTATTGCAGTTCTCCAGAAATTGCAATATTAAGTTCAAAAAAGATTAGAAAATTGATGGCGGCAAAGACGGTTGCATCTCATGATCGGGCCTAAATGGACATTATTTACTTCGCTGCACCTGATACCAATCTGTGATTAGTTTTTGATGCCAATGCTTATTTGTTGTACACTTTGATTAAATTTTTGATATAATATAAATCAGCCATTTTTGGGATGCTTGTTTTAGATTGGTTTGCGCATCATCTTTTTTTGGTATCTATTTTCGAACAGTGATGCATTTCCGAACAGGCTCATCTCAGATTTTTATATGACTACTTTGGTGCAAGTTACCGGTAACTTTCGTAATTTGAATTTTCAACTAAGAGTTTCTTATTTCCCGGGCTTCCATTTTGAAATTTTTTGTAAAATATCATGTGGAAAATATTCACAATTAATTTAAGAAATGGCTTTTAAGAAATGGGCAGTTCCAGCGAAAAGTCTACCTTTTGTAACGTAACGCCAGAAGTAATTTTAATTAAAAAAAATAAAAGGTTTTATACAAAACGTCTTGCTCAATTCGCAGTCGTATTCAGTTTTGTAAAGCAAGTCAAATTCCACTTTTTGTAAATTTTTTTCTGAATATGGTGCTACTTCATTACTTTGCAAACATAAAAAGACTTTTTACAAATTTGACTTCTTTATTTAATTTTTTACATTTTGTCGTACAAATATCACGTCACGTCAAATTGGAAATGCCCAAATATAAGGTGCATAATGAGAAAAAAATGTGTAAATATTGTTTTTAAGCTGCATGAGAACTTTCGGTATCGATAACTGTGCTTTAAATGCTGAGAATGTCAAACTGTGCTGACATTTCTGTTCAGTAAGGTTCAGTAAAATTGTGAAAATTTACTCTGAAAACAAATAATTCTGTTCACGAACTTCGTAGAGCACTTGGTCCAATTGACAAAGCCCATTTCTGCTTAAATGGCTACGTCAATAAGTGAATTTGCGAATTGGAGCAAAGACAAGCCATTAACGAATCGCCATTACATCGATTAAAATTTACTGTTTGGTGCGGTTTACACGCTCTTTCGAAATGAGCAAGCAGTTTCCGTTACGGTGAATGTCGAGCGTCACGAATCAGGCTGACTGAATTTTTGTTTCCAAAAGCATCTTAACAAACACAGGTGGCTCCAGCAAATATGAAGGGTATTGAATCTCAAAAGCCGACCCAGCATTCAGTTCCCTTCGGTCAGTATGGAAATCTTTTGCCATATCCAAAAACACTAAGATCGGTATCTTTAACTCTTGTGTAAAGTCTGTGATCCTCTGTGCATGCGAGACGTTGAATACGTCAGCACACGACGTTAACTCTTTACAAGTGTTTTTTAATCGAAGTCTCCAAAAAATATTAAAAGTTTTCTGACCTAACATCATACGTAATACGGAACTCTGGTAACCAACAAATCAGCGGCTAATCCATTTTGACATATTAAACCGAAAATGGCTCTAAATTGGTCACAGGCTGCCTTCAGATGACACAGCTTAATTTGCCATTGACTGGATTCAACAGGGTAGGACTCTTAGAGTAGGCAGACCGCTAAATACCCCTGGCGTCGTCAACTGAACATCGAAGTGAGCCGTAGTGATCTAAGCTGCAGAGAAGTAAAACAGATATTAGTAAACCGAATCTAATGGAATTGATTAGTTGTGGCCTTTTGTTCCCAATAGGAACTACAGGACATAATATATAATAAGTGTGTATATCAAAATATATGGCAAACAAGCTCATTTCATGCAGTATTTTACCATTTATCAGAATTCTCAGAAGTTGCAAAGAATGAAGCCTATTTAGAATTAAAAATGTTTTAATGCACCTCAAGGTGTGATGTATTCATACCATAAAACAGTTGTAAGGGCAATTATAATTTTTTATTTATTTCATGAATCATGACCGCTGTTAAATACGAAATGCAAATTGGCACTTTTGATACTGCAGGGTAGTTTTACAAATATTTGTACGTGTTCTTTGTGTTTGTTTGTGCATTAATATGATTGAATTAAGATTTGACTTTTTAATTGGTTGAATGTTGTGAAAAAATATATTTATGGTTAAAATAGTGCAGATACATTAACATTTACTTACCAGTATTTCTTGTTTTTTTTTTTTTTTTTATTAAAACTAATATTAAGGGAGCATTTTTTTCAGGGCAACCAAAAAAAGTATATTTTATTAAAACCGGCTTAAATCGGTTGCATTATCATGCACTAAAAAATCGAAAATATGCGCATAAAATATGCACAAAAAAAATGAAAAATATGCACTAAAAACTGGCAAATTTTTAATAAAAAAGTGTTTGCTTATTTAATTTTATTTTAAACAAAAAAAAAATAAAAAATTCTATTGTTATCTTTATTGCATTGGTATTCATACGTATAAAATTTTTTAAAACTTAATTTAAATAACTACATAATTTTAATTTTTGTTTGCATAATCAAATACATGAATACTTTTTTTAATCATCAAAAGTCTGTTAAAAGCTTTTGTTCATGGAAAATGATTTCTCAACGTCAACCAAAGTTAAAGCATACTTGAAGGATGCCAATTCATTTGGAGAATATTAATTTTCTAATTCAGATCCCACATTTTGTTCTAATCAAAAATAGTTAAAATTTGTTTTATTGTTTGAAATCCCATATTTTTTTGCAAAACGTTTTGGATTTTTTTTAATTTGTCGGGCTATTCTTCCTTCCACATTTTTTTTTCCGTATGAAATCAATAAATCAATATTATCGAATTGGCTTTTTATTTCCTCTGCAACTTGATGTAACCCATGTGCCTAGCAAGTAACATGTAACAGTTTTGGATAAAGGTGCTGTTTTGGTTAAAAACTGAAGATTTTTTTGTCGAAATCTTGTATTTTAAGCAGAGCTCCAAAAAATTTATTTATTGATTTAAAATTTTTATTTTGGAAAACTTTTTTTTATACAATTTTGAAATTTTTTGAAGAACTTTTTTTTATAATATGGAAATTTAATAAATTTAACTCAGAAATGTTAAAGTATGCAAAAATATGCATTTTCACTAAAATATGCAATAAAATGCAAAAACAAATCGATGCCATTTTAACGCAAATTTAATGATTCGGAAAGATAATTGGTCGACATCGATCTTAGATTATCGACAAAAAACATGCATTTGCATGGAAATCGCATTCCTAGTCACAACCATGTATGTATCATAACGAGTGGCGGTATTACCTCATATTAAAAATAAAAGTTGGACGTATATTCGCTTAGACAATGCCAATTTGCTTTTGGTTTTGTTTTACATTAAAAATCAAGATACACGGTTGATAAATGTTGCCTAGGTCTGTTCGAAACTTCAAACTCGATTCCCCTGATTAATTTAAAGCTTCTTATTATACCCACACCACAATAGTGGAGAGGGTATTATGCGTTTGTATTGAAGTTTTCAACACCTTGAATTTTTTTCCATAGACCCACCCATCCGTATACCGATCGACTTAGAATCACTTTTTTAATCGATTTAACGATGTCAGTCTGGCTGGCTGCTCATGTAAACCTTATGCGCAAAGAGAAGGTCGCAATTTTAAGATAATTTGATGAAATAGGTTCTTATTGTAACAAGGACCAAGCCTATTCAAAATGGTGACAATTGGTCTATAATTTCACATAGCCCCCTTACAAGCTTCTTTCCAGAGTATATTCTTTGTGCCCATAAACCATCTTACTTTCTTACTATGATGGTATTAGAATTAATTTGGACCAAACTAATTTTATTGCAATCTTAATTATCTTATTAAATTTTTTTGTTATCCGTCCATATTTGACCAGCTCTCATACAACTACTACAATAGTTTTAATTCCTATAATTTCTTAAAAATGCTGGCATTAATATAAAGTTTTTGCAATAGCCAATATGTCCTGTTGTTATTTTAGATATAGAATTAACCATAGGTCCTATATAGATTCCTTTCCTAAAATCAATTTAAGGCAAACAAACCTTATTTAGATTAAGATATCATAATATAATTTTGTTCTGGCGGGTCCATGATTGCCCATGGTTTCCGAATAGGATACACTCTTGAAAATTTGTTTTAAATTATTGCGGTGTAGGGTATAGTCGGTCTTGACATGAAAAATATATCGTTAAATGAAACTCTTATTTTATAAATCGATTCGGGGTAAATAAAAAAATTTTGTTTCCTTCAGTCGTAAAAGAGCTAAGTCCAATTTTATAAATTTAACAGAAGGGAGAAAAAACTTTAAGTTCTCAATAAAATTTAAACCTGTTGGTTTTATTATGAAATATGAAAATATTAAAGGCCCAACTATAATATGCATAAGCCTGCTTAAGTCAAAAATTAACAACAAGTCTCTCGAATGCATAAAAAAAAAAAAAATCAAAAAACATTTAATTCCTTATGGAAAGTACGATCAGTTTCGAACTTTGCTGAAGCAAATGACAAATTCATAAAACTTAACAAAAAGTTTCCTTGAGCACATTATGTTTTGACACATATGATTTACATGTATTGGCACAGTTGCTGAAGCATATTTTAGTTGGGCCTTTAATTTGATTAAAAGAAATTATACCTATATTCTTAGAGCATTTAAAACACATAGATACAAAAGAAATAAATATTTTAGAAATTTTAGAAATTCTTGATGCGGTATTTCAAGAATTTCTCGATAAGCCGTTGACTTTAGTTTTAAGTCTTTCTCTTAGTAACCGCAAATCACGTAAAAGAATATTTATAAGGTTAAAGCTTTAATTGTTATGCCTGAATCAGAATTTATGGGAAATATCACACTTTAAACATTTTTGGGATAATGTTTTTTAGAAACTAATATTACTATATCGTCATCTTAAATGAAAAAGTCTGTAACCATACAAAAACCGACTTTTATTCGGATTAAATGAAATCAAAATCATCTATACATATACATATATACGTACCTCAAAAAAGGGTGCTCCTAGACGGTTCAAATGTATGACCAACACCACTTTATTTTTCATCTCCATCATTTATTTTTAACATACATATGGGAGCCCCCCATACAAAATTTTCAATACAGACTAGAAATATTAGTAAGAAAAAGTCCCAAAACTGCCATGGAGTCGTCCCAAGGGGGATAAAATGTACGACCGGCCTCCATTCGTTTTTCGTCTTAAACATTTTTTCAAAACATACTTGCGCGTTATATCCCCCTTAGGGGTGCTCCCATACAAATATGGGGCTTTATGAAATTCTTAAATTTAATTAAAATTGTTTCGTCTTTTGTGAATAAAATCAAAAGTTGCAAACAGATTTTAATCATTTGTGGCTTGTTTTCTTAGAACTTCGTTTTCTATAGTGCCCATTTAGACAGGGAAACATCTGGAAGGGAAACATTTTGTTTGTTAGCAAATTACGGGTGGGGAAGAGAGAATGGTTTTTGTGTTCGGTACTCGGCGACACGCTTTGTTCTCATTTTCTTTGTTGACATTTACCTTGCTTTTTGAGAAAAAAACAACAATATTAACAGAATGTTTCCGGCAACATGTTCGTCTATGTGACCGCAAATGAAAAAACAAAAGAAAATTCCAGATGTTTTCCTTCCAAATGTTCGCTCGTCTAAACTCGGACATACGTGTAAAACAATTAGAAGCATAGCTGCATTTTCCAATTTTTTATTTAGTCCAATGGACTCTGAGGGCAAAACATTGATTGGTCTTTTTGAGACAAAAACCATTATTTAAGGTGGGACTGTAAATGCATAAGATATAAAGAAAAAGGTAAAAAGGCGACCCCTACGTTCGGCAAAAAAATAAAGTTTTTTTCAAAACCTTCTTGCAAAAATACTTTATATTAGAGGCGTTATGGCGCACTTTTTTTTCCTTGTAAAGTGGTACGCTCTAATGTACATATCGCTCATTTACTTCAATATTGGCATAACTCAAATAAATCCATTTCAAGATTAACACGTTCAAAGTTTTTAATTTGCTTTAACAACTTGGAATAAATAACGACACATTCTCTTCAAACGGGAAAAGTATAAAAGATATAAGGATGAATTGAGGAGGTCCATAACAAAACGCAATAATTACATTTTTCAGGTTTTTTTAAATTTTTGATTGAATCCTATTCTACACATTGAAATCTATATTACCTTTATTATAAAGCATTCCAAAACACAATAACTACACTGCAATTCAATATCAAATATAATGGTTCAGAGCAAAATGCAATAATAACACAAAACAAGTTAGAGTGCTATATTCGGCTGTGCCGAATCTTTGATACCCTCCACCGACAGTTCGAATGTTTAAGGAGTAATATCTGTATGATGTCTTTTTATTATTATTATCTTAAACTGTGACGATTTGTTATTAATTATGGTTTTAGGAGACTAAACTGTTTTCCTGGAGTAGGGCATATATGGGGCCTAGGGTAAATTATGTACCGATCTTCACGAAATTTCTCAGTGTCATTTCTAGTCGAATAAAACGGACTTGTGCTAAATCTTATGTCATTCCGTGCATTTTTGCATCATTTATGTTAGTTTTTGTAACAAAATTATGAAGTTTTTGAAGGTGATGGTTCCACATTTTGATTCATAGCTCTGGTCCTACTGAACCGATTTTGCTGAAATTCAATCCCAAACTGCTTAGGATAACTATAAGCAATTTGACACCTAGTTTGTTTATTTCTTTTGAGTTTTTCGAAAGTGAGCGTGTTTTCAACAGACGGACAGACAGACGGACATGGCTAAATCGACTTAGAATTACTCAAGCAGCCAGAATATATATACTTTATTAGGTCTGAGATGAATAATAAAAAAGTTTCACACGGAATGACAAACTTAGTATACCCTCTTCACAACTAATTGTGGTGGAGGGTATAAAAAGTGTTTTCATTTTTCTACAAGTGGTTGCAATTTAAATCAAAATGATATAATACAAATCTGTTCAAAGCAGAAATTCCAGCCCTAGTTCAGATCAAAACACAATATTTTCATACAGCTCAAAGCAAAATGAAATAAATACTACGATTCGGCCCAAAACGCAAAAATTCGAAATTTGCTATCTAAATAACTTTAAAACAAAGAAAGCTACTAAATAATGAGTGAGAGAAGATATTCATTTTGAAAAAGTAAGCGAAGTTTTTACTGGGTACTTACTTAAATTACATTTTGTCGTTTATCCAAAAAATGTTATGGTGTAATTATTGCGTCTTGTTATGGACCTCCTCAATTGTATACACAGTATAAAGAAAGATATAGCGAACAACTCTGCATCACTTAACCCATAATTTCATTTTTACAGTTAATGAGCGATATATATATATAGATATTATCTAAATTACAATGAATAAAAATCTATTGTATTTGTCACTAAGAAAGATTAAGGATTACAACCCATTATCATTTACTTATTAGAATAATACATTTTTTGTCTTTGAGCCCAAGTAATGTTTGGCATCACAGCTTGGAATGTCCAAATTCCAGGTATCGATTTCCAGTTGAAAACTGTTCCCCATAAATTAACCTAAAATAACATTGTATTTATCAGTCAATGATTTCTATTAGCCCCCATACAAACCGCTCGTATATCTTTTAAATATGTCAGTCGCGTTCGAAATATAATTATTAGGCAAATAGGTGTTTTCGAATTTTTTTTCGTACTGCTCAATTGAAAGCTAAAATTATTGCCGTAGGTAGAGCAAATTTAACAAAACACTGACCTCAAAACACTAACTTATTTTATCTTAAAATATATTCAACTCAAAGTATTAAATGAAGCCTAAAGCTAATGCAAAACAAATTGTACCAAAGAAACAAAAAGATTTATTTTAAACCACGTTGAAATTACAAAAATGTAATATAATACTTCGTTTGTAAGCATATCAACGATACAAATATTGCAAAAAATATAAAAGAAAGGTGCCAACAACCTTGGTTAAGTCTAAACAACTCCTCCTCTAACGATTGCAACGCAAAAACCGTCGTAACCAATTCAAATGTGTTTAAGTACTTGTTACACTTCCACTTACATGTTCACGGGTTTTAATACCAACTACACCGACGATACATACTATACACATTCAATAGTAAGCACTCGTACTTATGAAATGAAAGGTTTTACTATTGTAGAAAGTGCATTAAGAAATGTTTACTACAAAGACAACAACGTCAGTGACGAAAACGACGGCGTATTACAAATCGACTTAACTTGGCCATAATTCAAACAAGTTTTTATTCAACAACTAAACTGTTTGTTCACTTTTACTTAATCTTCAAATCTGTTTTATTACAATCATTTTGCGTTGTTCAATATTTCACAGACAAAACATTTGGGAATAGAAAAACTGGAAACAAAAAAATGAATAAACCCATAAATTTTGTTTATAAAAAGATGAAACCTAATTTAAAGTCTGAATTCTGCCTATTTTACATCTCTGTATATGAACGAATATGGGGCATGCGGATAATCAGTCAAAAGCATTTAAACCATTTATGTACGTGGTGGTATGAATGAAAAAATTCAGTTTTCAAGTTTCTATTGTAATTTTTCTTCATTTTAACAATAACAAAATTGTAGACCAATTTATTTGACGCCGGAAGCAAATTATTTTTTTTATTTGCTGTTGTTTGGTTTTATTACAATATTTTATTTTTATTTGTTTTTGTGTTTTGTTGCTGTTGATTTTTTGGTCTATTAGCTATAAAAGAAATTATGTACATGTTTGTTATTATACCCTTCACCGAAGGTAAAAGGGTATATGTATGTTAGTTTGTCCCTCCGCTTGTAATTTCTACAAAATTGATCTTAGCCTTATAAAGTATATATGTATATATAAAAACAAGATCGTCATTTTATAACTCGAGAACCACTCAACAGATTTTAAAACGAGTACATGCGTTGGAAGGTCTACTTTCACTGATGGCTTATAAAAAAACGACCGATAGGTGGCGCAATTGTCGTAATATTTACATTTTTTTTATTGATGGTAGATAGCGCTGGGATCAAGTTATAATGCCAGGGTATCACACAATTTTTGGAGCTTTAACCACAAAACCTCGTTCGATCTAAACCTTCGTATAGGAAGGCGAGAGCTTCCAGAATCCGCTCCAGAGTATTTTGGTCTCCACCAGTAAACGTCTGAGTTATTTCCTTGGTACTCAACCAGTAAAACGTCTGAGTTATATATGGTTCTCCACCAGTCACATGTGAGTTAATTTTGGTTCTCCACCAGACAACACATTAAAACATTGAGGTTAAAAACGATTGCATATAGTTAATGTGAAAACCGCAAAAACTGTAACTCGGTACAGTTATGCAGTGACAACGCAAAACGCACGAAAAGCAGACAAACAAGAACGACCTGTTTGTCCTCTAATGCCAAGTTTCAGAATAAATGGGAATAAATTATGGAAATAATTTTTTCAAGGTATTTTTAGGCTCCTGTGTTCAAAAAATATATTTTCAAGCCCGTACAATGAGTTGTTTACGTTCCAGGTGAGAAAACATCCAGGAGTACATTGAGGCACCCTTTGGCATCTAGTGATAAAAACACATTTAATTTTTGTGAATTCTGTTTGTTAGTTTGTATTGAAAATAAAAAGTAATGAAACAAATTAAAAATATTTGGTTTTGTTTATGATAATCAAAAAAAAAAAACAATTTTAATATTTGAGCAGCATAACTGAAGTTTGCATTTTGAACAAAAGCATTGTGTTCGAGATTGTTTACCACGCTTTTAGAGCTTTTTAGAACTTTCTATAAGCAATTGTAAAAAATGAAAATTAATATAAATTATTTATATATCGGACGTCAGTAGACATTTTGTAAAGCATGCCTTGAGGCACTCTTAGGCATTAGAGGGTTAAGAAATAATTACAAAAAGCGCGAGCTGCTTCTCCACTCAGAGCAGTTTTCGGGTGGGGATCAAGTTATTAACAAAATTCTCCAGTATTTCATATTTTATTTTTATTTAGAAAATCCCGAGCAGCGCCGGGACCAAACAGCTAGTAAAGTATAAATATTCTGGGTCCTTATGAGAAGCTTAGTGGATTTAACGATGTCTGTTTAAATGGGTTTTCCGAAGATTCCAGATATGATGGGGACCTGGTTCTTCTGGCACATATGGTTAATTAAATTTTAAATTCAATCAGATCTGTCAATAAATGGCTAAGATATGATTTTTTTTTTTCATAAAATCCCATTATATTGAATATAACAACATTGCATTGTATTGCAGACAAGCATATTACAGTATTCTTACGACTTTTAAGTTCGTGAAAATAGTGTCAGAAGCATCCATGACTCTATGCGATAAAAAATCAAGAGAAGGTTTAATACAGACGAAACTTATATTAAGACCAGGGACCAATTTACGGCATTCGATATCGATCGAAATTCCCATTTAAATTGTATTGTAATTTCGATCGATATCGAATGCAGTAATTTGGGCCCAGATATGACGGCAAGCATGATTTTGTGACCAAAAAAATGATTTTAATGTTTTATCTTTTATTTTTGTTATTTTAATGCTCTTTTTGCGTTTTTTACACAAAAGAAATACATACATGTACAGCGAAGTTAAATTAACGATGTCCGTCTGTTTTTCTGTATGGCTGGAGAATGGAAACCGCAAAAGTTTCAAAATTAGGTACAAGCATTTTGGTTATTAAATAACGGTTACTATACTATGGTGAAGGGTATATATAATTCGGCATAGCCAAATATATCACTCCTACTTGTTTTTTAATTATTAGTTAGCAGTGTGACCAGATTGTAAAATACTATAAAGCTAAATCATGTTTAAAATAGAACTAAAGAAGAAAATTTAGAGCCAAAAAATAAAGCTAAATTTTTTTGTTGTTTTCTAATAGTTACATTTAATTATTTCGATATTTTTTATGGATTAAAGAGTGTTTATGAAGCTATATATTATATAAAAATATAGTTTTGGTAGCGGTGCGGCGAATATAGGTTTTGCGAGTACAAGCACGAATAATCAAATTCAATTTTGGCGAATGCGAATACTTACAATATGATCAAAAGTCATATGCAAATAAATTTGTTATTTATGTTTGTTTACAGATACATATGTACTGTTTATATGTATGTTCATATATATATAAACAAAGAATATATCAAATATGGACATATCTTACATACATTTCTACATATCGCTCATTTGCTAGAACATCGTCATAAATAAAAAAAAAAAAAAAAATACATTTCGAAATAACCATGTTTAAGTTTTTGATTTGGTCTCAACATTTAGAAAAAATAACGACAAAATTAAGATGCTTCTTATACACACTATAAAGAAAACATAGCGAATAACTCTGCATCACTAATTCCAAAATTTAATTTTTTTGTGAGTTTGTTGTTGACAGAAAGAGCAAACGCATACAAAATGATTTAATGCTGCAAAACAAAAGTTTAATTGTATGGACACGAATGCAGTTTCAAAAGAGAATCAAAGAAAGGACAAACAAATGCAATAGCTTTATGATATAAAAATTCTTAAATATATAACCTCAATAAAATAGAAGGTTTCATCATTGCTTATTTGTTATTTTCCACAATAATTTAATTGTAATTTTTAGAAGTTTATTACTTTACTAAAAATTTACTCTTTTTAATATGTCTACAGCAAATATCAAAAACAATACAAATATTTGTAACAAATGTTAACAAATCATAAAATACAGTGTTTCAAGCGCCTAAAATAAGTAAATTATTCTATTTAAAACAAGACCATAAGAAACCAAAAAGTAATAAAAAACTGTAATATACAAAAACAATATGTACCCGCCTCAACAGCATCAACCAAAAATACCCATACCCATAAGACCACGATCATCGCTTTCGACAGACGAACACCATCACCACCGGATGAAGGAAACACATCGTTTATCGAAAAATCCAAGTAATGCGGTCTTAACATTAGCAGGCTTTTGTATATTTCTATTAGTATTATGCGTTTTTCTATTAGGAGCATTAGTCTATGTGGGCAAAAATATTGTTAATGATCAAAATTATAAAGGTGGGTAAAAAAATAATTATTTTTGTTTAATGTAAGTAGTTAGTATGTACAAAAAAGATTTAACAAAAGTTTTCTATTCGATTAAATAATTTATAAAAAATAAAACAGGATAATAAAAGGGTTTTTTAACTAATTTTCATAAAAAATCTGTTTCATAAACCCTCTATTAACCGGTTTTATTTTTTATGAATAAGAAATATTAAAACCTTTTTCTATAATTGGTAGCAAACATAACTTGAAATTCGATGCTATATTTTATCAAACATTGTCAGAAAAACACAATTGAAACTCAACGTAATTTTTTTAAAATATGCGTGAATTAGATAAACGATAAAAAACATCAATTTTATCAAAAATTTTTGGAAACATTCCTATAATTGTAAATAAGTACGTTGTTGCAATCATTTTCATGAGTTCAATATTTTTGATAAAATTTATAATTTAAATTTGGAAACTTAAAAAAATTCTTACTAAAATTTCGAATATGTATATAAAAGTTACAAATTTGTTGTTTTTTTTAATATGAAATTTAAAATTTTCTACACAATAAACCTGTAGACCGAAAATAATAACAATAAATAAAGCATTGATCATAAATAAAAAGGAAAATTGTCCCGTTAGTTTTAATATGTTCTCAATGTTAAGTAATAATTCATAATTTTTTTATGGATATGTTTACCAATTTTCCATTAAATTTTTACAAAATTTTCCTTTAACTTATAGAATTTATTAATTAGAAACACAAATAATTTTAATACATTGGATTTTTAAAAAAAATTATCACAAGCCTTGAAATTTCAACAATATTCGATATTTCCAATATAAACAGTTTCCAAAAATAAACAGAAAATTTTCGTAAATAAAAGAAATAACTTTGTTTAATAGTAAAATTTGTATGTATGTATTGTATTTTTATTTTCAAATAAAAAACGTTAAAAGCGAAAGCTATCATTTAAATTTTAACGGCATTTTAACACAAGCCATTACAATTTTTTGCTGTTGTAATATGGCATCTCTCTGGCTATTTCAGGATATCATTTGCCAGTGAATGAATCCAATTGGAAGTTTGTCGAATTGCATTGTTTCTTTGTTTTGCCGGTTTTTTCTTTTTAATTGGTCTCGTTTCGAGATTATGTACGAACAAATATTTTTTTTAGTTATTTGAGTTCAATATCTTTGTGTGATTTTTATTGTACGTATGATTTTATAGGCCTTTAAACAAAATCTTATCAAGTCGCACGATTAAGCAATTTTTATTTGATAATAATAGTCGACTTCTTGTACAACGATTCAATCATACAAGAGGAGGAAGAAGTGAATGACGTTTTGCGTTTGTCGACCAAACCAATTTTACGATTTCGTCCTGTGACGCCAACAACACAATCACCACAAAAGTCAAAAGTCTTCCGTTTCCATAATTCAACAATAGCACCGTCTATAATGAAAACATCAAAGATTTTGCAGCATTTAACGTTCCGTTTGCCGAAAGAGTTAAGGCCATTACGTTATAAATTAATACTCCAACCGGACTTAAAAAATAAAACATTTAGCGGAAATGTAACTATAAAACTAGAGGTAATAAAACCCATTTCGTATATTCCTGTCCACTCAAAGTTCCTGACCGTCGCAACAAAGGAAGTTCTTCAACTGGGAAACGAAGAAAAACCTTCACGAATAATAAAACCTCTGTTGACCTTTGAACACCCTCAATTGGAATATTGGGTAACTGAGTTTGCTGAACCCTTGGAAGCGGGCAATTATTCTTTACAATTGGCTTTCAATGGTTCATTGGTAGACCGTATTGTAGGTTTTTATCAGAGTTCCTATTTGGATAAGGAACGTAATGAAAAAAGGTACACAAAAAATGTTTAACATCCTGCACTTAAATGTTTTAATTTAATAAGTTTAAAATGTTAAACTGCCTGTTTAACAATTTCGAGCTGTGTTGTTCTTAGAAATTTTCTATGCAGAGGTTCACGCTCGAAGTTGTTGAACGAAAATGCAGTAGGTTTTATTAAAGTTTTTTATTTAGTAACAATTTTTGTAATATTGAAATTTTACAATGAACATTTTTTAGATGGATAGCAACTTCTAAACTTGAACCCACTTATGCCCGCCAAGCATTTCCATGTTTCGACGAGCCTTCTATGAAGGCCATGTTTACTATAACTGTGGTAAGACCATCGGGAGACGGTTATCATGCCTTATCGAACATGAATGTTGAGGTAAGTTCATCATATATATTTTTTTTATTTAAAATTAAATTAGGAACAAATCCAGCGACGCAGCTCCAAATAAAAAAAAACCAGTACATATGGTGATAGAAAATTTAAAAATAAGAAGAAAATATAAAGTGAAAAAAGTGTCGCAAACGCATAGTTTTCGAGTTACCGTTTAAATTCCCCTTAAGTTTTCTTAAAAATATGCGATTTTCGACTATATTTGTGAAATTGGTATAATTTTAAAGTTTTTGAATAGATCTTTCTAAATACATATAAAAAAATTTATATCAAAATGTTTTACTTTTTAACTCCCATTACAGTTTTTACAAAATTTTACATCAACATATTACGGAAGTGCACTAAGTAAATACTTGTGTAGTTCAGTCCAATAAAAGTATAAAAAATAAAAATGTATTAAATAATAAACACCAGCTTCGCTATCTAGAGCTTCTCAGTATAGCCGGCCTTCGTACGCGCGCAAAGATTTTCTACTCTATGGAATAACAAACACTGGCTTCGCTAACTAAAGCTTATATGCATAGCCGGCCTTCGGTCGGGAGCAAAGTATTTCTCCTCTATGGAATAACAAACACTGGCTTCGGTAACAAATACTGCTTACTAATTACTCTGGTGTTTTGTGTATAAAGAAAGATCTATTCAAAAGCTTTAAAATTGCCCATATACGTTGAGAAATGCAGTGGAATATCGCATATACATGAAAACTTAAGAGGTTTATAACTCGAAAACTATTAATTTTCGCCACTTTTTCACCTAGG
This sequence comes from Pollenia griseotomentosa, assembly GCA_963931875.1. NCBI lineage: Eukaryota > Metazoa > Arthropoda > Insecta > Diptera > Polleniidae > Pollenia > Pollenia griseotomentosa. The sequence continues at coordinate 5,126,285 of OZ007560.1, forward strand.
TACCTGTTTTTTTTTATTTGGAGCTGCGTCGGTAAACTAGATTTAAGCCTTAAATTACTTGTCCATTTCTTTTTGTTATTTGTAGGATGAAAAAGACATCGGCGGTGGACTTACCGAAGTAACTTTTGCGGAAAGTGTGCCCATGAGCACATATTTGGCTTGTTTCATTGTTTCTGATTTTGCACACAAATCAAAAATGGTCAAAGGAACTTTAGAAGGCCAAAATGACTTTGAAATGCGTGTATTTGCAACAACGGCTCAAATCGACAAGGTCGATTATGCTTTAAATGTTGGTGCCAGTGTCACGGAATTTTACATCAATTATTTTAAAGTTTCTTACCCACTGCCTAAACTCGATATGGCAGCTATTCCTGATTTTGTGTCGGGTGCCATGGAACATTGGGGTTTGGTTACATATCGTGAAACTGCCTTGTTGTATGACAAAACTATAAGTTCAAGTGCCAATCAACAACGTGTTGCTACAGTTGTTGCTCATGAATTGGCTCACATGTGGTTTGGCAATTTGGGTATGTTTAAAAGTGTGTTTCGGCGAATCCTATTTTATTTAAGATAATCTTTCTATAGTGACAATGGAGTGGTGGAACGATTTGTGGTTAAATGAAGGTTTTGCTAGCTACATTGAGTACAAAGGTGTTAATGAAGTTCATCCACTTTGGCAAATGGTAAGTGGTTAATTTATACAATTTGGTTTTTGGTTGATTTGTTTGTATAAAATATTTACATATTTCAAAATCGGTTTAATTGCATTGTATTGATTTTTTAAGGAATAGATTTTCATAATTTGTAACTCTTAACATAAAATTTTAAAAATATTTTTGCTTAGAAAATATAAATTAAAACAAGTAATGTATTTGCCTTAAACTTCCGTATGTGATTTGATTTATAATTTTTCGTTAAATTATTTTATTATCTTAAAACAAATACAAAATTGGATTCAAAACCATGCGTTATTTTATTTTATGAAAATAAAAATTCCTTACAAAATTATTTCGTAATATACAACAAATTTTCTTATATTTTACAAAATAAATTTGATGCAAAATATATTCTTTGGGTTCGTAAAATAAAATAGCACATATCGCTCCTTTATTGCATCATAGTCATATCTCAAAAAAAAAAAAAAGAAAAAAAAAAAATCAAACTTGGCAAAAGACAATTAAAGTTTTCAAAATGTACTTTTATATAAAAATTTAATAAAATATATTTTGCTATAACTTCGGTTCAGTTTGCGATATAATGCTGAATTATGTTTCACTAATAAAGAAGGTATAAAGGAACACTTTTGCTTAAGTAACTTAAAATTTTTGATTTTTTGAGATATGACTATGTTGCATAAAATTTTGTAAAATATACAAAATGTTGTAATATTTACAAAAAGAAGGAGTAAGAAAGAATAATTAAATAAAACTAAGTAAACATTTTTTCTTATTATGTACGAAACTTTTGTGTTAAATAAAAACTCTATTTTGAAATTTGTTGCTGTCGAGCTAATAGTTTTTTTTTAATAAACTTTATACAGCTTGACCAATTTCTCATCTCGGATTTACATGGTGTAATGAAACTAGATGCCACATTGGCTTCCCACCCAATCGTGCAGACCGTTGAAAGTCCTAATCAAATCACCGAACTTTTCGATTCTATTACATATTCTAAAGGTGCTTCTATAATTCGTATGTTGGAAGATTTAGTTGGTGCTGAGAAATTCCGTAATGCCACTACCAACTACATATATAAATTCTATTATCAGAATGCTAAAACTAATGATTTCCTTAGTGAACTTGAAGCATTGAACTTTGATTTCGATGTTAAGTGAGTAAAAAATGAAGTAACACAATTATGCGATACAATAATTTATTTATTTTTAATAGGCTAATTATGCAAACTTGGACAGAACAAATGGGTCTACCAGTCGTTGAAGTGATCCGTACTGATAATGGTTTTAAGTTAATACAAAAAAGATTCTTTGCCAATCCGGAAGATTACAATGGCACTTATGAAGACTCGGAATTCAAGTGAGCAGTCGAATATGATTCAACTATAAATCAGGAGTTTGCAAAGTCATAACTTGTTATTTTATTTTTACAGCTATCACTGGTCCATACCCATAACTTATTTCACCAATGAAAACAGTGAAGTTCAACGTGCCATTTTTAATTACAACGATAATGAATGTAAGTACCATTATTTACCTCAACTGTATGGATTAATTTATTTTTGTTTTTTATTAGTATCTATTACTACTCCTGCCACAGTTGAGTGGATTAAATTCAACAAAAATCAAGTGGGCTACTATCGTGTAAACTACCCCACTGATATGTGGCAATCTTTCTCAAAGGCTCTGCTCGAGAATCGTGGTGTTTTTAGTGTCGCTGATCGTGCCCATTTAATTAATGATGTCTTTGTTTTGGCCGCTGCAGGCCAAGTAAACTACAGCGTTGCTTTAGATCTGAGTAAATATTTGGAAAATGAGTTGGATTATGTACCATGGAGTGTGGCTGCTTCATGTTTAAGTGCCATTAAGAATTCGTTATACTTTACTGATTTGTACCGCGATTTTGTGGATTATGCCCGTCATATATTGGAGGTAGCATACGAATCTGTGACATGGGACGTTGGTGATGACCACTTGCAAAAGTAATTAACAACTTATTAAAAATAAATATAGTTTTCTTCATAATGGGTATTATTTGTTTCAAGTCTGTTACGTGTAACTGTTTTGAATGCTGCTTGTGGTTATGGCAATCCTAAGGCTTTGGAGGAAGCAGGCAAACGTTTCGCTGAGTGGTTGGCTAATCCATCTCAGAGGCCAAATCCTGATATTCGCTCTACAGTCTATTATTATGGAATGAATGTTGCCGGCAACGAGGAGACATGGAATCAAGTCTTTAATTTGTTTGTGGCTGAACAAGATGCTCAAGAGAAAGTCAAACTTATGGAATCTTTAGCTGCCATAAATGAGCCATGGATTTTACAACGGTACTTTCTTTACTTTAACCAACATTTCTAATACTCTAAATGTTTCGTTTATATTTAGTTATATTAACTTAGCCTGGAATGAGAGTTACGTTAGAGGTCAGGATTACTTTAGCTGTTTGCAATATATTGCCCAAAATCGTGTGGGCCAACCTTTGGTATGGGACTATGTACGAGAAAATTGGCAACGTCTAGTAGAGCGTTTTGGTATCAACGAACGCTATTTGGGTCGCATGATTCCTTCAATTACCTCCCGTTTTGCCACTCAAACCAAACTTGAGGAAATGGAAGCTTTCTTTGCCAAGTACCCCGAAGCTGGTGCTGGTACTGCTGCTCGCAAAGAAGCTTTGGAGAATGTAAAGAACAATATTAAATGGTTAGAACAAAATTTAAAACCAGTAGGCGAATGGCTAAAAGCTTATAAGTCTTCCGAAAGCACTGATACAACAACCATCAGCAGCATCAATTAAAAGACATGATGTCTCTAATCTAAATAATTGCTAAAATTGCACTTTGTAAATTACATTTTTATTTCAATTGTGGTCTGTATTATACACGCTTGTCTTCTATACGTGGGACTCTGCTCTTTTGTATTTTTAAATCCATTATTCAGGTTTAAAATGTTAAATAGTATTGTTTTTAATGTATTTTTTTTTATTATTATCTATTAAATTTTTTATTTAATTTTTAAGTTGAATGTGTTTAATTAGTAGAAAGGCATTTTGAAAATTTAATTTATACTATGGAATTTATTACGTGCAGAAATAAAAAAAATGTATATGAAATTAATTAATATAAAGGCGTTATTAAGTATTTTTCTTAACACAAAACTATATTTTCCTGCTTATGATTATTGTCGTAATAAGAACTAATTTGTTTCTGAAATATGTTTTAGCGCAGCAATTTAAGCCTAATCTGCCGAATCTTATTGTACTCTTTAGTATTGCAGCTCTTTTAAAATCGGATTGTAAACTTAGGTAAAACTCTACTGTAAGTCTTATTTGAATTTAAAAACATTGGATTTTTTGAGAAATACTTTTGATATTTTTTTTTTTCATAACTCAGCAATTCTTAAACCGTCTTTTTATTTTTTTAAGAGACAAAACACATTCTTTTGGATCGAATTTAAAATTGTTTATAATGTACATATGTCATAGGAACTGGGTGGGATACCGCGTTTTATGATTGGAAAAGTAAAATTTTTCGGAAGCAATTTCCGGCTCGAAAGAATATCGTTCGCAGCGATGACAGAGTTATAAAAAAATGTAGGATTTGATAAAAAGTTGTTAGCACTGATCTATTAAATATTTAATGTGTAAAACATATTTTAATTGTATTTTTTGCAAGCTCCAAAGAAAATGTCATTTTGGCATTTATAAGTTTGGAACTCCGTTTTTACGTTCTGGAATATTGATCTTTGACCGTATAAACTATCAGGGGTGTTCTAAAAATCGAAAACGTAAAGCGCAAGAATTTGGAAGATGTTTTTAATACACTTTTAATCTAATGTTTAAAATTTGTGTTATAAAATTCTGTTTAATAGAGAAATATCTGTATAATATTTGTCAGAAAATTCTTTTATTACAGAAATCTTATTAAAAAACGACTTTTAAAATTCTTGCGTTTAACGTTTTCGATTTCCAACACACCCCTGTATATGTTTATTTCCCAACAAACTCGAAGTCAAAACTTTGATATGAAATGACTTTATCATTTGACATCAAACACAATTCTCAAACCAAGGTATATTTACACAAGGTAAACTCGTTGGCCCATATGTTTGTCAGCTGTTTACCCCTAGTTGGAACCACAACGTCAAATTGCGTGTATATGAGCCAAAATTTGTACATGTGTGCGTTAAATTGTTTTTGTTTTATATGAAGACAATTTTGACAAAATGGTTCCTTTTATAGAGCAGCATGTCTACACTCCCAAATGAGTCTACCTTGTGTAAATATACCTTGTCTCAAACGTTTTTCAATTATGTATTTGATTTTTACATTTTAACTCAAATTGATAATGATTTGAAAATAAACATTTGACATCAAATGTTTTATTAATTTGATGTCAAATTGGTATCAAATGTTAAATTCATATCAAAAATAAACTCGGCAATACTCAAGCTAAAAATAAATGTAAACATTAAAAATGGCATGTGTTTTACTATTAAAAATAAAATTTAATATAAAGTGAACAGTTTATTTGTTGTGAAAAACAAAAATTATTTGTGAGTAAATACAATGATTAAGAATACGAAAAAAAAGAAAATTAAACGGGAAAGTGAAGAAAGTTTGTTGAACGATCGCGGTGCTACTATCTTCAAAATAAAAGGGAGCCAATTTCGTTTTTGCAAAAATTAGAGGACGGAAAGAATATTACTTCATCTTTTAGCGAATGTTTATCTCACAGTTTATTAAAATAAATAATGAATTAAAATTAAAAAATAAAATATTTTTGTTTATGTTCCACATTGAATTATAATCAGTAGAAAAACATTTGAGAATTACGTGTGAAAGCAAGTTGAAAATAAAGGCATTTTTTAATTTGAAAATAATTTCCCCTTTTTGTTGAGAATGCTATGATTTTCAAATCATTATCAAACGTTTGTCCATTGAGAAAACGTTTGATTTCAAATCATTTTCAATTTGAAATCAGAGCTTCGTGTTTGTTGGGTTTGAGTCCTTATAACTAGCGAAGTTGTTTAAACGATGTCTGTGTGTATGTTGAAATGGGTGTTCCGAAGACCCAAGAAATTATGGGAACTAGGTTGTTACATATTTATGTTACATATACTCCGTTAAAGTTTGTTATTGAAATTTAGCCTGATCTGTTCATAGACTGCCACTAATTTTACGAGTAAATCCCTTGTTTTTTTCTATATATCTGCAGTAGTCACAGTTTCCCAATTCGGTACAAGCATCTTGGTTACTAATACACAACTTATCTAAAAAATGGGGGGACATTATAAATATCTGCATAACTGGAGAACGGAATGAGCCAAAGTTGCAATATTAGTTACAAACATCTTGGTTATCAATACACAACGTACTACAAAATGTGAGCGGCATTTGAGAAGTAGGCGTGGCACAAAATTATTTTTTTTATATCTCAAAAACGGTACATTTGGTACACACAACCTCTCTTAAAATATGGGCGGGATTGGAGAAATTATAATTTTCTCATTTATCATCCCTGCTCCCAGTGTTGCCAATTTAGCCATTTAGTGGCTAGATTTAGCCATTTTTGACCCTGTTTAGCCATTAAAAAATGAGTTTAGCCATTAGCCATTTTTCAAATTGTTTAGCCATAAAATTTTTTTGCCGTTTTTCTTTTAAAGGAATATTTTTTATTTTATTATAAAAATTTATAAAAGTGAAACAAAAATTTTTAACAATTAAAACAATTATGTAATAAGCCCTCATGCCAGACTTTATCAAAACCTTGAGAAACATCAATGAAGAGAGCGGAACAATATTGTCTTTCTTCAAAGGCTTTTCTTATTGTGTTTACTATACGATGGGTATGTTCAATTGTGCTGTGTTCTCTTCTAAAGCCGAATTGGTGGTTAGGAATACATCTGTTTTCATTTAGAATTGGGGTTAATTTTGACGCTAACAGTTTCTCAAACAGCTTTGATATATTTGAAAGTAAGCTTATAGGCCTATATGACTAAACTTTTGTGTGATCCTTTCCTGGTTTAGGTATCATGATGACTAAGGAAACCTTCTACTTTTGAGGATAGTATTGAAGGAGTAAAATTGCATTAAAAATTAAAAGAATAATTCTCCTTCCTATGCTGGGTAGCTTCAAAAGCATTTTGTGGCTGATGTTATCAAAACCAGGAGCCTTCTTGGGGTTTAACTCACAAATAGCCTTTTCGATTTCTCTTATCTCAAATCTTAGGGAAACAGCTGCTCTAGCCGCAACAGGTGGTAACTCGACCGCAATATCGTGAGATATGTTTGGGGTAAATAAGTTTTTTAAATGATTAACAAACAGATTTCCTTTTTCAACATAATTTCTTGCCCAACTTCCATTCAAGTTTCTTAATGGTGGATTATAATCCGCCATTAATCTCTAATTAGAGACAACTGGCCTTTTGAGATTTTTAGCTGCACGCCATAATGAGTAGTCTGATTGTGGAGTTGCATCAAGTTCCTTAAGATATTTTTCCAGAGAAGACATTTTTTGAGTCTGCAGTAACTTTCTCAGCCTTTTTGTACAGTCTTTTAGTAAGTTCTTAAGTTGAGGAGATCTGTGCAATTGCCACTCTCTACGAGCTCTCCTTTTTTTCAGACAAGAGACGCTCGACATCTGTGGAAAATATTTTAATATTTTTTCTTTTTTTTGGGGCAATACTGGAATGTTGAACAGCTAGTTTCAGAAAACTGTCAAAATTGACAATAGAGCGATCTATATACTCCGGTGTGCTAAGCGGAATATTTTCTGTGCAATGGGTACTGAGATGTTTTTTATATTTTAACCAATTTATTTGTGTAGCTGACGTCGCTATGTAACCAGAGGGAGATTCAATTCTATTGGTGTTTGTTATAGTAACAATTGTAGGTGTGTGATCAGAGGATAATTCTAAGGAAGCTTCAACGTAAATCGTTTCTGTGGGGATGTTTTAAGCCACGCCAAAATCGATGACATCTGGAATTTTTTGCGGATCAGCAGGCCAATATGTTGGTTGGCCGCTCGCGACAACATTTAAATTCATTTTAGAGATTGTATTAAACAAAACACGACCCTTTGGTGTTATTAGTCGTGAAGGTATGTTTAGCGTTATAATCGCCAGCAGCCAGGAAACAGGGCCCTAATGACTTATAATATTTGTAATATTGGTTTTCTGATATTGCAAATCTAGGTGGGGAATATAAGGATGAAAATACTATGTTTCGATTTAGCTCTTCAACACAAATGTTCGTTGCTTGGAGATAATCTTCACGATGATCACACATTGGGTAGTGTTTAATTCGGTTTTTTATTAAAATGGCAGAACCTCCGCAAGCTCTATCTCGAGGGTCCTTGATATCATATAGTGTATAACCATTGATTTTAAACGTATTTCTTGAGGTCAAATGAGTTTCAGGAACCATCATGACATCAATTTGTTTATTTTTAAGAAAGTATTCTAATTCATTTTTATGTTGGCGGATGCCGTTTGCGTTCCAAAAACAAGTTTTTAAACAGTTCATGGCTTGTTAAGTACAGCATGCAATAACATCGATTGCATTCTAAGAATTTCCTGCATCATATTACCCATTGTGTTTGTAAAATTATTTACTGTTTGCACTAATGTTTCCATTGTTTTTTCTAGACGACTTAAATTAGAAACAGGAGTTTCATCATTACTTGGCGAAGCACCTTGCATTGGCACATGATTTGACTTTAGGACGTTAGCATAAGAGGTTCTGTTATTACTAGGCTGCGGAGCCTGAATGTCATTAGTGTTTAACTGATTTGGTACCTGCATTTGAGGGGGATCAGTTTTTGGTCCCGCCGACTGCTTGACGATAGTATATACATGGCATCCTCTTTAATTGGCAGTGTGATTACCGCCACAGTTGCTACATTTCTTAACGTTGGGGTCGGTTTTAGATTTATCGCAAAGAACTGTACCATGTAATTCACCACATACTACACAAACAGAGGGTAAGTAGCAGTATGCCTTAGTATGGCCAAATTCTTGGCAGTTCAGACATTGAACGGGACCACCTCTTTTGTGCGGCTCCTCTATAGTTATTTTTCTGTACAAAATATATTTTAAATTATAGATTGCGTTTCATTTTTTTTTAAGCTTAACGTCGCCGAGTTCTAACTCCGCTCGGAATAGTGGTTGGGGAATTTTTTCCCTATTTTTAATATTTACTACATGTTTTATTTTGAAGCCTTTTTCTTCTAGGAATGTTTTTATTTCCTCTGGGTCCACACATGAGTCAGTTCCCTTTATCACTATCTGAAGACCTTTACTGCTCTTCAATTGGTATGTATTTATAAAAGCTTTTTTTTAATGCTTCAAATTTATTAATTATTTTGCGATAATCATTCTCATGATTAACTTGTATTTTTGTTTCGTTTATGCTAACACGCTTGATAGCAGCTACGTAAAACGAATTTTCACCTATGACCGATATCAAACTCTTTATAAGCTCATTTGAATTTTGCTCCCTAAGATATATCGGGGGAGGCTTGAACGACTTTATCACGTTTGGTGCTTCTGAGGATTCATCCTCCAGAATTGCGAAACGATTTTGTGAATTTATTCTATCCAAAGATGGAACTTTTGAGGCCGAAGCAACAGCTGAAGAGATAGGGCTACGACCCCGTTTAAATTAAAATTTATATTTTTTGCTTGATATATGACGAATATTTCATGATATTGATATTTTGCTCAATGATCACCATTATTCTAAGTTGAAACGAAATTTGCAGATTCACATTTCAAGTCTTTTTTACAATTAAGACATTATACCAAAATATGTAATAATGATTAGTTTTATGCAAAATATAGAAATCAAGAAATAATTGTTACATATCAAGCAAAAAATAAAAATGATTAAAAATCGTTATTTGTCAACCAGAAAATAAAAATTATTTACAATCCAATTTAAGTAATATTCAGAAACTAAAGATTTATGAAAGGTTTATTAATCAAATTTTCATAGAAAATTCGTTTCATAAGCCTGTTATAAGCTTGAAAACTTTTGTATGAATATGGGGGTAAATGTTTATATGCTTACAACAATTGAATCGTTATTTTTATAAAATATGTCATATCCATTAATAATAAAAATTGGTTTAAAAAACATACGTAAAATAAAATAATTTTTTATAAACACAATCTGTCTGCCGTATTCATAAAAAAATTTATTTAAACTTTAAATCGGTTTTTAGAAACATTTGTATCAACATTTTGTTTTAAAATAAATTTCAATCGTAATTGAATTATTGATTATGAATGTCGCAGTAAATGTAGCCATATCAGTACCCTGGAGGTATACTGCACTATGTCGAGATAGTGTTATTGTTGAGATCGATGAGAGAGTGCACTTTGCTGTGCTTTAATGTCGTCAAAGCTTAAGGAAGCAGAAGCGTTGCCAGAATGAAGATTTTATCTTATTTTTGAAGATTTTTTGACCAAAACAAGATTTGAAGATTTTTTTCTCAAATGAAGATTTTTTATTTTAAGAAATAAAGATTTTTATCTCTAAGTTTGTTCAACATACATACATCGTTTTTGTAAAGTTTTTTAAACAATCAATTTTTAAAACAATGAGGTTTTGTATCAGCTTGTTGTCTATTGGTTTTGCAGACTTTTGTATCTATTGTCTAGCAAAATATTAATAAAGCAAATATTAAGAGGAATAGTAATTGTTACATGTTTCCATTTTTATTTAAGATTTTTGTTTTGGTTTTGATTTATTTATTTCCAATACATAATTTTTTTTGGACGATAGCTTGTTGATGGTTAACAAGCCTGGCAAATTTTCAGATATAAGCGCTGCCATCCTCATCATCCACCGGTTCACCCCAAAAGTTGTTGACAAGTATAAACTGCGTGTAATAAATTTTCTAGCCCGTAGCTACCTGCAATAGCATTTTTTCGGTTTTACAGGTTTGTGCGACTTTGTATATGTATGTTTGTACCCAGCCAGCGAAATACTCCGACTTGGTCTGAAACAGACATTTCTTGCAAATGTCTGACTTCATTCTTAGAGACTTCGCTCAGATTTCTGTCAGACATTGAATATACGTACTGTCTGGCCGCTTTCTGATCGATTTCGCATGGATATATCAGGGGGAATTTATGTACCGATATGTCTAATAGATTTCTGACGGAATACATAAAGATGTTCTTTTTTTTATAAATAACAATTGTCATTAAGTTGAAAATAATTAAATTTTATTTTATTGCTCAGAAAAATTTCTAAAAATGGTACGTACATTTTCAATTAAACACTTTTATTTTCCAATAAAATTATAGCCTTCAAAATTTTTTTAATATACATAGGAAGAGATCTATCGGATTGTCTAAGACACAAAAAAAAAAAACTAATGGGACACGGAAATATCTTTTTTTTTGCTTTGCACCTTTTAAATAAACACATCAAATTTGAACTAGTATCCTTAAATAACATAACGTGGAACAGTTCCAAAAATCGCAAGGTAATGAAAAATATCTGTGTTCTAAAAATCAATTTTTTTAATGCATCTTTAACATACTTTTTATAGTATTTATGTATACTTAATATTGATTGGTTTGGATATACATATATCAAGAACAAGAAGCTGATCCGTGGATGACATCGACAACAAATTGTTCAACCTTTTACTATGTATCAAAGTATAACGTCTGTACTTTTAAAGAAAAAACTTAATAAAAAAACAAGTTAGAGTGCTATATTCGGCTGTGCCGAATCTTTGATACCCTCCACCGACAGTTCGAATGTTTAAGGAGTAATATCTGTATGATGTCTTTTTATTATTATTATCTTAAACTGTGACGATTTGTTATTAATTATGGTTTTAGGAGACTAAACTGTTTTCCGGGAGTAGGGCATATATGGGGCCTAGGGTAAATTATGTACCGATCTTCACGAAATTTCACAGTATCATTTATAGTCCTATAAAATTGTGACGAGCCAAAATTTGTTATGATTGCATTATTTTTTACGGTTTTAGGCGTACTAAACTGTTTTCCGGGAGTAGTGTTTATATGGGGCTTAGGGTAAATTATGGACCGACCTTCGCGAAATTTTACAGTGTCTTTGCTAGTTGAAACGGAAAACGGACTTGTGCAAAATCTTATGGGATTCCGTGCATTTTTGCATCATTTATGTTAGTTTTTGTAACAAAATTATCAAGTATCAAGACGGACAGACAGACGGACATGGCTAAATCGACTTAGAATTACTCAAGCAGCCAGAATATATATACTTTATGGGGTCTGAGATGAATAATAAAAAAGTTTCACACGGAATGACAAACTTAGTATACCCTCTTCACAACTAATTGTGTTGGAGGGTATAAAAACAATATATAAAAGTCTCGTTTAACTTTCGATTACATTTCTACAAGACATCCCTTAGATTTCTGTAAGAAATCTATGCGTTTAGTCGGTCAGCTATCTGTCAGAAAACATTTAGAATGTCGTCTAATATATCCGAATTTCTTTCGATTTCTGTCAGATATCTATCAGAAATCCTGGCAAAAAAACCCAGAATATCCCACTGCATGTCTGACAGAATTCGTGTCAACCACTTCATACATTTTTGGGTCAGAAATCTGACAGAATTCGGATACGATTCCGACTTTTTTGCAGACGTTTCTGTTAGATATCTGGAAGACGTCGGACTATTTTGCTTGCTGGGTAGGTACTCAAATCAACAATAAAAAAAGAATGTAAGAGCTGCAAGGAAGCCAAGCAAGTGATTGAAAAGCATTCAACTACAGCCGAGGAAAACTTTGACTTTCATATTATTGTAAATTTTTTTTTTTACAAAACAACTTAAAAGACAATGTCGCTCTGGCCCACATACAGTTTGAAAAAAGAAAACCTTTTAGACAATGGTCGGTGCTCATGCTATCCCACATAAGATTTAAAAGAAGACAATGTCGCTCATACTGTCGTACACGACGATATCCTTTAAATTGTCTTTTAAAAAACCTTTACGATAGGGAGGGAACAAGTCGTGCAGACATAATTGACGAGAATGTCGTCAACTGCACTCTGGCCAACTGGGGTATTATAGTAGCATTTATGCACATAATATGTACATTTATGTATGTAGATATATTTAAGAAAATGGTATGTACTATATTTTCTTTCATAATGTACGTAAAAATATTTGTTAATTAGTATCGAAAAAATATGAAGTAAAAAACAAAGCAAAAAAAAAAGGACCGATTCACTATAGGAAATTTTTTAATTTTTTTTTGCCAAAACTAATTTTTCCCTCCCTTTTTTTTTGCTTAAGAACACAGGCTCTCACATTCATGCAAATAAAATCTTCGATTAAACACGCTTACGAGGGAAAATTTTAAATCACTTCTGTTAAAACCGTTACATTTTTTATTCACACATAAAAGAAACTTTTGCTTTAAACAAGTTTTTATTACAAAATTTGGTTTTCTAGTTCTCAATATTCAATTAACATGATTTTTCAATTTTTCCAGAATATTGTTCGTCTTCCTATTGGTCGTTTTCAACGATTCCTACGCCATCAATTACTGAGACGTAAACAAACTACACATTTAACGAATTTCAAAAATCATTGGTGTAAAGCAATTTAATGGAACCGAATGATGAATAATATAAGCTTAAAGCTCTTTCTTAATCAATTATGTAAACGATATTTTCAGATGAACGTTTAAATTAAAGGAAAGTTGGGGGCTTAGAATATTCACTAGATTGTAAAGAAATAGAAAAACCCAAGTCCCAAATTACACTATAGACATTTCTTGCCGGATAGGCAATGTTTTTAGGTCAGAAAAACGTACAGTATGTCGCGCATACAGCGTCGCCCCCTTTGCAAGGAACTTAGTCTGTTCATAAAGGAATGTCCATAGTGTAAATTGGGACTAACTCGACAGTAAAACACCTTCGATTTTGCTAGTAAAAAATTTACTTTGTTGTTGCATTTCGAACGTAAACACTACACTTTCGTTGTGTTTACGTTTGATAACATAGGGTCTTCACCGGAAAAGTCTATACAAAAAACACTAATATTTTTGTTTTTGAAGTTTGACGTTTATTATGACAAAAAATTGTCAGGTGAAGACCACATGTAAGAAAGCAAAATAAAATTTTTTATTTTTCTGAATAATTTGTACACGAAATGTGTTATTGTTGTTTCTTGTAAAATTGTTACAATTATCCAAACAATTTTTTAAAGTTATAACGAGAAAATACCTCTTTAGAGATTCAAATTCAAGACTTATGTATTTTTCTGTTGTTAAATCTCCATTATAAGTACCCTGCAAGCAACTCAGTTAACTTTAAGCTAACTTTAAGTAAACTTTTTTTCAACCAGTTGTGGTTGATGCCTGGATTATTTTTAATGGAGCCAACTGACTATTTTAACATTGGCATGTCATAGAAAGTAGTCAATTGTCCGAGTCGGACTTTTGCATGACTTTTTAACTAGCTTAAAGTTAGCTACATAGTAGTTAGCTTAAAGTGAGTTAGTTAGTAGTCAGTTAAAAGTTGTCCTGATTGTAGTTAGCTTTTAGCTAACTTTATGTCAATACACCATAGGCTTAATATGAAAAAGATTTTTATTATTATTATTAAAAACTATTTTATTTTTAATATTTTATTTATTTTTAAAATTCTTATACATATGTAAAAATTTATGTGTTTTTGTTTTTATTTTTTATACAATCTGAATGGATTTTTGGTTTTCTAAACCCTTTCTAATGTCAGTCACCACCTCATTTGAGCCATTTGATCGACAGGCGTCTGTTAAAAAAATAATTGGTATTTTATATAAATTTTTTTTCTTATATAGGTATAAGTTACCTGATAAAACTTTGAAGAAATTTTGAAAATCTTTCAATCTTTTTTTGCCGTGAACTCCATCTACATTTACTTAAAATATGTAAATATACAAAACCATTACCAGTTATAAAAATCAAAATTCGAAATAGCAAAAAAAAACCAAAAACAAAAAAGAAAAGAAAATATTAAAAAAAGAAAATCAAAAAATTTGTTACAAAAAATTCACTCGCATTGATATCGGGGGTTTTCTGCATTTATTTGTAGTTAGCTTACAGTGAGTTGTTAAAAAGTTAACTATAAGTGCATTCTTTTTGTAGTCGACCACCAAATTGTTTGCAGCAAAATTTAAGTACAATGAAACAAGGATATAAAGAATCTGAAGGGGATTGAAAAATACTTCGTTATAGCTATTGATTCGTTGTACAAATAACTGGTGGTTAAAGAAATTTAAGGAACTACGAAACAAGTTAGTTGTAACTATTGTTTTTTTTTATCCGAATTCAACATTTGTGAATTTATTTACTTCAACAACGTCATAACACTAAAAAAATTAAATTTTGGAGTTAGTGATGCAGAATTGTTCGCTATGTTATTCTGTATATTGTGTATAAAATTCATCTTTATGCCCCTAATCATGTAAAACGCAACGCAACGCCAAACAACTTCATTGAAAGCAAAAACAAAGTCATAAATATTTTGTAATTTTGTTGTTGCTCTCTACAGAAATTCACATTGCATTTTAAAATTTCAAACACTTCATTACTTGTGGCGTTGAACATTTTAAAACGGTACATGAATTTCTGTAGAAATATGTACATGCACCCACCATTATGTAAGACAAGATATCCCGACTGAGGCTCCCGAATCTAACGAAATATTAAGCGCTGTCTCGTCTTTAAAATCAATTAAGGCATCTGGAGTAGATCACATAGCACCTGAAATGCTCAAAGTGGACAGCCAAACGTCTTCATCCTTTCTATTGCCACTTATCCAAACATTCTGGGCCACAAACGAATTGGATCCCCAGCTCAAAGAAGGTATTATCGTCAATATCCCTAAAAAAGGGAGACCTTACGGAATGTCAAAACTGGAGAGGTATAACTTTTCTTAGTGTAGTAAACAAAATCATAGCACACATTATAAACAACAGATTGTCCCAGGCTATACTGCCAGAACTTAGGCATGAGCAAGGTGGGTTCCGCCCACAGAAGCCTTGCACCGATCAAATCAACACATTGTGTGGCAATCACCTCTGTATATGGTCTTTATCGACTTCGAGAAAGCTTTTGATACCTTAAGGCACGATGCAATATGTAGCGCTCTTGCTTGCAAGGGTGTTCCACCAAAACTTATAAGTCTTATCCAATCGCTATATAAGGATGTTTGCTGCCGAGTCGTGCATGACAACGCCCTAAGCAACCGCTTCAACGTACTAACGGGAGTCAGGCAAGGATGCGTATTATCGCCGTTGCTGTTTAATATTGTGCTTGACGTTATAATACGAAATGCAACTCGAGCTTGCAGAGGAATACGATGGGGCAAATAAACGCCTTGAATGCCTCGAATACGCAGATGACATATGCTTGCTGTCACATAGCCACAGAGATATGGTGGCGAAACTTAAATCTATAGAGATTGAAGCCGCAAAGGCCGGCCTTAAGATAAACACCACCAAGAGCAAAAGCATGCGATATAATACTATTAACTCTAACAAGTTTAAAATTCGCAACGTAGAACTAGACGATGTAACATCTTTCTGCTATCTTGGTAGTATAATTACAAACACTGGTGGCTCTAGCAATGATGTTGTATACCGAATATCTAAAGCCAATCAAGCATTCGGCATGTTAAGTAAAATATGGAAATCAACCGTAATCTCTTTAAATACCAAGATCCAGCTGTTCAACAGCTGTGTGAAATCCGTGCTCCTATATGTCAGCGAGACGTGGAACGCGTTGCCACGGGAAATAAATGCTGTGCAGGTGTTTGCCAACCGCTGCTTGCAAAGAATTCTTCGAATATTCTGGCCTGCAACAATATCAAACGTACAGCTATGAAGTATAACTAATCAACAGCCAATCCAGGTTGAAATCCTTAATCGCAAATGGCGCTGGATTGGCCATGCGTTGCGCTGGCCCACAGGAAACATAGCAAAAGCCGCCATCGACTGGACACCCCAGGGTAGTACAAGAAGAAGAGGTCGTCCATTGCACACATGGAGGCGCCAACTGGAAAGCGAGATTACTCAAAGTGGTCTTAGTTGGAGAGAAATTAAGCATAAATCATCTGATAGAACTGAGTGGAATCAGTTGATTAAGTGACTTTTTTCCTTGTCGACGACTCATTATTTTAACATAGGCATGTCATAGGCTGTAGTCAATTGTTTATCTCTGCATGACTTTTAAATTGACTACTAATTGCTTATTTTTCAACCAATTTGTAGTTAATTTAAATTTTAAATAATTTTTGTCAAAAAAATATATATATGTATGTATACACATGGTGGAATAAGCAGGTGGCATCGTTACGGCAACAAATACAACATTACAACAAAAATGGAAATTACATCACCGTTTACGTCAAAAAATACATTAAACAAAAATC
Organism: Pollenia griseotomentosa; assembly: GCA_963931875.1. NCBI lineage: Eukaryota > Metazoa > Arthropoda > Insecta > Diptera > Polleniidae > Pollenia > Pollenia griseotomentosa. The sequence continues at coordinate 5,143,386 of OZ007560.1, forward strand.
AAAGCGTGCCGCTGAACGTGATGAAATAAATAAACTTTTAGACAATTTTTATTTAATTATGGTCAATATCTTATTTATTTTAATTTAAAATTATCAAAAACTTTAATAAAATACAATAATCACAGCACAAAACGTGGACTTTTTGTAAACATAAACAAAACTTTGACATAAACCTAGACAAACAATGCAAGAGCAAAAAATCGTCATCTGGCGTAGTGCTGCCACCTGTTTATTTCACCATGTGTATACATATAAACATACATATGTTCATATGCATATCTATATATATATATATAGGGATATTTATTTAAGAACATTTTGCATCAAATTGCTTTAAATGATGATGTATAATAGTGCTGAAATAAATACGCTATATTATTGCTAGTACATAAACAGACTTGAATTGCTTTAATTTATTTTTTAATTATATTATTATGTTTGTACATATCAAGGCGAATTCAACTACAGGTGGTGTCGGAACTACAACAATCCAAAAACAAGAGAAACCACATAGGGGTTTTTGCATTGCATTGTTAGTGTTTATAGCTCAAAATGTCAACCATTCTTAGCAAAACACTAACAAATCAAAACAAATAAGCTCGAAATGTCAAGTTCAGATGCCGTTTCGACACCACCTGTAGTCAATTCGCCTTGGTACATATTTTTTTCATTTGACTTCATTGCATGCTTGTTTAACTTATTTTGCTTATATTTGTGTTTTACGTGTGCCTCTATACAATATGTTTGGTTGATATCTGCATGAGATTTAAACCAATTTGTAGTCATTTGAAAAATAGTTAATTTATAGTTAGTGTTTTTGCACCTGACTATTTTATTTACTACAGGGTAGTTAAATTTGAACACACATAAGCAAGTTTTGACTCTTTTTCTCAAAAAAGAAAATCACCGGGAGTTATTTCCCTTTTCCCATTTTTACAATTCAATTTACATAGGAAAGGCAAAATGGGAGAAGGGAGAAAACTCCCAGGGAATTTTTATTCATAATTGGGCTGAATGTGTTATTACATTTTTAACACACATTTACATTTCAAACACAAATCTACACATAACAATACCACCAACATTAACAACATCTGTTGCATCATTAACTAGTGTGTGTGTAAGAGAAAACAGATCTAGAGTTTGCAATACCGGGTCGTTATTTGTAATTGGTATCTTTACATTACACACTTTATGTACGATAAATTCTTTTAATATATGTGTGGCATAAACGATGATAATGAAACATCATTCAAAATAAAGGAACAGTATTCCAACATTACATTTGAAAATGGATCAACACAAGCACACTAATTCTTTCTGTTTCGGAAGTATTCCAGTATAGAGATGCAGGAGACAACACAAAACTTTTAGAAATTTCGGAATTTATTATAAAGTTGCTCTCACTTCCATGGTCTAATGCTGGAGTAGACAGGGCATTTAGCCAAGCAAACATCGTTAAAAGTAATTTGAGAAAAAGGTTACATTAAGCAACCGTTAATTCGATTTTATCAATAAGGTAACTATTTTTAACATAACAATAAAATATTTATACCCGCACCACAATAGTGGATAGGGTATTATGTATTTATTTGGGCTGCAACACCTTCGACTCAGAATCACTGAGTAAATGTTTTCATGGTTATGATTTACCTACAAAATATTTTAAACTGGTAAGCACAAGTGATTTCTATGTGATGAACAAAAAAGACATCGAATTTATCGATGATTAAATATTTTTAATGCTAAAATATTAAATTTACGTTTATTCTTATGTAACAAATTAATCTCGATTTACAATTTTATTTTAAAAATTAAATTTTTTAATGAGTTATTGGTTTTGTTATCGAATTTTAATGTGTTTTTATTTAAAAAATTTTTAAGCCATTTCTTTACCAATTTTTAGCTACTTTTTCGTGTAAATTTAGCCATTTTTGGTCATTAAGTTTTGACAGCACTGGATTTAATTGACAAAAATAAATACAATATCAAAACCGAAAAGTGGGATTTATTGAATATTTCGAATGATTTCCGTACTTTCGATTTCGGTATTGCAAGCCCTGGTTCCGAATGCCACATTTTCGGTTTTGCGGCCTTTCTTTTAGCTTTCTGTGTAACATTTTTTAATTACATATCAACTTTTAAGTCTGAAACTCATACCCAATTGTACGCACAGGTTTCAATTTAACCTACTACCATTGTTACCTTGAAAGAAGCTTGTGTGTTTGTGTGTGGGTGGAAACATAAGGACTTTTTTGTTGTAATGTAAGTTTAAATTGATTACAATTTTAGAAGATTTTCCATCTGTGGGCGTGAAGTTTTTACTTGTTAGCTAAACGTAAAAAATGAAAGTTGTTCGCTAATTTGCAATTTAATAAAATCTATAGCAAAAGTCATCAAATTTCAATACTGATTTTTATTATATATGCGATTTTGTATTCGGTTCTAGAAATTAACTACCCCCAAATTACAATTAATTCAATTTAACTGTTACTAAATACTGACTGTTACTACACAACTTTTATATTTAGGAAGTTGTAATGCCAACGTGTGTAAAAAGATATGAGTATGGAATGGAGCGAGCAGGCTTTGTACATCTTAAAGAAGAAGTACAAAGGCCTTCTAGAAGGCATCCGTACTCTCTCACCCGCTGGGTGTATGTGTTCACAAATACATATACACACTTACACAGTTTAACATGACGGTGCTGCAATTTTAATTATAATTTATTCTTTTACAAATATGGCAAAATTTGGGGGAAAAAAATATTAAAATTTATTACAACGAAGCATATGCCGGCTTACAAAGTTATAGTACACAATCATCCATGAAGGGCTGCCAGACTTGGGGATTTATCTCCAAAGTTGGGGATTCCATGCGAGCAAAAAGGGCAAAGAAAGTCATTCGGGGATATTTTGGAGGTTTTACACATTTTTAATATTTTTTCCCTTCTTTTATAATTTATTTTTCTTTGCATCGTATATAATATATGAAAAAAGTAGCAAAATTTTTAACTTCCTAATTACGATTACCATTTTTGTTAAGTGTGTAAAAGGTACTTAATAAACTTATGTTATTTTTCTTGAGTGTTTTAAAAAGACGAATTTAAAAAAAGAATCTAAACCGTTGCCTACACATACAATTTTTGATTTTTTAAAGATAATAGTATAGAAGTATTAAATAAATGACGCATATATGTATTTTTATTGTTGATTTTAAGGATAGCTAAAACCGATTGAACAAGCTCCAAATTCTTCTAAATTGGCTCATTCGTCTTTAAAAACTGCAAACTGTTCTGCTTGCAATTCTTCTTCACATAAAAAGGATTTTAAAAAACATGTCGAAACCAGTCGCTACAAACAAAATAAAATAATTTTTTTTACTAAAAATTTTTATTTGGGGATTTCTTATAAAAATTCTTCTTACTATTTTTAAAAAAATTTTAAAATTTGGTCAGAAAAAAACCAAAAAAAAAAAAAAATATATGAACTTTTTAAGGTTATGTTTTTTAATTTGGGGATTTTTTTTAACTTTTTGGGGATAAGGAAAAAAGTACCTGGCAGCCATGCATCCATAACATACGTATATAAACTTAAAAAGATAAAAATTACTTAATATTAAATACGATTAATCATATTACTATGCAATATTTAAATAAAATATATACATACATATTTGTTACAAAATAAACCCTGTTCAACATGAAGCTTAAAGAAATAGTAAGCAAACATTTTTGGCTTTAATTTATCTAAATATTTAACAAATTCATATGAAAAAATATTATTAAAACAGTTCAAAGTCCCAATTCACAGACATTTTTGTGACTGAAAAACCGTTACAGCCATGGTATAAAAGAAGAAGGGACATATATTTTTAGTCACTCACTCTCTCTCTCTCTCTTTTTCTTCTATGCCAATTTATATATACATACATACATATGTATATGACATATTAAAGCCTAATTTACCCTAATATAATTTGTATTAATACATATCAAAAACTTAAGTAATATGAAAAGCTTTGTTCACATTATGTGTATTTGTCATGTGGATTATCACTTTTTCACATTTTTAATTTTTACATATCGTCTGAAAATGAAAATTATATAATATGTTATTTCTCTGTGTATAGTACATACAATGCAATGTGTTATGACAAGTATTACGAAAAAATATTTGACATCTTTTCGTTTTCTAAACAATAATACTTTTCATTGGATCAGGGTTGCATTTTATTTCATTTGTGTTAGTGTGAATACAAACTTTAATGCTTAGTTAGATTTTTTGACAGTCAACACAAAACTCATTAGATTTCTATCTTACTAAGTATAACGGAATACGTTAGACTTGGGTGATAGCGTAAAGAACTCTTCAAGGGTTAAGACGTTTTTGTAAAAATCTTGATAGCAAATTACATTTTGAATGTCCTCAGTTTTAAGCTCTTTACCAGAGGTATAAAGGTAACATAAGTTTGTAACTCCTGCCATATTTATCTGACACCTCATTTAGGTCATAAACTATATTTTCGTCAACATTTACTGCAGGACATTTTTTTGAATTGTCGTCTTTAAAATGTTGTTCAAGATGAGAAGTACTTTCAATCTGTCCTGCTTCAAACTATTAAGAGGACTATGCTAGCGATAAAGTGTTATATTTTCCCAAAATAATAAGTTATTAATGAAAAGTTAGGTAGCAATTGCAATAAAGACAATAGTTGTTGTTTCAATTATAGTTATTTTTTTTATTTTATTAATACGAACAACAAAAGAAAGTTTCATACGCTACAACTATGTACTACTTATTTAAATGCTAAATTTATAACAACTGCTTTCAAATATTCTGACCCAATAGCAGTTATTTAAAAAGTTATTATGATTTTTGCTGCCTATTAAAAAATTAAAATTGAAATGGAGCAATAATTATAAAACAAAGCAGTTGTTAAAAAAACAATAAAAAATGATTTAATTTTTTGATTTGTTTATATGCTACTTTTTTGTTAAATTATATGCTATTTCTATTGCTACATATTTAACTATATATCTCTTCGGCTATTTCTACTTACACAAAAGGGGAACAGCCGGCATAACTCTCTCTATGATACGATAACCTGTATAAATCCGCCTTGGTTGTAATAGTATCCCAATAAACATTCAAAAATAAAGTTTCAAGTGCCTAAAATTTAACTGGAAAATAAACTTGAGTTCAAACGTATTTTTAAATGCTATTCAAGTTTACAAATATTTTACTTATATTCACTTGATTTCAATTTCCCATTTTACTCGAGAATGCTATTGATATAAAGTGTAACAAAAGTATATCTCAACCCTTAAAGCTTGAAATTCAAACTTGAATATCAATTGGTTTGCACTTGATTTCCAGCAAAATTGCTTATTGGGTATGAACTTGAAAGTTGACAAATTTACATACTACACATACATAATATTCAAACATAAACGTGTTTTTTTAAAATAAATATTCATGGCTGCCAGATTTGACGATTTTGAATCCAAAAATGGCCCATGAACGATTTGCCGATTTATACACTTAATTTGACAATTTTTTAAATGACGAGGTTTGTACTAATTTATCAAGGTTTTTAGTATTATTTCGCATTTTTAAATAACTTCTTCAGTTCCTAATACAAATATAAATAAAATATAAATTTTCATATCATTCAAATGTGTATTCTAAGTCAAATTACAATTTTGATAGCTTTTAAGCATTGTTCACAATCAGAGCAACAATTTCGTTTTTTCTTCTATTTTATTTCTTCCCAAAGCTTTTTATATATTTTCCTTTCATTTTATAAACAAAAATGTAACTAAAGTTTTTTTTAAAAAGTTGAGTCAACTAGAACTTCAGCAGCAATTTGTATGAAATTGTTTCTGACGTTTAAAATAATTTTATTTAGTTTTAAATGAAAATTTTAACATAATGTTGTAAAAAATAATAATAAATGCATAATATTGTTGTGCAAAAAATTTGCAAATAGTTTCTTAATGCAAAATGTGTGTGGTTGCGAAAAAATTATTGCTCTATTATGAACACCAAGTGAAAATGTTTCTGGGATTGTCTTATTCCTTCAATATTTTCCAGGAATATTTTCTATGCACTATGCACTTGTATATTTCTGTTACGAGGCTTACTTTACCTATCCTTTGGCAAGCAATGAAGTTAATTGTACAGAAAATTTATACAAACGAAAATTCCGATAGTGCATATAAATCTAACAGTTAGTCTGAATTTACACGTTTCATCTTTTGATGCTCAACTTCTTTTCAATTCCCTTTTAAAGATGCCAAAATAATCACACGCAGCAACGGGTTTCAACTTTTTACGCTTCAAAACAACAATAATTTTAATAACAGCAAATCAAAGAGAAAAAGAAAAGAAAAAATTACACGCAGCCATCGTTGTGCATATACCAACGAATAAAAACACAAAGTGTACTGACCGAGTACAGGCATCTCCGTACTAACCCCCTTTCTTCTTTCTTCCCTCACCTAAAAACATAGGAGTTGAGCATCAAAAGATGAAACGTGTGAAAGCAGACTTAACGCTTGGGATTCTGATAATAGATCCTTTTTTAACCATTTTTTAAGCACTGAAACATAATTTCTGATGAGTTAAATCGGTGTTTCATATCTCTCAGTTCATGAAGCATCCAATTTTCGTACTTTTTCATGAATGTTAAAGATCTTATTCGAATCATATTTTTAAGTTAGATTCCTAAACTAAAGCATATTCGAAAATATGACATCCCAAGTAATACAAGTCAGACCAGAAAAATACTTGCCGCAGTTATTTATGTTGGTCTGTAAAAGAATTTATAGTCCATAGGAGTGTGCATAGCGGTTTTATTTTTAGAGATTTTTTTGAGACAAGAAAAGAAATATGTACATAACCAGCAATTTAAACTTCATTTAGCAGCAAACATATTGGTCTGCATTTAACTCCTCTTTTAATTAAAACAAACGAAAAATAGCTAAAAATTTCCAAAAACGATTTTTGACGATTTTTCTGACGATTTAAGTTAAGACCCAACTATAAGTTTGCTTTAATCATATGTTTCCAGCCATATTGAACTTTAGGAAATTTTTTGTTAATTTTTGACATAAGCAAGCTTTACCATATTATAGTTGGGCCTTAAGCCAATTTAGACTGTCTCTTTTGCAAAATTTGCCGATTTTTGACACATTTTATCTGGCAGCTTTGTCACAGTTCTGTTTAATTGGTGTGACCCACATAATTTTTGTTATTTTTTCTTTTTTAAACAAAATCAACGTTATCCCTATTTAATTGAGCTCAAAAACATATTGAAAGTAAATTGAGAAGGTAGTTTTAGGAACATTTATTTCTCATGGTGAGTAACATTTATTATATACATTGTCATATTAATCGAATGTTTATTCTATGTAAGTCAAATTACAATTTATTAAGCTTTCATACTTTAATAGTCTTATTCCTTCAATATTTTCTATGAACTATCAATTGTTTATACACATTAAAATAATATGCATTTGAGCTCAATCAAATACGCTATCCGCTAGTAATATAATGTTTGTTATAAGCATGAGATACCAAATGATATGAACTGCTTAGTACACAAATTATGTGGGTCTAATCAATTTAACATTAGTGGGTATATGTGTGTATGTATTTTACTATTCATTAGGCTTAACATTATCGATCACGTATCCTATACGTAATATTTATTACAGTTTTATTTCCGTATTCATAATACGCCTACGTAGACAGTATCTTTCTTTTATTAGAAAAAAAAACACAAAAAAAATTCTATAAGGTCAAATTGAAATACTCAGTGGCAATTGAAAAAATATTTATTTTGTATGTTTTTTATATTTTTGCAAAAAAAAACTTAAAGTAGTTTCTAGGTATTTCTTTTCAGCTGGTTTTTGAACTTAATTTTTATTGTTTCGGGGACATACTATGCTACCTCAAGTGTCGTTTATACTAAGTAGCCGAATTCACAATCTTGTGCAAATGGTCTCGCATCGTGGCATTTTCAAAATTGGTATAGGCCAAATATGAAAAAGTCGAGGAAGAACTATTGTTTTCGAGGACCCAAAGAACCAATTTCAACAAAAAAAGTTGTTTGTCGCGAAAAGTCGATTTTGACAAATTGCTTAAAATTCATGTTTTTTTGTATTTCCTAATAATCACTTGAATAAAATAAGCAAATTAAAAAAAAAATAATTTTGCATTACTTTCGTAATGATTGTTCCCATCACATAAATACCCCTTTAGTAAAAGAAATTGTTTAAATACAAATTGCACCCAAATACTAGAGATGTTTAGAGTTCTTAACCACAATTTTGTAGTTAAAAACAACATTTTAAGACACTTTAAGCAAAAAGAAAAACAAAAATATTTTAAATTAAATAAACAAAAATAATTTTGCTCAACATACAACAAAACCGAAACGAAGGAAGCACAAGAATTTATATCTCATAAAAATAAAAGACAAACTTTTCTATAAGTACTTCATACTTTTATTTTTGAAAACTTTTTAAAAGAACACAAAATAGAAAAAACTTAAGATGTGTATGCATTTGAAACACTAGAAACAACACTGTTTGAATTTAAATTTTCTTGTTGCTTCGTTTTGTTCGTTTGTTGTTTGGCAAGTTAAGGTTAAACAACCGGAAATGAAAGCAAATAAAGAACTTTTTAAATTTCAAAATGAAATTAAAGACTACGAGAAAAAAATAGAAAATGATGGAGGAGGACAAATTTAAGAGCACTTAACATATACATTTTTAAAAATTTGTAAAATTATTTCGAAAATGAATTTGGATTATAAAACTAAAGTGACGTTCGATTGAAAAGAAAAGTTAAGCCTTATTTACAATAATTTTTTATTTATTTATTTCTAACCTTAATTAATAAGCAGATTGAACGATTATTATTGGATCGGTTTTAACCGGTTTTTCATTCTAAACAATCTCTCAAATTCTTTAATTTGTTTCTGGAGCTCCTACGATGCCCCTAGCCGAGTCAACTATGTTCTTCACTACCAACATTTGTTTTCAACATATGTTCAACATTAACTTTGACATGTTTTATGAAGATTCCCAAAATATTTTGCTGAGCTAAATCGCGTCAAAAAAGGGATAAAAAATATAATTTTTCATGAATAAAAAGTTGGCAGCATTGCTATTTAAAAAGCATTAACAGAACATTCGTTTATGTACGATGTTTCTTTGTTAATGTGAATAGTCCAATGCTCCAGTGGGGTATGGCTTTGCATATCCAGTGCGTAATTTTTGTGAAAATTCTTTGTTTCTGCATTAAGGCATTTTAAAAATCTCACCACAGACTCGCGATAGCGAGATGTTAATGTCAGTTTTTTGATGCTTTTCAATTCGATTTACAAATTTAAATAACTTAACCATTTTTTGTCTGATTTTCATTTCCAATACGTCGTTAGAAAGGTGTTGACTACCGATTGAGATTTTAGTCAAAAATGAACCCTTAATTATCATATCATACTTTTTTTAACATTGATTTGGACATCACTAAAAACCCATTTTATAACCACAAAAAGCATTTATTTGCCCAGGAAACGCGTTTTATAAATATATTAAGCTACTATTAAATTAACCCTTTCATGACCAACATTTTTTAAGTGGTTATACCAGCAAAATATTAAAACTTTTTAAAAATAAAACCAGAATAAAAGTATAGTCGGTCAAGCACGACAAAATGATACCCTACACCACAGTATATAAATACAACTTTTTGCAAGTGTAACTATTTGGGATCCATGGACCCACCAGAATAAAATTTGTAATTGAGTTTAAGATTCATGTAAAAGATCTTTGTCCCGAATATTATTTAGATAACTTCTTCTTAATGAAATTTGTTTGCCTTTTAGTGATTTTAGAAGGCGGGGGTTTGTATGGTTCATTTTGCACCCACCAGAGCAACATTTTGTCGTGACATAGTAGCTATCGTAAAAATCATTGCCGACAATTTTTATATAAATGTGTACTAACATTAAGAAGGAAGTTATGGCATTAAAAGCTTATTTCGGGAATAGTTTTTATATGGGAGCTATTTTCAAATATGGACCGATTTCAACAAAATCTTGTAAGATGATTTCGATAGCAATAAAATAAGTTTGGACCAAAATAAATCTTAATACCAACATTATAAGATGGTTTGTGGACAAAAGTACCTTATGTCGATAAAAAGCTTGTATGGGGACTTTGTAAAATTGTGGACCGATTCGCCCCATTTTTAATAGGCTTGGTCCAATTAGAACCTATGTACCGTGTTACATGAACAAGCCAGCCAGCCAGACGGACGGATATAGTTAGATGGACTCAGAAAGTAATATTTTATATATTTTAAGGTGTCACAAACAGTTCAAATGCATAATGTTATGAACACAATTGAGTCGTACGTCGTATGAACGTAGGACATAGCACCGTAAATTCTTAAAAACACGCTTCACTTACCCACAATGCCGTCGTAAACGTATATTGTTTTCTTTTGATTCAATTATAAGAAAATTCCAAAGTTATTTTAATTGTTGTGTGTTTTTATTTTTTTGAATTTTGTTTTAAAATATTTAATTTGTTCTTTTTAATCAACTCAACAGCAGCCCGGCTTTGACAGTTCCATGAATTGCATCGGTTGCAGAATTATTCGTAAACCATTGTGTTATATTTCAGTAAAATAAAAAGAGCAAAAAAAAGCTGCGAGTAATTTCAATAAAATGAAAAAAGTGTTCAACAGACATTTCCAAACAGTTGCATATATGGGGTTAACGAGGAAAGCTTCAGCTTTCCGATGGTACTAAAATCTCTGTAACCCATTTTTCCCTTACAAGTTCTATTCCTCTGAAATTAAACAATGTTCACACAGTTGTAAGACATTTTAGCCAATTTTAATGCAATTTAAGCAACGCTGCTTGCCAATATTGTAAGATCTGACCATTGTCTGTACGAAGCTTTAGTTCTAATATGTTTGCTATCGAATGGCATTAAAATTTTTGAAATCGGAGATACGCTTTTACGTTTGTGTGCGTTTCTACGTTCACGAACCAAGAGCGGCACTAATTAATTTTTTTCATGTTCGCCGATTTGGATAATTTTTTTGTATTTTGTTGTCAGATAACTGAATATTATTATATATTCCGTAATATAAGCCTGATATATTTATTATTTTCTTAGACAGACATGCTCAAAGCTCATATATGTTCGCTTGTTAAAAATGGCATGCAAATTTACTGTATATTCAATCTTTTGGTACAATCACAGTAAACCTATCATTTGACTTTGTTGTATATTTTCGTAAATAACAATTGTCATGGATGAGATTTGCATTAAAAAAAGTTGAGAAAGGTGCCATATAAAAAATTTCGTAAAACAAAATATAAACAACATCAAAATTTCAATGTTCATCCACTTCAGTAGACTGCATCTTTTCAGCGCTGTGGAGCGCTGATTAACGAACGATGTCAAGTTACAGCTTGAAGTCTCAGCTAAAAGTTAAAAAAAATTCAGCTGCTACTACCTGCTCCTTTCGAAAAAAAAAACAGTAAAAACTATCAAATGATGAAGTAACAAAACATGAAGTTTCGTTCATTATTGTAACTATTTGTTGCCATAATTTTTTACTGTTTAAAATTATTACATAATGTAATATATGTACATACTAGTCAATAGTGTGCATTGTTATGTATTTCATTGTTGAAAAAAGCATAAGCATAAACAAATTAAATTTTGCATACAAAAAAATGCTGTCCTAGGAAGCTCAGGAAGCGAGGAATAAAGACTATAGAGCCTAAAGATAACATCATTCGCGAATAATAATAATTGTCAGACCCATTTATAAATAGATTTCGCTTAAAGCTGCAAATCAAAAAATTAGAGTACGATAATGATGTTAAAAAATTATTTAAAGACTATGCTTAAATTACTTATTCAGGTTTTTTCTATTTGTTTTTTCTATGGGAGGTGGGCATAAAAGTAGGCGGATCAGGTATATTTTTTTCAGGAGCTCATTCTACAATTATAATATTTATTTTTTGTTAAAATTGAGTTGATGCATTAAAAATCAGGGGAGTTATGCCGCTTTTTCAATACAAGTTGTATGGGGAGTGGGCGTAAAAGTGGGCGGATATTTTTCAAAATTCACACAAATAATTATGAGTGCTTCAAAATGCTAAGTGCCAAAAAACAATGCCGTAGGTCAAAATTAAATTTTTACTTTGTATGGGAGGTGGGCGTAAAAGTGGGCGGATCATTTTGATTTTTCCATTTTTTCATGATTCAAACAAAAAATGCCTATGTGCCAAGTTTCATTATCCTTCGACAACTTCTTCTATTTTTTGCCGCTCGTTCTATGAACTTCAACCAATGTGCGTCGTACGCTACTACGTTCATACGGTGCAATTGTGTTCCTACGGTAATACCCTCTCCACTATTGTGGAATGGGTATCTATAATAAGAGAAAATCTCAAATTTATTAATCTCCTATACGTTTTTAATGAGTGCATCAAGGTATATTTATAGCAGGTACAATTGAACAATATAACAAACAACATGGCTTTTTATTGTTGTTATGTGATACGAACTGTCAAAAAGCAAATGGGTTGATAAGAGACAAAAAAAACAAAAGATAAAGACAAAAAACTTGTTTACTTGTTTAATATACAACATTTGACAGTTCGTATCACAAATCAAGCATATAAAAAATAAACAGCTGGCTTTCCGAGACTACCTGCTACAAATATACCTTGGAGTGCATTTGCCCTAAATTCGTAATTGTTTTTATTTTTTGAAAAAAAAATCGACATGTAATGCTTGCCTACTTTTTGGTAATGAACTGTTGTTTTTAAAATTCTTTTCATATGATTTTTATATTTAATTAAATTTGTTTTGCCCTCTTTATGATGAAGTGCGATATGTATATTTTGTATAGTCTAGTGACAAACTTATAGGTTGTTGGTGTCATGTAAGAAGACCCTAAAAATGAATCGTTGTTGTCGTTCTCTGTATAAACTTTTGGGGGGCTATTTCATGCCACCATGTAGTATATTGTATGTGTCTATTCGTTCATCTGTCCGTCTGTTAAAAGGTGTCAATAAAAGACTTACGGCCGTTTTCTCATTACACGATTACCTTTTTTCCCAACGAAAAACTGCACATTAAAGAAATTTGGTTTTCTCAATGTCTAATTTGCTTCTATACTGTTGCAAAGCTAACCAGCACTCATCTGCCAATTATTTATTTTCCTTTTATTTGCCGTACAGATAAATTCAATCAGCTGACTTCCAACTTTTACATGTATTTTGAGAGGTGTTGCCAGCTGAAAACAATGTTTTTTGTCGGTATATTGAGAAAACCAAAATCGGTAACGGACAGTTTATCGCTCTAATAAATTTTTGTTGACATTAAGTAACAGACAGTTTATCGATACATTAAGAAAATGGCCATTATAATGATGAAATTGGCTAAAAATGATTTTTGGATGACCGATTCGTTTTGTATCGAAAATGGGCGATGTGTGTTCTTTATCTCACTTGGTTTCCATACAAAAGTCTATCCTGAATAAGGCTTTGGCATTATAACGGCCAAGCGCGAAGGGATAAGGCAATACAATTTGGCACATATACTTGTATTATACAAGAAATTCCCTGTAGAAGCAACAAGTCGATTCTGTTCACTTTTTCATCTAGACCCCATACAAGTTTTAATTTAGAAATTCTAATATTTTTTTTTTGTTTTTTTTTTTTTTATAATTTAACGTAATTTTATTTGAACAAATTTTTGTGGGTATTTAAGATTCGGCATAGCATTGTATTTTTATGAAATGTTTTAAATAATTAAAGACATGGTTCGTCAGGCCTTTACAGATAACTAGTTTCTCTTTGCTTTAACATTTTGAAAATTTAGTCTTTGGCGTTATTTTGATAACAAGTAACCAAAGGAACAACAACAAAAATAACAGAAACAGAAAATTTGACAAACAAATGTAAACAAAGCAAAACGAAACATCTCACAAATACTTGAATAAGTTGGTGGGTGTATGATTGGCTAGAATGTCGAAAGGTTAATTTGGTTGGCATGTTGTTTGGCAGACAACTTTAGGTTATAGAAACTTTAAATAGATCTTGTGTAGAACTAAGAACAATGACCGTTTCATTGAAATAAGATGTTAATACTTTTGTACGAGTTTTTTCATATAAAAAGCTTTAACGCAAACACACACACATATAATTGGCAAAATGAAAAAAAAAACATTCGTATGTGTTTGAGTATTTGCTTAAAAGTATGTGTAAATGAAATCATTAGCAACTTCTCAACAAGCACAGAGGTTTGATTTCAAGTTGAAAATTATTTAAAATCAAAAGTTTTCTCAAACGACCAACGTTTGCTAGTGATTTGAAAATAATAGCATTCTCAAGAATAAGGGGAAATTATTTTCAAATTGAAAAATTCCTTTATTTTCAACTTGCTTTCAAACGTAATTCTCAAATGTTTTTCAAATTTGGATTATAATACAAAATGTGGAACATAAAAACAATTTTTTTAAGTTAAATTCCTTATTTATTTAAATTAACTGTCAGCTAAACATTTGGCACCATAGCTAAAAGATGAACTAGTGTTCATTCCGTCCTCAATTTATTGGAAATATGGAATACTTGGATCCCTTTTATTTTGAGGATTGTGGCACCGCGATCTTACAAAACTTACAAACTTATAGTTTTTTCACTTTCCCGTTTTATTTTTTTTTTTTAATTCGTATTCCTAATAATTGTAAAACACATTTAACCACGAAGTAAAAATTTTATTTAATCGCCATTTTTATTATTTACATTTATTTTTTTTTTTTTAGTATTGCCAAGTTTAGTTTAGTTAAGTTTTGATTTGAATTTTACATTTGATAAGAATTTGACATCAAATTGATAAAACATTTGATTTCAAATGTTTCTTTTCAAATCGTTATCAATTTAAATTTAAATGTAAAAATCAAACCATTGAAAAAGTTTGAGAATTGTGTTTGATGTCAAATGATAAAGTCATATCAAAGGTTTGACTTAGTGTTTGTTGGGTTAATTCATCTTTTAAAATAAAGGCATGACCATGTCAGTGGCCAGATTTAAGTATTCTATATAAATGTTTTTCTTCTTATTGCAAATTTATTTTATATGGGAATATTTTTAACATTTATATAAATTAACGAAAAAACCCTTCAATACATGTTGAAAGGGTACATAAAACTCTAACAACAATTTAAACGAACAAAGACTTCATTGAACTTAAGCGAAAGAAATTTTGGTTCGAAATTGAGAGACAGGTAGTTAAACAATAATTCGATATAAAACTCAAAAAGGCTCAGTTTATATGTTAAGGCAATTTCATCGTACCGGGTAGGTTAAAGTTAAGTTGAAATTATAATTAACTTTTTATACGTCCGACAAAATCCTACCTATAATAAACGCCAAGTTGCAATAACGGCCTTTAATATATTGTTTAACTAATGTAAACTTTAACTTTTTTTTGCATAAGACAGTTAAGCTTTATTATAAAAATAAAAAAAGAAAAACAAATTGAGCGCCTTCCATTTTACACACTCGGTTGACCTTTTTCTGGAATTGCTCATATGTATGACTTATATTAAAAAATTTTGACCAACATGTTGAAATGGTGTAAACAGTAGACATTAAAACTTAATAAGCACCAACACATATTTTAAATTTTTACTAATATTTATATGTTTAAGCAAAAATATTAGCATAATGCCCACATTTACTTTTAATTTAAAGGTTTTATTTTATTTTATTTTAATAAAAAATAATATACTTTTTTTTACAATTATTGTATATATATGGGGGATTTCATGTCAAGTGACCCAATTTTGAAATCGATGTCTTCCGATTTGGATGAAATTTGCACCAAGGTTAGTCCTATTGGATAGTAGTTTAGACACAAATTTTCAACAAGATCGGTCTAAAAGTTTCTGAGTTAGTGGGGGTCAAAATTTGACATTTTGGCCATACAGGTGTTCTTTCTTATCCATGTAACTTATTACCTATTGGTGTTAGCAAAATTTGTCCCAAGTAGCTTCGATAGCTATTTGATCCATCTTTTGAAAAAAATTTTTTTTGTTTTTTTAAAAAATTTTTTTTATTTTTTTTTTTTAAATTTAAAATTTTTTTTATTTTTTTTTTTAGCGGGTATGTTTTTTTTTTTTTTTTTTTTGTTCAAAAGAAAGCTTATGTCTTTTCCTTTAAGGTAGTTTTGGTCCCTTTTTGGGATGCGAGCGGCTTATGTATAAAAAAAAATAATTTCTAACTCTAGACAAGGGTTTTTCAATTTTTAGCATATGCAGTGTTCTTTCTCATCCATTTAACTTATTAGCTATTAGTGTTAGCAGAATTTGTCCCAAGTAGCTTCGATAGCTATTTGATCAATATTCTGAAAAATTTTTTTTTTGTTTTTTTAAAACTTTTTTTTTTAAATTTAAAATTTTTTTTTTAAATGTAAAATTTTTTTATCCGGAATGTTTTTTTTTTTTTTTTTTTTTGTTCAAAAGAAAGCTTATGTCTTACCCTTTAAGGTAGTTTTGGTCGCTTTTTGGGATGCGAGTGGCTTATGTATAAAAAAAATTATTTCTAACTCTAGACGAGGGTTTTTAAATTTTTAGCATATGCACTATTTTGAATTTTTTCCTATTTGTGTTTAAGTGTTTCTAAAGCCTTAAAAATAAAACGTTTGCAAAGAAACTAGACAAATTAACCTTTCCGACGGTATGTTACAAACCCAATTACTATTTTATACCTTCGATACTATAATGCCCACAATATGTTAATCCCAGGAATAAAATCACTTTTTTTCTGTAGAAATGTTGACAAATTAAATTCTTTTTATTAATTTGTAATAATAATTAAATTAATATATAATTATAATAATAATTTCTAATAATAATAATAAAAATATAAAGATAAATAATTTAATAAAATAATTAGTATTGTGGTTATTTTGTTGAACTATTTATGGTTTTTAATCCAAATTTTTAATAATTTTAATTAGGCTTAAGATCATTAAATTTAATTTTCATTAATGAAAGATTATCAATAACAATTTTAATTAATTTTCATGTTGTAAAATTCCTTTCTTCATAAAAATAATTTAATGAAAATTAAATTTAATGAACTTAAGCCTAATTAAAATTATTAAAAATTTGGATTAAAAAAATTTAATAAAATTTATGTAGGAAAAATTAAAAAAAGAATTATTTGTCAACATTTCTACAGAAAAAAGTGATTTTATTCCTGGGATTAACATATCGTGGGCATTATAGTATCGAAGGTATAAAATAGTAATTGGGTTTGTAACATACCGTCGGAAAGGTTAATTTGTCTAGTTTCTTTGCAAACGTTTTATTTTTAAGGCTTTAGAAACACTTAAACACAAATAGGAAAAAATTCAAAATAGTGCATATGCTAAAAATTTAAAAACCCTCGTCTAGAGTTAGAAATAATTTTTTTTATACATAAGCCACTCGCATCCCAAAAAGCGACCAAAACTACCTTAAAGGGTAAGACATAAGCTTTCTTTTGAACAAAAAAAAAAAAAAAAAAAAACATTCCGGATAAAAAAATTTTACATTTAAAAAAAAAATTTTAAATTTAAAAAAAAAAGTTTTAAAAAAACAAAAAAAAAATTTTTCAGAATATTGATCAAATAGCTATCGAAGCTACTTGGGACAAATTCTGCTAACACTAATAGCTTATAAGTTAAATGGATGAGAAAGAACACTGCATATGCTAAAAATTGAAAAACCCTTGTCTAGAGTTAGAAATTATTTTTTTTTATACATAAGCCGCTCGCATCCCAAAAAGGGACCAAAACTACCTTAAAGGAAAAGACATAAGCTTTCTTTTGAACAAAAAAAAAAAAAAAAAAAACATACCCGCTAAAAAAAAAAATAAAAAAAAGTTTTAAATTTAAAAAAAAAAAATAAAAAAAATTTTTTAAAAAAACAAAAAAAATTTTTTTCAAAAGATGGATCAAATAGCTATCGAAGCTACTTGGGACAAATTTTGCTAACACCAATAGGTAATAAGTTACATGGATAAGAAAGAACACCTGTATGGCCAAAATGTCAAATTTTGACCCCCACTAACTCAGAAACTTTTAGACCGATCTTGTTGAAAATTTGTGTCTAAACTACTATCCAATAGGACTAACCTTGGTGCAAATTTCATCCAAATCGGAAGACATCGATTTCAAAATTGGGTCACTTGACATGAAATCCCCCATATATATATATAAAAAGAAGTGTACACTTTGATGTCACCACTAACTGCGAAAACGGGTCAACCGATTTAAACGAAAACTAACACGGTACTTTGGGGATAGTCTGTAGATTGTTTATGTGAAGTTTGGACGAAATCGGCCCAGTGGTTCCGGAGATATTGCATTTAGATTTTCCTATATATTATTCCCATATAATCCCCGGAGACCCTACTACTACAGCGTCGGTATCAGGCTGTAGTAAGTTGAATGCTACTGAGACCTCGTCTAGCAAGGTGGTTGCGCCAGGCTCTGCTAGACGGTTAGCTACTAGTGCGCAAAAACTCGTTACGACTAAGCCTTCAGGCGGTCGTAAACCAAGCTTGGTACAGGGTTCTTCGAAACCAGGTACCTCTAAGGCTTCCCAGGTCCGGACGGGAGAAAAACCCGTCGAAACCCCTTCCTCGGGTGCTGGCTTGACGGTACAGACTCAGTCTGCCAGAAATCCAGTTTCCCAAGTGCCGAAACCTGTGCAAAGAGAGCACACGAAGAAAGATTCGATGCCCTCTGATGCACCTCCCTCAGCCTCAACGGCAGTTATCAATAAACCCCAAAGGCACATAAATGCATCCAAACGGGCCTTTACAACCAGGCGCTCCGCCTACAAAATCATTAGCCGACTTGGTGGAAAACCGGTTGGTGAACTCACTGAGCAGGAGAAAACCTCTCTCCAGTGGGCAAAAACCCATATTGAGGGTTTAAAACGTGGATCTCCCTCTGCCAAGGAAGGCAATCCTGAACGGAAGCCAACCGAAGCAGCGCCTAAACGGCAACGGTCAGGGGAGGACACACTTCCTGGGACTAAACGGTCCAAATATACGCCTCAACGGCCGCAAACCAGGTCGTACAAAGATGTGGCTAAAGACCACCTCATTTGGGCGATCATTGACCGCAACGCTAGTGACGGCACCATTTCATCCAAGAACTGGAAGCTGGTTGTCGTCGCACTTAGTAGGGCGTTCCTGAATGTCTTAAGGGGTAACCCTGGACCACCACCACAATGTGAAGATGCCGGCTGGTATCAAGGTCACATTAAACTGATAGCGTGTGCAGATGAGCGTTCAGCGCTGCTGTACAAGGATGCCGTGGAGTCCCTGGGGGAAGTTTGGCAAGGCGCTAGGATTGAGGCAATACCTCTGGCCGATGTTCCGCAAAGGCCCAGATCTATTGCCAAGATCCCCGCTGAGCCATCCGACCCCAAAGAGATCCTGGAAATTATACAGATCAGTAACCCCCAGCTACCCACACAGGACTGGAAAGTAGTGAGGGTTACTGAATCTGTCGAAGAGTCCAGGAAGGCCACTGTTATAATAAACAGTGACTCTCTGCCGTCACTTCGGAAGACACAGGGGAAGATATTCTATGGATTTGGAACTATCTTCCTCCGAGTCTACAAAGGTGATGACAAAGGGAAGCCTCAAGCTCCGGTGACTACCACCACATCAACAGCATCAACGGAGCATATGGAAGACGATTCCGTTATGTCATCGGCCAATGAAGACACTCAATCGGTCAGTGGGCTTGTGGGTGACTTCTTTGGCAAGATGGAAGTGGCGGACGATGAGGACATCCTACTGGAATCGGACGACGACCCAGAGGATGCCAACGTCACAGTCGTCCATAGCGATGAGCTATGATGAAGGTTACACAAATCAACCTTCATCACTCTAAAGCGGCGTCAGCTGCCCTTCTCCTCCGATTGGCTTCAGGCACGGAGGAGCTTGTATGCATCCAAGAACCATTGTTGTATAAAGACAGGGTTTGCGGACTCAGTTTAGACGGCTATAGTACTCTGTACGCAGCCGATCAAGGTAAGACCAGGGCCTGTGTAATGGTCAAAAACATCCTTAAAGCTTTCATTCTTTCTGATTTTAGCGATAAGGACACCTGCACTGTCGCAGTAGAAGGCAAAACCAGAACAGTTTGGTTTATGAGCTGCTACATGGCACATGACCAGGGTGCTAATCCCCCAAACAACCAGGAAGGCGATGTCGCATGCCAACAGGCGCAACATCCCTCTAATAATATGTGCTGACGCTAATGCACATCATACCGTCTGGGGAAGCTCGGATGTCAACCCACGAGGTGAGTCGCTTTTGGACTTCATAGTAGAAAATGAACTAACAGTAGTTAATAGGGGTAGTGAGCCCACCTTTATTGTGACTAACAGAAGGGAGGTTCTTGATATTACGCTTATTAGTGATAAGTTCTCGGATTTGATTAGCGATTGGAACGTGTCAAAGGACTGTTCCTTCTCTGATCACATGTATATTGATTTCAATTTTTCCTTTAGAGCTGATTCAGCTAAACCCTACACGAATAGAAGAAGGGCCAATTGGTCTATCTATGCGAGTGTACTCGGGGACAAGCTGCCTATGTGCCCGGTTCTCATAGACAGTGTGTCCATGCTCGACTCCGCAGTGGAGTCACTGACTGGTGTCTTAATTGAGGCAACAAACGAATCCTGTAAAAGAATCGACATGAAGGGCAAAGCTAAGCCCATATGGTGGAATGCGGAGATTGCTGAAAAACGCAAAGAAAGCAGGAAACTCTTTAATGAGGCAAAGCGTAATGGTGTTTGGAACAATTACAAGTCCTCAGTAAATGGATTCAAAAATCTTATCAGGAAGGCCAAGAGACAGTCATGGAGGAAATTCTGCAGCGATGTGGAAAACTCCTCGGAGACTAGTCGGCTACGTAAGATTTTATCCTCTAAACCAGCTATTCCATCGTATATACGGAAGATGGACGGATCCTGGACCACAAACAGTCGGGACACCCTTGAGGTCCTGATGAATACACACTTCCCAGGTTGCACTGATGATGTGCCTAGGGAAGGAACATTTAGTGGCACTCGGGATATTTCTAATATTCCGATAACTCGCCATCGTGTGGAATGGGCGGTCAAAAGCTTCCATCCCTTTAAATCTCCAGGACCGGATGGCATTATCCCAGCGGACCTGCAAAAGAACCTGGGAATATTGATGCCATGGCTCCTGGCAATATTTAGAGCCTGCCTGAGCCTCTCACATGTCCCATCAACTTGGACAACATATAAGATCGTCTTCATCCCCAAGAGTGGGAAGACATCTCACACTATGGCTAAAGACTTTAGACCGATTAGTCTATCCTCCTTTCTACTGAAAACACTAGAGAGGATTTTGGATATGCATATTAGATCATCATTGGGACACAATTCCTTGTCACTGGCTCAGCACGCCTACACGAAGGGAAGGTCCACTGAAACTGCGCTTCACTCATTGGTGGGCCACATAGAGAGATCCCTGCACTACAAGGAATTTGCTTTAGTTGCATTCCTGGATATTGAGGGTGCTTTCAACAATGTTAGACCTGAATCGGTTATTAACGCAATGAGACATTTGGAAATCGACCCGGCGATTATTCAATTTGTCAGCAGCATCTTGCACTTCAGGCGTATCGAATCCAACTTAGGCGCCTCGAACATCTCCAAGGTTGCGACTAGGGGCACCCCGCAAGGTGGTGTACTCTCACCATTACTTTGGAATCTGAATATGAATACCCTACTCAGGGCCATGGAAAGGACGTGCTGCAGAACGGTTGCATATGCGGATGACGTTGCAGTTGTGGCTCTGGGTAAAGATCCCAGACTATTGTCTGAACTAATGGAGTCCGCATTGGACGTCCTAACAAAATGGTGCCAGGGATGTGGACTGGATGTAAATCCTGCCAAAACGGAACTGGTACTTTTCTCAAGGAGATACAAAATTCCCAAATTTGATACCCCGAGGATAAAGGGGGTCTCACTGAAAATGTCTGACAGCGCCAAGTATCTGGGGCTAATATTGGACAGCAAACTGAACTGGAGGATGAACACCATTTGCAGGACTAATAAGGCGGCAACTGCATTGTATTGCTGCAAGAGGGCCATTGGTCTTAACTGGGGAATTAACCCGAGGAATGTATACTGGCTATACGAATGTGTCATTAAACCCATTCTATTCTACGGGGCAGCTGTTTGGTGGCCGGCACTCAAGGTGAAGAGTCATCAAACTGGGTTTGAACGTACTACAATGAGAATGGTGGCGATAGCGGTAACAGGTGCCATTAGAACAACCCCCTCTAAGGCATTGTTTACGATTTTAAACTGGTTACCACCAGACATTTTGGCCAAAAGGCTGGCTGCGAACGCGGCGGTAAGACTAAGGGCCACCGGAGCATGGAGGGATTTCAATATCGGACATGCTAATATTCTGAACGAAATTAATTGGCACATGGATGTTGATTATGTCACACCCGAGCCGATCTTTGATCCTGGCTTCACGGTAAGCATTTTGGATAACGTGGTCCACTATGATGACCTACAAATTCCCGCGAATGCGATTCAAATCTTCACGGACGGGTCTAAAACACTGTATGGTGTCGGTTCTGGCATATACTCCGAGCAGCTAAACTGGAGCATTCCTATGAGGCTGCCGGACCACTGCAGTGTCATCCAGGCCGAGATAATGGCCATCCACACAGCCGCGAGACGCATCCGATACGGTGAAATATCTGGAAGGGATATTCACATTATTACCGATAGCAAGGCGGCCATAAGATCCCTGGAGAATGTGTTCATCACATCGAGAATTGTCCGAGAATGCCGGATGTCTCTGGATGAGATAGCGAGACATTCACTGGTCACCCTTAATTGGGTCCCCGGACACGGGGACATACTGGGGAACTGCATGGCGGATTCGTTGGCGCATGCAGGCACCACCTTGAATCGAGACGGTTCAACATATAATGTAGGTGCTTCGCTCCCAAGGAGCAAGCAACTTATAGCGCACAAGTTTCATATTATCGCCAGTCGGAGGTGGCACGATGAAACTACCTGTGGGGAAACCAGGAAAATCTGGCCCGTCATAGATGAAAAAAGGACACGTCGGGCACTACAGCTGTCCAGACATCATCTAAGAAACCTGATTGCGGTCATAACTGGCCACTGGCCCATTGGGAGGCACGCCCAGAGGCTGGGGCTCCCTTACAATGACTTTTGTAGAAGTTGCGGCGATGAGGAGGAGGAAGAGTCAACGGAACATCTTCTCTGTAATTGCCCGGCTTTCGGAGATCTAAGACTCGAAATGTTTGGTCGAAGAGCCCTTGGGGACAAAACTTGTCTCTCTGATGTTGATGTAAACGGGATTCACTCCTTTACTGAATCGACCGGATGGCTGCGTGGGAACACTAGCAGCCAGACAACATAGGACCCATGGGAGACGGTGTGACATGGTAACACAACGGGAACTAATTAATGGACCCACGTGAGCTGTGCTTGATCACGGCTGCCAATGGAACCTAACCTAACCTTCCCATATAAATATGAACAAAATGGGTTTCATCATCCATATTATGATTTTTTATTGTTACTTGAAAAGTTACCAAACCATGCCTAATGTGTACAATGACATTCAGAATAGATGTTAATGTATATTTCACATCGCTAGAAGGCGTATCATAGGGCAAAACGGGTAAAAGCTCCCCCTTCCAATATTTTCTTAACTAATCAACCAATTTTCTTGAAATTTTGCAGGCAAATAGTATAACATCTGGAAGGAACTATAGCCTATAATTTTTATTATAAGAGGGGCAAACTCTCCCCCTCCCTATATCTTATAAACCGATCAACCGGTATTCTTTAAATTTGGCATGCAGATACTGTAGTATCTAAAGGAACTTTAAGATATACATGTTTTTGAAATTCCAACTATTAGGGCGTAAAATAGGGCAGAATAGGGAGATGAAACTTTTACCCCAGTTTCATCTCCCCATGTCTTTTTAATTAATTATCCGATGAAAGTTTCAAGTCTTGAAGGAACTAAGGGCTATAAATTTTAACATTTACGGCGTAAAATAAAGGTAAACGGGTAAAAGCACCCACATCCACTACCTTCATAATTAATTTGAAAAGTTTATGTATTTTTCTTTAACATTTTTTTCTCCGGTCATTCTACTTCGGCTTTGCAATGGTACACGATTGGTCGTTAAAAAATTGATGAAAAACGTTATAGGCGCTACCATTTTGAATGGTCGATTCCGAGATGAAAATGTTTTGCTGCCACGAACTCCGATGATTGCCACAGACGTCCCAATTAAATTCAAACGCGTTTAATTTCCAATTAGATTGTAATTTGCAATAACAACCCATATGTCGCAAGGCCAAACCATGTATGTTTGCGGCTTAGATTTGGGCACATTATGTTTTTCGCACGGACAATTATACGTGGCATGTTTTCGCGTCGGCAAGCCATCGAGCGTATTTGTGTTGGCTAAAGACGGAATGACAAAAAATATCGTACACGCAATTGCTCTTCGTAATACAAATTGACTATATCTGTTTAATTTTTTATACTTCAGGATAACAAATACATTACTTTTTTATGTTTAACTTTTGAATATGTAACGAAAAGAAATAAATAACTATTGTTTTTTTTCATCTTTGTTTCACTTTTTTTGCTTTATTCCTCTTTCTTTCACTAGGAATATGTTATATGGCAAAACGACGTTTGCCGGGACAGCTTGTTGTATATAAAATCGGTAATTTTAAATCAATTTTGTATTTTGTAAACAGCTTCTGAAGTAATACGAAAAGTAAAAATTATTTTAAATTGTTTACTTTTTACTGGAATATAAATACAAAAATGTCTTGCAGGCAGTTTTTAGAGGGAAAAAAAGTTTTAATCGTTTGTATGAACGACGACAACATAAACAATTTACATATCACGGTAAGAAAATAAATAAGAACATCGAGTTAAAACAGTTAGTGGTCCGCCTTCAAAGCTGACCAAAATGGATAAAAGGCATATTAGACCGCCCCTTTAATAAAAATCATTAACCGATGCCACAAAAATAACATTTGAACTAGAAAAATATCAAAATACCAAAGTTTAACTCGGTACTGTGCGACGGTGTTTTAATAATCAAGGGTTATGTCATGTCATATCAACACACAAAAGTAAGAACGAACTGAATAAGTAAGCCCCAGTGATTTGGGATCAAGTTATTTTTACTGACGAGTCGAAATAAAACATTTTTGGTACTTAAGAACAATTTAAAATGTGACACAGAGAAGGTGAAGCTTTAAACCTTAACAATTCAGAAAAGGCAGCTAGACAAGGAGGTGAAAGTGATATGTCCACTTGGGTTATTGAAACCTTGTATTGATTAAAAATACTATATATAAAGATGTTAACTGACAAAATTAAAAAACTACGTTCCAAGAGAGTGGAGCAAATTAAGGTCTTACTGACAGCTTATACTTCCAGTAAGACAACGACCCAGTACAGCCCGCAATATGAAAAAGTGGATTCTGTTTGACACACCGCATGGGCTTTTAACACTTCATCAAAGTCCAGACTTAAATCCAATTTAGTTTGTATGGGAAATTTTAGAAAGATAGGAGAGAAAATACAAAACCAGAAGTAAACTGCAACTGAAGAAAGTCCTTTTAGAAGAATGGAATCGGCAAAGCCGAAAATTATGTACCCTTAACCATAATGCAATAAGAACAGAAAGTTATATAAATAGCGTTCTTTAGATATTAATAACTCTATTTTCTGCCACGCCCACAATTTGTATTGATAACCAAGATGCTTGTACACAGAAAATATTCTCACCAAATTTTTTTCAATTAAACTATAATCAAAACTAAAATCAGTGTTTACACGGGTTTAAAGGGTTTGAGTGAGATAGCTCTAGAGCTTTAACTTTAACTTTGTAAAACGTTATAAGAATTTGAACTTATTTATCTAGTTTTTAAGGGGCAATTATATGTAGATTTAAGGGTTTTATAGCACATATGTATTTTCAATTGAAGGTTAGGTTCTTGAGTGTTTTTTGTTTATTTTAAGTTTAAGCACTAACATTTATTTACTTTCTTTGAAAACAATTTTGGGTTTTATGTAACTTACAACACTTTTAGGGCTTGTATTAATTATTTTAAAAACACTTTTTTTGGGGGGAGTTTTCTGCAGCTTCACTTCGGTGTTGACCTTTTTGTCGACTGAGTACTTTGAAGTTTTCTGTGAGGTTGGGTGCAGTTTTTTCATCAGCTGAGGATGGGGGCAAGTGTTGGTACTGCGGTACCTTTTTGTTCACCGTCATTAAACGTTAACTTTTAGCAACAATATTAATGCAGAAAATGTTGTTAATATCAAAAAATATTTAATTGATACTATTAATTTGTTTACTGGTGCAATTTTAATTAATATTTTTATTTATAATTTTTTAATTCAAATCAATTTTTAGTTTTATCTGTGTACTTTATTTGTTAACTTTGGCTCTTGCCGTTCTACAGATATGGAGAAAAATAGAAAGACAACGTTGAAGCTATGGATTTGTGTATTTGTTATGTTATTGCTTTAAGAAAGATATACAAATTGGAATTTTTTGACATTTTATCAATTTTTAAGCACTACACCCAGAGAAAAAACATGTTTAAATATGGTCACCTTCAACAATACTATGTTTAAAGAAAATTGTAACCATATTATGTTTAATTTAAACATATTATTGTCAACGACAACCATATTATGGTAAAAATAGTCCTCCATCAAGAAGCTACAACCATATTATGGTTTCCTCCGAACATATTTTGGTTAATAATAACTAAAATATGTTTAACACTTATAATAGCATGGTTGATTTTCAACCATAGCATGTTGCTCTTGAAAAAGAGGAAAATACTATTGTTAATTTTAAAGCAAATTATTGTCATATTTCTGTGGTTTTCACGAATAATCGCGTAAGTCGGTTTTTACCGAAATTGAGATAATGATGTCAAAGTGCTACATTTTGCATTAGGTTTTTATAAGTATTAAGCTTTTTAGAATATAATGTAGTATTATTAATTTTTTTCTGCTAAAAACAACTTAAGTTAACTGTTTAATAAAATATTTTGCTATTATAACGATTTATGTCGACATACATCGCCAAAAATTGTAAAATTGCTGAATATGTTTCCAAATAAAAAGCATATGTGATGTTATGTTGTTATTCGTGCAAAAAATATGAAAGTATTTTTTGAAAATTTGTCTATTAATAACAACTTATATGTACATGTGCGTTTATTGTTGACTTCTTTAGTTGCAACAACAGCAGATGAGCGGTTGTTTGTAATTTTAAGTCCATACGTTGTGCTATAAGTATCAAAAACTCTGAATATGTCGCCAACTTGTGTGCTAAAAATAACAACGTAAGTCGTCATGTGTGATTAAAATGATAACATTTATTTTCACAAAAAAGAACTTATGTGGAGATATGATGTTATATTGCACACACTTAATGAGTCAATCAAACATATGCATTTTTAATCCTTTTACAGATTGTGATCCTGTGAGGATTTTTTCATGAAAACTATGTATAATACGTAGAAAGTCACTGTTAAGAGGATAGTAAAAAAAAAGTTTAAAAAAGCATCTACAGAAGCCGCAATTGAAAAAAATAATTGTTTTTGCTCTCCTGAAAAGTTTGGTTTTATAACTTACGCGATTATTCGTGAAAACCACAGATTTAACCATAACATGTTTAGAGGCAACCATAATATGGTTGTGGCTTCTTGATAAGGGACTAATTTAACCATAATATGGTTGTCGGTGACAAAAATATGGTTAAATTAAACATAATATGGTTAAAATTTTCTTTAAATAAAGTATTGTTGGAGGTGACCATATTTAAACATGTTTTTTCTCTGCGTGTAGTTGCATTTTTTTTCGAGTCAGTTTGTTTAACACCTTATTTCTTCGAGTCTATAACTAAAATTGTGCCGAAGACAGGAAACCCAAAAATACCATGAAATCAAGTTTAATGCCCGTAATTTCTACAAACAGATATCTGGTCGTGTTCGTACCTAAAAGTTATCTTTACCTATCCGGTAAAATTATTTTAGTAATTTCAACGTTTATTTTGCCTACGTGTTTTTTCCTTTAAGTTTTCTTTTAAAATATGGCAACATGTGTATTTTTATTAATTTTTTGAATTAACTGTCAAGAATCGATGGTGTAAAATACACTACAGTTTTACCAGTAGGTAAAACATACGTGTTGAAATTATGAAAAATTCGTTACACCATAGATATCTATACACAGCTAGATATCTATTTGTAGAAATTACGGGCATTAGCCAAAATATGCATCAGCGAGTACACAGAAAAAATTATTAGTAGTTTTTTATCAATTAAAAAAATTATTTAAAAAGTATTTAAACTTAATTAATGTGATAATTGAATCAATTATTTTTTTTATTGAACGAAAATTAAAAATATGATTTTAATTTAATTAACATTTTATTTGTTTTGAAATAAATTTTGAATTAAAATAATTTTCAAATAACAAAAAATTATTTCGTTTAAAATAAAATAATTTAAACTTGTGAAATTGTTGTTGGAAATTGTCAAAATCAATCAACACATTGTTTGAAACCGCAAAGTTTTTTGATAATTTTTTTAATTAAAATTAAAAATATCATTTATTGAAAAAATAATATTCAAAATATAAAATTTTTACAATTTTAAGTAATCAATATAATCATTTTGGTAATAGGCGCAAAATCAACAAATGGGTTGCTTGATTCTATGAATTTGGTATAAAATTGGTGATTAGAGAAAATTTTTAATTTTTTCTGTGTAGACATCTCTTACTAACTTTAATTTATTTTTTTTTGTTCTTATTTTAATTTATGTGCTACTTTTATATGTGCTGTGGTATTAGCGAGTTAATTATTATGTACACACGCACTAAATCTATAAAATTCTTACACTAATTTTAGCTTAAAAGCAACTACTTTATAAATTAATTAAAATAAATTATTCAAAAAAAGAACTGAATGCGTCTGCTAAAATTCTACATTGCGTTAGACAAAGAGTCAAAGAAGTAGTGAAAAAACTTAATTAACATTTTGCGTAATGAATAACAATTAAAACAAAATACAAAATCTTTAAGGTATTCCCAAAAAAAAAACCTATACCAACTTAAATTGTCGACAATATTTAAATGCTTAGAAAAGAATAATTGTTAATAGCAGCTTAACAGGGGAATTAACAAAAATTAAAGACTTAAATGTTCAAGGACACAGTCAGAAGAAAAAATTTCATTAAAGAACAAAGTCCCAGAGGTAAATGCTGTTATTAGGATTCTGAAAAAAAATCTCACCATAATTCAAAATACTCATAAAAAAGATGAACATTAAGAAGGGATAAAAAAACTTAAACAGTTTTACAAAGAATTAAAAATACATTCAAATCTTACTTTCCACTAAATTAAATCTTATGCCAAGTGCACGCATAATACCGAAAAAAAGGAAAAAAATGAAGCTCTACAACTGTAAATCCCTACCAACATTTGGAAAGCAAACAAAAACCTCAAAGATGCCAGAGTCATTGTGCAGTAATAGTTTCCCTTACCAACACAGCAAAACGAATGGTCTATGAGTGTGTTAAAAGGACCCGTATGTGTAGTTGTCGGCATATGTATGTGGGATTATAAGCATGTAAACTCAATTATCCTTAAAATATTTAGCAGCAACAGCAAAATTTCTCTACACATATGACTTGTATTCTGCCGGTACACACATTCACTATTACGTTTTCTCACAAAAACATTAATTCATATCGCGCACCATCGTTCGCATCTTATCATATGCAATCACAGCCAAATATAAAATAATGATTCAAAAATAAAACTATAAATACTATGGTTTGGAAACCATAAAACGTGTATTGGAGTTGCACAAATTGCAAAAAAAAAAAAAGAAAACCAAAGTGAAATCTGCGTTATTCGTGTCGATGCATTTGAATGATGTGAAATCTAGTAGTGTCTGCCAGAGAATGTGCGTTGCGTGTCAACAACAACCGCAAACAGCATCCGACAAATATTGTTACACGCTCGCTCAACCAAATATATAATAAAAAAAATTAAATTCCATTTTAACATTATCGCATACAAACTGATTAAAGATACATATTTCAGCTGCTATTAAATAAACTTTTGTAATTTATATTTAAAACCGTTCGTTTCTGAAATGAAAATTAACACTTTTTTAAATTTTTTAAATTTTTATTTAGAAAATGATGGGAAAACTTCTTTCCTAGAATCTTTATAATGGACTGTAGTGTCCGACCGAAGGTTCGGTTTCGGAGTTCGGCAAAAAATTATGTTCAGCTGTTGCGCAAAATATTTACTGAACACCGAACTTTTAAATGAAATAACCCAGCGGTAAAAAGATTATGTAAAGAAGAATAAAAGAGGTAAAAAGGCCTTATTTAACAGACACAAGCACTCATTGCCGCATTCCATACTTATTTATTTTTTGCACAGGCTGTCATTGGAAGAAGCCCTTCCATATTCCCTTTTTTACAGCCATTCTTAAAGACATCTTTTAGCTGTCGATAGATTGTTCGCTTTACTAACAAATACACAGAAAAAATTATGAGTAGTTTTTTATCATTAAAAAAAATTATTAAAAAGGTTTTAAATTTAATTAATGTGATAATTGAATCAATTATTTTTTTTTTTTTTGGTCAAAGAAAATTTAAAATAAAATTAGAATTAAAATATTAATTAAATAACAAAAAATTATTTCGTTTAAAATAATATAATTCAAACTTGTGCAATTGTTGTTGGAAATTGTCAATATCAATCAACACATTGTTTGAAATGGCAGAGTTTTTTGATCATTTTTTAACTAAAATTAAAAATATCATTTATTGAAAAAAAGTATTCAAAATATTAAATTTTTAGTAATCAATATAATCATTTTGGTAATAGGTGCAAAGCCAACAAATGGGTTGGTTGATTCTATGAATTTGGAAGGAGTTTGTTGATTAGAGACAATTTTTAATAACAATTGTGATTTTTTAGTTGAACTGTTAATTTTTAATTTTTAATTTTGATATTTTTTTAGTTAGGCTTGAGTTCATTAAATTTAACTTTCATTAAATTATTTTTACTGAAGGAAGGAATTTTACATCATGAAATTTGTTATTAAAAGTTATTGATAATTTTTTAATAAAAAATTTCATGTTGTAAAATTCCTTCCTTCAGTAAAAATAATTTAATGAAAATTAAAATTAATGAACTCAAGCCTTACTAAAAAAAAAATATAAAAATTGACAATTTTTAATTTTTTCTGTGTACAAACAATTACAAAATTCTTTAACAGCTGATACGAGAAAAATATTAATTTTATCGGATTCATACGTAACTCAACCTCAGGTTGGCGTAAGAGTACCTATTTATACATAAAATCGAACAACTTCTTTCCCTTCCCAAGGAAGAATGTAAAGAATGCCACTACACACAGAAAAAAACCAATGTTAAATTAACATGGCGAAATGTTGATTGAGAATCATAGTAAATTTCTGCAAAAGTAAGCCCTTTATTTAAATTTATTATTATTTAATATTAATATTAAATGAAAAATATTAAAAGAACCTTAAATCACGTTTATTTTATATAATTCACTGTTAAAAAAACAATGTTCAATATTTAATCCATAAAAACCTGTTTTATGTATCGACTCTATTTAAAATTATCTTGGTTTCATGTTTATTTTAAATGAAAAATGTTAAAATAAAATTGTTCAATGTTGAAACAATAAAATCCTGTTTTATTTGTTTTGTATAGAAAAAAACAACACCATAAAAGAAAAACATACATTTTTTATTTTCATGTTTTTAATATGTTATAAAAAGAATACAATTCCCGTATTCTTTTAGTTAAAATTATTTAGCTAAATAGTACATCAAGTTTTCAAAGTAGAATGATGACAAAAATCATATCGGTCCATTCTGCTGATGCTTGTTAACAAAGGGGAATAAAAATAAGTGAAACATGTGTTACAGGGGTAAGTCTTTTCAATTATTCTTAAATAAACGCATATGTTGTCTCTGAAGATTCTTCTCACTGTTATTTCACACTCAAACCAACTTGATTCTACATGAAATTCACGTTATTTCAACTTGAAATAACTTTCGTTCAACGTGATTCGGATTGTTATTTCAATATAAATGACATTTTGCTCTAACTTTATTGATATTTTAAAATGGGATGAATTATAGTTATTTTTAAACCTTGATTTTTTTCTGTGTGTAATAAAACTAAAACTTATTAACTTCGTTTCTCCCTTCTTAAAGAAGTAAAGAAGGGCGGGCGTACCGAATGTGTGTTAGAAATATTTTAGAAGGTATTTCTAAATGAAATTTTAACCTTCTAAAAGGCATAGTTCTGAAGGCAGGATATCATAACAAACGAATTGTTCAAAAAGGCCTACCAATATTTATAATCATGTGTGTAAGTATATGTAAATAACATCAAAGCTCCAAGAAAAAACAGGGCTGTTTAAGAAGAAACCAAAACTCCAGTTTACTCATGGTGAAATAAACAGGTGGCAGCACTACGCCAGATGACGATTTTTTGCTCTTGCATTGTTTGTCTAGGTTTATGTCAAAGTTTTGTTAATGTTTACAAAAAGTCCACGTTTTGTGCTGTGATTTTTGTTTTTTATTAAAGTTTTTGATAATTTTGATAAGATAATGACCATAATTAAATAAAAATTGGCTAAAAATTTATTTATTTCATCACGTTTAGCGGCACGCTTTGATTTTTGTTTAATGTATTTTTTGACGTAAACGGTTATGTAATTTCCATTTTTGTTGTAATGTTGTATTTGTTGCCGTAACGATGCCACCTGCCTTTTCCACCATGAGTTTACTTATACCTTTTAAGGCTGTGGCCATAAATAATCTTTCAGCACAACCAACCAGTGTTGCTAGTGTGCAGTTAATAAGCAACTTTATTCAGACCGAAGAAATAATCTGCACCGCATAAATTCAGAAAAACTGCTTTTTTGAATTCGACCAAACTTTGCAAAATGTACCGAAGTTAGGAATCGGTTTGAAAAAGTGTGTTCGGTCGGACGCTAACGGAGTGTCTTAAAATTATCTGTGCTTGCAAGTTTACCACTTTAAGTTTTTTATTAAAACCTTCCATTTTGTTTTTTAATAGAAGCTAAACTTTTTCCTTTGCTTGCAAATTTTCTGATTCATTTCTTAGTTTCATATGTAAACAAAAAACAGCTTATTGTTTAATTCTTGTCCGAATATACCCAAGTAAAAAGTTCGTGCAAATTTGTACAGGAAATGAAAAAAATTACTCTCTTTATTACACAAAAATTTTTATCTGAAACGCTTTTGGGTAACTGTGTGCAAGTTCGGGCTGTTTCGTTATGCATCTGGATCAAAGCTTATATAAACGTAGATGGCTGCTGCTGTGGATTTCATTTTATGGGCTTTAATGAAATAATCTGTAGGGTTATCTACCCGTTCTATCTCTGTAAATTGATTTGAACACATGTCTACGGTGGCTTTCAACTATGCTCATATAAATATGTAAATAATTACGTTTGTATCTTTATTTAGCCCAGAAAAAAGTGATGTTTTGTGGTCTGCTCAAAATTAAGGTCACTCAGTAGCTCGTTTCTGTATTTCTCGCATCGTAAAATTTCTTGCATGAAGTGTGAAACAAAAAATTC
This sequence comes from Pollenia griseotomentosa, assembly GCA_963931875.1. Classification (NCBI taxonomy): domain Eukaryota; kingdom Metazoa; phylum Arthropoda; class Insecta; order Diptera; family Polleniidae; genus Pollenia; species Pollenia griseotomentosa. The sequence goes on from OZ007560.1 coordinate 5,177,266, forward strand.
CATCGTTTCTCGATTTATGAGATAAAAGTGTTTCTGTATTTGAATGCGAAAACAGACACAACAAATTCTGTTTATACTGGAATATTTCCAGTAATTAAGTGTCAAATAAAAGCGAAACGTCAACAAAAGAAATAAATATAATAAAAACAGGGCTGCCAGATTTGACGAGTTATCGTCATCTTGACGATTTTTTGTTCCGATATTAACAAAGTGACGTTTTGATGATTTTTTCTAAAAAAAGTGACGAAAGCAAAAACAAAATCAAAAATATTTTATAATTTTGTTGTTACTTTCTATAGAAATTCATCTTGAATTTTTAAATTTCAAACACTTCTATTTTGTGGCGTTGAAAATTGAAAAAAAAAAAAAAATAATATGAATGTCTGTAGAAAGCAACAACAAATTTATAAAATATTTTTGATTTTATTTTTGCTTTTAATGAAATTGTTGGCGTTGCGTTTTACACTATAAGCCCCTTAGTCTTCGAAAAAAGATAATTGTAAATATTTTTATATGTTTGTTTATTAGAAAAAAAGATATCTTTAGAAACAAGGCTGCTTAAATTTTTATATTTATCCCTATTGTGAAAATTGTCCTCGAAATTGTTTGTTTCTTCCCTAAAAAATGTATCGGCAAAAGGAAAGTAATGGACCGACTTGGCTTATTTTGAACATTTAATACTTCTTATATACATATACAAAATATGATTGATATTTGATATTCTTATCTTATATTAACACTTTTGTGCCAAAACCATTATTCCGGCAAGAAAGAAATTTGTTTGTCTCCCAGTAAAAACTTTTTCAAAATGGATAGCTTCTTTCACTCGTTATTAAGTAGCTTTCTTCTATAAGAACTTCGATAACTACTTTTTTCTGGATGTATTAAGATATTAAAAAAATGACTTACTTTTGAATTTGTTCTTTTTGGCACAACCCTTGTAAAATTCATTAGTTTTTCAGTAGAATTGTATGTAGTGCTTTTTTGTGTTTCTGATTACTTAACATATTATTTTGTAGGCGAAGATTTTACTGGGTCTTTAACCGTTTTTTTATGAACCGATTTTTTTAATTTTAACTACAAGGTATTCTACTAAGTCTATTTCAGGTAAAAAAGAAAAAGATTATAGGAATAGGTAAATTAAAGATTTATATCTCAATTATTAAATAATAATTATTAAATACCCATGAACTTTAACTATGTTTTTGTTTGATTATTTTTTAATAAAAGTCGAAACAAATTTGTTTAAAATTGATTTTAAATTGCACGATTTTTAAAACAAAAAAGACGATTTTTTTTTATTTTTTCTCAGGAAATATCTGGCAGCACTGATTAAAACCAAAACAAGAAAAGGCTAACAAAAATTTAAACTAACAAAATATAACAATTGTTTTTTGTTTATTTTCATCATATATATTATGCATTTATCATTTATATTCCTTCTATTTTTTTATTTATTAAAAAAAAATAGTATATAAACATATTTTAAATTCAAAATATCTACATTTTGTTTTTCTCGCCACCAATTTCAAATGTGACTTATTTTGACAGTTCTTGAAAAAAACTTTTCGCAAAATATTGTTATAGAAACACTTTTTCTCGCATCCTTCCAATAATTGCTGGAAAATTATTTAAATGACAGATAATTCTCGCAAAAAAAAGATACAGAAACACTTGTGTGAGAAAAACCATTTTTTGTTTAATTTTTCACTGTTTCTGTCCCGATTCACTGGTTTCAGTCGGAAAATTTTACGATGCGAGAAATACAGAAACGGGCTACAGGATAGAGTTCTCAAAACAGTTTTTGAATCTTTTCTCGAATTATTCGGCAGAATCGAATATTTTTTGTTAATAAAAAAATGTTAAAAATTAATTTTTTTTTAATGTGTTCTCAAATTTGGCCACATTTAAAAAGAGACAAAGGTAAAGACAAGACTCAATGCTTAAAATGTCCATAAGTTTTGTCTTTCAAAGAATCATTAACATCGGCTTTTTGAGTCATTTTAGATATACCTACGCATAAAATAGCTGTTGAAGTTGAAGCGGCCTTTTTGGGCTCAAAATCGTTCGGTGCAAGTGACTTATATCCCTTTGCAAAATGCTCTTTAAAGCATTTAACGTTGTGTTAAGTCTAATCCAGTCTGTGGCGGAAAAAAATATTTCAATAAATGCTATTAAAAAGCTGAGATGGCACGGGTGCAACTCAAATCAATTAATCTAAAAATGCCATCAAGTGCCACAACAACTTGGAAGTCATTTATGATTCTTATGACCGTAATTTCTACAAAAAGAAAGCTAAATGTGTTCGTACCTAACAGTTATCTTTTCCTTTTCCAACGTTCATTTGACCTACCTGGTTTTACCGTCAGTTTGCTTTCAAAATTTGGCAACTTTTACACCATAGATTCTTTACACAGCTAGATTTCTTTTGAAGAAATTACGGACCTTATGAAGAAAAGAAAAATTAATATGTATTTAAAATTTATAAAAAAATCAAACGAATTTAACCTGTCATTCCAAGCGCTTCTAACAAATTATCTTACATCAACTATACTAACATATCTGCTTTCATTTAATTAAAAATCCTGTGAATTTTGTATGTAAAAAAGTGGAATATGTAAATTTAATTCTTTTCTTAAAAAAAATAATGCATTACACAGTGTTACAAAATTGAATGAAATAGAAAAACCTGGGACCGGATATTATTTTTCTTGTTGGGCTTGTCGAGTAAAACAAGATTCCAATAGTGAAATATGCCGGACACTTCCAAAATCCGGATTTACGGTTATAAAACCGGTTTGTGTACCTTTGCGCACTTATAAGCCTGTAATTTTGTTGATAATGATCCGATTTTTAATTTCTTACTAGATTTGGAAAGCAGATCTTTCGAATGATATATAATCTATCTAAGAAAACTTGAGAAATTTGGGTGTTATTGTCGAGCAAACACAAATTTTGTAGATGTTTCAAAAATGTTTCAACTTTGGTGACGTTTTTATACATTATTTTATTAAGAAACTACAATACTATTGAATTTATTCAAAAAGTACGTTTATTTACGATTACAACGCATATTTGGGTTTAAAAATAGATACGTAATTGACTGAGTTATTTAACAAAATAATATCTACGTTTTACACTCAACACTAAAGGCGACCGTACACGACATGTTTTTGTCATCTGATATGTCAAATTTCCCACTGCAAAATACATACATGTCGTGTGTTACCTTTTCAACTTTGCTTCTGTAAAAGTCAGATGCAAAGTCATTTCAATTAGAGCGTGGTCTATTTTCTTCTGACAAACAATCTGACATCACTATTGTTCTATTCTATGCCGCAAAGAAGCCGGCAGCGGCGGTGCACTATTGACGAAATCATTCGCCGGATAAATACCGATAAATGTATGTTCTTTTAACCTTTTAATTGCAATAATGTACATACATATAAAAATACGTTTCATTATTATATCCAAAACTAGCATCTTCGAATTTAAAGAAAACATTTTTAAGATGGCTGAAATGTTTGTGGCGGCAGCACGTTATTTTCAAACCGAGAGCTTGGTATCTGCAATAACATGTCCTCTACATGTACGATAAGCGATATTCACCACAATTGTAGCGATTTTTAACATACAATTTTCATTGAATTCTAATAAGCGTTAACAAATCAAAAATCACAATATAACACAAATCGTACGCAAACACAAAAAAGTTAATAAGAAAAATACTTTCTTGCATAAAAAAGTACTAAACGTTGATGCAGAAAAGGGTATTATCTCACACTGAATTATAACTGCGGGTAAAAAATGGAACAAATTTGGCATTTTTTTTGCAACATATTTAGAAAGGAAAACGATAACTTCTAACATTTTTGTATATATTTTTAGAATAGAACAAAAACCCGCGCGAATACATGGAACATTATTGTCAGAAAAGAAAACACTTTAAGTTATTTGATGAAACGAACCGAATTAATTTTCAAAAGTGTGAAATTTTCCTCTTTTTATTTGTTTCAATAAGACACAATAAATTAACCCTATTTTATACCACATTTCTTTTTCGAAACAGTTTTCGAACAGGATTTTAGAAGAAAAAACCCGAAAACAGGTTTTTTGTATAAGAATATGTTTTGGTTTACTCTACTCAGGAACTTTTCCTGGTAACACTAACTGTGTATAATTCGTACTAAATATGTAATATACATTTTCTTTTTGATTTTAATCACTGCAGAATTTTTTTTAAATTGTTAAATTTGCAAAACAAAATGTGTTTTTTTCAATGTCAAATGGACTAGCGAGTTGTTTTGTTTAAAAATTAAGCAAAAAAGTTTTTCATTATGCTATAATTATGGGAAAAATTGTATATTAACATGACCAAGTTTAGTTAAACATGTGCAGATATGTTGTCACAAAGAACTTTTTTTACGTTTTAGTATTTATCAGCAGATTCTTCTTCTCTAGACTTTGTCCTATTTTCTAACAAGAATTGTCACATGGTTTTTCGCTTATGTTAACACTTAATTAGTGGTCTTGAACTTTTTTAATAATCTCATAAGATAAAATAACATATCAATGTTTTAGTTAGTTCAATGTTTTAGTTTAGTTAGTTCGTTATTGTTTTTACACAAGACAAAAGAAATATAGTTTTACACAGAAAGTTTTGGCAAAATTTACTTAATTAGAAATGCTGAAATACATACATGTAAATATGGTGGGGGAAAATAAATGTTATTTAATCATATTATAATAGCAATATTATATTGTCTTACGACTAAACAAATAATAATTGATAATAGAAAGTTAAATTAAGTCATGTCGTTAGCCCGCGACATGCGTTCTTAGTTTTATAGACTTGTAACCGAAAAGGGGTTTTTTTTTGTAATTGGGGACAAAAATTTCGCGAAAATCACCTGGCGATTTTTTTTTATAGTTAAAGCACTTTTTTTGCTGGGAATTTTCGGGGATAACAAACAAAAATTTTAGAAATTGTTTTGTGTAAATGTAAATTTCTATGCGAACGTTAACGTGTGACATCGTGGGATTGGCTGTAAGTTTTTCTTTTTTATACTCAAATTTATGTATTAACAAATCATAATTTTCTTCGTACTGGTGATAACATTGAAACAATCTTAATATTGTATAGCAATCAAGAGTGCTGTATTCGGCTTTGCCGAATCTGTGATACCCCCAACATACAGTTAACATATTTCCGAGTGGGCTTTATATGGGACGTATGGTAAATAAAAAGCCGATCTTCACGAAATTTGACAAAGTGATTTATGGTCTTATTATAACAACGTTATTCGTTACGGTTCTATGTGTACTAAAGTTTTTACCGAGAGTATATGGGGCCTATCGTAAATTATGGACCGAACTGCACCAAAACTGATGTGTACTTTGTAGTCATATAAAACTTTAACATATGAGGTCCATTGTAAATTATGGACCGATCTTCCTAAAATGTTATGGTATATTTTCTAGTCATATAGAACGAATTTGTGGAAAATCTTATATCAATACATCTGTGCATTCCGCCACTATAAATGCTCGTTTTTCTAACAAAATTACCAATTTTTTTGGGTTGTTGTTCCACATTATGATTCATAACTCTTTTCCTACTACGCCTGGCTTTCAATCTCAACCTGCTTAAGAGAACTAGAAATAATTTTCTTTTAAGTCGTTCGAATTTGAGCGTCATTTCAACAAACGGACATGCCTAAATCGACTTAGAATTACTGAAGGCCACAGAATATATATATATATGTATGTATATATATATTATGCAGTGTTTAAAAAACTACATTGCCTAAACATTTTCTTACTATTACTAAAACTAGTACTCTAAACAAAAACAAGTAGCGGCCAAATAGCTGTTGTATTGTTTTGTAGCATTCGTTTTTTAAAACAACTGCTTCGTACAAAATATGTGCGTTCGTTTACTTTTCCAGTAAAATCGCAGTAAAATCCAGTAGGTGAGTAATATGAAACTTTAACAAATTTATGTGTACGCGAACGCATTTCAGTAAAATCCAGTACAAATTTGTACAAATTTTGGGATAAACGAACGCAGCTTATATCAAACCAGAAAACGGGGTAGCAGCAATAAAAACAAAATGAAGTAGCAGTTAAAAAAACTAAATAGCTTTCTATTGGTTTGATTGAGGTTTTCGTTTTATTACTACTACTACATTTGGATTTTTGTTTATGACTAGAAAGTTTTGAGGTAAATAGTAGTTTATTAACATTGAAGTAGTAGTAGAATAACATATAAGAAGTATGTAAATAACATTAAAGCAGTATAGTAACATGGTCAAAAACTAAAATAATAAGTTATTGGACATTATTATATAGCCATAAACAAACGCAGGTTGTTTTTGCAAAAAATATGGAAATCGTCAATATTTACTTTCAATTAAAAAAAAAAAAAAATGAGTGCACCGTTTTTCAGTTTTATAAAAATATATATTCTCCGTTGCCCTTTCTGTTGATGTAAAGAAAAAAAATTACCACATTTTGAGTTTAAGTGTCGTTTTTGTGCTTTTTCCGGAATACCAACTTGTATTTGTTTTTTTATATTTTTGTATGAAATATTTTAAATCTGAAATATTTAAATTGTTTGTATCATTGAAAATTTATGTATGTATGTAAGTATATGTATATAACTCTATTATCCTAAAAATAAATACTTTAAACTGTTAATTTCTAATGAGATGTAGTGTTCCAGAAAATTGTATTAGAGTGGATCGATTTTTCAACAAAAAATCTTGGGAGCTGTGTGATTCTGTATGTTTATTTATTTTTTATTTTATAGTTGTTATTACGGTGAGATTCAACATAAAAAGTGTTGCCAAATTAATTTTTTTTTAAAAAAGGAAATATGGGCAGTTCCAGCGAAAAGTCTACTTTTTGTAACGTAACGCCAGAAGTAATTTTAATTGTTTCTCAAAAAATTTTATATTTTATATGTTATTCACCAAAAAGTGTGAAAATTTTTCAACACTACATTTATTAATCACTCATTAACTGCATTGTACTGTAAAAGTACTCTAACAGACCTATAAATATAAATAAACAAAAACAGCTGTTAATATTGTAGCGGACGCCTTAAAAACACTTCAGTAGCTGACAACACAGTTACAATTTCAGCTGCGGTGAATATGTTTAATGCATTACGATGCACAAGCCGAACAGAATTTCTAGTAGGATTCAGAGCAGTTTATAACTAAAGTTTTTTGGAACGTCTCTATTTCTTGTGCTGGTACATAAGTCACAATGTCAAATCAGGGAATTTGGGCGAATCTTTTTTATTCACAATTAAATATAGAAATATATAGCAAATACTGGATATACATATTTCAACTCACGTCTTTTTAAAGATTTAAACTCCATTAAAATAAATAAACAATTAAATTTTAAACTTTCAATAAATTAGTTTATAACACTTTTTTTATTTAATTTAGTCAATTACGTCAGAAATATATTTATTATTTTTTCTTTTAATTTTAATATTAATAAATTTTTAACAAGTTTAAAGTGGCAAATGGCAACTTAAAAATAAAATTTAAAAACATGTTCCTATTTAAATTTAATACAATTTACATTCATATAAAAAAAGATTCAAATACTTAAGTTTTTTTTTCTTTACATAGTTATTGTTATTTTACACTTCATTATATACACATACATGTACTATTTTTAAAAGTTATATGTAAAAATTTAATAAAAAGATACGATTTATAAAAATAATTATCTGCATAATAAAAATATAAAATGTCAAGTAATCTCATTTTGCTTTTATTTCCATAAATGGCATTCAGAAAAACAAAGCGCCTTAAAGGAACAATGTCTAAAACACAAGGTATAACAAGGTATGTATATGTACGGCATTTATACACATACTTAAGTATGTATTAAAAAAAATATAAATACACATACACATACACGACATTCATACATACAAAAGAGAATGAACATACCTTTTTAAAACTATTCTCATCTAGATGTTTATAATAAAATTTTAGTTACAATTAAATTTAGAATTCCTTAAAAAGATAGAGTTAAGTTGCTAAGGGGACTTTATATACAAATTTTGATACATATTGCGTTAAATATTTGTTAACCTGTAGGAAATTTAATTTACTCGGAAATCTATCGTTTTTTTCGACTATTGAAGTTAAAAAACATTAAATAATTTTGAAGCTGAAATAAATTTATCAATTACACTTGAAATTTACACATTTTGCAACACGCTGGGCACCCTACCGGTAGAGCTAAAATGAGTGAAGGACGCTATGAAATTTTTGAAGCTAGCGCTCGTATTCGCGATTAAAAATTTCAAAAGTAAAATATCATAAAACGATATTTTTATACTTTTGGGATTATTGTAGAATTTAAATCGATCCAACTCTGTTAATCGGTATGACAGGGGCCATGAGAGGTACTCCTCAGGTATATGTATATGGGAATGACAGCCAGCAGCATTCTTTGGCTGAGGAAGTTAGGACTGTTAATACACGCAGGGTCACTTGCGGATCTTGGGTGAGATTGGGGCGGATGGTTACTGCTTGGGCTCGCCCGGCTTCACGGATAATGTGGGCACTAGGTCGTTTGCTTAAATGTTTATTACTCGCTTCTGCGGCCTTCTCTGACAGTTCTCCAATAGACAATAATACGTTCTTTATGATAACTGCACCATAAATTAATATTTTATGCACTTTCGGTGTAATTTTCATCCGATATAATCTTTCGAAAAAACTTAATTTATTTTCTAAAGAGGAGAAAGCGATGATCTGGTAGGAGTCATGATTCTTACTTCCGAGGCACTTTCCGAGACTACAATTAAAATATTTTCTCTTAGAACGCTTTTTACAATAAACGCTTCTTTTTGTAAATTATATGAAAAAAATTCTAAGACGCTTTCGAGCCTTTCCGCGGCAAAATTTTCCAGATTTCGCTACTCATGGCGTCAAACTTTCAAGTACGCTAGATATTACGACGAGATCTGACAGGATAGTTTTTTTTTTTAATTTTAATCTTTCTTTAGTATCTCCATCAAAGGAAAGTAAGCTTATTATCTAATATTTTGGAATAAAAAAAATTAAAAATTACTCTTCCAACTCTTTTTCGTTGACAAATTGCACAAAAGTTTTATATTTTCCTATTTAGTGGGAAGTTTTTCTTCACATTTGATTGTAATTTTTATTTAATTATAGAAACAAAAATTCAATGTTCGCTAGCTAGATTAAACAAATACCTGTTTGTGCATTTTAATTTGCGCAATTATAATTTGCTATTTTAAATAACTGAAATTGTTTTGTCAAAAAATTTCGAATCAATTACCAAAAAAACCGAACAGAATTATTCTAGCAAACTTTGCAGGTTTGAATCAATATTCGATTGTAATCATGCACTTGCGATAGATGTGAAAACTACAAAAAAGGCCAAAAGTAATTAAGTTTTTTTAATAAAGATTGTAAACTTGTTATTTATAGGCTTTTTTTCTTACAAAATCTGTAGGCTTAAAATTAAACTTCTTCTTTTTTTGGAAGCATTTTCGGCAGGTGTATGTTTTGAATATAACAAGAATAATTTTTTTTGCAGTTTCTCTTTACAAGAAAAAGGGAACAGAATTTCCTTCTCTGTATATATGTAGGTACATACATTATTATTAGAAAAAAACGTACTTTTTCGCATTTTTTTTTAACAAATTTGTTTTTTTTTTTGATAGTTTTATAAAAGCGGGTTTGAAATTTTTTAGTAAAAAAGACACGCATGATTTGTAATACGAAATCGTATTAAATAAAACAGAGTTGTACACTTATTGTACACAAAGTACAGTACTTTTCGCTTATAGTCACATCCTTTAGTTCAAGACCAATCGTTGACCATATCGCTAATGTGACTAAAAGCCTAATAGGCTTTTAACACTGATCAACATCTAACATCAGAGATGTAAATAATGTGAAACACTTGATTACATTGCTCCCATCTAACATCTATCATCAAACAAAAATGTCACCATTTTTGAAAAAAAAAAAAAATGTTTTTAAAGTAAAAATTGTTTTTTTTTCAACAAAAGTGCAAAAATTAAAAAAAACACAATATTGTATTTGAAGTTAAATTTGTTTAAAAATATAAAAAAATACAAAAAACATTGCAATAAAAGAGAAAACTTGAACAAATCTTAACGCTGCTTTCAAAACAAACTTCTTTTTGTCAGTGATGCCACAATAATAATAGAACTTATTGCCACTTTTCTAGTGATGCCACTAAAATAATCGAAAGATGTAGAATGGAATAAAATGAGATAGGAAAATCTACTAAAGATGTTGAAAGATGTTGGTTTTTAGCCCTTCGCAAATTGATGGTAGATGTTGATCAGTCTAAAAAGGCTATAATTCACATATATGCCACTATGATGATTATGTTAATCTAGAAATAAAAAATTCATAAAAATTAGCCCGTCAGCAGGCTTATGGTTTTGCAACAGAGTTGCATATTGTAGAAAAAATAGTTAATATAATAATAAGACATTTCATAACTGATACCAACAGCAAAAACTAATTTTTTACGAGTAGAGAGTTAATGATAAATATTAAACTATTTAATTCTTAGTTCTATAGATGTATTGCGGTATCGAAAACTAAAAAGAACAATGTAAATTTTGCTAATGTGACTATAACGCCAATAACTTGCTTTACTGTTGCCTTTGATAGCCGCTGAGAGATGAAATATATGGTAAGGGTGTTCAGTCGATTAATTCTTGTTCGATTAATCGAACAATTTTATATGATTAATTGTTCGAATAATTTAAAATAGCTAATTTCGATTAAAGAATTAATCGAAGAATTTTTACCGATAAATCGAATGATAACAATATAAGTTTTAAGTCGAATAAACAAACCAAATGTATGGTCCGTTGGAATTAAAAAAAAAAAAAAAAAAACAGTCATGTTTAGTAAATAGTAATTTAGCTTATATTGTTGTTGAACTTTTTCAATGCAATTTAATAATTCATTTCACAAAAGCTAAAAGACAAAGGTATCTTAACTCAAAGACTTATATTAATTTATCGGTTATGTTCTAGAAATCGCAATTAAGTGAAATTGAAGTTGAACGATAATTTAAATAATTTATATACAAAATGACCAGTGTTTTACGTGGTTATAAGTGTTGTTTTTGCAAAAATAATAGATACTTAAAGAATGAAGTATGGAATATTTTTATAAGCTTTTATTACATGTTCGTTTTTCAAATTTGCTCGATTTTAAATCCACTTCATTTCGATTTCTAGAACACGCCCGTATTTTTTAACAAAATAGTTCATGCGTTTTTTTGAAAGATAAATCTGATAATGATAAATGTAACAGGTGTCCCAAAATGTATTAACGTAAATGTTCTTTAACAACTTCACTATTTAACCACTTACGCAGTCACTATAACATAGTACTTGAAGAAGGTGCTCCACCAACAAAATCAAAGGCGACTACAAGTGGTCCAATGAATAAAAATATTTTAAACTAGATACTTTGATCGATTCTCTAGATAAAATTATTTGCAGCAGCATAGCAGAGGATGGAATGTTCGTGAAAAGTTTCAAAAAATCCAAAGTTATATTGACTTTTTTAAAATCTAAATGGCCGAAAGTGAAACAAAAATTTGGAGCTACTTACATTGACACATTTTATTTAAAAAAATAATGTTTATTAACTCAAATACTAATTGTTTCTAAGATTATCGAAAAAAAACTCCTAATTTATAAAATTTCTGGATTTAGAATTATTCGATTTATCGACTAATTTTAAAATTTTATTCGTTTAATCGAATAAGTTGAAAATGCCATATATCGATTAATCGTTTAATCGAACAAAAATAAAACCCGATTAATTGAACACCCTATATATGGTAAATGTGCTTTTATAGCTAAATGGACTATAACGTAAAACCTTAATTTTAAATTTACTTTTAGCGGCAGAATAAACAGATAAAATTGGCTATATCGCTAATGCGACTAAAAATGATAGTGACTATAAACGAAAAGTACTGTATTGATAACTTGCTACCATATCCAGGTTAATGCTGTTTTTTAAGGAGGCAAAACAAACAAACAGGCCTCACTTTTCCAAAATTTAAATGGAGCATAAATGTACATACGTTTTGTCCTGCGGCTTTTGACATATGTTTAAAAGTGTTTGCCTTTGTTAAATAAAAACTAATGTCTATTATAAACTATGACAATTTATTGTCCTTATCTTATTTTCTTGTCATGCTTTTGTTAAGACTATGTCAAGGTTGTTGAAATTTTTATTTATTTAAAAGAAATCTTAAAAAGCTACAAGAGTAATAGTATACAAATATTCAGCAGCCAACGAGTTAAAATCTAAAAAAAAAAATGGAATAAACTCATAATCTCATTTTCTATTCATGTTGTTTTATATGTATTTTGTTTGTTTGTTTGTTTAGCAGTCTTATCTAAATTGATTCAATTCGTATTCTTCTTTGTCCATTTCATGGCTCAAGTTTTCATTCATTCTCAATGGCGACAATTCATTGATCTGTCATCATAACGCATGGGGAGTACGATAAGCGACCGAATTGTCTGTGTTAAGTGCTAGTTCGGGCTCGAGATCAGCACCCGTTGCCGTGGTGTAAACAACTTTCATAAGGGCTGTTGTGGGTAAAGGTGCACTTAGACTTGGAGAGCCATCGTATTCTTCTCTTTTATTTAGTGTTGGTATTCGTTTTTTGGGTAGTTTCCGCTTAGTTCGCCACTTGAACTTATCGGCTAGGGAATTTACTGATTTCACAGATGTTTTTTCCACTTTGTATTGTGGCCTCATGAGTTCTACTCTTGGACTAGATTGCACTGCAAAAGCATCTTGCTGGCGTCTCGTAATGATGCGTGATAACTTTAGTCTTGACCTCGTGGGTCTCTCCAGACTGAGTTCAGCTATTGAGTGCATTGGCTGTATGGGTTGTGTTGCCACCAGAGTGGCTGCCATTATGTGTGGAGCCATGGGTTTAGTATACAATTCTGTTTCGTGCATGGAAACACAACGTTTCGAGTCATCTCTCCAGTGATGAGACGGAGCCGAGGAGTCTATAGAGTTGCAGTCTTCATTGCCTCTGGATCGTTGTCTTCTTATTTCCTTTAATCTGTAACCAGTCGAGGAATGGTGACATTGTGATGCTGTGCTTCCACCAGTCATATCGCATTCCATCAGTGAGTTTGCGTCTCCCAACGAGGATAGTTGGGAGATTTGTGTTTGCAGCAGACGATGCTGGGCTGGGTTGTTAGGACCTATTTGGGAGTTAACAAGTGTAGATTGAGAACCCATCGATGCACAGCGATTCCGATGTTGTGAAGATCTGCAACTATTGTTGCAAACTTGATGAGGATTATGATGATGCCCAGTGCCAGCAACAGCGCCCCCTGCACCAACTTGCCCGCCTCCGGTCCCGGTTCCAGTTCCAGTTCCACTGCTATTGCCACTGTTCATGGTTGTAGTTGTTGTTGTCGTCCTTATGCTATCCTGTAGAGAAAGATGATGGCTTGGGTCACGACATTGCAATTGCACAACACGATATGAGCTATAGTGCTCAAGAGCATTATTATTCACCGTTGTATGATGCATGCGTAGCGAACCATTCTGCCTCAAAAGAGCACTGTAATTGTGATTTTGACTCTGGTATTTTCCCGACAGGAAATGGCGCGCCAGTGTGACCTGTACAAAGTAAACAAAAAACAAAGAGAAAAAGAAAGAACGGGAGAGAGATACCAAAAACAAACAACAAATTTTTTTTCCCAAATTTACGAGCATGCACCAATTGCAGAAGTATTAATTAAAATGAATGTGCAACATGCAGTTAAATTTAATCAATTCGGTACCAATTTGTGTGAAAAATTTTTTGAATAAATTTGTGCCAAATTTTAAATTGAACAAGTGAGCATTTCGTGTTATTCCATTCCAAATATGCATTGAGTTAGTTTAAGCATAAAGAGTTAGATAAAAGTAAAAGGGAGAGCATGAAGTAAACGGTTAATGATAATGGCTTAGTGCAAAGAGCAAGCTAACGGAATCTTACCTTGAATGCCTCGCGGAACTTATGGCTCATTATGTTGTACAGCAGGGGATTTATACAGGTCGACAGAAAATACAATACACCCGACGTATAATCCAGTATATAATAAATTTTATTAAAGACTTTGGAATCAATGCCCGAAGTGGAACCATACACAGCCATTAAACGTTGAGCGTGGAAAGGAGCCCAGCAAAGAAAAAATGCAACGGCGACCGCAACTGAAAGAAGAAGAAAAAACATATACATTAAAATGTTGTATTATGGCTATAAACGCTATGCTCTAGTAGGGAGCTTTTAAACCCATATTTAATAATAAGAAAACCTTGCAACGGAAAATATTTAAATCAAATTTCAACAATCTTATTCTTTTCCCGTGGTCGCTTTATCGGGCTAAACCCTCAAATCAGAGATCACATTTGTATGTATTAGTATATAAATCGGTCAGCCGATTACGGTAGTTTGCGCTACTAGTATTTTACTTAGAAAGAAAAGGAAAGAAAATAAAGTTTAGAAGTGCGTTTTAAGAAATTATTACTTTAAAATCTTATGTTTTTTTCTTTTTTTGGTTTATCTTGGTGATTTATGAACTCATCTGGCAAAATTTGAAATTTGACACTTATTCCAGACCATATTGCACCGGTTCCTCTAAAGGGGGTTAACTCAAAACTTATAAATAAACTTTTTTTTTAAATATGTACTCTTATAATTCAAAGAGGAAAAAAACAAATGGTTTTGTTATTTTTGGCGAAAGAGTAGAGAAAATGCTGTAAAATTTTAAAAGTCTTAAGCAGCCCATACACGATTCAATTCAATTGTCAACTGAGTCGGTTGTTGTCCAAATAAAAGCGTGTATGGCTTTGTCAATTGATTAGTTTGACGGTGGTCGAGTTGGTTGAAGAAAAATCAAAAGATTTTGATTTTTTCAAGTTGACTACTAAGTCTTTCAATTCGATTGTACTGCGTTTGCTCGAGTCTCTTGATTAATGTTTGTAGTTTTCTTATGCCAACAAAAAAGTTAAGTATTTTAAAAATTGTCTTTTATTTCATTAAATTTTAAAACTAATTAAAAATCTTTCAATTCAGTTGATGAAGTGTGTGGCCAAGCATCAATTCAGTTGAAAGACTCAGTTGGCAATTGAATTGAAACGTGTATGCGGCGCATAAGACTGATATAAATCTGTCTGTCCTCAATTGAGTGATGTTGTCTTACACTAACACTGTGCAACATTTTTAAGGTCATGGAGTGCGAACTCTTTCTCATATGGAATTTCTCGACCAAATAATCGGAACCAACAAACCCATATTTGGGGTTTTCTAGTTAAACTGCCGTTCAGTGTTTAATGCCTCGTGAACATTTGCCTCAAACTTGGTTTCTTTCTTTCGGCCGGTGGAAAGTCCCTACACAGAAAGAAAAAAATTGTTCTAGATTTAAGTTTTTTTCCACTTAAAACCAAAGCTTGAACTTTTCAGTGGTCGTGCCACTCTATATTATATATATTTGTGTTTTATAAGGTTTGTTTTAAAAACATCAACAACACTAACAAAATATTTTGAAAACTATTTGCTTGTTTTGTGTAGCAACAACAACAACACCACAAGAAGAAAAACATACATTATTTTGATGTAAAAAAGTAAAATAAGAAGCAAAAATTCCCGAATTCTATTTGTTAAAATTATTTAGTTAAATACATAAAATTTCAAAGTAAAATAATTACGGGCATGATGCTGGTGTCTTATAATTGAAACATGTGAAATGAACGGATGGGGGGTAAAAGGGCAAGTTAGAGTAAAAAGATAATACAATTTCTCTTGGTGTTTGGTATTTTCGGATGGAGTCAAATTAAATCCACTTTCGGATTATTTCAATTACGAATCCGTGTTAAACAAACTTAGAAATTCTTGAATCTTTAGATTAATTCTAACGCACTTTTACTTAAGACAACCCCATTTTCGAATTATTTTATTTCAGTTTAGGTGCTTTCTATTTAACAGAAGCTGTTTCGACTAACTATAGTAAAGCAGTGGGGGTTAGATAGCTCCTGCTCCTAAACAAGGGGTGGGTGTATAATTTTTTGGACTTTATGTTCGAACACTCACAGGAGCACTGGGTAAATGTTTAATATTAGCACACCATGTGGTTGCGGTTCCCAGTGCGACTAGGCCATTTGGCAGGTGCACACTTAAATCGAAATCACAACTATGTTACGTACGAAATATAGTTACGTGTTTACTCAGCATTACTCAAACACATTTAGATCTACAAGAAAATTACACCCAGAGAAAAATTATTACAGACAACTCGTTCAGTGTGGTTGCACATAATTTTGAAATATTTTGGTCGCTTAAACCGTACATGTTTTCACCTCAACCATATAATAATAAAATAACCTCCTTGCATTTTTATAATTTTGTTTTAAATAGTTAAGTTGGCTTTAACCATATAGAAACAGTTTTTGTCTATGAGTATCAAACTAACAGCAATTGAACGACAGACATTCCCACGCATTAGTATTTTTCGTTTCTTCCATTACTCTGGATCTACATACATACACATAACTTGCATAAGTCGCAGTTCATTAGTCCCCTTTAACATTACAAAAATTAAAAGGCAGACAGATGAGGTTTGTTTACGTACAGACTTCGTCTTTCTGTCTGTCTTTTAATTTCTGTAATGTAAGAGGGCTCCAAGTAGGCAACTAAAAAAAACCCACATAAAAAAATATAAGAAATTTATAAAGAAACAAAAATCGGTAAACTTAACATCTTCTGCTTAAAATGTGAACTCCATAATATCCTTAAATTGTATGTACTTTTAAGAAAACAATCCTATCCAATTATACATGTGTATTTGTGCACTTCCATCAAAATTTGTCTGCTATGAAGGACTCATTATAAATTCTATTTAGAGCTTTATTTTGGTTTACTTTGAATTGCTTATAAATCTCTTACCTCCCTAAAAAGGCAGCAAAAACAACAAAACAAATGCAAAAATCTTTATGACTCGTAGTTGAGCAAATTGTATTTTGGAAATTTAACTAAACCTGAGTTGGGGGGAACACCAAAAAAGTAGAATATTGAAAACTTCTAATTTGTTGTTTTTGTTCTTGAGAAACAATTACTTACAAGCAGTACAAGAGAAAAACGATAAAAAAAATAAACATTTCGAGTCTTAAACTGTTCATTGACTTGTCATTGAATTTGTTTTGCTCATTATTTTGGTTTTGTTAATTTAAGAAAATTATGTTATTAAGAAATTTGCTGTAAAACAAAGAAGATTTTTCTATTTTGTAATAAAATTTAAGGCAACATCGACACGTTTCTATATTTTCCTTGACAAATACATTAAGAGATTAAATACATACATGTGGATGTGTGTATGCATGTATGTATGCATATTTTTGTTTTGTTTTAAGAATATTCAAACAAACGGCCTTAAACACAATAAAAATACAGACAAATCTAAGTACAAGTGTAGACAAACAATAAACTAATTGCTAATAATAAAGCGTTAGAAAAAGATTTTAAAAATTTAAAAATAAAATCGATAAGAAAATTTCAGGAGAGTCTTGCAAGTATGACTAAGATTATTAAAAAATATCATTCATTAATATTGCATCGATCTTAATTCTACATAAGCAATCGCTCGAAATGGTGAGATATCGAGAATTGGTTCGAAAATACGAACAAATGAAGTCTTTTATTCAATTTCTTTTTACTGCAGAATCAAGGAAATTTACGTTAAAACATACGGAGCTGCTACTGTTGGAATTTTATTCAATCGAAAAATTGCAGGAAATTACGAATACTAATGTATCGATGACTGAGTTGCAAACATTTTCTATAATTTGGTAGCGTTGTTCATCCGTGAATCAATTGATGACGATCTAACAGAATAAACTGATCGTAAATGTCAAAATGTAAGCAGAGTATGACAGTTCGTTTGACAGCTTACCCTATCGTTCGTTTAATCGAGCTTAACAAAACATCATCATGATCGTTAAAAATAGTATTTTTTATATTTTATTTGGCATCCATACACTGTTTAGTGGTGCAAGTTGTAAAAGTCACTTTCACCCTTTCTTCGGCTACTTTAAGGAATCCATTTATTAGCATTTTTGTTGTATCGTTCGTAGGCCTTCGTAAGACATGAACAATGCAGCGCCACTTTCATTTAAGAATTTCTTTCCTTATTGGAGTTTGTTATGTTTCTCTTCGCAGCCTTTCGTTGGACTGAGGCTTGCATACCCTTATGATTCTCGGCAAACTTCGGTTAATAAAAACTTGCTGTAAGTTTATATATTTCGTGTGCCTGCGTTCCAAGACTTCAATCTTTAGAGAAGTACGGATTTAACGCAGGAGGGGAAAAGTTTGGTTCTGCTGAATATACGAAGAGACCGCCAGATGGTTTCCTGTACATCTTCACAAGCATCTCCTGTAGGACTTAATATACAGGTAGCTGAATTTTGAAACACATTTGAATTCTTCTTCATTTATGGAGAACGTCCTTTTATTTAATGAGTTTATACGCATTATATTGGTCTTCGCTAAGTTGATCTTCATACTAGATTTTTCAGCTTAATTTTGTGTGGCTGCGATCTTTGCCGCCATGTCGTTGAATTTGTGTAAAAGTAAGCAGATATCATCAGCATAATCGAGATTTTCCAGCGTTCTCTGAAAGCCCTACGACATTCCTCTTCCCTCACAGGCTGCTCTTTTCATAATGTTGTCCCGAAATATGTTGAAGAGCGGGGGTTATTGAATACAACCTTGCTTGTAGAGGCATCTTTGCTTGTAGAGTTCATTAAATTTAATTTTCATTAAATTATTTTTATGAAGAAAGGAATTTTACAACATGAAAATTAATTAAAATTGTTATCGATAATTTTTCATTCTTGACGGCAGCTGGGGCTCGAACCCAGGCTTTTTACGGTTAGGTTACCCTTACCCTGCCTTTACACATGCAAATAATTACTTGCAAGCAGTGTATACATATTATCAACGAAAATGTCGAAGAAAAAGCCGAAAGTCTTGCAAGTAGCTTGAGTGTTTACACAGTCAAAAAAAAAGATAAAGCCATGTAATAACGAAATAAATTTAATAATTTCTTCTTTATTTAATTTTCGGTTCATCTTGATGAAAAAATTATGTTTATTTTATAAAACATGTGACTACCGATATCATAATACTGAGAAAATATTTTGATTAATAATTTTTATTTTTCAAAATGCTTAAAATTCATGATTAAAATTACCATTAAGATGCGTTGTTGTATAGTTGTGCTCTTTTTTATTTGTTATTTTTTATAAATACACAGAAAATCCGCTATAAACATAACTTTTATTTTACTAAATACTAGTAGATTGATACAAAAGTCATCCACCGCAACACTGTTTCTTCATTTGTCATTTTACTTGCAGCAAGTGTCAAAAATTTACTTGCAATCAAATTCTCTTGCAAGTTGAGCTGCAAGTACGAAATATTTTATGGTATTAGTGAAAAAGTGTGAGTGTATTGAGTTTTTCGAACTTGCACTTGCAAGTTTAAACCCTAGATTACATGTTTCGATTGCAATCACTCAATCTCTTCAGAGGGGTTTGCCGTTTAACCCTCACAGCCATCGACAACTGCTGACGTCAATAGTCAAAAATGAATCCTTAAATCAAATGGTATTTAACCTTAAAAATTTGGATTAAAAACCATAAATAGTTCAACAAAATAACCACAATACTAATTATTGTTAAAGCTAAGGCACGAGCTCTATGTTTGCATTTGTCCTTCAAGTTGTGCTGAAAAAGGTCAACAAGAAAAAAGAAAGACAAAAAAATGAAAAACAAAAAAATGTTCTTTGAACTTCAAGAAGAATTCTTGACAAAAAGTACGAAAAAACAGAAGTAAGGAACACCATGTTAAATCAATTTAAAATGGATAATCATTCAAAAGCAAATTTCGATCTTCCACAGGTTAAAATACAATTTGGTTTAAGCATTGATGTTTGACTATTGACGTCAGCAGTCGTCGATGGCTGCGAGTGTAAAACGGCAAGTCCATCTGAGAAGATCGAGTGGTTGCGATCGAAACATGTCATGGTAACCCGCCGGCCGCGGTTCGAATCCCGGCCACGGTCAAGAATGAAAGATTATCAATAACAATTTTAATTGATTTTCATGTTGTAAAATTCCTTTCTTCATAAAAAAAAAATAATTTAATGAAAATTAAATTTGATGAACTTTAGCCTAATTAAGAATTTTAAAAATTATTCCAGATAGCTAAATGTGAAAGGGATTCTAATGACTGCTCAAAGTCAATGAAGACTAGGTGCAGAGCTTATCTCCCCATTCAACTGACTGTTCTAATTTTATCCTTAGATTGCCGGAATCCAGCTTGCTCACTTAGTTGATCGGCATCCGATGCAGTTAGCTACGAACCTTTTTTTATAACTCTGGGTCTGTATTTTTTGGGCTATAATCAGGCCTGTCACAGAAATCAATTTCGATCGAAAGTGATTTCGTTTAATGTGAAGCAAGATACAAAATCACTTTTACTTTCGATCGGAATTGATTTCTGTGACAGGCCTGTATATCATTCCTTATACAGGGTGGTCCAAAAGTCACGCATGCGTGTAAAAAAACCATAAAAGAATAAAAATCAACAAATAATTTGTACATGCATATGTGACTTTTGGCCCACCCTGTATAAATGCTGCATGTTTCCTCCATTTGAAAACTGTGTAGAATTATGTCGAACCCACTGCACCATCTGGTCTTTTTTCATTTTTATTTTATTAAGTCTCCGTTGCTGAATTTAAGAGGTTTTGTTGCTGTAAAGTTCTTCCGAGTAAGTTTTCTAGTTATATTAACTAGATTCTTCGTTCGATAATTCGTAGATGCAATTTCGGCTTTTCTGGAAAGCTCATCAGTCTAATTGCGTTTATATATTTTTTTAAATTCGTGTCAATAAAATGGTATCTGGCGCGTTAAATTATTTTTTCATTCCGCGTCATTGATTTATTAATACGTGCTTTTGTATCTCTTTCAAAGATAAACGCCCAGGTAGTATATTAGATCAACTGCTTTCTCTTTACATAAGTTTGTTTTAAGAGAAACACATAAAATCAAATTTATTTAAAGACTTAATATAAGCTTTAGAAAATTTTTCATTTTTCGAAAAACGTTTTTTGCAAAAAACATGATTTTGAAATTAAACCAAAACACGCATATCAAAAATGGGTAAACTAATATTGGCCATAGCAATAAATATGAAATTGAGTCTATATTTTCTTTCTAAAGATTTGATATAAAATAAAAAATATTCGAAGTGGAATTCTACACACATTCGCTCTCTTGATTTTATTACTTGTAAAACGGTCGCCGTAGCCTGCATGTACGTTAACACTCACACTCATTAAAGATTTATGTGTTTGGGAATTCTGCTAAGGATACAGGGATACTATTTTATTCCAATTGTTATCATAAACTTTTGTAATTTGCACTAGAGTTTCCAGTTTGCGTTCTTTAAATTACATTATTGTTATTCAATTATCATTATTCTACACATTCTCAATTCCTTTCTTCCACTTTTCCTCTCTGGTACATATTTATTATCTTCACAAATCAAAAGTCATGTTTTTGTTGTTTATCATTTTGTTTCTCCGTTTGCTTTTACCACATACAAATCCCTTGTTCTGCTTCTTCTTACATTTGGGATTAATAATAAATTCTGCTACATAGAATTTTTTTCTTCATTTTATGGAGTATGTTTCCCAGCAAACACAGAAATACACCCTATGTATTGCCAAACGTATTTCCTGGATGAAAAATATTAGTGCGGCAATAATCGATTTTGTATTGCGGAAGATACTTTCTTCGGGAAGAAACGTGTCTCGATAGCAATACGAAAATGATTCTTCTAGATGATAAACTAGCAATATCGCCAACCATAAGCGTCAAAAATATCATTAGGATGATAAAAAGAAGAGTTTGCATTTGGAAAAATATTCCAATTCTTTTAAAATAGGGTCCGTATAAGGTTAAAGTTTGATTTAATTGAAAAGGAAACAGATTAATATTTAACCGATTTTTTTAATTTTTTGGATTTAATAATTTGATTCATTTTTATTTTTGTCGTACGTGTGTATTAATTTTATTTCTCTGTCTATATTGTCAAAAATGATAAAAGGAAGAAAACAAAGTAAATTTACACAAGGTAGACTCATTTGGGAGTGTAGACATGCTGCTCTATAAAAAGAACCGAGTTGTCAAAATTGTCTTCATATAAAACAAAAACAATTTAACGCACACATGTACAAATTTTGGCTCATATACACGAACTTTGACGTTTGGGTTCCAACTAGGAGTAAACAGCTGACAAACATATGGGCCAACGAGTTTACCTTGTGTAAATATACCTTGGAAGAAAATAAAAAAATTCCTTTGATTACACTAGCCAACAAGGTTTTGGACTGGAGCAACCAAATATCTTTCCTGCGGTAATTTGGTGGGCTGAATTCAAATCTGTTATTGGGTTTTCTCTATCACGCCAGGCTTTGGAGACACGAAAAATGTTTTTATTCGTTTTTAACATAAAAAAACACTAGTTTATTTAAAAATCAATGAATTTTCAAAAGTGAATGGCGTTATTTGAACGTCGTTTGTATTTTGTTGGTTCGGCTTCACGTATTTATAAGATTTAAGCAATAGTCTTCCAGCATGCTTTGTCTCCAAATCCTTTAAAAATCACGCTTACTGCACCTAGTTTTTCTTTGGAAATAATCTAAATGCGAATATGCAAAACATTGTCGGTGTCCACGGTTTGTCCAAATTTCTGGCTGCAAAACCAAAATAATGTATAAATGCATATTTTAAAAATTTTGTTATTGCATATAATTTTTTTCCAACCAAAAATTCACCAGACACAAAGCAAAAATAGCTTGAACCAGTAACACACGATCTCCCTGACGTGCTCAAGCACTACTATTTTGAAGAGTTAGAATGAATGTGGAATTGTGTCAAATAAAAAATTTTGAAATTGTAGAGTCAGTATTGCCAGCATGCAATAAAAAATGAACAATACGTGATAGCCCAATTTGCGAGTTTTGAATTCAGCGCACCCAAATTATTTAAAAAACATGCTTCGTTTCTGCAGTCAATTTTTTTCCAAATTTGCAGACCAGTGTTATTTTTTGTTAGATGACAATTTGGGGATATTGCTAAACTATTGCCTTATACCGTGTTCAGATATACCTTTTTATTGAATCAATATTCGGTTTATTGCAATACTTATCTTTCTGTTTACATATACACAATTTATCTAACTCAATTTATATAACTACTACATACAACATATAACGTAAAGGCGCCCGTACACGACATGTTTTTGTCATCTGACATGTCAAATTTCCCACTGCAAAATACATACATGTCGTGTGTTACCTTTTTAACTTTGCTTCTGTAAAAGTCAGACGCAAAGTCATCTGACAAAATTTCAATTAGAGCGTGCTCTATTTTCTTCTGACAAACCATCTGACATCAGAAAGCTATGCCGGAAAAAAACCGGCAGCGGCGTCCACTATTGGCGTAATCATTAGCCGGCTGAAGTTAATTTTTTACAATACCGAGATATGTTTGATCATCTTACCATTGAATAGAATTTATGTGAATATACATATATATATATATATAAAAACCGTTTTATTATAAAATCCTAAATTGGTATCTTTGAATTAAAAGAAAAAAATGTTAAGATAGCTGAACTATTTTACGGCGCAAATAAAACTTTTCATGGCGGCAGCAAGTTATTTTGAAACCGAGCACTACTTTGGTTTCTGCAATAACAATGCGAAAAAAACAGAGACAATGTCAGAAGCAAATTAAATGTACGTTTGTGACCGAATATTATAAAGCTTATGTAAAACAGCGATTTTGACAGACATGCACAATTACATGTGACTTGAAAATTTGACATGTCAGATGACAAAAACATGTCGTCTATATGCTCCTTAAGCAAAAATGTACATGTATAAGCAAAATGTAAACAACTTTTGACATCTTTAAAGAATCAACATCTGGCTTTTGCGCAGACCTATTAGATGGGCCTTTGTTTTGTTGCAATTTCAGTTGCCAAATGTCAAAACACTTTGTTTAGTAAGTTGTGTTTGCTCACTAAACACACTTGTGACAGGGTCGCATTTTAATTTTACTCAATATTTATAACAATTTCGTATTAATTGAGCAATAACTAAATTGCAATTTCATATGGATAATTGAGCTCAATAATGTCATTTATTGCGTAGAACTCAATTAAGGTGCATATCTGAACACGGTATTAGGGGATATCTTATATTTGTTTGCAGGGTTGTGTTGCATGTAAGTATGTATGTAAATATGTATCTACGTTTATGTCAATCTCAATAGTCAGTCTCCTGTTATCCTTAATTTTGTTTGTGTTTGTTACACTCATTTAGAAATACATAATGACAAACATTTTTACAACATGATTAGAAGGCTTATTTGTGTTTCACCTAAAACAAATAAAATTGCCTTTTTTAACATTTTGTTATACGGCATATAATTATGTTCAAAAGGATCTATGTGTCTGTCTAAATTGTAAATTCTCTGAAAAAATATTATAACAGAATATCTA
The DNA here is from genome assembly GCA_963931875.1 of Pollenia griseotomentosa. Classification (NCBI taxonomy): domain Eukaryota; kingdom Metazoa; phylum Arthropoda; class Insecta; order Diptera; family Polleniidae; genus Pollenia; species Pollenia griseotomentosa. The sequence goes on from OZ007560.1 coordinate 5,201,986, forward strand.
AAGAATTTACGCATTTTATCTCCAACAAAAGTTGTATAAATAAAATTTAAACGAGAAAATTAAGAAATATATTTCTGACATGTCGAGTCAAAAAAGTTACACATGAAGGATCTCCATATGAAGTAAAGGAGAAAAAAATTTAACAAAAATCTTGATTTCTATAAAAAAACAAATTTTTATGACAAAAAATATTGAAACAAATTACGATAGGAAATCTAAGTAAGGTACCTTAAACTTAATGTTTGATCTGCCAATAATTATACTAGTTTTATGATCAATCTTGTGCATTCCTTTTCTCATTAGCTATTTATCTTATGGTGTTTTCTTTTCTACAAAAAAAAAAAAAAAAAAAAAAAAAAAAATGCCACCTTGTTAAAAGGTGCATGTATAAAATGTCTTGCAAACATTCTAATAATGCTATTTCTTATTTGACGAGAACAAAACACAAAATTGGATCGCCCTGTTTTGAACAACAAAAAGTTTGTTTTTCAAAAAATGTGTGTGCGTGAGCAAAGTACTCATGAAAGTACATTTTTGACACTATTGAGGTGAATAAAATTTCACTAGCCCTGGGGCCAAAATGTATTAACAAAGTGACCTTAGTACTACAACCATGAAACAATAGAAAAAAACACAGGCATTTTGTTGCTAGAATTGAGACAGCAAATGTCAAAATGATTTATTAAAAAAAGTAAATAAGCAAAAAACATGACGACAAACGTCACATACGAAGAAAATCACTGCAACAGCTGTTCTTGTGAGGTCACTTTATTAGTACATTTTGCCCTGGGGCTACTATAAATTTTGACATAAGTGTAGAAATTTTTGACAATTTTAATTCAACATAAAACTTTGTTACCGTTTCACACACACCCTATAAAAGAAATATACATAAACCAACATTTTTTTATTGACTGATTTTAAATGAATAAGTCAAAGAACAAAATTCATGACGAACTTTCAATTTCTTTTGTTTGTTTTTCATAAAATATGTAAACAAGAAAATATCGTTGCCAGATTGCCGATTTATTGCCACCAAGTCAATAAGATTTTTTGATTTGACGATTTTTTTTAAACAATTGTATATATTGTTTATCAATGACAACCTACTATTAACAATGTAATTCTAATGTTTTTAACTGTAAAATAATAGAAAAAAAACTATTCAAATTTAAAATTTTTACTGTCCTAATAAAAGACGATTTTTTCCTAACTTCGTCTGGTAGCCTTATAACTAGGGCAACCAAAAAAAGCACTAAAAAAACAGTTTTAGGCTCTTAAAAAAAGCGCTTAAAAACATTAAAATAAGCTGTTAAAATATAAAAAAAAGCAATTTAAAATTGTTTATTTTCCACTTAATTCGTTTAATACGTTGGTATAGTAAAGGCCCAACCAGAATGTGAATAACGTAACTTAAGCAACTGAGCAAATACATGTAAATCATTGGTGTAAAACCATATTGAACTTAAGGAAACTTTATGTGAAGTTTTATAAAACTGTCATTTGCTTAAGCAAGGTGCGAAACTAATCGCTCATTCCGTACGGAATCAATGTTTTTTTATGTTCTTTTTGTTATTTTAAATGCATTTGAGAGGCTTTTTGTTTCCTTTTTGACAGTAGCTTAAGTTTGTTTATGCACATTCTGGTTGGGCCTTAAGTAATAAGTTGATGCAATAAATTTTCAAAAAGAAAACTATGTCTGTTTGGAGTCAGCAAGTTCTTGTACATAGAAAAAGTTCTTATTACGTCTGCAGATGTTAAGGGAGCATATTTAAAATTGAGTATTTGCTCTGAAGTATATTTTATACGATTGGACTCATAATTCCGCTTGGCTCCCAAAATATATGTTCACTTAGAAAACCAATGAAAGATTTTTCGTTTCCAATTTTGTTACAACTTAGTGTAAAACCCCAAAATTTGCAGAAATTAACAATATTTGATATACAGAGAAATTCTTAATAGCTAAAACTATATTAAAAAAGCAAAAAATAAGACGCTACTATACCAAAAACAGAGAGAAGGGGAGCTAACAGACGTTACTTTATACAAAAACTATATTTAAAATGAAATAAGACGTTACAAAGTATAATGGTAAAAGACGTTACATACTGAGGAATTTGATCGTAAGAATACAGCTATGGAATTTTCGAGAGAAAATAACTTAAACAAGCAAATAATAAAATAAGTTGATAAAAAGGCCTAATACTAAAAACAAAAACACATAAAAATTATACACAACACTATAAAAAGTACGTTCCAGTACCGCTAAGACAGAGTTGCATAAAAATCAAGTAAGAAAGTATAGTCGGTCAAGCCCGACCGTATAATACCCAACACCACAGTATTTTAAAACAAGTTTCGAGAGTGTTTGGCTATATGAATAGGGATCTATTTATGTTTTAAATTACTATAGTTACTGATGGGCAGAAATTTACCCTATCTCCCCTCGTGGTCCTATTTTTTAAAAAATGCATACCTTACGTGTCCATATAAATATGGATTTATCTACATATGTCTTAAATTGCATTAAAATTGGTTTGATAGTGGGCACATAGACCCTCTTCCGGATAGCAGCTTGTATGGGGGCTATATTAAATTATGGACCGATTCGCCCTTGTGCCAATTAGAACCCACGTACCAAATTTCATTAAATTATCTTTAAAATTGCGACCTATACTTTGCACACGAGGTCACATGGACAGCCAGCCAGCCGAACGGACATCATTAGATCGACTCAGAAAGTCGGTATACTTTAGGACCAATATTTTAAGGTGTTTTTCACATCAGCACAAATGCATAATGCATCCAATCTTCAGTTTAGCTATAATAACATACAGAGATAATATAGGTTTTTGGGATGATATTGTTCAAGGGAAGCACAAAATATTACCATAACGTTGAACGATTTTTTTAACCAGAGTTGTTACAGCACAGAAATGGTTGATTTTTTAGTATTTATAAAAAAAGTTGCACATAAAAATAAATAATAATAACGATTTTTGCAAAATATTATTAAATAAGTTTTTTTTCGTATGAAAAAAATGAAAAATTATCTTAAAATGACAAAATAAGTAAAAAAAAGCCGATATCGCAAAAATAACTAAAAAAAAGCCGATATTGCCAAAATAAGCAAAAAAAAGCCCTAACAAATATAGCTCATTTTCTTTGTTTTTTTATGGTCGGAATTTGTGTTCAATCAAAATCTTTCTATCTTGTAAACCAAAAAATAAGCATTTGCTTTTTTTTGGTTGCCCTACTTATAACTATATAAACAGAAGTCACCTTTTTACAGGGTATTATCGACACTGTCGATTTATACGGGGCGTAAAGTGCAATGCCTTATGCCATTAGTAAAGGTGAGTGTTTTAGAATAAAACAAGTCAAACTTTTAGAGAGCAAAGCATTTTTAAGAAACGACCACCAAATTGCATTTTTTTAAATAAAATGTCACATTTTTTTAGAGAAAAAAAAAACACTATTAATCTTATTCACATACTTTAATTTATGTCCTGCCAGTGTCGAAAATTTTTCCCATCACTGTTTCTCCTTAAGAGAATGTGACCGCCATCATTTAAAATATTTCGAGCTAGTGGATTCGGGTGCAATTCCAGCCTTTTTGAATATTTTACTGCACATTTCGTCATCACCTTGTGAGTATTGGAGTTTTTGACATACCAGAAACAGCTGTGATTATTCGAAGTAGTTTATTTTGGCACCTGTGAATTTTCTTCGATATTAAAAGGCTGTGACAGTGCGCCGTAACTAAATACGGAGGGAAGCATGATTCCCGACGGAAGTTGAATGTTCTATGTACGCATCTATTGCTCATTGACCTTTATCCTCTATTGTTTAACCATATTTCCAGTTGAAATATACGATCCTGAAAGTGGCAAGATGCTTTATGACAGATTTCGTGTATCATCGGCAAATACTGAAGTTTGGGTGTTGTTGTTTGTTGGCATGTCCGAAGTATATATGTAATAAGTATAACAGGAGACCCAAGATGCTGCCTCGTCGGACACCAGCGTAAAGTGGCTAAGGACAGCTTGAAAAATAGGAGCGACTAAGAAGCTTTCTAACAGCTTGTGTGTGTTTAGCTTTAATTTATATAATAAGCATTCATGCCAGGCGTATTTATTTTTTCAAAGACTATTCTTATAACGTTTACTATCCTTTGGGTTTTCTCCTTAAACCGAATTGACGGTTTGGAATACATCTTTTTTAATTTTAAATCCTGGTTAAGTTTGACACTAGACGTTTCTCAAATAGCTTTGTTTTATTAGATAATAAGCTAAAAAGCTTATATGAATCAACTTTTGCGTGATCTTTTCCTGGTTTGTGCAAGACCATTTGCACCAAACACTATAGTGGAGTTTAGTGATTGATGCAAATCGTCTAGAGAAATTTTATGAAATCTATAAAAAAAACTCTGTGTATCTTGTTGTTGGATTAAACAAAAGAACTACGATATTTTGCATTTGCTATTTCGCAAAACCATTTGCACCAATCCCTGAACTCCGCTTATATTCACAGCCAATATATTTGTGCCTTTGCTAGTAGTAAAAGAAATAAGTCTAATACGGACTTTCCGCCATTTAATTTTGTGATCATATTTTGATTTACATTTAGGTGAAATATTATTTTCATCCGAACTTTTTTAAAAAATTAGTTAGAAAATAGATAAATTTGGTAAGATGAAATAGTTTTTGTTTATTCTATAAAACTTAAGAACTACAACTTAATTTCAGAAAACAGGAGCGCAATGTTTCGTATTTGATTTCCGTTTTGTTTCTATCCTATAAAACTTAAGCAATAAAACTTAATTTAAGAAAACAGGATTGCAATGTTTCGTATGTGTCTGATTTCCATTTGGTTTTTCTTACTTTTTCAATACAAATAAATTGTGTCTGCTAAAGGATTGCAGATGTTAACATTGGAAAAAAAATTCACAACAATATTTTTACTTACTCAACATTCGTATGACACGAGTTTGTGCACTGATACCCCGATTAACATCGTAACATCGTCTTGGCACGGCCTGCAGCAGTCGGCTCCTTTTCAATTTAACTCCTATTAGCACATAAAGAACACATATTGCTGTCATGGGTCCACCAAAGAATATAAAACCCGATACCGCAAAAACATGTGCAAAGAAGTCATTGTTTATCTGTGTTGGAAAAAATGTTTTAAATTAAATTCTATTGCAAATATGAATGTACATATGGGAGTTTATATATTAGATCAGCGCACTATAGGGAAGTTTACACCTTTTTTTGCCCAAAATTCAAAATTTAAATTTTTGCACTTTTTTTCTGCTTAAATATTAAAGAAAAAAAATAACAAAGTAAAAATCTCTTTTAAAAATTTTCGGTAAAATTTATTTCCCGTTACTTATGGTGTTTTCTTTTCTACAAAAAAGGTGACATTTTATTTAAAAAAAAATGGAAATTGGTATCTGTTTCTTAAAAATTTTGCTCCCGAAAAGGGTGGCTTGTTTTATTCTAAAAAAACTCATCCTTTTCGGGAGCAAAATTTTTAAGAAACAGACATCAAATTGCATTTTTTTAAATAAAATGTCACATTTTTTTGTTGAAAAGAAAACACTATTAATTAGTTGTGTTGCCTGCGATTTCTAAATTAATTATCAAGTAAATAAAAAATGGATTGATTAATTAAGGCTAAGTCACATAGAACCCTTTGGTCTTTGTACGTCGCTTTTTTCAACTAACAACCAAGTTGATGTACAGTTTTTCTTGTGTGCACTAATGTTGGGCAACTTTTACCTTTCGACGTACGTTGACCTACTGAAAACTATCTATTTATTTATTATTTTATTACAACCTTAATTAGTACAAATAAGACTCGAGGTCTTTTACAGCACCTCAAACAAATATAAATAATTACTCAAAATATAGTTTTAATGAACCTAATGCCCGTAATTTCTACAAATAGATATCTGGCCGTGTTCGTACCTAACAGTTGTCTTTACCTATCCGGTAACACAATTGTGGTAATTTAAACGTAAATTTTGCCTACGTGAATTAACTTTCGAGAATCGATAGTGTAAAAAACGCTATTCTTTAACCCGTAGGTAAGAAATACGTTTAAATTTTATGAAAACCATAGATATCTGTACACAGCTAGATATCTATTTGTAGAAATTACGGGCATAAGTACTAAATTAATAAGTACGTTAAAACTTCAAGTAATATAAACAAAATTAGTCATACAACAAAGAAAAATTAATTACTAATTAACAAAAAGTTTTTTTACTGCCATTTTGAAAGCCGATACACGGGGATCGGTTTTAATATAAATTGGTAAGTTATTCCATAATTTCACAGCACTAATAATTTGATTTGTTTTAATTAAATTTTTTGTGTTGTGTGTCAGCAGAAATAAAATAAAAAATAAAATATATAAACTAAAATTAAATAAATAAAATTGTCGGAATCTTGATTAAATATCCGTTATTAAAGTATTAATTTTGTGCCCCTCCTCTGCTGTTCCGTAAGTGACATCAAAAAAAAAAAAAAAAACTGACGTATAGAGTACAAAGGATTCTATGTGATTCGGCCTTAATTAAGGAGACTTTCGAATATGTACTTTGATAATATAAAGTGAAATGTTAGGGAACTCACAACACCATAATAGTTCTCTTGGACAATCTATTGTCTTCCGAATTTAATATATTTTTGCTGCAGGTATCTTAAGACTTTTTTAAGAAACGCATTTTTTCAGTTGACTACTGCGTTTCAAATTCAGAGATATTTGATTTATAAACAGAAAAAAATGTTCGCTAATTTTTTTTAATTAAAGCATTTATCAAAAATAAAATCAGTTTTAATTAAAAATTTAATCAAGTTAATTACACGTTTAATCAAGCAAATTAAGCGTTTCGTTGGTACTATTAATTTGTTTAATGGTGCAATTTTAGTTAATTTTTCAAACTTCAATGTTCGTTTTTTAAAACAAAAACAAAATTCTAAAATTTGTTTTTGTTTTAAATGTAATTTTTTATGCGAACGTTAACGTTCGAAATCGTTAAGCTGGCTGTAAATATCACAAATTTTTAAATTGAAATCAATTTTTATTTTTTTCTCTGTGGCGAGTAAATCGTAACGAAGCTGACATTTAAGGTCCAATTAGACGTGACATAACCAAAATTTAATTGGTTTGTATGGTATGTTTATGTCGTTTTGGTAACACAGTGGTGATGGTAATACAGTTTTGCTATGGTTATGTCACGTCTAATTTGAGCTTTATGACCATTGTATATCATATATTGCTTATGGCAGGTATTTCGAACATTTCAAACATCATGAATACATAATGTGACCAACGTTTTCCTTATGCCAGTGCATGACTAAAAATTTAAGAGGAAGGGAAACTTTCAAAGACCGAATCTTAAAATTCATTTAATTTGACCAAGTCGTTTGGTTAAAAATTAGTTTTGGCCGAAAAAAAACGAAAAATTTCCCATAGTGCAGCGCTAAAAAATATATGAATACATATGTATATAAAATATTAAATTTATGTGGTAACGTAAACTGTTGCCGGAAATCTAAAAAAAAAAAATTAGAGAAAAAAGATTTTTTACATTACTTTTTGCATTTTGTTCTTACACTCTGTAAAAGAGTCTTATTCGGGTATTTTACACAAAATTAAACGAGTTACAATCGAGCAATAAGCAGTCAAGTTAAGGGCCATTTACTAAAGTATATTTAAAGTAAAATACAGCCGAACTTCCCTATATTGAATCTGCACGGGACCGGAAAATAACTTCATTATATAGAAACTTAATTATTAGGAACTTATTTTTTTCACTTTTGCACAAAAAAAAAAACCATATAATTTAGTTTGAATTACACTCCAACTTCCGACGGTTACACATTTGAGCATTGCTTCATCAATAGATATCCTTAACAAGTCACGTTCGAACATATTTGCATTTAGTGTTTAATTGCCTTCTACATTATTATTTTACTTATTTATTAACCCCCGTATTCATAAACGATTATTAAAATCAACAAACGTTCATTAAGGAAAATTTTCATACAAAATTTGTTTTGTAATCCTTTATTAAATTTAAAATATTTTTATGAATACAGGCATAAGAGTTTAAATACAATAACAAGATACATAACAATTGAATTAACCGTGCAATAGTAACATTCAACTTGTTGTAGTGAAGCAGATCAGAGTCTCTGGCGGAAATCAAACTCACAACCCTCGTGCTGATAGACTTTCTCACTACCAACTCCCACCACATTTTTAAAATTACTTATTTGATTATAAAAAGTGCTGGAAAATAATCTGCTAAACAATAGAAATTTTGTGTTAATTTTAACTAATAATTTTTTTTTAAAGAAATGCTAATTCGACAGCTGATGGGACTTCTTTTTTTTTTTTGTTATTTTCTTCTAATGGGGATCCTATAATTTATGTATTTTGCTTTTTTCTCTTAATACAGTGTAGTTTGTATACGTAAGAGAAAGTTTTTGGAATAATTCATCATAAGCATGCAGTTAGGAGAAATTTTTATTTTTTAAATTTTGTTTATTGTTAAGAAAACTTCACTGAATAGAAATTCTTACCATGTGATCTCAATACACTAAAATTGCAGTGTTAAAGCTGTGCGTTTCGAAATCAATTCATAATCACTATAGAGAAGTTCGACTGCATATTAAAATATGAAGTCTTTACATTAAACTACGTGCAAAACATGTTTGTGGACACGAGTTTTGTAAACAAGCGTGTCCACAATTGTCAGAATATTTTTTATTCGTATATTGCCCCAAAAAATTTAAATAACTTGGTAGTTTAAAACTTGATTTTTGTGCTTTGTATCCTTTTGAAAAGGCAATATCGTGAAGAGTAAGATCTATATAAAAAGTAACAAAAATAATTAATAGATAATGAACATTTTGTTAAAAAAACCCAAAAAGTACATATTTATTTTTGATTTACCGATTTTCAATCGATTTTAAGAATGTGATCCTGTTATGCAATGTATTAAAAAATATTCTAGCAAGTTTCGGATACTAAACGTATGTATGTTCAGACCAGTGATGCCAACAGTAGGGAATTTTCCCTTTTTGTAGGGATTTTTTCGGAAAATTTCAAGCGTAGGGAAAAAAGGACAGATGTTTTATTTTAGGGCAAATGTAGGGAATTTTCAAAATATTATTTCATTTTTAATATATTGTCTTAAATTTCGTAAATATTCGTCTTATTTTTATTTAAAAATTAAAATTTCTCATATACAATAGCACCAAAGTACAAATGTAGTATTTTTTAACAGAAACCCTATACTTTGAGTCCTTACAGCCTGGCAATCTGCAACAATTGCCAAAGTAATATAATCAAATATTATTCGCAACCTAATACATAATTTGGAGGCGACGAATATTTTCGTTCGCATTTGCGAACTATTCTTCTATTTTTGCTATTTGCATTCGCACTCACATTCGCTAAAATGAATGCGAATATTAAAAGCGAATATCTAATTAAGAAATTTTTACATAGAAATTAATTTGTAAAAAACACACCTTCTTAACTTAGAGAAATAAAACAATATAATTTTGAATTTTCAAATAATGTCTAATGAAAACTTTTAAGGATAAGGAAGGATATATTTTTAAAAGAAAATTTTTTTTATATTTTTTTTTAGGGGAACTGAAGAAAATATTTTTTTAAAATTTTGCAGAGGAAATAAAAAATCAAATACGAAGATTGACTATGTTTCGTCTTTAGATTAAAGGATATATAGTGGCGTTTCTGCCAAAAAGAAAAAAATTTTATTTGTCACACATTTTTATTTTTGAAATTTAATATATACATATTTATTTTGGGTTTTTCTTGCTGTTAGTAAACGCTTTTATTACAATATTTACAAACTGTTAATAAAATAAATCAATAAATTCTTAGCGTAGGGAAAAATTTTTTGGCTGTAGGGAAAAAGGGGATTTTTTTTAGACACGTAGGGATTTTTTGAAATTTCTCCTGGCATCACTGGTTCAGACCTAACAAATATTTGACGAAAAAATACAAAAAAAGCGTGACCAGTAAATTGATAAAACGTCAACTTTATTTTGAATAATTTGTATTGATTTACTAAACTTTATTTGAAAAAAGTATTATACAATTATAATTTACTTTAGAAACTGTTAAATAATGTTTAAATAACGTTTGATTTAGCCAAACGTTTTGCAAAAGCAAATAATTTTTAAATAAAAGTAGGGGGTAACGTGTAGGTCGTCAAATATTTAATAGGTGTGAACATAGCTTAAGGAATACACCTAACTGTGTCAAAGAAATCTTTTTTTTTAAGGCTGGTCTAAATTACATATCGCACTTGATCATAAAGAGGATATTAACTAAAAATTTTTTATTTTTTCGCTTTGTGGATAAAATCGACACGTAATATGCTTATGGTAACGAAACGGTTGGATTAAAAATTCTTTTTCATATGACTTTAATAATAAATTAAAAAATGTTTTGGTTCTATTGAAAATGTTTAAATTTTACGTTAATACCGTTTTTATGATTAAGTGCGATACAGATATTGTGTAGAGTCTAGATGCAATATTTAAGAAACTACAAACATAAGGACAAACTTATATGTTGTTGGCCTTATGTAGAAAGGCCCTAACTCATATAATTGCAACTTTAGAGAAGAAAATAAAAACACAATAGCAAATATAAAATTGCTTGAAAACCCGCACTTTTTATTACTATTGCATTGAATTTTTGTGACGATGTGTATTTGTGTGAAATATATAGGAATCACTTACAAACTCCATTTGGAAAAAATCTTGTTTGGGGCTTTCTAAATGAGACTAACTATATAGCCTTTCCTTCTTTGGCAAAGGGTATAAAACAAATAAGTATAATGAAAATTTTGCTTTTTTATTTATTTTAAACAACATTTCTTGTTAAAGCACCCATTATTTATACATTTTATTTTTATTTAGTTTGTTATACATATATTATGTACATATTTACATTTAGTATAATATTTGTTGTCTATATTTTTATATACCATAATACTTACAGTACATGCTGTACCACCATGCTGGGGAACCACAGAAAATTGCATCGCCTGGGGCAGAGCTAAAACAAAAGCCGTTAACCAAATAGCCAAAATAAATTTAACAGCACGTGATAATTTCGACATGGTATGCTGGCTAGAAAAAAGGAAAAAACAAATAAAATTATAAATACAAACAAAACACATGCACACAAAGTATGGAAATATTAAAATCCAATGGTAAATGTAAAATGGGATTTAAATTAGGATTTAGTTTAACACTCACACGCAGATAGATAGACATTTACAAATACTTGGTATAACCTCTACAACGAATGGTGAAATGGGGTAACATGAGTTTGTCATTCCGTTTGTCATGTAGGACCCTATAAAGTAAACAAACCGCACCGGTTCTTCTAAAGAGGGTCAGCTCAAAATTTCAAAATGTTCAGTAAGGGGTAGTAGTAGGTTTATATCTCTAATGTATATTTTTTCTCGCAAAAACTGAAAATTCCAAAACTTAAAGGAACCGGCGCAATTTATGTTCATATATTCTGGGTGCTTGAGTAATTCTCAGTCTATCTGAACGAACATTTTCTCTATGCAAAAAAAAAATTATATTTTTATTCTGTTTGCACAGTAATTACCATTATTAAAAACGAATAGTAATGTTGGTTTTTAATGTGTTATAACTAGGGCGTAGAATTTCATGCATTTATTATTAGAAAATATGCGCATAAAACTTGCTTTAAAAAATTTAATTTATGTATGTATATATTTTCAACTTTAATAAAATAAAATAATAAATGTATATTATTGAAAGAAAAACTGAGTGAACTTGCTGTATTTGCACACATTAATAAATTTTAATAGAATTAAAGTTACTTTTACTTACGAATATGAAATTTTTGATCTAAAAATTAAAAACTATTTATTTAGATACATACAGCGAATTCTTATTTTTCTAACAAGATACTTTTGAATCGAAAAAAGGTTTCTTTTATGAATTTATCTTATTAAATAAAATGGTATAGAAACTCAATGTTGTCTCGAGGAATTTCACGCGATGCATTTTCTCTTTCTGGAACCAATTAAAGTTTTTGAGCTTGAAACTTCCAACTTATGAAGACATCAGTTTTAAGATTTTTGTCAAAAAAAAAAAAAAAAAAAAAAAAAAAATCTTCCAAAATTTTACAAGATTTTGTTAGTCGAGCTTATTTCCCAATTTTTATTCTTGATAAAAACACTGAAATTTATTGTTGAAGGGATAAGCTATTCCTTTGCGCATTTCACTGGTTGCTTAGGCCAGATCGTCAGGACAATTCATCCACAGATTTTAGAAAAACTAAAGATATTAAACAAGTAAAACTGTTAAGCGAATAAGAATTATAAGCAAAAGTCTTACTTGTAAGTATACTTTCACACGTTTCATCTTTTGATGCTCAACTCTTATGTTTTTAGGTGAGGGAAGAAAAAAGAAAGGGGGTTAGTACGGAGATGCCTGTACTCGGTCAGTACGCTTTGTGTTTTTATTCGTTGGTATATGCACAACGATGGCTGCATGTAATTTTTTCTTTGATTCGCTGTTGTTAAAATTATTGTTGTTTTGAACCGAAAAAAGTTGAAACCGGTTGCTGCGTGTGATTATATTGGCATCTTTAAAAGGGAATTGAAATGAAGTTGAGCATCAAAAGATGAAACGTGTAAATTCAGACTAACCATATCAAAGCTTTAACAAAAACAACAACAATAAACAATGAGTTTATCTTTTCTTACATTCCCCACTACAATTGGTTGGAATTCTTCCAATATTAATTGTAGTTGTAAGTAGGTTTAGAAAAAACACAATGAAAACAAAAACAACTTGCTTTATTGCTCTCGCAAAAAAATTGCATGCTGCCAGAGTTTAGTTTTTTTAAGCCGTGCACTTTTCAGTGTTTTTATCAAGAATAAAAATTGAGAAATAAGCACGACTAACAAAATCTTGTAAAATTTTGTATTCCCAAAAATTACTTTGATAATCTTGCAAAATCATAAAAATAACCCCGCACGCAGATCGACTTCGAACGGTGATTCAACACTGCCCAGGTTGTACAAATCTATATAGAGAACCAAAACACTGAAGTTTCAAATTGGCCTCAGCATTCCTTTGATTTACATATAATAAAAAATTTATGGGGATGTTTTTTCAACAAAGCTTATGAGGGTGGAAAACAGTACTCGATTGTTCCAGAGCTTATTCACTCAATTTAACTCGATAACATGGCCAAATTGAACGATTCCATGTCTAACAACACCTTCGAAGCTTAAACCAACAGAGGAGTCACAACCAACTATTACAATGTTTAAATTTAAAATAAAATGCCTAAAGATAAATAAAATAAATCTTCAATAATAACGAAAATATTTATCTACGCTTTTATTTGTGAAGGGTTTCTTTTGAAATGGCGCAATTTGTGTGGTAAAAAATTTTAGAACCCATAATTTTTTGCATTCATTTTAAAAAATTCGTGAATGTCAAAAATAAAGACTTGTACCAAACAAGTCAACATAAGTACATTTGTACCATAATTTCCATCCCTGAAACACGCATAAACGTACTGGGGCCTAATTCTGGCAGTCGTGATCGAGTACTTTCTCGATTCGAAAGCAAATTTATTTCAGTCGTAACTGTACGAATCGAAATTATTTTTTCAGAATTGTGAAACTCAAATTAATGCTTTACAAAACTGAAAAAATAATTCCGGTTAGTTCAGTATTGACTGAGATAATTAGATATTAAATTGCTTTAGAATCGAGAAAGTACTCGATCACGACTGCCAGAATCATACCCCTGGTTCTCTCAAAAGGTTTATCGTCAGATTAATATTGGTTAAGCGCATATGCCAAAAAGTCGGAGTGGAGAAAAACATGAAGATTTCTTAAAATATACCCGATAGAATTTTCCTATATTTGCACCACTTCTTCCCGCTTATGTTTTGAAGAAAATTGTGAATTTTTGTGAACTTTCATAAATTAAGTTAGAAGCTAATAGTGTTTTATTGAATGTGAAAAATATTGTTTTGTGCCTCATATACTTATTGCTGTGTATTGAGTAACTTTTTGTTGAGATGAAAATTTCTATATTTAAAATCATAAAAAAGGCAATCAATTAACACGTGTTTATTATTTTATACAATTATTTTCAACAAAATTTATTTTCTTGTCATTTCATTTTGTTTTTGCTCATGTGCCAATAATTAGGTCTATGCAGACATAAAACAAAAAAAAAAAAAAAAACACATATTTTGTTTGTGTATGGCATGATAAAGATGACAATTAGATGACAATTGCTACAAAAACAATTGCAGGAAAAAATCATAACTCTGCAAAAAATCAGCAAGCGTCTTACGTATAAATACCATGATTTTGCTTTAGATACTTTTTTTCTTACAGCAATGAAGCAAAGCAAGAGTCAAATTTATTTTGTATGATTTTTTATGAAGAATTTGGTGCAATCGGCTATCAGTGGCGTGTAGAGCAAAACAATACTTAAAAAACTTTAAAATAGTTGATACGGAGCAAAATGAATGCAGTAACAGGTCTTTGATTCAGAAAGGGGGTATTCAAAATACATATTCCTCAAACCTAAATCAATTTTTCAAAAAAATAGTCGGTAGGTCAAATGTGCTAACGCTAAGTTGCTGCCCTGTAGTCCTTGGTTGTCATTTATTTTTAATGATTTTTGATGAATTACAATTTTTTTTGATTTTTTAGCGAAGTAAAAGTAATAAATAAAAGGATATGAATTTGAAAAGACATTTGTTATTTTTCTTAAATTTTAAAAGCCCTAATATAAAGAAAGAATTACATTTACATATGTTCATACGTACATACCTACATATGTAGTATAAAGGTTTATTTTTACGGTTAATGCCCACTGGTCGAAATGTATAAAAATTTTTTTTATACATCTTCTGTTTTTAAAACTTTATTTAATTGTACAAAATACACTTTAAAAGTACATTGTCCTGCAAATGGATTAATAAAATTTCCAGTTTAACCCTAGCTCTGGCACCAATTTTTTTCTACGAATTCTGGCACTATTTACATTTGTAAATATGTTTGCTGTCAAGCGATTTTCGTTTGTGGTTTTGCAAACTATTTTGTTTTTTTAATTAAAATGTGTGCCCCTATGACCAAAACTCTGTTGTTTCTATCAGGCGCGGATACAGAGGGGAGGGGGTGGTAAATGGGATATTCCACCAACTCTTTTTAGTTATTGGCATTTAAAAATAAAAAAAACACTGAGTCCAAAACAATTCAAGATCGGATCAAAAATATGAAAGTTATTGCGTTTTTAATTTCCATATATTTACATATGTAAATAGTGCCAGAGCTAGGGTTAACAATTTTTCTGCTGAAACTGCATTGAAGCGATCAAATAAAGTTCATTTAAATTGTGTCTCAAAAGATTATTGAGGGGTTTTATTTTATTTTAAGTATTTTGTATTATTTAAATATTTTGCATAAAAAAGTTAACGCAATTAAATTCTATGTGACTGTAACTGTCTGCGGTTATTAATTGTACATTTTTTTAAACCGACATGTTTCTATTTTAAACCAATTAAAAATAGTTATAAAAAGTGTCTATCTCTTTATCCTTTGCTATTTAATGCTTTTTGTATGAGAACGAATACAAAATTTGTAAATGATGACCGAATATGTTCATGCACAATTGTGTATGTACAATATATATGAGTATGAGTGGCAATTTGAAAAACACATACATATGTATGTTTGCATGTGTGTACGATGTATCTTTAATTCTCTACTCACCGAAACGGATGGCATATGGCTATATAACGTTCCACAGTAAAGGCTGTTATAGTCAATACAGTTGCATTGGCAGCTGTCTCTGACAGGACACCTTCCATAACGCACAGGACGTCAGTAAAAGGATATGAGTCAGGATACCAAAGATTGTATAAATCCTGAGGCATGCCTGAAAAAATATAACATCATGAAATACTAAATAAATAAAAGAAATACATACTAAAGTTATAAACAACGACAGCATAGTGCTTCTTTAAAAAAAAAAACACATATAAAACAGAAAATACCTGTAAATTATAAATGAAAATAAAAAAAAAACAAAATCTTGTTAAAGCAAAAGGCAATTTAAGAAAATTTTCATGTTAAGAAATTTCAATAATTTTCATGCCGGAAGACAATTAGGTTTTGAATGGATTTTTGTTAAAGTTGTAAGCTTTTGAGCAACTACTGTTTTATTTATTAAAAATATCTTTAAGAACTTTTTTTCGAATGTTATTTTATGAGTCAAATTTTAATTTACAAAGCTTAAGTAAAGGGTGGTTAAATTTTAAGGGCCGATGTTGATTTTGAATAACACAAATTATTTAGGAAATTATTGTCAATTATTTTTATTATGTTAATATTGGTATGGTTCAATTATGTACGGAACAAAATATCGGCCAAATTGGCGCCACTCCTCCATCCGATGGTCCAAATTTTCGATGACGCTGAGGCATAATTGAGGTTCTATGCCGTTAATGTGCCGAATTATCTCATCCTTTAACTCTTGAATTGTTGCTGGCTTATCGACGTACACCGTTTCTTTCAAATAACTCCAAAGAAAGAAGTCCAACAGTGTCATATCACATGATCTTGGCGGCCAATTGACATCGCCACCACGTGAGATAACACGGCCATTGAATTTGTCGTTCCAAAGAGCCATTGTTTCGTTAGCTGTGTGGCAAGTGGCACCGTCCTGTTGAAACCACATATCGTTCACATCCATATATTCCAATTCGGGCCATAAAAAGTTCGTTATCATCTCACGATAGCGAACACCATTCACAGTAACTGCCTGAACGGCCTCATTTTGGAAAAATACGGCCCGATGATGCCGCCAGCCCATAAACCGCACCAAACAGTCACTCTTTGCGGGTGCATTGGTTTTTCGACAATCACTCTTGGATTATCATTCGCCCAAATGCGGCAATTCTGTTTATTGATGATTTTCTTCGAAAATTGATCATCCACTGTTGCCATTTCTTGCCACATTCTGACGATTGGCGACGTTTGGAATGTTCAAGAGGCTTTAGTTCTTCTTGAGTCAATTGCACCTTGTAAGCGCGTAAATGCAAGTCTTTATGCATAATGTCATCAACGACGAGCGTGATAGGTTCAATTGTTGGGAAAGACGACGAGTTGAGGTGAACGACTCTTCAGCCACACTATCGCAAACAACTGCAATATTTTCTGTACTACGAGCTGTACGAGCATGCACGATTTCTCCGATTGTACGCACATTTGGACGATTAAATTGACCGAACAAATCACGAAGTGCACGATATTCATTTTGATTTGAAAGCCCATTTTCATAATAAGCCTGAATAACTTTAACGCGTTGCTCGATTGTGTATCTTTCCATGGTTCAAACTGAATTAGTCTGAAATTGAGAAATGTCAAATGAAATGCAGAAAAAAAACTTGACGTTTAGGTGTGGTTCACATTCAATATCGGTCCTTAAAATTTAACCACCCGTCATATAAAAAATATTATTAACACGACTTTAAGACAATTTTATCTCAAGTTATTTAGCGTTTCTTTTAATAAAATTGGATAACAGCCTCTTCTAAAACCCCAAATATATGAAAAAAATAAAAAAAGATCCATATAATTTTATATATCGACTCCAGTTTAGTCTCTTTTACTTTTCTTGTTGCATATTGTAATTGAATGAAGCCTTTTATAACCAGTGAAACGCACCACCACTAGTGGTGCATGAGGGTATACAAGTTTGTCATTCCGTGTGAAATTCCAAGTCGAAGTGGCCATATCCGTCTGTCAGTCTGTCTGTCACTCACTTTCGAAAAACTCAAACTGTAAGAACAATGTTGGTGTCAAGTTGCTTCTAGTTATCCTTAGCAGTTTGGGATTGATATCCAGCAAAATCGGTTTAGTAGGATAAGAGTTATGAGTCCAAAGGTGAAACCCCCAACCTAAAAAATTGATAATTTTGTTGCAAAAACTATTTTAATGGTGATATAATGCACGGAATGGTATAAGATTTTGCACAACTTCATCTTATACGATTAAAAATTATACTGTTAAATTTCGTGAAGATTGGTCCATAATTTACCATATGACCATTTAAAGCATACTCTCGGAAAACAGTTTAGAACGTTTTAAACCGTAACAAAAACCGAATGTTTTTTTAGCAGAATTTCGTCTTCCGTAGTTTCATAAGGCTTTAAATCACAGACGTTAATGTCGTAACGATCTGTTCATAATTTACCATAAGCCCCATATAATGCCACTCTGATATTATGGCAAAATTTTTTCTAAATTAGATTCATATGGGCAGAAATAATACAATTCAATTTGGGATAATCAGTCCATATCTTTATTTTTAAGCAGCTTTCTGAAAACCACTTATAACTATAAAACGCTATAAAATATTTCATTACTATCAGGCCTGTTCCGAAAATCACTTTAACTCAAATCTCGTGATTTCAAATCACATGTGCTTTTTAAAATCACACGTGTTATATTTTGGTGTTCTCTTTATGTCTTTCGGTGTGATTTTGAATTGCCAAAAGCAGACCAAGAAACACAAAAACGTCATGACTTTCAGAACATTACAAAATCACATCTGTGATTTTAAAAGCACTTGCGTTGAAATCACGTGATCTTCAGAACAGATCCGTGTATCGAAATTTGTTCTAGTTCATGTTTTTTTAATACAAGAAAACAGTCTGTCATGTTTCCAATATAAATTCCCATCTCAAAAATCATTTCAGTTCGGCTGAGAGCATTAAACTTTCACAGAAAAAATTATCCAAAATTTTTCACCAATTAAAGCATTAATCAAAAAAATAATCAGTTTTAATTAAAAATGTAATCAAGTGGATTAAGCGTTTAATCAAGTGAATTAAACGTTTAATTAATATTATTAACTGGTTTAATTGATACTATTAATTTGTTTACTGGTGCAAATTTAATTAATTTTTTAATTAATATCACAAATTTTTTAATTGAAATCAATTTTTAATTTTTTCTGTGTTCTGATTGTCGGTCAATTATGTTACACAGGCCTAAGCCGCAACCAATTTTAATACTGACTTTCGTTTTAATAAAGACTAATGAATAATTTATAGATCCCGTATATGGCCAAGGCCTGAAATATTCTAACTGTTGGTGAAGGGTATAAAAATCAGGCACTCTAACTTGTTTTCAAAATGATTTTTTTTTTTTGAGTGCAACGTTTTAAGTTGCATCTGTAAAATTAATACAATACCCCCATCTATGGTTAGAATGTATGTATGTTTAATTGAATTCCAACATCGTTTTAATATTTATAAATAAATGATTACATTCCACACTAATAACTTGTGAGTTTTACTTTTAAAATCCTGTGGGCTTGTTTCAAAAAAATTAGTTTGTCTATCTGTCTGTCTGTGTTTTCGTTTATGTTGCTAGTAACTCTTGTGTCCTACTTTATGTACAAGATATGTGTTAAATTAGAAAAAGTACATGAATTTTTTTGTGTTCGTATTGTGAATGTGTCTAGGAGAGTTTATTAGTATCCTTGACGATACTGAATGTTAAAAACGGCAAAAAAAAATAAAAATAATTACCAATTTTGTAATAAACACCTCATTCTAAGAAATAGCGGACTCTTAAAAATTAACTATTCAAGTTATTTGTTACTTTGTGAAATTTATTCACAAAAAATGAGGATTGTTGCGGGGAAATAGAAAATATGAACTGTAAGTAAGAAAACTTTATTTTATGTTCATTTATCGTTTACAGTAAACGTATTTGTCCCTTTGAATAAAGTTAATTTAGCTTAACTTTTTTGGTGCCGAAAAGTGTTACATTTTACAACACGCAAATAATTAATAGGATTAAGCACACGCAGCTAATCACACGCACACACGTACAAAAGATAGTAATAGTGGTGGTGGCAACTATTTAAAAAGGAGATGATATTTACAAAGAAAATGATGTATAACTGACATTAATTCGCAACAAGTGTCGTGCGTCAAAGAGAATTTGTTCTTTTCTAATTTTATTTAAGTGTTTATTAATTTAATATTTACCAAATTTATTTGTTACTCTAGCGCCCTAATAATTTGCTTTGAAAAACACTTACCTGACAGCAGCAGTATCAAGTCGGATACAGCCAAATTAAATAAATAAAAATTCGTTGCCGTATGCATTATCTTATTACGAGATATCACAATACATGTTATGAGATTTCCAAGAACGCCCGCAATAAATATCAGCGTATAGCAGATGGTTAACGTGGCCAGTAGGGGCATGGGCGATCGTTGTGATTCCGGTACTGGCTGCTGTTGGATACTGGTGAATAGGTTTGTTAAATTATCGCTGGACATATTTAGCATTCGACTCATGTTCTGCTGAAGCCATTCGTTGGTTAGCAAGGCTTTTGCCGATGGCAACTTATCAAAATTCCATATTGCAGATGCGGCTGGGTCGGAGGATGACGATGATGCAGCAGCTGCTGATAACGACCCCATACCTTCGAATTCGTTCGATGATAACAAAATGGAATACGTTTGATTGGGATCATTGTTAAAGAGTAACATTTTCATAGATTGATGATGTTTTTAATTATAGTTTAATGTTTTTTATAACTTTTCGACGTTTCTGCTTAATTATGTATAAAAAGATGGAGGCATGTGTTGTCCTTGCTGCTGCTTCTTTTGATTTTTAAGTCGTTGCATGGTTGATTATTTGTTGTAAAATTTTCAATTTTTATTTTTTATATAGACAACGGAATTAAGCGGCGTCTTGTATATTTTTCTGGAAATAAAACAAAATGGGAAAATTACTTTAAAAGTTCAAGATTTAAGGGTGTAGTCGAATAGATATCGTTGCCTGTAAGTTATGTATTGTGTTCTATATTAATATATTATACATTTATATTCTATAATACAATGCTTAAAGCAAGACGATATGTAAAGTAAAAACAACTAATCAGTTCTAGCTCAAAATTATTGCATTCTGATTGACATGAAAGAAATGATGACAAGAAGGAAGAGTGTGAGTGGAATACTTAACAATCTCTACAAAAAACCCCAACTTTAAAAAGTTGATTACAAAATAATAAGCTTTGTTGTTTTTGTATAAGATTTTATAAAAATGTGGAGATTGTTATCCTTTTGTTTTGCATTAATTTAATTAAAAATTACAACAAAGTTTCATATTAGAAATTCCTTTCGCGTTTGATGTAAAAAACTTTACTAAAATAAAAAAGGGAATAAATTCAAATTTATTCACATCCTGAAAAAGTACTTTAAAGGAAATACTTATCATATGAGATATGAGACATATGAGTTCTAAAATCCAAGTGCGGAAATCTTTATGTAAATTACGAATGGCTCTATAAAATACTAATAGAAAGTGACTGAAGCATCGACGTAAATTAATTTTATGTAAATAAATGTATTGATGATTTTATCTACTGCGCACATCCATCCTAAAATAGAAAACACACATTGTTGACTTTTGTTTCACACACAACTCTTTAGATAAAAAATTGTCGGGCAAGACCAGCCAACCATATGACTGGGGTGTTTTTGAGATCTATGGACAGTTATGAACCGACATTATGAATCGCTTATAAATCCTGTAACAAAGAAAGTCTTACAATGTGTAACCACAAAAAAAAAAAAAAAATAAATTACAAAATTTTAATAAACCGTTTAAATTAATTTATGTCGAGTTTTATCTAAATACAAAAATGTATGAGATTTTATATGAAATGCTGATTAAACCATCACAGTATTCTGCCATGATTCTTTAGCTGGTTTTAGAAGACATGTATTTTTAGTGGTTTTTTTCCGATGTAACATCCATATGTAATTGCACATGTCTGTCAAAATTGACAAATACAGAGAGTTTATCAGATGTACATTTTCCACTTCAATCGGTATACGTTTTAAATTCCACCTTTAGTTGTGCAGAGTATATGAATTCCTTAAAAAATTACAAAAATCAAATCAGAATATTTTTAACGAGCTTATTGCCTTAAACATACAAGCTAATCACAAATTTGTCTATAATAAAAAGAAACAACAACACTAAATCCGTGTTACTTTTAAACTTTTGCCATTAAAAATAATAACCAACAGGACTAAATGCTAAATGGAATGTTACTTAAAAGGCATACGATAAAAATGTTTTAGGGAAAGTAGATGTGAAACAAACATTAAGATAAAACTTAATAAAACCAAAATATTGTGGCATTAAAATGAGAGGAGAACATTTTGTTTATATGTATATTTGCAGCATAAGCCACGTTTACCACAAGCAGTTAACGAGGCGTCATAGAAGTTGACTAAAAACCAAAAAAAAAATTAATTTTTTTCTTCCGTACAGAATTTGTCTCCACCTCTCGAACTCATGACACATAAACTTCCATTTACATAAATATAAAGGGATATAGGAAACGTTTTTAGTAATAAGACATGCAATTTAATTTCGAGTCTGTGTTCTGTGCTTGCGTAGTTGGGGTATGCAGTGCTTAATTAACCAATTTTAGAAAGAAAGGGTTAACAAACTCGGAGGTTTGGTTTCAAATTGAAAATAATTTAAAATCAAACCATTGCGCAATGGATAAACAATTGAAAATCATTTGAAAATCACAGCATTCTCAATAAAAGGGGGATATTATTTTCAAATTGAGAAATGCATTTATTTTCAACTTGCTTTCAAACGTTATTCTAAAATGATTATCAATGATTGATTGTAATGTGAAACAGAAATGAAAAATTTTAATTTTTTTTAATTAAAATTCATTATTTATTTAAATAAACTGTCAGTAATATAATCGGCACCATAGATAGCTGCACTCATAATATTATGACAGTAACGGACTGTAGTTCATTTAAGAAGTATTCCGTTCAGTCATTTATAAATAAATAAACATTTAAAATTCCAAGCAAATTTTTTTTTAACTGATTCTAACATTTATTCAAAAAACTGATTTTTAGTTCTTCTTCTTCTTCTTCTTTATGTAAAATTAACTGAAAATGTAATTTAATTTAATTTTTACTGTGAAAAATTCAACCGCAAATTCCGCAACAATCAAAGAAATACTCAGTTATTTAATGTAATTAAACTACAAAAAAAAAAAAAATTAACTTATCTATAAAAAACGATTTACATGTATTGTGTAAACAATTCCCATTTTCTATTTGTTAAAATTATTTAGTTAAATACATAAAATTTTTAAATTCAACATTTTTAATTTTTTCGAATTTATTCTATGAGCTAAATTTCAGTTATGTATTTTATAAAGCTTTTTTTTTTTTTTAGCTCATAGAATAAATTCGAAAAAATGAAAAATGTTGAATATAATATAAAGTAACCTTCGGAAAGGAAATAATTCCCAGTTTCTATTTGTTAAAATTTTTAAAGTAAACTAATTGCGAAACCATTTCGGTCATGCTGCTGGTTTATTATAATTGAGAGTGTTTCTGTAAACAACGGAGTCAGTACAACAAAAGATAAACAAACGTGTGAAACGGGGTAAGTTAAAAATAATATTCTTTCTCTCTTATTAGAAAAACAAGCGGACAGGTGTCTGTCTGGTATTTTTTGGAAATCCGGCTCTTTTGTGAAGTAAACAAAAATAGCTGAACTTAATAAAAACCCTGAGTATTCCTTTGTTTTTACGGAATACATAAGTAGTTAATTTTGTATAGTTAATTTTTATAAAACAACTAAAAATTCGTTTGTTCTTGACAGTAAAAATTAAATGAACTTTTCGTTAAAAATAAATGAAAAATAAGTAGACCGGTTTTTAACCGAATTTAATTTAATATTACAATATTACATGGACAGCCAGCCGTACGGATATCGTTAGTTCGATGGTGGGCCTAGGACCAATATTTTAAGGCATTACACACATTAGCAAAAATGTACACCACTATTGTGGTGTGGGTATAAAAACGGGTAAGTGTTTATTTTTAAGCATACATATATTTTTAAAAAGATTTTCAGGAATTCATAAAGAATGATTTGGCTTTTTACATTAAAATTTGCACTTTTTCGAACATTACAATTCTTTGCTTTAGAAATATAATTATATTTTTTTTAATTTATAAAATTCTTTTACTTAAAATATAATTTGCTACCTTTTCACAAACTTTATTTATTTTCACACAATGAACTTTTTTTTTTCTTTTATGGCGTCCTTTTGAATTATTCTAAAACCTAATTGTCAAACAAATTTGACGTAAAGCCCCAGGTCTACACTAAAGATAAATATCTCAGCAATTTGGCAATAACGTCGGCAGAATAACAGAGAAATATTTTTTATTGCTCAGCTTATGTTAAAGGCATGGGAAAACGTATTTATGTTAACTCATAATTTAAAAAAAAAAATCAAGGAAGAAGGTGCGTGTAAAAACTGACGCCATCTTGCAAAAATTATTTTTATTAATATAAATTATTTTCTAATCGACTTTATTATATAAATGTATATTAATTTGTTTAAGCTTGAGGTATCGCTTAAAATTGCCATTTGTGCAAATGGGCAAACTTGCGAGACTCGGTTCATGAAGAATCTTTTTAGTTTTTGTGTTATTTTAAATAATTAATGTCAGTTTGTAAATTAACAAAAATAATTTTTGCAATTTTATTTAAAAAATATTATTTTAGTGTTTATTTTTAATTCTTTTACTTCAATTGCAATTTGCTACCATATCACAAACTTAATTTCTTTCCCCACACAATTTGCTTTTTTTTTTTAATTGACAACCAAATTTGACGTTTTATGTTAGCAATAATTGTCAACAGAAATTGACTAACAATTATTGCAACAAAATAATTTCCGGCAATATATATGTACAACAAACTGCTGTCTACATTAAAGATAAATTAATTTTTACATTTACTGCAATATATGTCGCAATATTTATCTCATTGCAGGAAACAACTATTATCTACACCAGGGCCCTGTTTCTCAAAACTACAAGTTACAAATCTACAAGTAAAAAATATTTGAAACAAAAACAAAAATTGTAAAATTTTTGCTTTTTTAAATACATCGTCGCAAGAATTAAAGAACGCTGGTACCGACAAAACATAAAATGTTCACCAGAGCCAAAAAAAAACCTATATGAAAATAGAAAAAAAACATGATTTTAAAAACGTATTTTTATTTTTTTCTCGCTTAATATATTAGCTGTTAACACTTCCTCTCAAGTATATTATTCCCGGTGTTTCTGCGGCTTACAGCAAACGATTTTTCTTCCACAAACTTATAAAATGCTGTAACTATTATTATTATTTTTTTATGGAAACAAAAAGGTGATTTTATTTTCATCATACACATACAAATCATACCAATCGACGCAGTATTTTTTTCTGATAAAAATGATACAAAAAAATGTATTTTCGACTTTTTATCAGTTACAGCGTTCTTTAATTCTTGCGGCGATATTTTACTTGCAACTTGTAGTTTTGAGAAAATGGACCCAGTTCAAAGCAAAAACATGATATCACCTGCAAATTAAAATGATTAACAATACGCATATCAAAGGTATGAATAAGACTTCATTTTTTTCATATGTTTTCTTCTCACGGGACGTATACATATGTCCCATTCGTGTTTTGCAGTGTTATAAAATTTAAAATTTTATTTTAGGCTAATCCGATTTAGATGTAGCAAGTATTTTAGAAGAGTCAACTAAAGATGACTTTTCATCTGGGAGCGGAGACGAATACGTACCATCAGAATCCGAAAGTATTATTGATGAAGAAAATGAAATAAATAAGTCAGATTCTTCATGTGAAGTGGCTATGTTGTTATCTCCAGCTCAAACTCCTACCGGAATATAATGGGAGGAGTAGATCGAGGTGATCAGTTATCCGGAATGTATGAACTAGACCGTAAATCACAGAAATGGTGAAAAAAAGTTTTTAAAAATTGGTAATGATGTCATCTGTAAATTCGTGGATCATATACATTTATGAATTTACATCGTAAAAAGGAAGCAATTTCTTGATTTTTTATACCCTTTTTATATGTTTACGACTGATGGGACCTATATGCCCCATGCCATACTCCTGATGGGACATATATGTATGTCCCACCCCTCAAGTCTCTTTCCTCGGTAGGGGCACACAAAAAAAGATAAATATTAATTTAATATGCATATCTTTGTAAAAATAGCCCATTATAAAAGCTTGAAACACGCTAATCGTCTCCCGTACCGAAAGGGCTAAAGCAATCTTTAAAGTGCTAAATTCGTTAACCCGAAACAGTTTTGATTTATCCGAACTTCTATTAATTGAGAAACTCGTTTAAGCAAAACAAAAGTTCCTAAAATTTTTGCTTAACCAAATTCGACTGCATATCAAGAAAATCCAAAGAAAAATATTACTTTCAAGATTTTAAAAAAACTTAATTTGCATTTTACTTGAAAAGTCAAAACGTTTTAAGGGACCGCCCTACTGATTATTAACTCGATGTAATTTTTGTAGAAAGTCAACAACAGGTGTGTTTCACCGGATGTTTGGGTTTGATAAAACGGTAAATAGGTTACACAAAAATAAGCTATTAAGGGAGAAAAGTAAATTTGACAACTTCAACTACAATAACAAACAAAGCAACAACAATTTTTACAAATCCATACAAATAATGACGCTGACTAAAAAAAGGAATAAATTTAAATTAAATATAAGTATATTATTTATTAAAGAATGTTCTTTATCCTGTGTCATACAAGGTTGTCTTTATTTATGTAAACGCCGCATAGAGTATATTTACATTATATTGATTAAATACACGTGCAAGTGCAACAATCAATAGCATAGCAAATTGTTCACACAATTCGATTGCCTCTAGAATGTGTTTGATGTTATTTATCATTCATTTATATAGATCCTATGAATTCCTAAGCCAGACATGCTTAAAAAGCATTGTTTATACAAATGTTTAATAAACATGATTTTATCCAAAATTGTTACAAATTTTCCTTTAAACAAAATGTTAGACAGCTGAAATAATAAAATGATTTTTTTTCTTAAATGGGGTTAAAGAAGGACAGGGGTGCTTCTAATGTTAAGTTAATAAATCGTAGTTTGTATGGAGAAATTAAACTTAAGCTATGGTCACACTTGTCAAATATTTGACGGAAAAAACGGGACCAGCAAGCAAACTAAATAATTATTTTCTTTAATTGCAATATTTATTTTGATTATAATACCATATCTTACAAGAAACATTTTTTTGCTGTGTCTAGTAGTATAATTAGTTTATTTTGTGAAATTTAGACCATGTTACATCGCACTCACTGTCAACAAAAATAGTGGTTACGCTTATTTGGTCAAATATTTAATAAGTGTGACCGTAGCTTTAGTCTGTGTATTCAGGATTTATCGATCCTTATTTAAATGTTTTGCTTTTGTTATTTACTGCTCTTTGAGATATTCATACATACATTTCTTAGTATAATTAATAAATGTAAATATTTACATTTACGTATGTACGGCACTTAATTCCGTTTAGTTTGAGATCAATTGTTTGATTTACTAGACCGCTGACATAACCAGACAGGAGACGGGATGAAGAGGCTTAACGAACAACATTAATCAAAAAGGGCGTGTAAACGTGTTGCTGTTGTTCGATAAATTTCCACTTTTGCAGCAATTAATTGCTAAATAGTTTTTGTTGCCGTTCCAGTTGTTATTGTTGTTGGTTAACACAAACATATACATAATTTGTATCCAGTAATTAAACCATATTTGCTATTGTGTATAAGTTAAAGCGTGCATGTGTGTGCGTAATATTTTATTGATGGCGTATGATTAACACTAATTAATGTTTCAAAAAGTTTTACTTAAAGTATGTATTTTCATTTATCATGTGCTTCTCTCTTTCTACATGTGTTTTTGCCTTTTTTTGTAGAATGTGTTGGATAAAAAAACATAAAACAAAAAGTTTTTAATGAAAAAAGGGTGTTACACAAGCAATCAAACTATTGAAATAAAAAATGCAAACAAATTTATATTTTAACTTTTTAAGAGTTCGAGTGAAAAAAAATCTATAACTTTTAAACGGGATAACATTTTTTGTGTACAATGTCATACAAGAATAAAATTGCATTTTATTAAAACTGATTCGTAAAAAATAACCTTAAATTAAAAATGTTTCTGTTAACTTTTGTGTAATGAAAACAATTTTTATATTAATATTGATACAAATTTGCAAAAAAAAGCGCATATAAACACTTTTACCGAAGACCAACAAATAAAAACTTAATTTTGTTTTATGTAATTGAAAACCCCTATAAGTATTTGCGTTGAAGTATCGCATATTTCGATGTCCCGTGCGACATTAAAAAACAATTTTTTTTATCAGTGCGTTGAAAGTACGTGTAGAAATCTTATCAAAGAAGGAGTACAAGCAGACAAGTTTTATACAAATAAAATAAAAAAAAAATTGCTTAAAATTTGAAATCTTGGTATTTGTTAAGAAAACTGAGGGGTAAGGCAGACCAGACAGTTACCCACGTGAATCTTGGACACATCTGTGTCTTTTGGGTATAGTTATCTGCGAATGCAAGTCGTTATAATTTTAAGAGCATGATGATTAACAATGCAATGTTTAATTAATGGTTTTATAAAATTGTTAAAGCCGAAATTTTTTCTTAGAATTTTTTTTTTATTATTTCAAGTTGAAGAAAATTATTTTTAACTTTTCATACATAAATAGTTTTTTTTTTAAACTTGAACAAAATTTATTCGACTTTAATGCCAAATAAATTTAAAAAAAACATGGTGGGGCAAAAACATTAAGACCAAAGGCTCCGTTACTTATTCGTTAATGTTGCGTAAGAGTACCTAATTATACATTGGCTTGGTAAGGAAAACGGAACAGCTGATCTGCAACGTAAACGTTTACGCAAAACTAATTAGGCCTTAAAATTTAAATATTTGCCAATAAGTTTTTATGTGTTGCCTATTTTTGATCATTAAAATTTTTCTAATTAATTATTGTAAGTTCAACGTTTATTGGAAGTAAAATAAAATGACAATTTACGTTTTAGATATTTTGCACAAATCCGATACATAATTTTGTTAACTGATGTGTTAATAGAAACAAAGAACATACATGAATAAAAATAGTTGCTAATATTATTAATTACCAAAACTATGTCTATTGAATTCCTTTCTTGAAAATGATTCCAGAAAATATTGCAAAATTTATTTATCTATGTTAATTAAATTTCATTCCAGAAAATATTGCAGTAAATTTCAAACTTATTTAACTATTTTATTTTACCAAAAAATTTGCCAGTTAAATTGAAATTCATTATTTATAAATAAACACTAAACAAACAAAAAAACAAGGTGTTGTAAATGTGTCACACGCCACTCATAAAATCGGAATTAAGATAAAAATCTCAACATCAGTTGCTGTCAACTATTGACACATTGTTAAAACGAAAATATATTTCAGCACAAATTCTCAATTGTTGTGGTTAAAGCAAGTACTTTACTTACATATATATGTATGTATGTGTGTATATATGTTTGAATGTGTGTATGAATGTAGAATTTTTGGTAATACAGATAAAAGATCTTATATACAAACACACATACATTTCCAACAACCATTTGAGCCAGTTTTAATAGATAAGAGGTCATATAAAATTTCTGATATTCCGACAGGCGCGGATCCAGCTTTAGCGTTTTAGGGGGTAACTTTTTTTAATTTTTTTTTAATAAAACAATTTAAATATGGTATAAAATAAAATATAAAAAACCAAGTTCAGATTGAATTTAATGTAGATCCAATTTAAGTAAATAAACAACAATATTACCTTTAACAGACAAGTCATTTCAAATATTTCTGTATAAACATAAGTCTTTAGAAAAGAGTACCTCTGAAGCAGAAAAAATGACAAAAAGATTATTTTTTCCATTTCCATTTTCATTATTTATAACTTTTGAATTTTCAAACAAAAAAAGGAACCGCAAGGAAATATTTGTGAACCAAGTCATACACTGAAAAGAAAAATCCAATCCATCCGTACTTAAATAAATACGAAGAGGTATCAATACTACGGTAAGTACGGCTTTAATTGAAACAAGTACAGAAAGATTGATTCATGTACGGATTATTCAAGTGCAGAATACTTAGCTTGTCCATATTTAATCCCGAATTCTTACTTGAAATAATTCGGAAATGAGATTGGTTTAAGTAAAACTAAATGCCCAACTATAATATGCTTAAGTTGGCTTAAGCAACTGTGCGTGTACATGTAAATAATATGTGTCAAAATATACTGAACTGTAGGTTTGTTAAGTTTAATGAATCTGTAATTGCTTAAGCAAAGTTTGAAGCTAGTCGCACTTTCCGTACGGAATCATATGTTTTTTGATTTTTGTTTGTTTTTTAAATGCATTTGAGAGGCTTTTTGTTAATTTTTGACAGAAGCTTATGCATATTATAGTTGGGCCTAAAGATTGAATAAATCTCAAAACGCGCTTGATTCAAGTATTGTAAAGTTGATTTCATCCCGAATTCGTACATAAAATAACCCGAAAGTGAAATTCGATTGATTCTAACCTTAAGTATTAATCCCAGAGACGGAAGGAGAATATTATGTTTTCCACCTTAAAATTTGATGCACATATTTGTAAGTGGCTTTTGGTGTGAACCGGTGGATGGCTAGGATGGCAACGCTTAGCTAATAAAATCCTGCCAGGCTAGGACGGTAGAGGCGTGAATTCGCCATCTCAACCACCCACAAGCCATTGTCCAAAAAAATTTATAAAAAAGCAAAAATTAATTAAAGCAAAAAAAAAAAAAAAATACTAAATTTTAAGAAAACTGAAAAAAAGTAAAAAGTAAATAAAGACTTGACAGACTAATGAAACAAATGAAAAAAAAAACTAGTATATTCACTTCCTTAGCTGGTAGATGATGTTCTGCTGCCTGGCCTGCCCTCCGACTACCTTGGCAAGCCCTTGGCCCATACGCGGAGTTGCCCCTTATCGCGATTCTACCCCTACAAGTTTAAGACTTAGCTCACTTACCTGTTATTATTTTTACTCCAAATTCAATAGTTCTACTCCTCAGGACATTTCCATGCTCCTGAAACTCACCCAAATATTTAGTCCAACAAAAAAAACCTGTCTTAACTGTCCGCTCAAACAAGCCTCAGTAAGGAAAAATATAAGGCCGTCGCCAACCCAAAGGCCCAAGTCAGTGCCCAAAAACCCTAGTCCGAGCTCGGTCTGGTGTACTCAAATTACGGGTAGGATTACCAACAATATCCTTTTCCTTCGTCGGTCTGGACCAAGTCCTGTCTGTTTATGGGTCAGTGGTGTGTCTAATGCAAGTGTGTGCAGTGTGACAGGGTGTGTATTTGTGGTGAGTGTGCGTGTACGGATGGATGGTGTTTGGAGTGTGTTGTGTCAGGATGACAGATGATGATGGTGTCTGGATGCTGGCTATATGGATGAATGCTGGTGTCGTGTGTGCACCACCTACTTTAAATTTGTTAAGCGAAATTTCTTTAATTAACAGAATTGTCAGATGATCATGGGTTTCTATACTTATGTTGTCACTTTTATTTTTTCTAGAGCAGCTTATACTTTATATTTATATTCTTATAGACAACATGGAAAAGTTTTTTCAGGAACTTACTCTTTTAGAAGTGGTTCAATTCGAGAATTTTTGATTTTTTTAACATTGATTCCCTTTAAATTTATTAATTTTTGTGTATATTATGATTATATTTAAATAGTTTAATAAAAATATTGATTTGTGGTGTCAATGATAAGAAATTTTCTTTTTAAATCGTGGTTAATATATCAATTTGTAATTAGATTTGTGTGTCTAATTTTATAAAAATATAATTTTTTTTTAAGTTGAATATGTTTATGATGTATGTATGTTTGTTATAGGAACGGTGTGTATGTGTGTTAAGGTGTATGCAAGCATTAATAAACTCCACATTTTTTTTTTGTTATAAGTAAAAGGCCCTTACATTTGTTTATTTGCCACTTTTTTTGTGCAACAATCTCATTTTTTCTTCTTTTTTTTATTTTCAAATATCATTTTTTTCCTTGAAATTAACAAAAAAAAAAAATTCCTTTTTCTTTTTAAAAAACCAATAAAAAAAAACTCAAACGTAAAACAATACGACCTTTTCACTCCCGCACTTCAAAACTCAAAAAAAAAAAACTTCTTCCTCTTCTTATTTTCTTCGTCTTTTTTTGTCCTATTTTCCCGCAAGTCCCTTTCACCTCCTTAAAAGCTGTGCAAACTGTCAAAAAATTATTCTAGCAGTTTGCACGGTTGTATTTTAACGTAAAGTCCTCTCCACTCCCATTTACATTAAAATACAACCTGCAGCCGTTACAGAAGCATGGCATATTTAACTGAAAATATTAACTAAATAGGAAGTATTGGTGTTTATTTTACTTTTTAAACATGAAAATAATGTATAATTTTCTTCTTGAAAATACAGTGCACTCGGGAAAACGTCAACTCTCGTTTACGTCAACATCCCAAAACGTCAACCCTTTCTTTTTTACATTGCCTACTCTAAAACGTCAACCCAACCACAAAGCTCTAAAACGTCAACTCTGAATAAACAAAATTTTGAATTTAGCAGCAGTTAAAATACACATATTTGTACACATACACACTTATTTTATAAAATAATATCAGAAATTGGGGATTCCCCTTATAAGTAGAGTAGAAAAGAACTTACAACTGTATGTACTTATGTTTTGTATTTTTTTATGTTCAGTTGCTTTTTTGTTCACGTAAATATCACATTAACAAAATGAGCTCAAAACAACCAAAATTGCTTAATCTACAAGAAAAGGCAAATATTTTGGACTTATTAGAAAAGGTTACAAGTGCGGTAACTTTAGCGAAACAATATGGTGTAACAAAGTCAACCATTAGCAAGATAAGATTTTTTTTAATTCATATGTGTGCATGTAAAATTAAAAATATGATCTCATTTAAAATGTATTATTTTGGTTCTAGTTATCTTCTATGGTTCTAATTAGGTTAATTGATTTTTTGTTTCCTTTTTGAATTTGTTTAAGTTTTGTTTTAGTTTATAATCAATAAAAACCTTTAAAAGCACATTATCGATATGTTTTTTATTTAAAAATTTTACATTCGTAAACGTCAACAATTTGTTAAACGTCAACACCCGCGGTTTTAATTAGTTGACGTTTTCCCGAGTGCACTGTAATGTATAATTTTCTTCTTGTTCTGTTGTTTTTACACAAAACAAGCAAATCGTTTTTTACCTACTTGTGTGGTGTTGTTGTAGTGTCTACAACAAAATTTGGCAAACACAAGCATAAGCACGCATAAAGAATGCAAAACTGAAAGATGACACTTATAATTTATATGAGATTAAAACGCTCACTTTGTAATTTTACTCTTTTAAGAAAAAGTTAAATCTTTTTTGACTTGGTTAACCAATTTTAAACTTATTTAAGGAAACTCCGAGATTAACGTTTTAGTGTTATTCGTACTTAAATTTTTAAGCACGACTCGTACTTAAAGTAAGCTTAGAAAACTTAATTTATTCCGAATGTTTTTCTTTCTGTGTATACAGTATTTTGATAGTTTTTAGCCATATTTTCATAAAATGACATCGCACTTGATCATAAAGAGGTTATTAACTCAAAATTTAAACATTTTTTGTAGAAGCAAAACAACCTTTAATTAAATAATAAAGACATATGAAAACGAATTTTTAAGCCACGATAGTTTTAGAGCGGGTGGACGTGAACATTAGGGGTCGATTTTTTCAAGAAAGTGAAAAAATAAAAATTTCAAGTTAATTCCCTTGCTATTATAAGGTGCGATATGCTTTTAAATTCTTGGTTTTTTTAGGCAAAACGAATTGTTATTTAAACGATAAATTTCAAAACGAATTTAATACTTTAAATCGGATTAAAAATCAACAACTCAAATGAATTTATTTATGATATTTATTATTAGAATACTAAATATTATACTACAACAAGTGTTAAAAAAAAATATTTAAGTCCTACTGACTTTAATTCTTTGACGTTAGGCAAAAATGTCTTAAATCAAAAAAGTACATTTTGTGTTTTTAATTAGGGTGAACTCAAATATTTTACTCTTTCGTTTGGTATCAATAACTTAACTCCATCTAATAGTAATCATTTACACTTTAGTAAATAAGTCAAATAAATAAGCAATTAAATAATTTTCAATTAAAGATTACGAACAAATATAGTTTTCGCCTAACTTCTAAGAATTAATATTATCCGAAAAATTATTATGGTATAATTCTTGCATAACGCATAACGTTGTGGACCTCCTTAACTTATATAACATAAAATTTAAGAGAATATAGTCAGGAAATAAAAGACAAATAAATAACATGTCGATCTTGAACGAAATTTTCGATTAAAATCGTTTCGTTTTAAAAATCGATTTCTGAACATTATTTTTTGGATGACAAAACTAATTTCTCTAATGGTTATATAATTTTCTCTTTTAGTTTTTGACTTAAATTCCTTTAAAGTTCAAATAAATTATTTATTTGATGGCCTAAGAATGTCGAAAGTCAATTCCAGAAACTTTATGAAAATCAAAAATTAATAAGGAACTTTTATTTCAAAAATTTGTTTGCAAAACGAAAAATAATCATAAAATAGCAATTGCAGGACTTATTGTAAGAAACCTGAATTGAAAACTGGCTTTATGTGTTTTTTCCAAATAAGAACGGGGTGGTACAAAATAAGCTATACAGTTTGAATTCTTTAAAACTTTTGAATTATTGTTTTTGCCAGTGTTCGAATATAAACAGAATATAGTTAAGCGTTCGGCTCACACACCCAGGACGAAAATAACCCGTAATATCGTTCGTATCTTTTCTTAAGAAAGAGCCGAACAATGTACATATAGTGTTTTGTTCTTCGTTAAAAAACAGATCAATTGAAGTGTTCCTGTAAGCAAACATTATATTTTAATGTTCTGTAGTGTTTCTTTTTTTACATTGATAAAGAAATGAAAAAGCAAAAACTTTAAGCAACGACCGCAGCACGAACAGCTTGTGTGTGTGTATTGTGTATATGTTTTGTTTGGGTAAACATTTTTCGGTGGATTTTTTGATTTTTCTTTCGTATGTGTATTTTGTTTTTGTTAAAATGTTTGGTTTTTTTTCGCCTGCCAAAAGAGACGAACATTAATGAGCCCAACCGAAAACAATGAACCTTGTGGTTTGAAAATAAAATCGAACGGAATTAAATGTTCTCATCTTTTTGTTGAGTAGGATACGAACAGTATTATTTTTGTGTTCGAAAGATGACAAACAAGGAAACGTTATTTTTTTTAATGATTTTCTACACAAACACTATTTAGCGATATTTAGTGTTTATTTTCGAACACTGGTTTTTACTATGTTTTTTTTTTGGGTATTTTATAAAGAGGACTTGGGGGATTAATTATGAACAACTATGCAATTGAACAAAAATAATTACACCCGAAAGCAGAAAATGGGCATCACTTACAGGATATCATTTTTCAAGGATAATTGAAAAAATTCGAAAATAATATGCTGTATTCAAAGAAAAAGTAATAACAATCGCATAAATAAAAAAGTTATAAGCCATATCTCCCATAAAGCTCATTCTGTGCCACCCTGTATAACCCTTTTAACATCCTCTCTAAAGTTTTTAGCCATTTTCCAATTACAGCTCAACCCAGCGCACAAACCTTTATAACGCAAATTCAACACCACGCGGTTGCGAATCTAATTTTCAACAATAACGCACGCACATTCAAGTCAAATGTTTTTTCTTTGCATATCAATGGCAAATATTCGGATTTGCAAAAAATCCTTTATTATTGGAAAAATGTTTATTAGCGAAATAAAAAAATAAATCTTATCATTTGGGGGGTAACGATTCTCCCCCTAGACCCGCGCCTGTATTCCGATAATAGAAAACAAGTTTGTTCTTTTTTTAAAGCCATTTTATGAATAAAGGATGCTTAAATATGTCAGTAAGTCTGTCTGTCAGTTTATCTGTATGTATAAATATCATAAAGTTCAATAAAAACAGAAACTCAATAAAAATCTAAAAGTTGCAATCGTCGTGGAGTAAAAGGAAAATGAAAATGTAATTTTCGTAATAAAAAGAACACATACTAAATCCATATTGAACAACTTACTAATAATTGAAAACAAAAGTTCAGACTTTGTTTATTGAAGTATTATTCCAAAAATGACATAAATTAATTTATTGTTGTATATACATAGATACACATATGCATGCGTGTGTTTGAGTGTGACTTTTTATATTAGTGTGTTCGTATTTGTAACAATAACAAGTTGTTAATTTTAACGCATAACTCCGGTCAGTATAGCTAATATGTATAACTAATGGTGCTGCTACCATCTCATAATATAGAGGACTATAAAAAAAACCAATACATTCGTACAACAGTGAAGGGTAACGATTTATGAACAATTATGTAAGAAATACAAATAAAATATATTTTAAAGTTGAGTACTTGACATACAGATGTGCAAAGATTAGGATTCAGGCCCACTCCTTGGTGAATCTTATGGTGGATTTGTCCGGATAATAATTGTTTTAACTGAGAGTGTTCTGCAGCACGATTAACCCTTTTCGCAAGATTTGTGCGGAAAAACAAAGCTAACATATGGTTTACAGATGTAAACAATTATACAAAATGGCAGCACTACTTGCAAACTACTTGTAATAAATTGTTTTCAAGAAGTGTGTTAAAGAAAATGGATGAAAAAAGGAAAGTGGTTGTATTATTTTTAATTATATTTATTTTTATTATTTTATTATTCGGGAAAAACAATTGTTGTAATAAACATGCAAAAAACACTTTATGAGGTGGCAGGTCAGTTCAGCTTTTATATACAAATTTAAAAAAGTGACGTAACTTGCCGAACAAAATAATTTCTCTCTCTCCCAAAAGCAAAACTTCAAACTCAACAGAAAATTTGTCCGAATTTGTCTGGATTTGTTTGTGTGTGCACGCATCCAAGTAGAAATTTGAATGCATAGTCCGGCAAGACTATACACTCGCCCCTTGTTTAGAACCTAGAGCTATCTAACCTCCACTGCTTTTGGAAAAATTCTTGCAACAGCTGTTGAGTAGCAACGGCACTTAGGGATAACCCTTTCATAAACTAAACTTACCCATAAGTAGTAAAAAATCAGAACTTTATTGGGATTTTCAGGACATCCCTTCCTTTTTCATCCTTGTCGAAGGTTCCCTAGGTGCAGTTGCTTTACAACATAAGCTGCTAAATTTATTATAGCAGTGGAAGTTAGATAGCTCCGTCACCTAAACAAGAGGCGAGTGTATAATTTTTGTCAGAGTATACACTCATATTGTAACCTTTTGTGGAAAGTCCGTGCACACACAAGGGAGCTTGGTAAATTCTGGAGTCATTTCATTAACTTTGAGTACAGAATCGCTTTTAAAATTTGTATGATTTTAAATCGACATCATTTCAGTTTCTAGAACATGCCCATATAAAAATCACATTCACGTGCTATAGTCTCAAGCGAGTAAGTGCAGACTGCATCGTAATTATAAAATCCACTGTCCTGGACATTAAAACTGGTTAGAAACAAGTCAAGTCGAATTATGGGTAAAATCGAGGCGAGTTGGCATTGAATTATAAACAAGAAAAGTATTTATCCTACAACATACATCTCTTACCCTAAAAGATTTATTTTGATCAAACAAATTGTTATTAGAAATAATAAATAATATTTATTTAACATAAATATTTGTTTTTTAAGGTGTGTGTGAGATGGTAGCAAAGTACTCATGGAAGTAAAATTTTGACACTGTTGAGGTGAATAAAATTTCACTAGCCCTGGCGGCGAGTATACATTTTGACATCAGCGTAGAAATTCTTGACAATTTTAATTCACCATAGAACTTTGCCCCCTTTTCACACACACCCGCAAAGACAAAATTTGTTTTAAGAGTTTTCCAATCTGGTCTTTACTTTTTGTTAAGCCAACAGTTTCTCTTATCTGTATATTATTTTCTGTAATTTTCGGTTGCTATTATTTTAGCCGCTCCTGTATGTTTTATTAACTGTTTTTAAGGTCATGAAAACTATCCGTAAATAAACAGCAGGAAAGGGGGCATCTTAGCAAAAGTTAAAAGCCACATTAAGCTGCCACTGTATGTGTTTGCCGTAAATCGAATACATATAGCCAAACATTCTTTAAGAGTGTGTGTGATCGAATAAAAAACTAAATAATAAAATTTGTTTGTGTTCATGTAAAATAAGATGAAATGTTAAGTGGGACTATTGCCTCGGATTAAGTAGAATTTCAAATGATTTTTCTATTTTATTTAATGTTTTGACATTCTTATCTTCTTCTTCTTTTTTGGCACTTTAAATAAAGTATTATTAATTTTGCTGGCCAAGTTTATTGTTTGTTTATGTTCTTAACCCCAACATACTTATCAAAACTGTTTTTCGTTATTGTTGACTTTTGCATCTATTGTCTGTCTTTCTCTCTCTCTCTCGCTCTTTGTTTATTTTTTTATGATTAATGTTTAGACCTTATTTTAATGTGTACACGGTAGCTTAAGTAACTGTGCGAATACATGTTAATCATGTTTGTCAAACCATACTGAAACTAAGGAAAGTTTTCGGTAAGTTTTATGAAACTGTCATTTGCTTAAGCAAAGTGCGGAACTGAAATCTTTTTCCATACGAAATCAGATGTTTTGAGAGGCTTTTTAGTATTTTTTGACAGTAGCTTAAGCTAGTTCATGCATATTATAGTTAAGCCTTTAGTCTTAGGAAAGTGTATTGCTTGAGAAATGTTTATATATGTGTTTGTGCCCTTAACCTATTTTCTTTGTTCCAATAAAATGCAAAACATTAGTAGGTGTCATGCCCTAAGTCTTGATGTCTTTAAACTGATTTATCACTCGGCAATGATTTGGCACAAAACTACCCGAAACTATTAAAGAAAAATACTGGGGGAATTATGTTTTGGCATCAAAATGATTTTTTATGATCACATTATGATTGTTTGATTCTCACAGAGGAGTCCCAAAACAAAAATCATTATAGGTTCATATTTATAATATGCTGACTGACATTTTTTTTTTGTTTCACTTAAATCCAGTCAAAGTGTAAAAATGTGGGTGAGTGAAATTTGATTGTATGTCTGTGTTACAATTTGTAGCACTTGTTTCATCAATAGTCATAAAAATCGTTTCTGTTTTTTAATAGCAAAACCGTAAAAAATGTATTAGCAAATTTACGCCTACAATAATTAATAACGAAAAGTAAAGAAAAACT
Source organism: Pollenia griseotomentosa (assembly GCA_963931875.1). NCBI lineage: Eukaryota > Metazoa > Arthropoda > Insecta > Diptera > Polleniidae > Pollenia > Pollenia griseotomentosa. The sequence goes on from OZ007560.1 coordinate 5,241,406, forward strand.
CGTTATACATTTTCATAGATAAAATCGCATAAATTATTTAATAACTGCCACAAAACTCAAAAAGAAAATATTTATTAATGGAAAAAATTATAAGTTATTAATATTTGCCATACATTTATGGGTCTAATAGAAAATAGCAGGGGTAATTTGTTGTACGTCAATGCACATTGGTCAAAAATTAATTTTTCGGCAAAAATTATTTATTTAACACCAGCTGTTTGGTCCCGGCGCTGCTCGGGATTTTCTAAATAAAAATAAAAAATCAAATACTGGAGAAGTTTGTTAATAACTTGACCCCAGCGCTATCAACAATCAATAAAACAAATTTAAATATCACGACAACAGCGCCACATATCGGGAGATTTTTGTTTAACCCATCAGTGAAAGTAGACCTTTCCAACGCATGTACCCGTTTGCAAATTGGTTGAGTGGTTGTCGAGTTGTAAAATGAAGAACATAGGACAACTTATTTTTATATATGTAGATACTAGAGTAACCCTGCCCGCATTGCTGGACAATACAATAACATACGTTTACGTCTTTGTATTAAAAATTAAATTTTCTAGACAAAATGTAATTCTCATAAGGAAAAAAATACATTTTATATAGGAAAAACACACCATCATAAAAGTGCGCGTATAACGCATACCATCAGTGAAAGTACCATTTCCAATGCATATACTCGTTTGAAAATCGGTTGAGTGGTTCTCGAGTTATAAAATCACGAACATAGGATATGAAATAATTTTTTTTAATAGATCTGTTATTATTAGTTATTTTAAAAACATTTTATCGTAGATAGAAAAATTAGGCATTTAAATATAAAAATAATTATATTCAACATTTTTTTTTTATTTTTCGAATTTATTCTATGAGCTAAATTTCAGTTATGTATTTTATAAAGCTTTTTTGTAATAGTTATATTCTTTAAATTTTTAGGAAGTGTATAAAAGTCAAATGTTGAATATAATATAAAGTAACCTACGAAAGGAAATAATTGCCAGTTTCTATAAAAATAATTTTTAAAAGCTATATTTAAGCCTAAACGGCCAAATACTCTTATCAAAATACTTATCAAGCATTGTGATAGTATTAGTGAAAATCTGTTTGTATGTGTGACACCGACGATTAGAGATGAAAAACCTGAAAATTTAGATTTGACTTCGAATATTACGTTCAGCTCACTTACAAAAGTGAATTCGCCTGCATGACAAACATTTGACAAGTGTATTTGGCTCTATCAGAATTACTTATCAACCATTGTGGTACTAAATATTAGTGAAAATGTGAATGTATGTGTGGCACCAAAAACGCTTGATGGAAATCAAACCAATTAAGATTTTGTACACGAGTAAATTGGACTTGATATCAAGTTCAACTTGAAGAGTTTTTTAAGGCCCAAATACTCTTATCAAAATACTCATCAAGCATTGTGATAGTATTAGTGAAAATGTGCTTGTATATGTGACACCGACGATGCTGGATGGAAAATCCAAAAAAATTAGATATGACGGCGAATATTACGTCAATCGCACGTACACGAGTGAATTCGCCTGCTGGACAAGCATTTCAAAAGTGTATTTGGTCCTTTAGACATATTTGTTTGTTTTAAATAAAAATATATTAAGTATGATCAGGCGAGCTACTTGTCATTTCGGGACATATGCTATGATAACCTTACAAAAATGTTTTTATTGAAAAGAATTGCAGAGATTATTTGAAAAATAATACTTTGTAGAATATTATTTTTCGCGCCCAGATAATTCTGACATTCTTTTTAAGTTATAATTGACTCGGAAAATTAGCTAAATCTAGATATTGCTTTTTTATTAAGTTTTAAATTCTTAAAAGTTGTAAAGAATAAAATTAAGTACCTACGCTTTTAGCCAACTTATAAAAGAGAAATATTCATTACCTCTTCATTACTCAATTATTTAAAAAATCAGTATTTTAATAAAAACTCGTACGAAAGACATCGCTTTCTTGAAGTTTATTAATATTAAGCAGCCATGGAAAAAAGTTCATATTTATTACGATATAAAGTTGTAAAAAAAGGAAATAAGTACAAATAAAGGATGAATGGTAATAATATTGCACGTAAATAATTAATTCCTATGAATAACAATAAAATTTTGTGGCAAAATGACAAAACATTTCGAAATATGTATTTAGTTTTTTTTTTTTTTTTTTTGGTAACACGTGTCGTATAATTTATATTAATTAAATAATATTCCAGAGACACATAACAGTTGATGAACGAGGAATAAACTTGTTTCTTTTTAAGTATAAAAAAAAGAAAAAAAATATCAAAAGCAAGAAATATAATCTTCACACTACAATAGTAAAGATGATATTATGCGTTTGTGCTGATGTTTGTAACACATAAAATATTAATACTAGACCAACTTTTAGATACACTGATGGATTTACAATCTAGGCAATCGAGCGATATCCGTCCATCCGTCTAGTTGGTTGGCTAGTTGTCTGTTCATGCTTGTTGAGCGGAAATTGCATGTCGCAATTTTAAAGATAAATTGATGAAATTGTCTTAAGGACAAAGTCTATTTAAAAATTGTGAGAACAGTACATCATTTTACATAGAACTTAGAAAATTTTGCCTTTTAAGACTTTGACTGATGAACGATATATAACGATACTTAACATATGAACTAACACATTAGAATAAGATTTGTTAATTGTTTATTTTAGGTCCTGCCAGTGCCGGACGAACATCTTCACTTCACGGTTTCTCTTCATGTAGGTTTTTTCTTAGGCGAGTGTAACCACTTTGACCCTCAGACTATTTAGGTGTAAAGAATTTTGGTAGAATTCAAGCCTTTTTTAATATTCAACCAAATGTTTCGTGATCATAGATTTTACTAGGGATATAACCAAAACCGATGTATCGGCGATACTTAAGGTTTGTCGATATCGGCGATATTCTGCTGTAGGTATGACAATAACGACGAAACTTCCTTTTAATTTATTTATCTAAAGTCTGGCGTGATGGCTTACTTTATCAAAATATGTTGTTTCTTCAAAGGCTTTTCTTACTAGTCTTACGTTTACTACATAGAAAAAATTAAAAACCAACTTCTATTAACGCATTAGTTAGAAATGTGTACTATTAATTAAATTGCGCCTGCAAACAAATTAATCATATCTTATAACATATTTGTAAGTTTGAGCTTTTTTTGCTGTTGAGTTTCAATCAATAGACTTAATTGAAATGTGACCACCAGCTAAGGAGGCTTTTCAAAACGTAAACACAAATCAAAATATTTTTTTCAATAAACACAGTTAATTGAAGCAATTAAAAAATTGTCTGAAACTTTAAAATATTTTGAAGTTTTGTGTATGTTTTCATATATGCAAATATACACACAAACATTACACTTTTTATTTTCAATTAATCAAAATTAATTGTAATAATTAAAAAAATTGTTTGAAAGAGCATTACTTGATTTAATTAAAAAAAATGTTGGTGAACATTTTTTCTGTGTAGTCTATGCGCTTGTTCAATTGTCCAATGTTTTTTCTAACTACGAATTGATGGCTTTAACACAAACAATGTTTCCTAACGCCAATTATATATTCAGCCTTACTACGGTTATCGTCGCCGTAAACGACTGCGTCGTTTTTTGTAATGTTAACACACAACATGTGTTCTTTAATCTACTACAAACAACGATTTAGACGTATACGACAACGACAAACGTAATAAGGCCGATTGATGATACCGACCGCAAAGAAAAATTATGATTTGGATGGTTACGGCACCTGCACAATAATTATTGTTGTCGTACACAAAAATTGTTATTATTTATTAAATATAAGCAATATTATAATTACTCTAAACAAATCAATGTTTATTGTGATTATAAATTTGAGTATTGTTGACTGAAAAATATTTATTTTTCTAACAACTAAATAATGATAACTTTGAAAACATTTTATATTTCTCACAACCATTTCTTGATATTTAGTAGTCATAACATGATAACTTTCTATACATATATCAAAATATGTTTAAGATGCAATCAAAATATTTTACTCTAATAATATTAAGTTAGCGCCATTTGTAAAATAATTTTGAACCAATTTAGTCGTTTGTTTTAAATATGCCTATAAAATTATTTGTTAGTGAGTTGTTGAACCACAATTAAAAAAAAAAAACAAAATACAAAAAAACAAGTTAAATTAAAAAAATAAAGAAATTTAATTTATGGGCATGAAAAAAATGTTAAGTGCAACAAAATAAAAAATTAATGCAGAAAAATTTTAATTTATTTTTTATGATTTTCACAGCACCGCTGTGATTATTTCTAAAACATGATAATGATATGATTACTTCTTCACTTATTATGATAAGCATGACAATAATATGATTACTTCTTCACTTATTATGATAAACATGATAAGAAAATGATTAAGGGAAAAATATTATGATGGCATATTACGAATATATTTGGTCATAATATGATTCAATAATAATCGTTATATGGTGGCTACAATCATGAATCTTATCATAATATGTTGCTCTAAGAATGTGTTTACCACAGCCATGTTTTTTCTTTGCGTGCGTTGAAAACTTAAAAATAACATTTTTCAGATACATCCTTTTGGGTTTGCCTGTGGCTTACTCACAGAAAGAATGGTTTTGCAGACAATTGTTGTTGCAAAATTATCAAAGAAATTAATGTACCACACTTTTCGTACATACATATCCCAAACTCACATTAAAAACATAAAGATTTTTTTGTTTCTTGACGCTAACACACTTACACTAATTTGGCGTATACACTTCTCTTCAGTATTTGTTTGTGACAGCGACACTACATGTGTGTTCAAATAGAATTGTGCTGGCCTCTAGTTTACATACTTGATGGTGATTATTTTATGAAGGTCTAAATTAAATTGGGATAATTTAATTCGTAAAATTCAAATAAAATGAGGTTTATTAAATAAAAATTTTTAAATTAAACTTGGAACTTTATTTCAATTTCAACCAAATTGTTGCTAAAGTAGACACAATTAAAAAAAATTCAGTTAAATTTTTGTTGAAAAAATTGAAAGGAAAACATAAGAAATATTTTCAGAAAAAACAAGTTTCTTGTGGTTAATCAAACTATTTATGGTTTTTAATCCAAATTTGATTTTCATTTTAAATCATAATTTAATAAAAACTTAATTTGTATTAAATTATTTTAATGAAGGAAGGAATTTTACAACATAAAATGAATTAAAATTAATTTATAATTTATATTATATGTATTTTATTCCACCTTTATTATTATAATATAACTGAATTATCAAGCTTGAGGTCTTTTTTTAATTTTATATTAAACTTTTAACGTTTATTTTAACCAATATTTCAACACTTCTTTCTTAAAGGAAATTTTATTGCGAAATTTCGTTTTCTTTAAAAGCTGCCTTTGCAACTAACTTGGGCCTTTTTCACATCTCATTTTTCACCTCTGTAAGTACGGCGCTGCGAAATATGGCCCCAAAAACTAAATGAAAATTGACCCCAAATTTGGGGCTATTTTTCATGATGCAATATAACCCCATTTTTTTTTTATGAAAAATTACCCCAAAAAAATGAAAAATAACCCTAAAAATAAAATAAAATATAACCCTAAATTTGGGGTAATTCTTCATTATGAAAAATCACCTCAAAATTTATAATAAATTTTAGCCCCAAAAAAGAACACAAAGAAAGTTATATTAAAAATTTTTGGTGGAGTTCATATGCCCGAAACTAAAAATCCCGATTTCAAACTCCGAACAATTATACAGTTTTGGTTTTAAAAATCGTACGATTGATAGCATGGTTGGTTTTCGGTCATGCGCGTGGATTTTTTCCTCTTTAGTATAACGAACACTGGCTTTTCTTACTAAAGCTTAAGCGTTATAACAGGCCTTCGGCCGGACGCAAGGGTTTTCTTCTCTATGTTATAGCGAACCCTGGCCTCGCTAACTAAAGCTTCACTTTTGCCGGGCGCAAGAACTTTATTTTCTATGGTATAACGAACACTGGCTTCGCCCAGTAAAACTTCTCTAAATAGCCGGCCTTCGGCCGGGCGCAAAGGATATTTTCCTCTATAGTGTAACAAACACCGGCTTCGCTTACTTAAGCATCTCTGCATAACCGTAAACGAAAAATAACCCCATAGTAAAAATTGTGATTTTATTTGGGGTCATTTTTCATTCCACTAAAAATGCAAAAACACCCTAACGAAAAAATAAAAAATAACCCAAAAAAAAAAAACAAAAAATTGCCCCAAAATTGCGTGTTGTTGTGTCTCATATAAAATTTTGGAGCCGTTCTTCACTTTTCTTTTGGGGCCATATTTCCTGGGGTCATTTTGCACGCCGCCGTAAGTACTCTGTGGCTTGAAGTCGGGTCATATTTACATGTTTCGAGAACAACCACAATTCCATCATTAGAATTCTTTGCTCTCAGTCTATGGTCAAACTTTAATCTTTAAGCCTGCAATTAATTATCTACTTTTTAATTTTCTTTACTTTGAAGGAAATAAGAGGAAAACAAGAAAAACCAAATTGTTGCTTTAATTGTGAATGAACGAAACATATTTTACAAATTAATTTTTATTGGTGGTCACTTATTGCCGAAAAAAGAAAGTCTTAAGAAAAGCTATTAATAAATTCTGTAACTTTCCTTACAAAGAACTTAAAGATTAGTTTGAAATATGTGTTAGCTAATTGGATATTGAGAAGGCTTAGATGGTTGCGTTGATCATGGACAGGAAACGTAAAATACACTTACACAGCCAAGTTCGCAATAAAACAATCGTAATTAATTTATGGAGGACAATAATGAACGCAAAATAAATAATAAAAGTTATTTAATCTTGTAATTGTTTAACTGGCATTAAGAAAACAAACAGTCAACGAAAACAGTGAAATCGACTACAATTGGATTAAATAACAAATTCGTCGGGCTGAAAAGTTCATGCTAAAAAAAAAATATATATTTTATTTACAAAAAGGATTTTATACTGTCAATAAAAGAAGCTATGCATTACGACCTTCAACAATGTTTGGATGGTTGAGTTGATTGGTATAAATAAGTCAGTTTAAAAGTATGTGAAAAAAAATGTTTCTCATCGTACGTGACTGTAACAACTTATTTGGGTCTTGGATTGAAATGGATGAAAACTGTTGTGTATTGACCGTAAAAATCTAAACAAAAACCAAATAAATATTATTAAAAAGTTAAAAAAAAGGAAATAGCTTTTCGTAATTTTTTCCTTTCATTCATGATTTTAAATAATAATAAACAAAATAAACTCAATTTGTGGCGCATTGTTAAACTTATCACTTGACAAATATTTGACGCCCTGCACGTAATCACTGTTTCAATCAAACATTCGATTGATTTTGCATGATCAAATAACATTTAATCCCATTTGCTTACATTTTGGTAGAATTTTTTTGTGAGCAATACATTTTGTTAATCAATAAAAATTGTTAAAAGAAAAAGAAAATGGTTTATAAAATAAGTGGTCACGTTTTTACGGGTTTTCTTGAAAAGTATTTGTAAAGTTTGAACAGACCTTTTTTTTATCACAAAAATACAATACAGACAGACCGTTTCCGTTTCTCCTCTTTTATGAAAACTAAAAAGTTCTGATTTCAACAGGAAATTAAATAAAAAGAAACAATAAACAACAAAACACATATTTGCATAAAGTGACGTTGAAAAGGGAATACAATTTTTTTTTAAGCACCCACTATACAACTCATTAGTTTTATTATGCCCTCTACAACTAGTTGTAAAGTGGGTGTTAATTTGTCATTCCGTGTGAAACTTATTTAATATTCATCTAAGAACCCATAAAGTATTCTGCGTCCTTGAGTAATTTTAAGTCTATTTTACCATGTCAGTCTGTTAAAATCTCGCTAACTTTCGAAAAACTCAAAAGACAGTAACAATGTTGGAGTCAATTGCTTGCAGTTATCCTTAACAGTTTGGAATTGAAATTCAGCAAACTCGGCTCAGTAGGATAAGAGTTATAAGTTCAGATGTGGACCCCCCACCCCTAAAAATGGATAATGTTGTTACAACTAAAATAAGTAGTGACGGAATGCACATAATGATATAAGAACTTGCACATATACAACAAAATTTTTTGAAGATTGGTTCATAAATTACCATAGGCCCATATAAAGCTTACTTTTGGAAAACACTTTAGTACGCCGAAAACCGTAACGAATAACGCTTATAAAATAAAATTTGATCTGGCGCAGTTTTATACGACTAGCAATTACACTGTAAAATATCGTGAGGAGCGGTGCATAATATAGCAGAGGTCCCATATAAAGCCCACTACTGAAATATTCTAATTATTGGTGGAGGATATAAAAGATTCGGCAGAGCCGAATATAACAATCTAACTGGTTTTTTTTTTTAAATTGAATGAAATTTGTAAATAAGATTAATCTTCGGGCCCCCTGAAAAATAAAAATAAAGATCTCGACTATAAGCGTGGTTTAAATTTTCATCAGATCTTCAAGTATTCCTCACGATTTAAATATTAAAATTACTAAGTGCTGGTTCACACACATCAAGTTTGACTCGTCAAGTCTTGAGTTTTTAGGAGAGATGGGAAAAGAAATGGCAACCATTTTCCTTTCTCTCCTAAAAGCGCAAGACTTGACAAGTCAAACTTGACTTGTGTGAACCGGCACTTATTTTTCTTAAAACCTAAAAAATACTCAATTTGAATTGAACATATTACTTTTGCTATTCTGTTACGAGTTTTTGATTTTTTTTTTAATATTTATAAAACGAGATAAGAAGTTCTCAAATAATCGTTTTTCAGGGGTCCGCGGTTTTAAAGTACATCTTTACGTGTTTTTTGTTTTTTGAAAGTTTTGTTGTGCTTTCCGTCAAGTCTGCATAGTTTTTTGGATTTGAGACTTTTAACACTTAACTACCCACAAGTGTCTCGCGGACACATTTTTGAATTCCATTGCTCATAAAAGCTAAAGTACTTATTTTTGAGAAACCCCGTTTTATTTTTTCTACCCCGATGGTCTTGAGAATAGAAATGCGCAATAAAAATATTTGTGGCATAAAAAGTTTATTATTTTTTATCAATAAGCTAAATAGTAGCGCCTCAACCCACAAGTGTCCAATAGACACATTAATATATTATTTATTAATATATATTGAGCTGGTCAACCGTCTGAATCTGATTCAAAAATAAAGAAGCGTTTTCACACTTGCCGCTCAAAAATATCTAGAACTTCCAAACAGTGCTGCGAGAAATGCAAACGGCATGTGTTTTGAACACTCTGTAAAAAACATTGAAGAAATTTAGGCTCTATTAGCTTGACAAAAATAACACTCATTATTTGTAATGTTTGTTTAAAAAATAACTCATTAAAGTTAAATAAACAAAATACCTAAATTTATAATATAAATAAAACTTTTTTCTAATGTATACTGTCTTTGTTTTTCGTTAACTATCATCATTTCCTTTAATGAGTCCGTTGGACACTACTGGTCAGTTACGTTACAAAAGCATACTGGGTAGTTAAGGGTTAAGGGCAACGAAAGGACGCAGATTTTTTAAAAGTTTTGTTATGCTATCCGCTCAACATAAGCTCCTCTTATTCATAATAATTTTATTTAATAGAGAAACATAAAATTCAATTTTGCACAACAGTGGTAACATAAAAAAAGTGGCACAAATATTTGAATAACAACTTCTGCTTAGATATAGTATCTCTTTTTTTCCAAAATGGTGTTTTATTCGAACGACAACAAAATTATTGTCATTTACTACCTGCTGGTTTTTTTTTCGTTTTGTTTATAAAGGATGGCCCAACCAAAACGCACGATGTTAATTGTAAATAAAACAAACAGTTTTCATAGAATTATCTTAATAATTTTTATTATTATGGAAGGATCTGTGACAATTATGTGTGAAACAAAATATCGACCAAATGCTCATCACGGCTTCGGTGGCATATCTCGATCCGATGGTCCATATTTTCAATATTTAAATGTGCCGATTTATCTCATCCTTTAGCTCTTGAATTTTTTTTGGCTTATGGACGTACACTTTTCCTTTTAAATATCCCGCAAGATATTTGCATTGACACCACATGAGATAACTAGGCCATTGAATTTGTTATTGGTTGTGTGCAAAGTGGCACCATCCTGTTGAAACCACATATCGCTTAGGTCCATATTCTCAATTTCTGGCCAAATCTCGCGAAATAGAACCAAATTCACGGTAGCTGCTTGGCCGACCTCATTTTCGAAGAAGAACGGACCGATGACGCCGCCAGCCCATAATCTCACCACGAACTGGGCGTGCATGCACAGGTGTTTTCACATTTCCTACAGACCCGGTTTCTTAAAATTTTGCGCACAATTCTCCCGATTGTGGCAACATTTGGTCGATTATAATTTTATTTTTATTTCACATGTAAAACGAATTTTACACATAAATTGATATTTAAATAATTTAGTGAAATTGGCCATAAGTATCTATTACAATTAGTGTTTTCATTCGAATAAGAATTATTCGAATATTTAGTTTAATACTTCCGCTGAAAGTATTTGGTGTTGTCTTTGATGTATAGGAGTTTGACTTTTCATTGTCTTTTTTAAAACAGCAGCTGGGTCATTTTCTTTCTTTGTGCAGGCTTAAAAATATGCTGTATGAATTTTTCCTTCTTTTATGTATACAGACATAAGTTTCTGATCTATTCATTAGTTATTTCATCAATTCTTTTTCAACCTATTTAATTTTTACCTATCACATCCCATTTCCTTTTGGAGTGGCTTCCAATAAGTATAAAAATACATATTTCAATTGCATGTACCATCAAATGTTAACTGACCTTTTATTTAATTATTTTCCATTATAATACAATTATTTTTACAACTTCCATTACATTATACAGAAGAAAAAATTATGAATTTTATAGGACTTTAAGAAAGTCTATAGCATTTGTGGATTAGAAACTGCCAGCCAGCAATTAAAATCTTAAAATTATGTTGAGTTTTAGAGGAAAGAAAAATTAATTATAACAAATTTGTAAAAAAGAAAAAACTTGATAGACAAGACTCTTCAATTCTACAAAGTTTTTTAGAGAAAGATTTTAAAATTCATTTTTTCATTCTATTAATTTTTGGTTAAATGTGAAATTTTTTCAAATTTATTTACGGGAATACAAAATTTATCATTAATACGATTTCTGTATGATATTGTTACTTACGAGTAAGACTTTGAGTGTTTAAAATTCTTATTCGCTTTAGGGTTTTATTCGTATAATATTTTTAGCTTTTCTAAAATCTTAGGAAAAGGTTTCCTGATGAGCTGGCCTAAGCAACCAGTGAAATGCGCATAGAAGCTAGCTTTCCCTCAACAATAAATTTCAGTGTATTTATCAAATATGGAAAATTGGGAATTTAGCACGCCATACAGAAATCGTATTAATGATAAATTTTGTATTCCCGTAAATAAATTTGATAATATACTCGCATGTGCTTGTGCAGAAAACTGAATTGGCAAATTGGTTTTTTTGTTGTTTTCTTACGAAGGCAATAGAATGAAACAATTTGTTTTTTAATTTTGTTTTTTCTTTTTACCCACTTACAACTACAATTCGAGTCGGAAAGAACCCAACCAATTGTAGGGGGATGTAAGAAAAGATAAACTCACTGTTTATTGTTGGTGTTTTGTTTAAGCTTTGATATTGTTACTTACGAGTAAGACTTTGAGTGTTTAAAATTCTTATTCGCTTTAGGGTTTTATTCGTATAATATTTTTAGCTTTTCTAAAATCTTAGGAAAAGGTTTCCTGATGAGCTGGCCTAAGCAACCAGTGAAATGCGCATAGAAGCTAGCTTTCCCTCAACAATAAATTTCATTGTATTTATCAAATATGGAAAATTGGGAATTTAGCACGCCATACAGAAATCGTATTAATGAGAAATTTTTTTAATCTGTTTAAAGCAAAGTTGGATACCGAAACGAATTTCCGTATTGGTGATTTTCCATCCAGCATCGTTTGTGTCACACATATAAGCACATTTTCACTCGTGCTACCACAATGCTTGATGAGTATTTTGATAAGTGTATTTGGCCCAAACTTACAAACACCACACCTTAAAATTTCCTATCAATGTTGTTGTAGAACTTATGTTACATTCTTTGATTTTATCATAGTAAGTAACAAAACAGTAACAGTCTTGTAACCATAGATCGTCAAGTAAACAAACATATTTTTCATTAGTACTATTGTTAAAACTTTTAATTTTCTTCTATTTGAAAAATTACATTATTGTTAACGATTCTATAATACCGGTTTTAAGGGAAACGGTATACGTATACCGGTATTTTATGCAAAAAACTTATTTTGGTATCGGCATTTAATTTAAACGGTATTTAAACGCTAACGGTATCGGTGACCAACCTTGGTTTAAAGTCATCCGCCGTTGTTACACACCATCAAATCAAACATGTCTTGTATGACAAAGAACCTTTATTTAAGTGAGAGAAATTAAATTAAATGTAGGTTTTTCTAATTAATTACATTTTTGAAATAACAAAAAAATAAAAAAAACAATTAAAAAATGCAAAAACTCATTAAATAAATCAGGTTATAAAAACGTTAATTTTCAATTTAACGTTTGAAGGAGTGTTTTTTCTCTGCATCTACGAGCCTTAAGACAATTTCTCAAATTATATTTTCTGCACTTAAAATTTTATGTTGTATTTGAGGTTTTTCTTAGTCGAGGATATCATGAGAATTTTTTTGTAGTGGGAGGGGCAGCTAATAGAGAAGATGTGTTTCAAATAGAATCAGAAATTTTTTTCACATTAGTTTCAGGGGAATGTTTTACTTTTTAATTTAATTGAAGTTTACCTCGTTGAATACATTCGAAAAAAAAAATGTTGAAAAATTAAAATTTACTTAAAAAAATTTTGAATATTACCAAAAAGTAACTAATGAAAAGGAATAATTCTCAGGAATGTTTTAACCAAAGTACTTACAGCTCGTACACTTGTTTAAATAATTTAAATATAATAAAACAAATAATAAAGATATGGAGAAAAACAATTTTTTAAAATTCTTTTTTTTGTTTAACTATTTCCAAAAAAAGTTACGCAACAAAACTTGGTTAACCAGTAAGTTAGTAATGAGTGGACTTAAAGCAAATGTCATTTTGTGCCACAATAATAATAAAATTTATTGCCACTTTTCTAGTGATGACACTAAAAGAATCGAAAAATGTAAAAGGGAACAAAATGAGATAGTAACATTCTGTAAAGATGTTGAAAAATTTTGATTTTTAGTCTTATGTATTTCTTATGGGAAAATTCAAACTTCTTCGCAAATTGATGTTAAATGTTAAGTGTGAAAAGGCTATTACATTTGTAACATCTTTCATCATAAAAATATTTATTTTCACGTGTAAGAGCGAATAAAAACTAAATAAATGATATTGCTGTCCTGCTCTTTTGCATTTTTTTCTAGTGATGGTATATACTTTCTAACAAATTATTTGTTTTTTTAGTGATGACACTAAAATAATCGAAAGATGTTGAATGAAACAACATGAGATAGGAACATCTTTTAAAGATGAAGAAAGATGTTGGTTTTAAGCACTGCACAATTCTTATGGGAAGATGTTATCATCTTTCGATAAGATGAAAGATGTAAGATGTGAGCAAGTGTAAAAAGCCAATTAGCATTTGTCAAGTTTTTCCTCTTTTTAAACAAAATTAATTCCAAATATACTTTGTTGTTTTTTTTTAAATTTTAGCACTTTTGTAGAGAAAAAGTTTTTAAAAATGGAAATTTTTTTTCAAAAAATGTTAACATAAATATATAACATAAAAATAAAATGTTGATAATCATCGTCCTTTATTGTTTATTATTATAAAACAGTCTATGTTTTTATAAAATAATGGTTTCTTAGCATATCTCAGCTGTTTTTTTTTTTTTAGGCGTTTATTTAACAGATTTATGTATTCTTAAACTTAAATAAACAAACAGTAACTATATCTTAAATTTTCTCCTTTATACACTGTCCCTTAATCGAGCAATCTAGTATACTAAATATTACAATATTTGTATTTTTGACATAATTTTAATTTTTTTATACAATATTTCCATTTGTATATACATATTACTTATTGAATGTAAAGAAAAAATAAGCAAAAAACCTTACTTAAATAAATAAGGGTTAATAAAAAAATAAAAGTTATTTAGGTAAAAACGAGAGGAAGTGGAACTTACCTTGCAAGCCACCAAAATTTATTAATATTTACGTTTGGAAACATATTTTTATCTTTATTATAAACACTAGTGTCATATCTTGTATTAGTATCTGTAAGTTGTTTGCTTTGAATTGCTCTAATATTGGCTCGTCTATACAAATGATAAAGTATAGGAACGCCGAATTCGTTTTGGATGTAGTCATTGCTATCGAGGTATACAAAAGCCTCAGGCGGTAAAAATCCAGTTTGGAGTGTTTTATGAATAAATTCATTGGTAGCATAGTATGGAGCCATAATCAAATTATTTTCGGAACATTCAGTGCATTTTACAATATGATTCCTTATTAGGTGTATAATGAAGTTATCGATCCTGCCTATCTTTGCTACATTATAAAGCTTTTTATTTGAAACGTATTTTAAATAGTTACTGTGAGCAGATCTGTATTGGAGAGTACACGCTCGTAAGCATTTTCTCTCGAATACTCTTACTGAGCTACCTAAACAAGAGCGGCAAGCGTTTTTTTAAACATGAAAATTCTATTGCCAATATATTTTTAATAAAATAAAACGACCATGCGATCTATCAAATAAAATTTTCCAGCCAGGTGGTGTTAAAATCGCGTTCAAAAGGATTGTTTCGTATAAACTGTGTGAACATGAAAAGTTTTGACATAAAACAGACGCTTGCCGCTCTTATTTGGGTAGCTCAGTTAGTTTCTCCATATACGACGGCGATATATTAAACCATATTTGGCATCCATATGTTAATACAGAACGTAGTAATGATTGATATAAAATAATTTTTACATTTGAATTCCCTTGCATTATGTACATTCATACTGCAAGGGATGCCAAACAAAAAACACAAATCACAAATCCCGAATTCCAGGATTTTCAATTTACATATGGGCATTTCCCCAGAATAGTCAACCAGGATAAAAAATAAAATGTTGATAATCATCGTCTTTTATTGTTTATTATTATAAAACAGTCTTTGTTTTTATAATAGAATGTTTCCATAGCACATCTCAGCTGTTTTACTTGAGGAAATTGTGCTGGAAACTGGAACATTTTATATTTTCTTTTTAAACTACTTTTAAAGACATTTTTATATAATTATTTTACATGCAAAAAATATCTTATGTTTGCACTCTTTCTTCATAATCTCTCTATTACAATCAATTGTAAATTGAGTATTAAGCTTATTGTTAAGGAAATTTGAAGATATTTATGGGAAAATGCATGGTGATAATAATAAAAAACCATTTGAAAAAATCGTACGTTGGCGACCCGTACGTTTGCGACCGGTACTTAAGCCAATTAAACAAAAACCAATAAACAAGATATTTTATTGTCTAAATACTGGATAGTAGGCTATGTAGGTCTATAGCTACAGTTTTAAAATAAATTAATCACTTTTGAATGTTCCGTTCCATTTTGCAGATTTTTACATTTCACTACTGTCAGCCAAAGTTGACTTCTATTTTGCGTACGTTCGCGACCACATGTTTATAACTATCATTATGAAAACTTAAACTCGATAAAACCCATCTTTGCTAATTGACTTTAAAAAGATCTCAATTTCTCTCATTCAAGTAAATGCATTGAAGCAATAATAAATATAAAAGTTTTAGGTAAATAAATTGTCAATTGACCGTCAATTATTTCATCTTTCCCCAAAATAAATACCGATTTTTCCAATAAATCGACTTTATAAACTTTAAATATGATTTACCCACGTGTTTTGTAAACAATGGGATGGAAAGTGTATTCATCCAAGAAAATCGGTATGTTTGCGTGTATCACATGAAGAAATTAGATGAAACTAGTTTACATTTAAAGCACGAGCATCATGTATTTAACAGATTTTGTTTTTTATCGTTAATTCGTAACGTTTAATTTTTCTTTAACATTTTCTCTCCTTATATACACCGAGAAAAAATTAATTTTAAAATTCAAGCTTTTAACATAACAAACGCTTTAGAATGGTAAACCCAATGAATACAGTTAAATATTTGGACTTACAGTAAACGACTAAAGATGACACTTTCATCACAAGGTTTGAATTTTTTCCAGTGTACGCTTAAAAGCGCACACGAACTAACTTTATCAATGTACCTTAAATGAGTTTAATTACTTTTGCTGCAGAATGTTGCACATGTATGATAATGTACGAGTATTATAGAAAATACCATTTTTGCTATGGGGTGCGGTTTCTTATCTTACGGTTTGTTTGTCTTCTGTCTTCTATCTAATTGAATATTTTAAGCTGCGTTTGCAGTAAATCGAATGAAAAATTCTAAAGAATTTAATTAGCTTTCTTTAATTTATTAGAAATAATTTGAAATTTAGTGAAGGCTTAAATTTTTTTACCAAAAACTTTGCAGACAATTTTAATTACTGTTTTTTTCTTGTACAAATTAATCTTTAAATACTCAAACAAGTACAAGACGTGTAAAATTCGCTGAAGTTGTTCTACAAAGATGTTGGAAACCATAAACTTTATTTTTGCAGCAATAAAATGTTTAATTAATGATATTTTTTATTTAGGTTTACGAGTAGTAAGTTTAAATATATACTTGCACAACAAAAGTTCTCGCCAATTTTTTTTTTTTAATTAAACCGTTAATCAAAAATAAAATCAGTTTAATTTAAAAATTTGCTCAAGTAAATTAAACGTTTACTTATATCAACAGCATGACTGCAGAAAATGTTGTTAATATCAAAAAATATTTAATTGATACTATTAATTTGTTTGCTAATGCAAATTTTATTAAGGTTTTGATTAATATCACAAATTTTTTAATTGAAATCAATTTTTTATTTTTTTCTGTCTGCATAGTTTTCAAAACCTAAAAGGGCGTGATGAGGTTAGTGAAAACAAGTAAGAGGGCTATATTCGGCTATATCGAATCTTATATACCCTTCACCATGATAAGATAAGAACAAAAAATTATATACATAAATAACGTTCTTTAGATAGGTATAAATAAATATTAGTTGAACCACGTCAACTTTTTATTTCGCCATGCCGAAGAATATAAAAAACAAAAAATTTATATATGTACTTAAGCCCGTTTCCTCTTTTGCCAAAGTTGATGTTTGAAATTCGTTTTATAATCTTAAAATCGTTTTTAAGAACATAAAAAAATTAAATAAAAAAAATGAAAAAAAAATTCTTTTTGGGACTCGAACTGGCAATATCATCCGTCTCAAGAAAGAACTTAACAACTCGGCAACGAATGCTTTTACTGAAGAAGCGTTAAATTAAAATATATTGAGTCTATGAGTTTGTTTCTTTATTTGAGCGGCATATCATGTACATGCATTAATGTGTACATGTATGCGTAAAATTAAACACCCCAGCGGTAAAACTCAGAAGACCTTCTTACTTCAGGCCTTTTTAAAGGCCTGCTTAAAAGATTTTTTGATTCAATTACTATTCTTATCTAACTGCTAAGGAAGGCCTCATAGAAGGCCTCGGCTCTTTCATATAAAAGATAAGATACACCTTCCACACTCGCTTCTATTAGAAGGGAGTAGAGAAGGAGTAACATTTTTTGTATTGTTTTTTTGCACAAGCAAAAGCAAAATCAATTTTTTTTGGTCCCGTTACCCTTCTTATGTACCTGCTGAAGAAGCGAGAGCGGAAGGCCTTCTCCGCAATGACAACGTGTGTAAAAAAGATATGAGTATGGAATGGAGCAAGAAGGACTTGTACATCCAAAAGAAGGGGTACAGAGGCCTTCTAGAAGGCCTTCCTACTCCTTCTTTTTCCCGCTGGGACATTACAAATAAAATCCACCACTTGTAGTGAAGGGTATAATAAAACAACAAAAAAAAAACCACATTACCAACACTGTATTACCATAACCACTGTATGACCGTAGAAACCAAAATTGAATTGGTTTGTATGGCATGTTTATGTCGTTTTGGTAATACAGTGTTGGTATGGTAATGTCACGTCTAATTGGACCTTTGAAGGAAAAAATTTGAGGCAGTCGTGGTTTTTCACCCATACCGATCTTGCTGAATTTCAATAGCAAACAATTCCGGACCATATGTGACATAAATGTATAATAACCTGGCCCCCATCATATATGGGGTCTTCGGAAAATCCATGTCAACGGACAGACGGAGTCGAGTATATTTTTAATTATTATATTTTATAAATCTACGAAAAACAAGTAGATATTTAAATGTACCTATCTTCTATTTTGTTCAACTCAACATTTCGATAGTGCGTCACATTCGTAACGTTCATGTGTCGCCCCCGTACCAACCAAAATCAATTAAGAAAGTTTAGAAGGTCAAGTCCGACAATATGGTACACAGTATCTTAAAAAAAATTGCTAGAGTGTACCTTATCATGGACCCGCCAAAACAAAATTTTATTATGCGCTTTAGATTCATGTAAAACTTCTTTGTGTCGAATAATATTTTGATATCTTCATCTATATGAGATTTGTTTGCCCTTAAGTGATTTAAGGATAAGGGTTTATATGGGACCTATGGTTAATTTTAGACCAGTGAAGGGCAACACACATACTATCACATATATATAGTTGTGTGAGAGGCAGCAGAAAACGAATGACGAATGAGTCAAGAAGTGCCAGTCTGCAACTGATTTAAATAACTTTGACGAAATGACAACAAAGCAACAGCCGAACGTGTACAGTGTACATGTGTCGACGCCACACAAGCAGCATTTTTATTCCTATGCACGCGTACATAGGACTTGCAAAAGTGCCCTTCACTGTTATAGAGTCTAAAATTTAGACCCACCATTACAATATTTTGTCATGAAATAGTTGTTATCGTAAGAGTTCTTGTCGCCAATTTGTATGCCAATTATAATATTTAAAAGGAAATTATGGCATTAAAAGCTATGTTCAAGTGTAGTTTTTGTATGGGATCTTCTATATGGGATAGCAGTTAAATTTGTTTGGAGAAGATTTTATCTGAATATTTTGAAAAGAAATTTGAAATTATAAGCCGATTTTCATCACTTTAATTGGGCTTGCTCCTTGTAAAATTAGAACCTTTATACCAAATTTCATGAAATTATCTTCAAAATTGCGACCTGTATTTTGCGCACAAGGTGTACATTGACAGCTAGCCGGACGGACATCGCTCGAATGACTAAGAAAGTGATTCTGAGTCGATCGGTAATACTTAAAGTTGGGCCGTTGAGCAATATTTAAAGGTGTTGCAAGCATCAGCACAGACGACTAATACCCTCTCCACTATTGTGGTGTCTATAAAACTGCTGATGAATGTTCTTTTCTGGAAAATGGTTTATATGCACTTTACTTTACTTTACTGTGAATTAAAGGATAGCTTTAAAAAGTAAAACATAACATGTAACGAAAATACAATAATCTAAATAAAAAAAAAAAAAGAAATACCCTCTCCACTATTGTGGTGTGGGTATAATTAAAACTTCACTCGAAAAGCACACTGAAAAAAATTCTAAAATAAATAACCAATATATGGCTTATATGGACCATAATGTCCTTTTGACCATAATATGGTTAACTTGGACCAAATTACGATTAATTTTTACCATTTTTTGGACAATACACATCATGTTTAATTGTTTCTATATTATGGTTAATTTTAACTATATTATGAAAAATTGTAACCATATAATAGTCATATTTTACCACGATATGGTTGTCGCAAATATTACGATTGTTTAAATCAAACCATAGCATGATGCTTAGAATATGGTTGTCTCCCACCATATTTTTTTTTTTGGGTGTATGCCATATAAGATTTGTACGTTACATAGGGATTGAAGGAAGGGGGATCTTATGGGACCTACGGTTTCTAGACCTACTATTATTACAATTCTCATCGTCATATTTTATATAAATACCAACACTATAAGTAAGTTATGAAATTAAACGCTGTTTTCAAATGTGAATTGATTCAAATAAAAGATTGATGAGATGGTTTAGCTTGCAATAAAATAGTGTTGGGTACAGACGTACATTGCTGGATAATATTGGGAAGAGATTCTAAATTGATCAGTATACTTAAACGTGGGAAACAACCAATATTTTCTCGAGTCCCACATACCAACACAAACGCATAGTATTCTTTCTCAATGGTGCTGTGAGTATAATTAAAATAAGACTACATACATATTTGTGAATTCAAATAATCATTAACTATAATAAATTTATGTGCAAATATTTGCTTACATTTTTTTTTTCTACGGCTACTTATTTAAAGATTACGTCGTGGCTTTTTCTAACTGCTGGCTAGAAAAGCCGTCAGAGCCTTTGAAAGATTTTGTATTCTGAGCCACATAAAGGATGCTAATTAAGTACTAGTTAAAGTAAACGTTTTTTCTATAACAAATTTACTTTAATTTATTAAAAGAAAGAAAACTATGTTTTTCCTTAAACTTTTCAAACTAAGCTCGTGTTCCAAAATGTGCCACATTAAAAACACACCATTAACAATCAACGGCCCCAGCAAGGAATCCCATTAACAGTGCTTGTGTTAGCTTATCATTCATTCATTCAGTCACTGATTAACTTGTACAACACACACGCATTCATTATGTGTATAATCCCATTCAAAGGCAATCAATTCTTGTAAAAAAGTTACTTTTTGGGAATATGTTTGTAATTAGTAACATACTTTTGAATATAATAAATACTGAAACATATTAAAGAATATTGAACAGCTCAAAGAGGATACAAATATTTTATAAGGAATGAATCTTTAAGCATTTTCTTGTCTGGCGCAAAATGTTGCGAACGTATTTTTTTTACCACTTATTAAATTTTACTTGCACTCTCATGATGAGTTACATGTTTAATCATTGCCTTTTATGCAATGTTTTGTTAACCCTTTTCATTCATATTAACACAGATAAAAAAATTTTTGATTTCTACAAACGAATAAAAAAAAAAATGTTAATAAACACATGTTAAAACACTCCTGCGTTTTAAACCTTCTGACGAAATTAAGGGCAAAACATGAAGCATATTTTCGGATTTAATGAAGCAACAATAATTAAAAAAAAAACAAAATCACATCTTTTTTCAGCAAAGCATAAACATAAGCGCAAAAGGCAGAATTAAAGGTACCCATTTATTTCCAATATTATTTATTACTTTTTTGCTGTTGTTATTGACGATTGGCTCCACATTATTCAATAAGTTGGGCAATATAAAAACAAATATAGGGCGACATTTTTTATTGAATACATGAAAAAGTACACAAAGGCAACACACACATGTGCGTTTTGTACAATGTTAGCACATTAAAAAATATTTTTTTTTTTTGCGGAATATATGTAGATCAATACACTTTTGATTATATTTAATATATTGTGCCACCTACTAATAAGAAATACACTCATTCATTTTAATTGTACAGTGTTCATTATTGACCAATAATATTGCAAATGTATGGGTACCTCAAGGCATAATTTTTGCCAGAAATGAAAAGTCCTTAAAGTACTACAGCTTTAACAAATTGAGGAATGAAAGGTGTTCATTCTAATTGCCAAACGAATTGGATTTTTAGTAATATTTCTAGATACCAAACTATCTTTTTCAAAGATATTATCTAAAGAATAGCATTCGGAAATGTTCTTCTTTTTAAACAATTATTTTTTGTGATTTTAAATATTACTAACGTATATATGTGCCAATTATGCCTCTTGCCCAAAATCTGAACCGAGCAGTAACATAATGCAGTCCAAAACAAAAAATTTGTCGATTAACGACGCCATCAAGTTACCTTTAGTAACCCTAAATTGCCAACTGGTAAGTTGGCAACATTTAATTTTATATTCTATGAGATTATTTCTTGAATGTTTTTTAAACTCTTCACCACAGGTGGTGAATAGGGTATATATAAGTTTGTCATTCCGTTTGTAATTTCTATAATTTTGATGTTATACCCTATAAAGTATATATATTCTGGGTCCTTATGAGGAGCGAAGTTAATTTAACGATGCCCGTCTGTCCGTTGAAATGGATTTTCCGAAGACCCCATATATGATGGGAGCCAGGTTATTATATTATACATTTATGTCACATATGGTCCGGAATTGTTTGCTTTTGAAATTCAGCAAGATCGGTCCACAAATGGCTGAGATATGAGTAAAAAACCACGACTGCCTCAAATTTTTTCCTTTAAAGGTCCAATTAGACGTGACATTACCATACCAACACTGTATTACCAAATCGACATAAACATACCATACAAACCAGTTCAATTTTGGTTTCTACGGTCATACAGTGGCTATGGTAATACAGTGTTGGTAATGTGGTTTTTTTTATACCCTTCACTACAAGTGGTGGATTTTATGTGTAATGTGTTTAATTTTACGCATCCACATACACATTAATGCATGTACATGATATGCCGCTCAAATAAAGAAACAAACTCATAGACTCGTAGCCAAGTTGTTGAGTTCTCTCCTGAGACTGATGATATTTCCAGTTCGAGTCCCAAAAAGAATTTTTTTTCATTTTTTTTATTTAATTTTTTTATGTTCTAAAAAACGATATTAAGATAATAAAACGAATTTCAAACATCAACTTTGCCAAAAGAGGAAACGGGCTTAGGTAGATATATATATTTTTTGTTTTTTTTATATTCTTCGGCATGGCGAAATAAAAAGTTGGCGTGGCTCAATTAATATTTATTTATACCTATCTAAAGAACGTTATTTATGTATATAATTTTTTGTTCTTATCTTATCATGGTGAAGGGTATATAAGATTCGGCATAGCCGAATATAGCACTCTTACTTTTTTTTTTAATTTATGTACGAACTTTATGTGTTAACAGATTAACTTAAGAGGGTGCCACACAGTGCTCTGTCCCATACGAAAAACTAAAGATTAATAAAGTTCTAAGAATAATAATGTAATATACATTTTTTGAAAGGCTAATAAAGAACCTTAAATAGATTTGTAAGTAGAATTCATAAATGTCACTTTTTGATTACAGTGGAGGGCAATAAGTCCATAACAATTTTGAGCTCAACTTTTGAATAAAAAAACGACTTTTATCTGCTTAACTAAGAAAATAAATGCAAAAAATTAATTTCTTGATGTATTTTTTTCAAACTGAGCAGATTTGTTTGCCACTTTAAGTACAAAAAAGGGAAATTATTGTTGGTAAATAATATTAATGAGAAACATTTTTGTGTTATCATAAACTTTTTTCTTGGAACTCCACGAAATTGCTTAAGTTTGGTAGAGTTTAATAACTAATAATAGCTAATTCTTGATGGTATTTAATTTTTTTAGTTAAGATTTAAGTACTTTTTTAAGTGCTTAAGCAGCATCTGAAAAGAAGTTCTTGATTTTTCTGCCGAAAATATAAAAATGGCTGTCGTTTCTTGAGCTATAGGTCCTGTGTTACGAAAAAAATTTCAAAGAGGTATTTTTATGGTACCCGCAAAATTGGAAGAGACAAAGATTTAAACAGTGTTCGAAAATAAACAGAACATTATTTAGCGTTCGGCTCACACACCCAGGAACGAGATCTATTTTTTTTAGTGTTTGTGTAGACGAACACAACCCTTAATACCGTTCGTAACTATTTTCAAGAAAGTGTTCTGTTCTTCGTTAAAAAACAGAACAGTTGTAGTGATACTGTAGACAAACATTATATTATAATGCTCTATAATGTTGCTTTTTTTACAATGATAAAGAAATGAACAAACAAAAAATATTAGCAACGACCGCACCACGAAGAGCTTGTGTGTGTATTGTGTATATGTTTTGTTTGTGTAAAATTATTTTGCTGGCTTTTTGTTTTTTTTTTCGTATGTGTATTTTGTTTTTGTGAAAAATGTTTGGTTTTTTCCAGCCGAAAGGTACGAACATTAATGAGCCGAGCCGAACACAATGAAGTTTGTGGATTTAAAAAAAACCGAACGGAATTAAATGTTATCAACTTTTGTTGAGTTGGATAAGAACAGTAAGTATTATTTTTGTGTTCGAAAAATTACTAACTGGGAAACGTTAATTTTTTAATGATTTTCTACACAAACACTATTAGCGTTTGTGTTTTCCACAAATCTACCAAACCGAACACTAAGCAGCGATATTTAGTGTTTATTTTCGAACAATATTTATAAATAATTTTTTTCTTCGATACTTAAAAAAAAAATTTCCACTGACAAATTAACCATTTCCTTGGGTTATAAAACTTGTACTTCGATATATGATTCCCGAAAATGGGCATAACTCTTTTATTTCTGGACCGATTTTTTATTATCTTTTGATAGAATATATATAAGTATGTAAATATCCCAGCTCTTTTAAGATATTTCTAACCGCAATTCCCGAAGGGGTCTCACCATTTGCCCTTTTACCTTTGGCGGAGCATTAAAAACGCAATATTTCAAATGCAAAGCCAAGCATTTTATTTAACTGCAGTTAAACTAAAACAATGCTTTATTCACATAAAAACGAACAATAAAGAGCTGCTGTTGCAGTGAAATGAAAAACCTTTAATTAATTTAATGGCAGCATGAGGCTTATTTCACTTTAAAAGAATAAATATAATTTTTGCTATCAAAATAAAACAAATATATCATGTTTACACTAGAAAGACTAAAATTTATGAGTAATATATTTTATTCTTTCTGCTCTTAGAATACAGCAAAAAAAAAAAAAATAAACTCTCATAGTACAAGTATTTAGCTAAATAAACAATAGAAAATTATAAAAAGTTTTATTACAGTCCATTTAAAACATGTTGCAGCTAAAAAGTTGTGATATTTATAATAAAAATAAAGTTATATTTTTTTGGTGTTTTCTGTTTTTTTTTCATAGATATTTATTTTGGCTGTTTTTTGTTCTTTATTATTTCTCTAGTTGAGACCTTTTTTATTTCAAACAAGTACTGCAGAATTACAAAAGAAAAATACAGCGATTAAGTTGTTCCATGAGAAATTATACTACAAACAAAAGGACAAAATACTTAAACTTGAATATAAATAAACCCACTGTTAAATTGCGACAAACTCATACAAAAGTATTCCGCCACACGAACACAAGGAAATAAGTAGATAAAATTATTATTGTACAAGATAATTAAAAATAAAAGATAAAGATGACTTTTGTTAATTTTTTTATTTTTTTTGAGCTGGCAGAGTAAATAATTTTTCACTAAGCCACTTACATAATATTGGCATCACTTACGCTCACTGACAAATGATTTCCAAAGTCTCACAATCACTTAGACAAACGAAATACGAAAGTACTTTTTTAATTAAGCGCAAATCGTAAACAGTTCTATTCAATTATTCTAAATATTTTTTTACTCAACATTCTTAAAACTTAGCCAACTAAATAAAAACATATAAAACAGTTCACGAACGTCTGATTCGTACAATATTTTTTTTTTACATATAAACGCCAAATTCAACAACGGACAGTGTTGCCAGAAAATGCATTTGATAAAAAATCTCTGCATAAGTAACCCAATACAAAATGGAGCTTCCAACGAAGCAGGTTTGTAAGGGAGAAAAATTTAAATTTCCCCTAACCATTGCGCTTACGGAAGATATGAATTTTATATGGCGAGTGCCCGCTTTGAAGCAATGCATTTACGCACTATTCAGCGCATATAAAAATTGTTGGATGTAACGAACAGCTTTACACACTGCATGTTTTGATACAGTTATTTTTTTAGTATTCTCCCTTACAAACCTGCTTCGTAGTAAGGGAATGCCGTAGCACTTAAAATGTTATTTATTTTATAAAAGTTGTTGAGAGTTCTTTCACTTACTTTACTGCATTTCTGTATGTCTTTTTGCGTAGCGCATAATTGTGCGCTTATTTTTATATGTACCTTTAGTGCTTCGCAAAATGATAAAAATTTTTATTAGGAAATGTAAATAAATATTTTTCAAAAAAATTTATTTAAAAAATATTAATTTTATGAAAGAAATTTTTAATGTTATGCAAATTAAGGGTGGTCAAACCATAATGCACGATGTTGATTGTGAGTCATACATTTACGTCAAGTTTTTTGCTCAACTTAATTTGACATTTCTTTGTTTCAGTATTTGACAAATTCATTCATTCATATAGTGGTACACAATTGAGCAGCACGTTAAGATTGTTGAAGCCTTTTACGAAAATGGCCGATCAGACCAAAAAGCATTTCGTGCACTTCGTGATTGTCAGCATATATCAAATGAAAGCTTACCGCAAAGCTATTATGCAATGTAACCCAATTTTTTTAATGTCACCCCAAAACATTAAAAGAAAGCCCTAAAAATAAAATGAAATATTCCCCTAAATTAAGGGTAATTCTTTCTTTTAAAGAATGATCTTACATTTTGTGATGATTGCACTGTGCTAGTTGAAAAAATAGACAAGCCGGGCACATGGCGTTTTAACATAATTCGGGTACGCTGAATCCAATGGTGCGAACCGTTTTTATACCCTTCACCACAGGTGGTAAATAGGCTCTTGTTTTCGAGTTATACCGTTATTTCAAAAATGGAGGAGGTAGCACAACATTTATTCGCGTAACTCAAAAACGGTTAAGTCAACCCCATTGAAAAGGTCTGCGCAAGAAGCCTGATGATCATTGTTTATGTTCTTTTTAGTTGTCAAAAGTTGTTTACATTTTGCTTCCATGTGCATGTATATGTTTGTTTACGTTTATTGTTTTTTCCCACACAAATTTATGGTATGCCACACATACACGATTTTTTCCTTTTGCTTTGTATATGTGGTAGTAAGTTTTTGACAACTAAAAAGAAATTTTACACAAACAAAATACATGTCGTTTTTTGTTTTTGTTCAAGTAAGCAGACCTGATAGATGGGCCTTGGGTTAAGTTTATTAAATTTACTAAAAAAAACCGAAACTCCGTAATAAAATTTCCTTTAAGAAAGGTAAAAATAATTTTTTTAATATGCGCAGTCGTTTTTGAAAAAAAAAAAATAAAAAATAATAATTTTTCTACGCGCTGCAGGGGCCAAATTTAAGAATTTTATAAAACCGTCATATTTGTATGGTAAAAATTCTGAAATTTGGCTATTGCAGTGCCTAGCATGCCCTAAATGGGTCAAATGTATGACCAACAGCAGTTTATTTTTCATATCAATCATTTATTTCTAACATACCCTAGAGGGAAGCGAACTGACACCAAAGTAGTCCCGTGATAGGTCTTTGGTGGTAGAGACCGGTTCTAGTTTAAACACTTTCTATGAATAAGACCTATCACTTTTACATGGGGTTGTCATTGGAGGGTGTCAATTGACACCATTTGACCAGTCACAGAACTTTTCTCAATGGACGTGTTTAGTGTCAGTTACTACAATGTAATTTTATTTCAATAAAATGTAGTATTTTTTCAATAAAACAAGTCCTAGAATTAAATTCAAGAACCAAATTTTTAAAAGTCCAAAAAAATGTGTCACCACCGGTGAAAACTGTACTGTAATTCATTACTTTGTCTACTTTTTTGTTCTTCATAAACCAGTTACATGATTGGTCCTCCTTTCACTGGTCATGAGTTCTTTCTCTTTGTACCTGTTAAATTTTCACAACTCTCAGGACCAGTCTGTTGGACCAATTGACCCAAATTTTCCGCTGGGTACCTACCCGCTATCTCCATTCCTGAAGGGGGCTCCCATACAAAATGTTCAATGCAGACTAGAAATATATTGAAGAAAAAGTCCCATAAACGCCCAAGAGTCGCCCCTAGTGGGATAAAACGTTTTTTGTCCTAAGCATTTTCTCGAGTCATACTCCCATACAAATATTGCGTTTTATGAAATTCTTAAATTAATTAAAATTTTTCGATTTTTGTGAATAAAATCAAAAGTTGGTAACAGATTTTAATCATTTATGGCTTGTTTTGTTTGCTTGTTTGTTTTTACTTGTCTGCAAAAAAATTAGAAGCCTAGCCGCATTTTTCAAATTTTGAAAAACAAATTAATTTTTTTTTTTTAAAAAAATTATGTTTCAAAAACGACTGCTCATATAAAAAAATATTCACTTTTCTTAAAGCCAATGTATAATTAGGTAATCTTACGCAACATTAACGAATAATCAACGGAGCCTTTGGTATTAATGTTTTTGCGCCACCATGTTTTTTTAAATTTATTTGGCATTAAAGTCGAATAAATTTTGTTCAAGTTTAAAAAAAAAACTATTTATGTATAAAAAGTTAAAAATAATTTTCTTCAACTCGAAATAATAAAAAAAAAAATTCTAAGAAAAAATTTCGGCTTTAACAATTTTATAAAACCATTAATTAAACATTGCATTGTTAATCATCATGTTCTTAAAATTATAACGACTTGCATTCAAAGATAATTACACCCAAAAGACACAGATGTGTCCAAGATTCACGTGGGTAACTGTCTGGTCTGCCTTACCCCTCAGTTTTCTTAACAAATACCAAGATTTCAAATTTTAAGCAATTTTTTTTTTTTTTTTTTATTTGTATAAAACTTTTCTGCTTGTACTCCTTCTTTGATAAGATTTCTACACGTACTTTCAACGCACTGATAAAAAAATTGTTTTTTACTGTCGCACGGGACATCGAAATATGCGTTACTTCAACGATAATACTTATAGGTGTTTTCAATCACATAAAACAAAATTAAGTATTTGCAATAACTTTTAATTTGTTGGTCTTCGGTAAAAGTGTTTATATGCGCTTTTTGTTTTGCAAATTTGTATCAATATTGATATAAAATTATTTTCATTACACAAAAGTTACCAGAAACATTTTTAATTTAAGGTTATTTTTTACGCATCAGTATTAATAAAATGCAATTTTATTCTAGTATGACGTTTTATAAAACAAAAATTTCGAAATTTTGATAAAAAAAAATTATTGTTTTTCCGAAAACACATATTATGTTTCTATAACGACTGCGCATATTCCCAGCAAAAACTTTACTTACAATCCTACTTTTAATGACTTCAAGAATTCATTACTTTGTAGCTTTATTCGCCACTTTTTGGATTATTAGTTATATATTAAATAATAACTTTATTATTATATCTTAAATATACAGAAAAATTTATATTTTCATTATGACAATAAAAATGTCATTATAGTCATAAAACATAGTTTTTTAATGCAAAAACTACACTGCCCCTGTAGACTAGCTGGTAGAGAGCTAGTCTATCAGCACCGAGGTTGCGGGATCAAATCCCGCCAGAGACAGAAAAAAAAATAAAATAAAGTAAAATAGAATAAGAAAAAATAAAAATAAAATAATTAAAAAAAAAAACAAAAAAAAAAAAAATTAAAAAAAAATAAAAAAATTTTTACTATATTGACTTTGTGTAACTATATATTTTTATAAAAATTTTAAGTATAAAAAAAACATATTATTTTTTAGATTATAATAGGCTAAATTATAAAGGATTACTTTTGGGACATCGCGAACAAAAATAAGTACTTCTTCTAGTAGAAAAATAAGTAGTCTGTTCGTCAAGTTCTCATTATTTTTCTGCTTATTTTGTAAGCAAAGTTTTTGCTGGGTTATAAAAAAGTTTAACCTTTCTTAAAGGAAATTCTATTGCGGAATTTCGTTTTTTTTTTTCAATAAACTAAAGCGTTTTTGAGTGACGCGAACATATGTTGTGAACCCTCCTCCATATCTCAAAAACCAGAGCTAACCTAAAAAAACGGCTAGCACCACTGGATTCAGCGTACCCGAATTAGGTTAAAACGACAAGTGCACAGCTTGTCTAAAAAAGTGACAAAATCTATCAGTGCTATTAACCCCAAAAAGTTTAAAATGAAAATATTCTGAAACAACTTTTTAAATCCGAGCTTTGAAATCATAAATTTAAAAATCCTGATATCAGATTTTGAGCTCAAAAGCTTTCGATAGCGAAGACGGTGTCATATTATTTTAATTTCGACTTTTGAAAACTGACACTCTTTTAGGTCAACCACATTATGTTTAATAACTTTGGACGCATCGTTTTTATAAAATTTCTGGTGTATAAAATTTTCTAAAATAATGTAACATCAATAACAAAATGAAAAGTTTGGTAGCTGCGTATTTTTTAGGGGCTTTTTAGAGGTTAAAGGGTAAAGGTAAAAGTAAGAACTATAAGTTTAACAACCGTCTTTGGCCGGCTTTTTTTATATTATTACCTTTTTAGTGATCCCTATTAAACTTCCTTCAGCTACTTCACCCTCGTACTAAGTTTTATTGCTGTACGAAAATAAATAACAAAGTGAAAGCCGAAATCTTCCACTGTTTAAATATTTTCTTTTATTTCAATTACATTAAAAATAAGTCACTTAAATTTATTTAGCTTCAAATAAAATACATAAATTTTTAACAAAAATCTTAGTAAAACATTTCAACACTATTTTTAGCATTTTTTAAATTAATTTTAGAAATATGTATCTTTGTTTAATGGCAGTTTTAGGTTTTAAAAAATTTTACAATCTGGTCACACTGCCCTTTACATAATAATAATAATGTAAAAATTATAAAATTAAGTGGAATTCAGGTGTGAAATTGATAATTTCAAAATCTGTCATCGGAATGTCGTAAATAATATAATATACATTTATTAGTGTGACAAAATTATATTTATTTTTAAAATTTAATTTTAAATATCGAGGGGGCGCTAAATTTTAATTTACAAACTACATATATGTGTTCGGCGAATATTGGCGCAGATATTCGTTTTCGTATTCGTGAATATTCAAAATTGTTATTCCAAACATCACTACTAGAGACATACAAAATTAA
Organism: Pollenia griseotomentosa; assembly: GCA_963931875.1. NCBI lineage: Eukaryota > Metazoa > Arthropoda > Insecta > Diptera > Polleniidae > Pollenia > Pollenia griseotomentosa. The sequence goes on from OZ007560.1 coordinate 5,272,425, forward strand.
ATATACAGAAAAAATTCAAAGAAGAAGTAAGAATTCAAATGATTTAACATTTAAAATATATTCGAAATTCGAATATTCAACTTGTTTTACTTGAGTTGACTCAATTGAATGTTTTAGTAAATTGGTTCTCTTTGGTTATCGGCTCAGTTTTTTTGTTATTATGGGGTGAACAGCTCATTGAAAAGGGTGGTCTTACCAAAACGCTTTTTGATGGTGCATACTTAAACGGCCCCCTGAGGCCCTATGCTACTAACAGGAACAACGGGAACATATATCGCTCTCATATATTTTAAAAAAAAATTTAAGTTACTTTATACCTTCTTTATATGTAAAAAAAATCAGCATTATACCTCTAACTGAACCGAAGTTATAGCAAAATATATTTATTAAATGTGTTAATAAGGGTACATTTTGAAAACTTTAATCGCAATAAAGGAGATATATACATAAACTTAAACGATCTTTGACCAATAAATTACTACTATTCGGGGGGTCACTTGTATGGAAGCTAGGTTGATGTCGTTGTTGTAGCAACGATACCTGAAGACCTGGCGTGGCTGAGTTGACAAAAACTGTGCCTGTAACTCATGTCGAAAACTATCAAAAGAGATTACGTCGTAACGGTTTAAATGTCATAATATTCCACTCGAAGCCAATGTGAAATTGCAGACGTTGAAAACGCCAATCACACATAACGTTGACGGCGACAAATAATGTAAATTGCGAGCTTTGAAAACATTCGTATATTTTATAAAAATGTTAAAAGCAAAACAATTAAATAATCAACTCTTCCGTGTTATTATTCATATTTGTGTTCGCCCCCTTAAGAAAACCACTTTCTCAACCAGCCCACATACAAATCAAATAAGTAAAAATTAATGAAGTTACTTTTTGTTTATTAAATTTTACTTTCATTAAATTATTTTTTTGAAGAAAGGATTTACAACATGAAATGAATTAAAATTTATTGAAAATTTTTTAATTTTTGACTGACCGGGGATTGAACCCACGTTCACGGACAAGTTTTTTTTGACATGTTTCGATAACAGCCACGCTATCGCTTCAGAAAGCTTTTTTTATATACCGCATACTTTAAGAACCATTTCTTTTTACCAGAACGGTTTCTAAAATCAGAAAAAGCGACTTTTATTTTTAAAAAATCTCCATCGATTTCAATTTCACGTAATTTCGATTTCCAGAACATGGCCGTATATGAAATATATTTTATATTAGATTTAATTTTTTTATTTTTATGAAACTTTTATGTACAAACAAGTCTTAATAACCTCAAATAATGTATGAAGTGGCTCTGAAATCTTTTTGTATAAAGTGTTAATAATTGTATTTTAAATTGTTCTACCTACCAAAAACCATAAAAACCCGTATAGACAAATTTCGTTTCAACAAAAACGCCCAATAAATCGAGAGTGCTTTTTCTGTTTTATAAAAAATTTGTTAAAGTGCCAATATTTTTTAAATCGAATAAAGTACTATTTGGAAAATGTCAAAAAAATTTTTTTGGCTTTCATCCTTTGTCTCTTATTTGCTATTTGTTTTAAAATTGAACTAAAACGTATTAAAAAGCTGTTAAGCTCAAAAATGTATGTTCTATGTCATATTAAAATAAACTTTTTAACAATGATTTTTAGAGAGTCATAAATGAACAGTAGCAGTCACATAGAGACACATTATCCCACCATCCGAATCAACCATAAAAGCAAACTCACTCTCTTACTGTCTGATAAATAAAATAAAGTGATATGAAGAACTTGACTTATGTTGAACAAACTAATAAAAAAATCTATGTACACAGGAAAAAATATCAAAGGTTATTTAAGGCTAGATTACACTATCTCACAAGTCTTACGTATTCCATAAAACTTTGTGAGATAGAAGTCTAATGAGTTTTTTTGCGACTGTCAAAAAATCTTATTTAACATGACACCCATGAAATAAAATGCGACCCTGATTCAATGAAAAGTATTATTGTTTAGAAATTTTTCAAAAAACGATGAAGTCGTATGGGATGTCAAACTTTTTTTTTCATAATACTTGTCATTTTCGTGACACATTGCATTCACACTATCACACTTTGTCATATTACTTGAGTTTTTGACATGTATTAATACAAAGTATAATAGTGTAATCTAGCCTTTAGTAATCAAAGAAAATTTGTTAAACCTTTCCAATATTTTTAACAATTTTGTAAATTTTCATATTAACAATTTGTTTCATTTGTAGAAAATTAATAGAAAAAAATAATTTTGTGTCAAAAAATTAAAAATATAAAAGAAATAAAATCTGGATTTTCGATCTGAAATCTTTAAAAGAATAAACGATTTGATGATTATTGCGAAATTCAATCAATCTATACGGTAAGTAACTAATGATTTTTAAATAATTTTTAACCATTCTTTTATAAGTTATAGATTTTGAAATATTACTGATTCCGTTTTGTGCTAACGTATGAACCTCCCAGTGCATCCAGGTCTTAATTTGTGGCTTAAATATTGTATAATGTTATTAGTGATGTTATTTAATATTTTTCTAAAAAAAAAATAATAAAAACAACGTTTAATTGCATCTTTTTTTTCAACTTAGTTAGCAACAAAATATTTTGTTAATATGACAAACTCACAATAAAAATTTATATTTAACTGTTAACAAATATTTAATTCAATATTACAAACTCAATGTTAAAAATATTTGTTGAGTTTTAACAATTTTAATTAACAAAATAATTTTTTGTATTTACAAATTTAGTTGTTGGTGCCTTTTCAATTAAAAAGTTAATTGTATTGAAGAATATGGTATTCAATATGACAATTGATTTGTCGTAATTTTGTTCTGTGTATATATAAAACTGAGAAAACTTGTTGGTTGTTAAACATAAAATCAAATCTGTGTTCATTGAATACAGACACAAACAAGAAGATTCCTAATATGCACCAAAATGGGGATTACAGAGCTCCAACTCGTACGTGCACTGTATTTTTTTTCCGTTCTGTATTTGAATTTACAAGCTCATACATAGTAAAGGATAATGTGGTTGTCTCTATATTCCAAGGATATTCTTTAAATGAAATTTAAAACAACACCAGGAAATATTTAGTTTAAATGTTTAAATTTGGAAAGAAATCCATAGAAACACAACACAAAATAACCTAAAACATCACCCATTAAATGAATAACCCACAATTAAAATTGATTTTATGAAATTTTATCAATTATAATTTTTTTTTTTAAGAAAATAATTGAAAAACCACAAGAAATATGGGCAAAGTGTACAAGATTTTAATTCTTAATACGAAACTTCTTCGTAAATGGGATCGCATGTGAAACTTGTTTGTCGGTTAAATTGACTCAATTTGGTGTTTGTAGTTTCTGATAACATTAAGGAAGTTTTATAAAACAGATTCGGCTTTATTGTTATTTGGTTTTTTTTTTTTTTTTGTTTATTTTGTTTTGTAAAACATGTAAATTTAGCAATTCAAGCACAATTTCTTTTACGATGTTCACCAGATTCTCGAATGCAAGACGTGCATAGAATTTGTGCTGACTATTGTAACGTAATTGTAAACAGAGAAAACTGTGTATGTTTATTGATTTATAGAAAAATAATATGTGTTGAACATATTCAAATTATTTAACACTTTTTAAGACACAAGGGTCTTTTTCAAAAAAGAGCAAATAAATGTATACATGGAAAATACAACGTGGTAATGAAAATTATATTCCTTTTTTGCAAATTTTAACTTCATATTCGTTGTAGTAAAGTGTTAAGTGTTTTCCGAGAGTGGATTTAATATGGGGCCTAGATAAATAATGGGCCGATCTTTACAAAATTTTGTAGCATAATTTCTAGTAGCAATAAACGAATTTGTGCAATATTTAATGGAGGGATCAGAGCTGAACCGAAAATACGAAATACGAAAATATATACATATGTATTTCAAAGCTACTGCTAAATTCTCCGCAAAAGTACAAAAGTTACATCTTATTCGAAAAGTGTTACGGTCCTAAGTTACGGTAACTAAGCCAAGTCAATGGCTTTTCGAACTTTGATGGCTCGAGAAATTAATGGGAGTTTACTTACTCAAATTCAAAATATTTTTGAATTTTCTTTTTTGACTTTCGCTTCAGCTCTGAACCCTTTAAATGAGAATCGGTGCATTCTGGTAACAATTTTACAAAAATACCAATTTTTAAAGGAGGTTGTTCCCTATTTGGGCTCATCACTCTTTTCCTTCTTAACTGATTGCGCTGGATTTAAATCTCAAGCTTACGAGAACTTTCGCAAGGATGTTTCGAACGTATGTTTGCCGAACGTAGATGAAGAGATTTATCCATAAATCAAATTTTTTTTTCATTTTTATTATATTTTTACAATATTTGAGAAAAAGAAATCCCAATTTTAATTTGCCAAATTGTGATTCTTTTAGAGCTCTCCCAGGTTTTTAAAATTTGACAAATTTTTTAACAAAATTCCCAATACTGTCTAAATCTGATAGGAAATTTTTTAGGACTGGTTTTAAACTACCCAGTAAGCAGTTCTGTAAGGGAGAGAAGCACAATATCACGTACAAACCTGCTTACAAGAGCCATGATTTTTATATGGCGAATTCCTACTTTGAACCTCTACTTTGTTCCTCCCTGCTAAAAAACCATTTCATGTTCGGTAATATTTGCGGAATGATCGAACACACATTTTAAAATCATTGCACTACAACCTGCGAAGTTATTTAACCATTTTTATTTACTTAAATTAATAATTCACTTAAATGGTATTCTCTTCTCTGCTGCTTCTAAGTAGTGTGTAATAGCTAGCGCATATATCAGCGCTCATGTATTTTTCGTGCTTCCACACCCCTCAAAATTTTTTTCTGGGTATTAAATACCTGCAAACAAAAATCCAATAAACCATTGAAATTGACAACAAATGTCTATGCTTCTCACACTGACTGATATCACTGATTTTCCCCATTTTAACAAAATTTTCGATTTTAGTATATGTACGTACTTTAAAACTTGTAAAAAAAATGATTTTAAAACTAGTAAAAAAGTATAGTCGGTCAAGCACAAACATATGATACCCTACACTAGCGTATTTTTTTAAAACAAATTTTCGTTTCTCCGTATTTGGCCTGGATATAACAAAGCGACCACTGAAGGACCCAAGTAAGCTGTCTCTCGATGGCTGCCCATGGAACCTTGGGACCCATGGAAGAACCAAACTATGATATGAGGTTGAGATTTATGGAATAGTTTTTGTGTCGAATATTATTTAGATAGGGAGCGGGTTTATTTTGGACTCACCAGCACAACATTTTGTCATGACGTAGTAACTATCATAAAAGTTATTGTCGGCATATTTTATGTCAATACCAAAATTTATAAGGATGTTATTCGTATGGGGGCTCTGGTCCAATACACTCAAAAGAAAAATCAATCCATCCGTACTCAAATCACAGAACTTCTTGAATCACGTACAGAAAGATTGATTCTAGTACGGATTTTCAATCGCAAAATACTTTAATTATTCATATTCAATCCCGTTTCGTACTTGAAATAATCCGAAAATGAGATTTTGTTAAGTAAAACTAGGATTGAATCAATCTTAGAATACGCTTGATTAAGAATTATAAAATTGTTTTAATCCGAGTTATGTAAAACTAAGGTTGAATCAATCTAAAAATGCGATTGATTCAAGTATAAAGTATAAAGTTGATTTTACCAAGAAATTAGAAATTAGAAAGAAAAAGTTATAATGATTAATTTACTTACCCGTATTACACCTTACACCAATATCGTGCCAAATATGGTTTTTATTTCAGAAATCTTATGTACATATTTAACTAAAAAAAAATATAAACTAAATGAGAATCAAGAGTTCAAATTTACTTTTTAACCTTTAGTGGTGCGCATGAGTCTCGCCAGACCTTTTTTCAATGTGTATAGAAAAGCAAAACATTACTTGATTTAAGAATTTCATACTTATTTCAAGAAATTCCGGGATTGATTTTCGAAAGTAATCCTATTTAGTATTGTTTTGAGTACCTTTAAGTGTTATTCGTGCTTGAATTTTTGAGTACGACTCGTACTTAAAGTAATCATAAAAAACTTGATTTATCCCGAGTTTTTTTCTTTCTGTGTATGGACCGATTCCAATAAAATTTGTTTAAATTATTAAGAATGCAATAAAATTACCAAATATAATCTAAATATCAACATAAAACGAAGCATTATCGCAAAAAGCATGAGTGACATCATTTTCAATTTTCGCTTTTTTTTAAAAATGACTTAATTGGCAACACTTCCATCATCTCATAAAATGCCATGGTCTCAAGGTACCGTTACGATTTTATAGCAAACAGCATTTTACCGTAAGCGACAACCTTCCTACAAAAACCTTCTTCTCTAAAATTATGTTTTTGTCGCTTAAGCAGTTTTTGCGGCTAAGATTCGATAAGATGGTTTACGGGCACAACGACTCTCTTTCGGAAAGAAGCTTGTAAGGGGGCAATGTGGAATTAAAGATCAATTCTCGCCATTTTCAACAGGATTGGTTCCTCTCACAATAAGAACCCATGTACCAAATTTCATCATTTATCTCTAATATTGGCTTCCAGCCAGTCGGACGGACATTGTTTGATCGATTAAAAGAGTAATTACAAGTCTATAGGTATACTAAAAGTGGGTCCAGAATCAAAATTTTATGGTGTTACACACATAAGCACAAACGCATAATACAACCCCTACTATTGTGGTGGGAGTATAAATAGTCATGTCTGGCACACAAAAATGTTCATGTGTAAAAGAAATAGTTTTTTGTCTCTATGATAAACAAACTGAGTAGGAATAACTTTCGAGAAAACTACGGAGACAAAAACATCCATTACCACATACAATCGCACATGTTGCAATACAAAAATGTATCCGTATAGTCGAATGTGTTTTATGGGTTTTCTAATTTAAATACAATTCGTAACAATAAAAACAATAGGATTTTTGTGCCTCATTCAAATTCTGCCGATAAAAGAATTAAGCATTTATCTACATGATTTCTACATACACTCAAATTTCTCTAACACTTTCAAGTTTTACCACAAAAGTGTCTAAAATCAGTTGATATCAGTCAAATTATTCTACAGAATGTAAAGAAAAGAAAATACTTTTTTATATACAATTTTTAAAGGCAACCCACATTTTAAAAGGCTGCCCACATATTAAAGAAGTGCATGAGTGTATCATAAAGTATTGTCAAAAGAGATGCATATGTGTCTGAATCTCTTACTATTGATATAAAAGAAAGAATGAGTGTGAGTGATGTTGTATGGCTTTGCTCTTACCCACGCCCATATCTTAAAAACAAAAACAGTTGTTTTATGGTTTTGCATTGACTATGTCATAACCTTTTGTTTATCTTAAAAACATTTTGTAAATATCTGTTGTTATCAGTTGAATTTAAAAAAATAGTTGGTGAGTTCAAAATTAAAGAATTTCTTTCATTCTGGAGTTAGTTGATGTAAATACGTAATCGAGTTTAGAAAAATTCATGGACGATCTCTCACTAGTATTGTTGTTGTTGGTCGGTAATTTGTACGACCATAGCACGAACAGCGTGTGCAAGTTTTGGTTTTGTAAATTTTTTTGTTTGACTTTTTTTCGCTCAAAACACATTTAAGCAAAAAAACAAACAGTTGCATCTGTGAACGTCTTTGCCACATACATAAACTTGAATGTCACTGTTAAACAACCAGTTTTACTTGCAGACATTCGCAAAATATAAAGAACAAATTTAAATGTTAAAAATACCTAAAGTATGTATGTTTAATTTTAGTAGAGTGGGTATGGGACTTTAACTATAAACATGTTGGAATGTAAGACTTGGAGGGGTTGGAAAAAACTCTATTAATATCGCCCAGTACCCAACGCATTCACATTGCATTGTTTGAGCTCATGTTAAGGGTTGAAAATGCAGCTGATCCAAACACCTACACCGTTTAATGCTACTATATCACTTTCCCTGCAAGCATTTGGAAATATTCTTTGAAGATGAAAGACGGTAGAACGAAGATTGAATATTTGCATATTGTGCCATGCTTGAGAAAGTATATAGACTGGTCGGGTTGATGATTACTGGTTCAAGGCGTGTCTTACATAGCTGAACTCTTAAGTTTCCATTTTGGCTTCCGGATGATTGCAGGGTCCTGCAGACGGAAATCGCTGCTATAGAGCCGGCGGATAACTGGCTAAACTAATAGCAAAGCTGCCATAGCTGGCTTAACAGATATCAATACGATATCTTGGGTAAATGCTAAAAATAAAGAGAAATATTCTGTTTGCTATTCGGGGTAATTCCAAAGAATTTATTTTATTACTGTTCCCATCGATCCCCGGTGCTATCTTGGAGTTTAAATCTACCTCTCAAATCCCAAAACAAAGGGGCACTGCCCTGTGCTGAAATACAACAGCTGGCAACCCAATTGTAAGATTTGTAAATATATTCGGTATTAAAACGTTCTGCAAATGTTCTACAAACAGGGGCCTAATTCTGGCAGTCGTGATCGAGTAATTTCTCGATTCGAAAGCAATTTTATCTCAGTCGATACTGAACGAATCAAAATTAAAAAAAAAATTATTGTTAAACTCAAATTAATGCTTAACAACACTGAAAAAATAATTCCAATTCGTTAAGTATTGACTGAAATAATTAGATAATAAATTGCTTTCGAATCGAGAAATTACTCGATCACGACTGCCAGAATCAGGCCCCAGATCTCCTTTTTCTTCGTAATTTCTGGCCCAATCTCCATCTTCTTTTCTCCACGGAGATTTGCGTAATATGGGTCTTTTTAGACCTTAGTTGAAAATTATTTAATAGCTTTCTTTCTTTTGAAGAATTACATTTAAAACAAAAACAATTTCAAATTTTGATATTTTAAAATTTTTAAATTATTTGTATGAAGAAAGGAATTTTACAACAATTTTTTTCATTTTGCGCTCTTAATTTTTTACTCAAAAATAATTTATTTTTTTTTACAAGAAATTTAGATTTTCCACTTCACTTAATATGGAATTTTTCTTTAACTGGAAAACACATATTACTTTATTCGCAATTTTTTAAGGTTTACATTTATTTTTTGCTTAAGTGTTACCAAGTTTATTTTTTATTTGAGAATATCATTTGATAATAATACATCAAATACTAAATTGAAAAAAGATTGTATGATTTGAACAAATTATCAATTTGAATTCGAATGTTAAAATCAAACCATTGAAAAAGGTTTGTAAATTGTGCTTAATATCAAGTCATTTCAAATTAAATGTTTGAATTCGTGTTTGTTGGGTATATATAAATAACCAATACGAATAAACACAGCACAGGATATGCGGTCGCATACACAATAACCGCACACCCAGAGAGTGAATGGCACATAAACACTAGTGCTCGCACTCGTTACCCAGTACATATGATTGCGACTTTGAATTAAGTAGTTTAAATTTCTCTTCACTGTTTATGTAATTTTGTATAATAAGTTGCCGTAGCAGCTTAAAATAATAATGGAAGTGTTTATAAATTGTGCAGTTCTTTGCGTCTAGATTATTATTATTATTATTATTTTATCTTTTGCCCGCATGATAATATTCTATTAAGTTATGCAATATGTTTTTCTTAAATGAAAGTAAAATCACGTAAACTGTAACGTGTAATGGAAAGAAAAAATTGTTAAAATACCAAATTATGAAATTATGATATTAAAGATAACTTAATAAATTAAAATGCACTTAGGAATAGCTTATCCCATCAACAACAAATTTCAGTTTATCAATAGTATGAAATGGGAATTTAGCACATTTAAACGAAATCTTGTTAATTAATTTTTTGAATCCCAAGAAAAACTTTGATAACTAATATGCATGTGGCAGTGTAAATAAAACTGAACTGGCAAAATAAAATAAAGTAATTTGGTTTTATTTTTGTTTTTTCTTTACCCACTTTAGAGTTGACAAAAAAATCAACCAATTGTAGTTCGGACAGTAAGAAAAGATAAACTCACTGTTAATTGTTGTTGTTTTTGTTTAAGCTTTGATATTGTTACAAATAAAACTGTTGCTTATAATTCTTATTCGTTTAACAGTTTTTTTTTGTATAATATCTTCAGTTTTTCTAAAATCTTTGGATGAAGTTTCCTGACGATCTGGCCTAAGCAACCAGTAAATAAATTTCACTTTATCAATAGTATGAAAGGGGAATTTGGACATTTAAACGAAACCTTGTTAAATAAAAAGTACAAGTTCAATATTCGGCTTTGCCGATTCTTATATACCCTTCACCATGGTATTGGAAATCGTACAAACCCGAAATTCGGAAGTACGCTTGTATGGGAGCCAGGTTAAATAATGGAACGATTTGGCAAATTTTCATTATTTAATAATTCTTATATATAGGAAATATGGTTTGAGCTCATTTAATACGAAACCATTGTTTCGGGAAAATTTTGATATTTGGTTTAACTATGTCATTTATTTACTTATTTTGTCAATTTTCACTATTAGTATTCTTCTAAACTTAGTTCAGGTAAAAGTGAAAAAAAAAGTTCATAAATTATAAGAGGGCTTTGTAAATGTATGGGTGAAAATAAGAGGCAGTTGTGGTTTTTGCTTACATCTCAGCCATTTGTAGACCGATCGGGATTCATATTAATATAAAGCTTTTCCGGACTATATGTGATATAAATATATAGAAACCTAGACCCCTTCATATCTGGGGTGTTCGGAAACCCCATTTCAACGATCACACAGAGAGACAGGCATCACTAAATCAAAATATATAAACTTTATAGGGCCTAAGAATAATTCTTAAAACACAACTGGGACGAACGACGAATTATTCGCAACGAATATTCGTCGTCAGTAATAGAACACATTGGTATGTATGAAAATACACACAATCATTGCGTAGACCGAAATTCGTCGTGCGTAACGAACACTGCGATAGGTTTATTTCTATTTCTTACGCAGACGAACGACGAATAAATTGGGACAGTGACAGCTAACTGAATCTAAATCGTGAAAGCTGTAAAGAATCACAGGGAAAAATCGCTTTTATTGCGAACTTGGCTAAAATTTGCAAAAATGACGACAATTCGCGAAAATTTTTTATATTTCAAACAAGCCATAAAATTGATTAAAAGTCTCTAAAACTATAAGGAATGGCAAAAATTCGGTAAAAATTGCTAAATTAGCGGAAATTCGCAAAAATTTGCTTACAGCGGCATGATAGCAAAGTCTACCATTTATTATAAATCGTTAAAGCTGTAAAGAATCAGACAACTTACTGGAACAAATCGCGAACATGGTTGAAATTCACCCAAAAACAAATTTGAGTTTGCTAAATCGAAATGCAGAACACCAAAAATGCTTAAGTAATCCACTTTCGAGTAGATTCGGATTCTAGAATACACCCAATTAATAGTTTTTTTTTTTTTTTTTTTTTTTTTTTTTTTTTTGAAATATGGTCAATCTATGATTTGATAAATGTTAACAAGCGAATAAATTACAAAGAAATTTGAATAAAATTTATTGCTAGTTCAAAAATGTGAAAATGTTTATATAATCTATCCGCCAAGGTATTTTTTTTTATAAATTAAAAAATATTCAAGTTGTGTCTGTACCATAATATTGTGGAAATAACACAGAAAGAAAAAACTCGTACTGAATTTAAGTTTTTTTTATTTACTTTAGCACGAGTCGTACCCAAAAATTAAGGTACGAAAAACACTTAAAAGTACTTAACAAATTCAAAATGGGATAACTTTCGAAAACCAATATGCGTGCATACGCGTGTGTTTGTAAAAGTTTTTTGTATAGAAACAACAACAACACTACAAGAAGAAAAATTTTGATTGTTCTTATGTTTAAAGAGTAAAATGAGAAACAATAATTCCCATATTCTATTTGTCATTTCCAGTCGAATTAAACGAACATTTGCAAAATCTTATATCATTCCGTGCATTTTTCCACCATTTATCTTAGTTTTTGTAACAATTTTATGCATTTTTTTTAGGTGGTGCTTCCACATTTTGATTCATAGCTCTGATCCTACTGAACCGATTTTGCTGAATTGCAATCCCAAGCTGCTTAGGATAACTACAAGCAATTTGACACCCAGTTTTTTTATTTCTTTTGAGTCTTTCGAAAGTGAGCGTGTTTTCAACAGACGGACAGACGGACGGACATGGCAAAATCTACTTAGAATTACTCAACGAGCCAGAATATATATACTTTATGGGGTCTGAGATGAATAATAAAAAAGTTTCACACGGAATGACAAAATTAGTATACCCTCTTCACAACTTATTGTGGTGGAGGGTAAAAAAAAATAAGTGCTACCATTTATTTTCTAAAGCGACAGCTCAGTAAGCTTAATCAAAACAAATATTGATCATAAAAAAGATGGCAGAAAAAGGATACTACAAATTTTCTAGATGACAGCGAGATAAAATAGTCCTCCGAAGAAGATGACATGTTGTCGTCTTATATAATATGCTTTTTGTGAGCTTAATCTTAAACTTTATATGGGCACAGATAATTCATGGTAATCTTGTTTTGGTTACTGCAATCATAATGCAATAGAATCTATACATTTTGTGGTAAATGCAACCATATTTTGTTTAACCACCATATTTGCATAAAATTATTGTGGACTTATTATATTAAAAACAATAAGTATGTCACTTTCGAAAACATCTGTAATTTTGCATGCGTTGTAGTATTTTTCCGCAGCTTGCAATTATACCAGACTAGACTTCTGTTCAATTATTTTACTGTTTTTGTGCAACAAAATGTTGCAAAACCTCTAACAACCTAACGATTTTATGTCTTGTTGTGTTGTAGACTGAAATGGTCATAAAACACTCATGTGGGAGTGCAATTTTTTGTGTGTTAAACACATTTTAACTCCCAAGAAATGCAATTAAATCCGTAATAAAATTGAAAAATGTACATAAATTTAAAAGCAAGAATCTTTTCTAACAGCTTCTCCTTAATTATTATTTTCTTAGAAACAACTTTCTCAGCGACTTTCCAGGAATCTTAAGTGGACTATTTTTAGTTTATGTTTGTTTGAAATTAGCTAAAGAAATGTGCCTTGAGCAATTAAACTTAATTTCTAATTAAATAAGCAAATTGCGTTCCAAGTTATTGTTATTAAGTTTTTGTGTTTTAACAGGAAAGAAAACTTTTGTTCTGTTAAGAAATAAAATCATAAATACCAATCATAATCAAAACAACCTCCTGCTTCCGTTTGTCCACAGAATGATGGGCGTATTAAGAAGGGTCGTTTAAATGGAGTTTCAGTCATTTGGAACACACAAATCTAAAATCGTATGTCAGTTAAACATCGCCTGAGGCTGATTTTTGTTTTTTTTTTTTATTTTCATTTTTCAATAATGAAAAAAAAGGGAAACATCTTTAGGACAGTTAAAAAACAACAACAACAACAAAAAAAAATTTAACATATTTTTATGTCAAAATGATTCCGACCTTAATTTTTTTTTTTTTTTCTCATTATTTTTTTATTGAATCTTCATATTTTACATATGAACTAACAATAATTAATCAAATCTTAACCTAATACGTTATTTTACGTCCTGCCAGTGCCAGACAAAAATTTTCTTCATCACGGGTTCTGTTCACTTATATAGGTGTTAATCGCTCATCTAATTGGGTAAGTGCTGCAGTGTCTCTTCTTCTTAAGCGAGTGTGGCCGCCATGGTTTAAAATATTTCGAGCTAGTGGATTTGGGTGTTGTTCAAGCCTTTTTAAATATTTTACTGCATATTTTGTAATCATAGTTTTTACTAAAGGAACATTGAGATCCTTGTGAATATTTGAGTTTTTAACATACCAAGGGGCAGCTGTGATTATTCGAAGAAGTTTATTTTGGCGCCTTTGAATTTTTTCGATATTAGAGGCCGAGGCAGTGCCCCATAGTTGAATACCGTAGCACCAGATTGGCTTTAAGATGGAGTTGTAAAGTAAAAGTTTGCAGTCGAGACTTAGGACAGAGTTTCTTCCAATAAGCCAATGAATTTGGATGGCTTTTAGTTTCATTTGAGATAATTTTGCCTCTATATGGCTTTTCCACGTTAAACGGCGATCTAGATGAATACCGAGGTATTTTACATGCGAATTTTGAGGCACTAAATGATTATTGATTTTAATAGGGGGGCATGTTTCCCGACGCAAGGTAAATGTTACATGTACGCATTTTTGCTCATTGACCTTTATCCTCCATTGCTTCAGCCACAGTTCGAGTTGAAATATATGATCCTGTAGGTATCGAGATGCTTCTTGACTGTTTTCGTGCACGCTTAGAAAAGCTGTGTCATCAGCAAATGTTGAAGTTTGGGTGTAGTTGTTTATTGGCATATCCGAAGTATATATTAAGTATAAAAGTGGGCCTAGGATGCTTCCCTGAGGGACTCCAGCTTCAATTGGTTGAGGAGAGCTTAAATAATCACCTTCTTTAATAATAAACTTTCGACCGACTAAGTAGCTTTCTAACAGCTTGTGTGTGTTTACTGGTAAGTTTAGCTTCAATTTATGTAATAAGCCTTCATGCCAGACTTTGTCAAAAGCTTGAGAAACATCGATGAAGAGAGCGGAACAATATTTTCTTTCTTCAAAGGCTTTTCTTATTGCGTTTACTATACGATGGGTTTGCTCAATTGTGCTGTGTTCTCTTCTAAAGCCGAATTGGTGGTTAGGAATACATCTGTTTTCATTTAGAATTGGGGTTAATTTTGACGCTAACAGCTTCTCAAACAGCTTTGATATATTTGAAAGTAAACTTATAGGCCTATATGACTCAACTTTTGTGTGATCCTTTCCTGGCTTAGGTATCATGATGACTAAGGAAACCTTCCACTTTTGAGGATAGTATTCCAGGCGTAAAATAGCATTAAAAATTAAAAGAATAATTCTCCTTGCTATGCTGGGTAGCTCCAAAAGCATTTTGTTGCTGATCTTATCAAAACCAGGAGCCTTCTTGGGGTTTAAATCACAAATAGCCTTTTCGATTTCTCTTATCTCAAATCTTAGGGGAACAGCTGCTCTAGCAGCAACAGGTGGTAACTCGACCGCCATATCGTGAGATATGTGAGGGGTAAATACGTGTTTTAAATGATTAACAAACAGATTTCCTTTTTCAACATCATTTCTTGCCCAACTTCCATTCAAGTTTCTTAATGGCGGATTAGCGACAACTGGCCTTTTGAGGTTTCTAGCTGCACGCCATAATGAGTAGTCTGATTGTGGAGTTGCATCAAGTTCCTTAAGATATTTTTCCAGAGAAGCCGTTTTCTGAGTCTGCAGTAACTTTCTCAGCCTTTTTGTACAGTCTTTTAGTAAGTTCTTAAGTTGAGGGGATCTGTGCAATTGCCACTCTCTACGAGCTCTCCTTTTTTCAGACAAGAGACGCTCGACATCTGAGGAATATATTTTATTATTTTTGGTTTTTTTGGGGGCAATGCTGGAATGTTGAACAGCTAGTTTTAGAAAACTGTCAAAATTGACAATAGAGCGATCTATATACTCCGGTGTGCTAAGCGGAATATTTTCTGTGCAATGGGTACTGAGATATTTTTTATATTTTATCCAATTTATATGTGTAGCTGACGTCGCTATGTGACCAGAGGGAGATTCAATTCTATTGGTGTTTTTTATAGTAACAATTGTAGGTGTGTGATCAGAGGATAATTCTATGGAAGCTTCAACGTAAATCGTTTCTGTGGGGATGTTTTTAACCACGCCAAAATCGATGACATCTGGAATTTTTTGCGGATCAGCAGGCCAATAGGTTGGTTGGCCGCTCGCGACAACATTTAAATTCATTTTAGAGATTGTATTAAACAAAACACGACCCTTTGGTGTTATAAGTCGTGACCCCCAGAAGGTATGTTTTGCGTTGTAATCGCCAGCAGCCAGGAAACAGGGCCCCAGTGACTTATAATATTTGTAATATTGACTTTCTGATATTGCAAATCTAGGTGGTGAGTATAGAGATGAAATAACTATGCTTCGATTTAGCTCTTCGACACAAATGTTCGTAGCTTGGAGATAATCTTCACGATGATCACACATTGGGTAGTGTTTAATTCGGTTTTTTATTAATATAGCAGAACCTCCACAAGCTCTATCTCGAGGGTCCTTGGTATCATATAGAGTATAACCATTAATTTTAAACGTATTTCTTGAGGTCAAATGAGTTTCAGAAACCATCATGACATCAATTTGTTTATTTTTAAGAAAGTATTCTAATTCATTTTTATGTTGGCGGATGCCGTTTGCGTTCCAAAAACAAATTTTTAAACAGTTCATGGCTTGTTAAGAATAGCTTGCAATAACATCGATTGCATTCTAAGAATTTCCTGCATCATATTACCCATTGTGTTTGTAAAATTATTTACTGTTTGCACTAATGTTTCCATGGTTTTTTCTAGACGACTAAGATTAGAAACTGGAGTTTCGTCATTACTTGACGAAGCGCCTTGCATTGGTACATTGTTTGATTTTAAAACGTTAGCATAAGAGGTTCTGTTACTACTAGGCTGCGGAGCCTGAAGATCATTACTGTTTACTTGATTCGTTACCTGCATTTGAGGGGGATTAGTTTTCGGTCCAACCGACTGCTTGACGATAGTATATACAGGGCATCCTCTATAATTGGCAGTGTGATTACCACCACAGTTGCTGCATTTTTTTACGTTGGGGTCGGTTTTAGACTTATCGCAAAGAACTGTACCGTGTAGCTCACCACATACTACGCAAACAGGGGGTAAATAGCAGTATGCCTTAGTATGGCCAAATTCTTGGCAGTTCAAACATTGAACGGGACCACCTCTTTTGTGCGGCTCCTCTATAGTTACCTTTCTGTACAGAATGTATTTTAAATCATAGATGGGATGCGTTTCATTTTTTTTAAGCTTAACGTCGCCGGGTTCAAACTCTACTCGAAAAAGTGGTTGGGGAATTTTTTCTCTATTTTTTATGTTTACTACATGTTTTACCTTGAAGCCTTTTTCTTCTAGGAATGTTTTGACCTCTTCTGGGTCCACACATGAGTCAATACCCTTAATCACTACCTGAAGACCTTTACTGCTTTTCAGTTGGTATGTATAAAAGTTTTTTTTTAGTGCTTCAAAGTTGTTTATTACTTTGCGAAAGTCATTCTCATGATTGACTTGAATTTTAGTCTCGTTTATACTACCACGCTTGATAGCCGCTACGTAAAACGAATTTTCACCTATCACTGATATCAAACTCTTTATGAGCTCATTTGAATTTTGTTCCCTAAGATATATCGGGGGAGGCTTTGATGATTTTATGACGTTTGGTGCTTCAGAGGATTCATCCTCCAGAATTGCAAAACGATTTTGAGTATTTATTTTATCAAAAGTTGGTACTTTTGAGGCCGAAGCAACTGCTGCAGAGGTAGGGCTGCGTCCCCGTTTGAGCACTGTTATGTACCTGTCCATACCAACTTGTACTGTAGGCTTTTGAGAAATTTTTCCTTGAGTTACTGAGTTGTCCATAGCGGCTGTTTTGGGGTTAACCGTATCATCACTTATTAAAGTTTTTTTTGGCTCTGCGGCAGCGCCTGCAGTTAACAAACTTGATATTGTAATACGATCGACCGTATTTGTAAACAAAGAAGGTGAGAGGGAACGCGTTCGAGTAATAGGTTTAGCCGTTAGGTAATTGCTATCATCGATTCTTTTTTTTGTTTCTACTTTTGTTTCGTCAACACTCACTGTAACATATGCATTTCTTTCATTATGTTTAATTGTTTTTGCATTGTACGCATTCATAAGTTTTTTTTTTTATTTTACAGTTTGTTTAATTGTGCTCTTCTTGTTATTTGTTGTTAAAAACCCCGATAATAAAAAAGAAGAATAAACAAAAACAAGAAATGTTTTTGCTTAAAATGTATGTTTGTATGTTTATGTATGTATGTTCATACATACATTTTTTTATTAAATTATAACTTTTATTATTTTAATTATTGACGTTTATGTTCACAAATTAAAAATTATTTTTAAGCGTCCAATTCGCTGATATTATATTATTTATTTAATAAAACATAATATGTTTAAAATTTTCTTTAAAACTAGTTTAGTTGGAGGTGACTATATTTAAACATGTTTTGGAGATGGAACCTGCGAACAACAAAACAGAAATATTTAATAACATTTAAACAACCAACTCATTACCCCTTTTCAGACCTAATCGCTACACAGAAAAAATCAGCGTTAAAAAAACTGCAGTCAAAGTAGAAAAACTGCCATATTTTCCTCTTCTTCATTTGCCATCTGCCAAAAAAAAACTGTTGCTTTAACTTCTGATTCATTAAATGTAAATGTAAACAGTCGCTGTCAAACCAACTCAAAAAGTGAAAATTTGTACACAAATTTTCGTTTTTTATTTGACAGTTTTTGGTTTCGACTGCAGTTTTTTAAACCCTTGAAAAAATAACGTAGTAAAAACTTAACAAACGTTCCGTTTTTCTGAACATATGCATATTAAGTTTCTTGCACCTTCAACGCCCGTAGGAAAAAAACAATTAAAATGCTTTGTTTTATGTTGAATGTGCCTTCAGTTTTTTACTGACAAGAGTTCAGCTTCTGCAAAATTGAACATGGCGTTATTTTTTACTGTCCAGAGTTCAGCTTTTACAAAGACGAACGTGCGTTTAGTTTTTGACTGTCCAGAATTCAGCTTCTCCAACATTCTTCTTTAATAATAACTTGCCTTCCAACTCCGGCAGCAGAAACTGAAGATTGAAGTGAAGGGCAGCGAGTTTTTATTTTTACGAATATTAAAATTGTTGATTGTATGTGAAGCGAGTGGTTGCAGCCAGACTAAGAGGGAGAAGACCGTGGTATTAGGAGATTAACATCCCAAGAAACAGTTAAAAAAATCATGATACCGCGTAATTTAGTTCCCCGTTCGGCCAGAACAACAGCTCAAAAGCGAGCAGAATGGAAAAATTTATTTGGTATTTGTCACATAAACTAAGTGGGGGTACAGTAGGGGCTTAGGCTACGGTCACATTTATCAAATATTTGACAACAAAAACATCTTAAATCTTACAAAAAAACAGTTTTTTTTATGTCTAGCAGTAAAATTAGTTTTATTTTATGTTATTAAGACTTTGTTTAATCTGACTTACTATTAACAAAAGAAGTGGTTATGTTAATTTGATCAAATGTGTAATAAGTGTGACCGTAGCTTAAGAGTAAGAACTTGCAAATATTGAAGTTATTTGTAGCTTGGTATCAAATCTGAGTTGAGCGAATTGGGGTTTCTAAAGTAAAATAATATTTGCGCTCAAACTGGGATATCTCTTGAGAGAATAAGAGTTATAGAAAATTAATTTGTGGTGATTAAAAAAACTTTTTATTACAATGTAAATTGGGGAAAAAATTTATGCTGGGAAATTTTTCACAGAACAGAACAGTTTAAAGACTTATTTATTTCTGTAAAAATAAAAATTTTTTAAATTTAAAAAAGGTTAAAGAACAAATTTACTATGAAAATTATCCTTAATAAGCGTTTGTTAAATTAAATAATAGATTATGAATACGGGGGTTAAAGTTAAGTTAAAGATTGGTTAAAAAATTGTTTGTGTGTAAAGAAAGTTAGTTCTTTGGAGGTTTAATACATGTATCCAAGAACTGAAGCAATTTTATCATATAACCTTTCTTATTTAGAAATTTTAGAAAGTAGTGAAGTTTGTACACTGAAAGAATTTTCTTCACAATTCAAATGAATTTTGACATTAATCCCATGAAAAATTGCATTAAAAAGGAACCTATGCAGCGCTTTGTTGGATCAATGAAATCTGTTTCATTATAATGTATTTAATGAAACATTGCATTAGATCTATGAATATTATTCATTGGATGAATACTTTCAAAAAAGTAAAAAAATTTTGTTTTTTTATTTAATTTTTTTTTTTATTTTTTTTTATTTTTTATTTTTTTAATAATTCCCTAAACTAATACCGCGGAGCTTTACGTTTGTCCGCAGCAACCAGAGTCTCTGGCGGGAATCGATCCCGCAACCTCGGCGCTGATAGACTAGCCCACTATCAGCTAGCCTACCGGGGCAGTGTAGTTTTTGAATAAAAAAACTATGTTTTTTGCGTAAGATGAAATATGAGATTACATTTTCTGTAACAACAATAACAACGTTGATTTTTTTTTGCTAACGCATAATAAAAAAAGACCACATAAAGAGAGAACAAGCTTTTTCGTATAGGAAAACATTTGTTTGTTCATTACTTATTACATACTATATGTAAGTAGGTATGTACATATAAAAGAAAACTAAAAACATACATATTTATGGATTGAAAGTTTTTGTTTAATTACTATAATGAAATTTTTCATTGTCATAATGAAAATTTAAATTTTTGAAGGCATGCTTTTTCGAAATATTTTTATACTTTTAATTATTGAGACTATAGAGTTATTTGAATGTTAAAAATAATTTTTTTTTCAATTATTGAAATATGTTGCTTTTATAAAAAATTTTCGATTTCATAAATTTAATGGCATATTACATAAGATGTATGAAATAATTAAATCTTGTATATTGTTTTTTTATGTTCCAATTAAAATTTTTTGTTCAACTTGGACAAACTTAAGTTTTCATATATCCAATGAAAAATTTTTAACGTAATTACGAAATCCAATGAAGCGATTTTAACGAAAATACTTCATTATAACTATGAAATTCCATTTAGACAATGAAAATTTTCAGTTAACCAATGAAAATTTTTTTATGAAAACGATTCATTAAATATATGATATGATATGAAATAATATATTTTTTTTCAGTGTACCATTGGATTAAGACTAAAAAATAGCTAAGCAAAAATTTAAGTTAGCATATAAAATGTTGTTGGATTGACGCTTGAAAATAAAGTTTTAGTAAAGTATGATAGAAAACTTAAATTTAAAATTAAACATAAAATACTTAATGTTTTTATTTGGTTTCGAGGGTCGCGGGGACTTGTGTGCAAACATTTAAGAACTCGTGCGAATTTTTAATTCCCAGCCAGTTAGTCTGACAAATTTTGTAAAATTCAGTAAAGTAGTCTTCAAAAAAAATATTTCTTATGATACAATTTATAATTTCGTTATCAAAATCGATTTTCATCACGTGGCGATTATAATTTATCAACTGCTGAAAACAATCAAATTTTATCTGGTATGGTTTACTTTTGTTTTCCATTCACTGACTTTAATACTTTCTTTCCACAATCGTTTTATCTTTGAATTAGTTTAAAATATGACCGGAGGCATTAAATGTATTTTAAGTAGTACATAATCGTAAATAAGTTTGTATTTGAAAGTTCTTAAACAAATGTTCTTATGTACCTATACGATAGTTAAGCTCGATTTTTTCTCATTATTTGTTACAAAAATTAATTAACAATAAATAAGTCTTATTGAAAAGAAGAATAATTTCACAGTCATAAAATGTTTTTCTTTTACTTAAAGTGCTTAAATTTTCAGATTTTCTTTCTTTAACTTCAGTTAAAATGTAATAAAACATGAGCGAGGCTGTACGTAAAAATCACTAACATTTCTTTAATGGTGATGCTTTTGAACTCCGAATAAAGTAATTAATCATAATTTACGTTAGCGGAACACATGGCTCCAAAAATAAAATCCTTTTCTGATAAACACACTTATTATTATTTTTTTTTTTTTTTTTTGAAGACTAAGTACTTTTTAATTTTAACCACAGAACTCAATTTATTATGTGAAATCATTTACAACGATCACCATTAAATTATAAAAAGCAACATGCTTAACAAAATTAACATAAAAGGGCTTAGATGGCACAATAATCAAAAGGGACCATTAAAACAATTTTTATACCCTTCATCACAGGTAGAAAGCATATATATTTAATATAATAAATCGAAGGCGTAAAAATAACACGCCACACCGCCTTTAAATGCGCCTACCAACCAAAAGCTTTTTATTTTTGCCTTTGCCACTGCTATTGGAACTTTTGAAAATTTTACTCACCAAGAGACAAACATTTTTAGCTGAAATTTTATAGTGATTATTTGGGCTTTTGCTTTTCTAATTTTGCCCAAAAGAAGAGCTTTACTTTACTTCATAAAAAAGCAGACAAAGAAAGTTCTTCCTTGGCTGGTTATAATAAAAATACTGGGGCCTGATTCTGGCAGTCGTGATCGAGTAATTTAAGGATTCGAAAGCAATTTAATATCTAATTATTTCAGTCAATACTCGACGAATCGGAATTATCAGGGTTGTAAAGCATTAATTTAAGTTTCACAGTACTGAAAAAATAATTTCGATTCGTTCATTGAAATAAAATTGCTTTCGAATCGAGAAATTACTCGATCACGACTGCCAGAATTAGGCACCTGGGGCAATAACGAAAAAATATTTCCAATTCGTTCAGTATTGACTGAAATAGTTAGATATTAAATTGCTTTCGAATCGAGAAAGTACTCGATCACGAATGCCAGAATCTGGCCCCTGATTTAAGTAAACGAAGAGAACAAAAAAGCTTTACGAGTAAGTGATAATCCCAGCAAAAACTTTACTTACAATCATAATTTTAATGACTTCCACTTTTTGAATTATTAGTTATATATTAAATAATAGCTTTATAATTACACTCACAATATTATAACAGTAATACCCTTTGTACACTTGCATACATTTCGGAGGAACGCATGGAAGATTTTAGAAACATCTAACATCTACTATCAATAAAAAATGTCACCATTTCTGAAAAAAAAACTTTTATTTTTTTTAAATACTTTTTTCTACAAAAGTGCCAACATTTTAAAAGAAACACCAAAATGTATTTCTAATTCATTTTGTTTAATAATTTTAGCAAAATAAGGCTTGCAAAAAGGAAAAACGCTGCTTTCAAAGCAACTTCCATTTTGTCAGTAATTACAATAATTACAGAATTTATTGCCACTTTTCTAGTAATGACACTAAAAGAATCGAAAAATGTAAAAGGGAACAAAATGAGATAGTAACATTCTGTAAAGATGTTGAAAAATATTGATTTTTAGCCCTATGTATTTCTTATGGGAAAATTCAAACTTCTTCGCAAATTGATGTTAAATGTTAAATGTTGACAAGTTTAAAAAGGCTATTACGGACTGTAGATTATTTAAGAACTATTCCGTTTAGTAATTTTAAATAAATAAATTGACCGTTGATTCTGAATGTAAAATTAAATGAAAATGTAATTTTAATTAACGAAAAGTTCATTTAATTTTTACTGTCAAAAATTCAACCGGGAAATCCGTAAGATTAAAAACTTACAAAAAATAAATTTTTACTTATATATAAAAAACGATTTGCTTGTTTTGTGTAAAAAATTTCCATTTTCTATTTGTTAAAATTATTTAGTTAAATACATGAAATTTTAAAAAGTAAAATAATTGCGAAACCATATCGGTCATGCTGCTGGTGTCTTATAATCGAGAGCTCTGCTGTAAACAACGGGGCCAGTTCAACAAAAGTAAAACATACATGTGTAACGGGATAAGTCAATAACAATATTCTCTCTCTCTCTCTCTCTCTCTCTTGCTCTAATTAGAAAAACAAGCGGACAGGTGTCTGTCTGGTATTTTTTAGAAATTCGGCTATTTTGTGGAATAAACGAAATTACTGAATTCAATAAAAAAAACCTGAATATCTCTTTGTTTTTACTGAACATGGGATAAAAATTAAATGAACTTTTCGTTAAAAATAAACGAAAATAAGTAGACCGGTTTTTTAATTTTTTTATATTACAATTTCAGTTAATTTTACGTACAGAATATTCTGAGTGTATATCGTAAATAAGGCATTATTATACATACCAAAAAATACTTTAATATAATGATTTAAATAAGTTATTATTATACGATTTGAAATATTTGTTTGAATGCAGTATATTCCGTATATTCCGTTAATATTTATCAGCAATACTATCAAATTTTGATAATAATTTTGATGTAAGTGGTAGATGGTAAAAAACGATTTAATTCTTGTTCGTTGTTGCTTGTATGTTGTTGGTTTTAGAGTTGCCAAGTTATTTTAATGTTTAAAAATAAATGTAAACATTAATTATTTTAACGCATCCAATTCTTCAATGTAAAATGATGAAGAAAACCATGTCGGGCTATTCAGCTATTTGGTAATATTCTGTAAACAATGTAAATAAATACATAAACTTTAAATCAAAAATTAAGTATGAAAATAATATTGACGGGATTTGTCAAATTCATTTTGCTTTTAATTAACTAGTTCTGTTTCTATGACAACCCAAGGTTAAATACGATAGTTTGATATATAAAAAAAAATCAAAAGTGCAACTAGTTTAAAGTAAATACCAACCAGTTTATTTCTAGCTAAATACTAGTTACTTTGTCTGCAGGTTAGTTGAATTTAATAAACAAATTGTTTTTACTTTTCGTAAAAAATTTAACGTTTAAAACAGGCAAAAAAAACCACACAAATTGTAGCATTAATTTGATTCTTATGTTGTAAAAAAAACAAAAACAAAGCTTTGTTTTGCATGCAAAATATCAGTTGTCGTCTATATATAATTCCTCATACGACTTGATGTTCTCTTCGATTTGATTTAGCTTATGGTCGAGTATCTTTTAGCAATCGCTCGTGCTACAATTTTCTCTTGTTGTGTGGCCGGTTTTATTTTATCTACGGAGAAAGCTAAATTTTGCTGCATTTGCTAAAATGGCAAAGCGTTTTAAGCCCCGCTTACACAATATTATTGTTTAAAATTTTATGATCGGATTTTAGTAGAATTTTTTATTTTTATTTTTAAAAAACACAGATATTACAAATCAAAAAAAAAAAAAAAATTAATAAACCTTAACAACTTATAAAAGTCGGCAAAGCCGAATATAGAACTCTTTCTTGTTTACTTTCTGCTGTGGTGTGTATGTTGTTATAATTTGACAACCAAAAAAAAAAAAAAAAAAAAAAAAAAAAAAAAAAAAAAAAAAAAAAAAAAAAAAAAAAAAAAATTTACGGTTTGTCTAAATTCCAATGAATTTTTCATTTACGTTTTTTTTTAACCTCTGTGAAATCATCAATATCAAATCAAAATATATTTTCGAAAAGTTTTCATCATTTATCATTTTAAAAGCAATAGAACCAATACTAAGAGACAAACCTAAGTGTTAATATTGATTATTCGGTTACACCAGAGCCTTATTTTACACATTTCTTTCAAACTTTTTTCCAATAAAATACATTCAATTATTTTTAATTTAAATCACAAGACACGTTACACGTTCCCCAAACTACGATAATGTGCAGCCGGTTGATTTTTTTATTTTCGTAAAAATTCTAGTTTTTATAAACGTTTCTCCATTCCTACGCATCTTTTTCGTCGCTTATCTTTTCATTGCAAGAATAAATAGATTAAATGAATTGAAATTGTAAGTCGATATGTTTCAATAAACTTGTGGTCGGTTACATTTCAAACCAATGTGAAACAAAAATTTATGTGAAACACAAGCCAGCCGAAAACAGCAAAAAAAATATTAAAAAAAATTCATAATTGAGAATAATAGAGAATGGAAAAAGAGCAGAAAAACATAAGAAAATACTGACTATATTGAAAAATTAAACGGGTGGAGATTACGAAAAAATATTATGCGTACAAATGTTGTCAAACTTGCCAAGCAAACGGACACGCTTAAACACACACACGCACTCGAAAACAGATACACGAACATAAGTTAAATTGAAAGAAAATCCCTTAAAGATAAATGGTTTTTTTTTATTAAAAAAAATTAAATAAAAAAAAAACTAAAACTAAATGGAATTTTTGTGTAGCAAAGAGAACAAAATAAAAAAGAAAAATAATTCCACTTAGCACATGAGTAAAGACTTAAAGTTGAAGATTTGTCAAAATTTTGTCATCTCCTTCCGTTTGGGGTTTTTGTTTTTTTTTTGTTTTCCTATCTGGTCGGCATAAATTTCCATAATACTCTTGTATTCAAAATAATAAGAAGAAACCACACTTTACACTACAGCGCCACAGATTGTATTCAAAAAGGAAATGAAAACATTTTCATAAATTTATAAACATTTACTCTTAAAAGGATTCAAACCAGTTTGATTAAGGACCAAAAGAGATATGGAAAATTAAATACTTAAAAAAGACATTCACACACACACACACACTTAAATGTTTGAGGTTGAGATGGCCCCGGTTTTTATCGCTTAAACTGAGTCGATATGATGCTAAAAGCAAAATAAAGTTTAAATTTTTAGCATTTTAATTGTTAACTTTCTTTCAGCCGGAAATTATCTCAAATTATATTGTTTGTAAAACTTTTTAACACAAAATTTTAAGCATTCAGCGGAAAAAACTTTTATTTAGAATGAAATTATACGTCTTTAAAACAAAAAAAAAATGAAATACAACAGAAAAAACCAACTTAGACAAGCACGACATTCAAGGCGTATGACTGATGTTGTTTTATTTGAAAAAAAAAATACAAGTTACTCATACGCATAGAGACACCTACAGTTGTGTGTTAAAAAGGGTTCTTAGTTTCTGCCACGTCCGTCAAAATATAATTCTCCATTTATTTCAGCTAATTTTTAAGTCAAGTTTAAAAAGTTGAAAAAAATGTTGTTTAGCATACGAATTTTCATTCAAAAACATTTTTGTTTACGTTTTTAAAATTTTGTATTACAAGCGAAATTTTTCTTTAATTTTGGTTTATTTTAATATTGAATAAAAATGATTTTTTCGCAGAGTTTTTTAAAAACTTTTTTGCTATCTTATCTCTACTTAAGATGTTTTGTCAAAATGCTGCAGATTTAAAAAAATAATATTTACAAATAAAAACCAAAAAATGTATTATTCGAATGAAATAGTGTTTAAAGTTTACCTTGGAACCAGAATGTTTTACGCAATACATATTTTGAGAAGATGCTAACTGATGCGTCATTATCCCAAAAATTTGTTGTGTTCAGGGCCAATGTAAAACATTTTGCAATATTTCTGCTTCCCAATTTTATTTTAATTAAATGGATTGGAAAACTTAAATTTTCGATAGCATTATAAATTCCAAATTTTTTTAAACTCCTCCAAAACTGACTAGATTAAAAACGAATTAATAATTGAAACTATGCGAAAGGGTGGTCCAACCATCATGACCGATGCTAATTAGTTAATTCTTTGTTTCAGTGTTTGACAAATTTAACCATGGAGAGGTACACAATTGAGAAGCGCGTTAAGATTGCTGAAGTCTTTTACGAAAATGGGCGTTCAAATCAACGACAAGCAGAATTGCCGCATTCGAGCAACTTTATAATGATTAAACTGGTGCAAGAAATTTTCTTAAAAATTCAACATTTTTTAATCTGTCAGTTTGACTATTTAATATTAGCAAAAATTTAATTTAAGCCAAAGACTTTGCACAGAATTTCCCAAAAACAAAATAAGAATGCCCTAAAAAACTTGAGACATTTTTTCCAACTAGAAGCCCTCTTCTGCTTTCACAAATTTGCATAAAATCAACTGTGAGGGAGAATTGAATTTATAATAGAAATAGTTTTTATTGTCTGTTGCAGCCACTGCTGCCAGAAGGTGGAGAATAATTCCTACATGTAATCCTTAATTTTGTGGTACACTTTTTTAAACAATAATTGCATGACCTTTTTCTATTTCTGAAATTTTCCTTTACCAATTTGTAGCTGTACGGCCAGAATTCACGGATATTTATGTGAATGGTATTTATTTTAAGCAGGATGACGCCAATTGCTGTACAGGTAACAATACTATCGCTCTTTTGCGTAAAGAGGCCATTTCAATTGTCCACAGAAATCATAAGTGATGTAAAATTTCACGAAAAGAATACAGTCATACAAACGTAGCCATTTGGCTAATATTGCTTAAAAATATTATTGGCACATGAAAGCTCCTATTGGAAGTCCCTAAACTAGGAAAATGTTACAAACGTAATTGCCGTTTTTTAAGAACTAGTGTTTGCCCAGTGGTCGAAGTTCGGCCATAATTATTAACATGAAGATAATATTATAATAAGTTTGTATGAATTTACATGTTTCGAGCATTCGTTTTGTTTTCGTCTTAGTGGATTTATTTGTCGAGGGCCCAACCTCCGGCCCATATATAATCCTCCACTCATGTCCGCAAATGTTTAATTTAGTTTTGTAACTTCAATAATCACCCTTGTCGTGGTTGACGAATTTAAAATACGCCTGCGACTGTTTGGTTAAAGATTAAAGAGAACGTGAACTTATTTCCTTTAAAATCTATTACCAAACGTCGCAGGCGTATTTTCAAAAAAAGTACCAAAAAGTAACAGCTTTAGATTCTCTGTCTCTCCGGGCTTTGCATGTTGAATTTTATGTTTCTTGGTTCAGTATAAATACAAATTATAAAAGTACCAATTGAAGAACGAAAAAGTACCAAAAGGATTCCTCTTACAAATTCCCATTTACGCAGGTCTTTACATGCTTATAGCCTTTTTACACTGGTCAACATCTAACATCTACCCTCAATTTGCGTAGATGTTAAAATCTTTTAATAAGAAATACATAAGAACCAACATCTTTCAACATCTTAAGTAGATGTTCCTATCTCATTTTATTCCATTCTACATCTTTCGATTATTTTAGTGTCATCACTAGAAAAGTGGCAATAAGTTCTATTATTATTGTGGCATCACTGACAAAAAGAAGTTTGTTTTGAAAGTAGCGTTACCATTTGTCAAGTTTTTTCTTTAATTGCAATGTTTTTTTGTTAAGTATTTTTTATACTTTTAAACAAATTGAACTCCAAAATTATTTTTGTGTTTTCTTTTTAAATTTTTTCATTTTTGTAGAAAAACACATTTTTTTATTTTAAAAACATTTTTTTTTTTCAAAAATGGTGACATTTTTGTTTGATGGAAGATTTTAGATGTGAGCAATGTTAACGAGTGTTTCACATTTTCTACATCTTTGATGGTAGATGTTAGATGTTGATCAGTGTAAAAAGCCTATTAGTTTTATGTTGCTGGGTCTAATTCTAACAGAAATTCAAAAAGTACCAGTTGAAGAACAAAAAAGTACCAAAAAGTTACCCTTAATACATTCTTACACACTCAGAACATCGCGTGTTTAATTTTATATTCCTCAACTCAAAAATAACGAAAATCAAAAAAAGTACCAGTTGTTGAACGAAAAAGTACCAAAATCTCCCCGTTACAGACTCTTATTAAATCAGAGTTTTTTTACCCTATTGAATTATCAAAAATTTTCGTATTGTAATTGGAGCCCATAATTTAATACCAATATGTCAAAACATGAACAAAAATGTTCTAAAAAAAAGTCCCAAAAATAGGTACGATTTTCTTCCTTTAAACGTTCGAACTTCGAAAAAGTAGCAAATTTATATTTGTTCGCATTTGGTATATTTCAAATTATTTTTTCAGTGTTGTAAACCATTTAGTTGAGTTTTCACAATACTAAAAAAAACATTATCGATTCTTTTAGTACCGACTGAAATAATTAGAAATAAAATTGCTTTAGAACCGAAGAAGTATTCAATCACGACTGCCAGAATTAGCCCCCAGATTTTCTATTGACTGCGTTAGTATTAAAAAAAATCTGGCAGCACTAGTTGCAACAGTTGCCTGCTGCTTTTCTCTTTAAACCTCTTGTTTATTTACTTTTATAGTTTTCCAACTTGTTGCTTTAACTGCACTATTGCAGTTATTGTTGTTGTCGTTTCCGCTGTCGTTGCGTGTTAAAAATAAGGCACGTATTTAGCAATTTAATTGTTTTTTTATTTATATTTTTATTTGCTTTGTTTTAATTATTTTCATTGTTGCATTTATGAAAAACATATTATTTCCGTTTATTTTTTTTCTGCTATTAAAATGATTGTTTAATGAAACACCCAATAAACAATAAAGGAAAATATTAGAAATTTCTTAGTTTTCAGATGTGACTTTAAAAAGAAAAAAATAATTTTGCTTAAATCCGACTTTTAGTTTTATACTGATTTACGCAAATTCGTAAAAAACCAAATTTTTTTTTAATTTCTGACATTTTTTTCTCAAGTTGTTTACCAACCTAAAAATATAACAAAAACCTTATTCTGACTATGCGACATGTCACACAGACGATTTTCACGTGGGGAGTAGAAATGCTTGCGGCGTAAACAACGTCGCACAGAATGTAAAATCAAGCAACAATTTATGTTCTTCTTTAATATGATTTGTTAATGTTGTTGATATTAAAAAGTTAAATTTAAATTTAAGACTTAAATGTTAAATTGTACGTATTTCGAAGGGACATAAAAAAACAGGAATATTTTTCCAGGGACATGTCGCTTAGTCTGAAACAGGTAAAAGAAAAATGTCAAAGAAAACAACAAACTCGTTCTTAAAGCCCGAATCACAATGAAAGCATTTAGCCTTGAACAATTTAACGTAAAATGATAAAATATATTGCTTAACTATTCATTCAAAGTTATTAAAAAATTATCATAAACATCACTAACAATCTTATACAAACTGTTGCTGAAGAAGAAGTAGACTTACCCCCAATTTCACCAAGTTCAGTTTAAACTAACTATTACTTTAACTTCCAGTTAACAGTATGTTGACAGCTATAACTGATAGTTAATTATAACTGAACTTGGTGAAATTGGGGGTAAATTATTAAAAAGCTTAAGTAACGTTTTTGTTCAAAAACTGATAGAAAAATATCGAGCTCTTGGCGAAAAAATAGCTTAAGCGACATTATTTTCAATTTCCGTTTTGTTTAATAAATGCATTTTTTGGCAACACTTACAGCATCTTTTGAAATGTCTTGATCACATAAAGTTCCGTTACGATTTTATAGCAAAAACAATTTTAGCTTAAGCGACATCCTTCATAGAAAAAACCTTCTCCTATAAAATTGTGTTTAGTCGCTTAAGCATTTTTTGCGGTAAGAAATACTTTGAGAAAAAAATTAAACAGAAAGAAAATCATAATTGTTGCTTGTTGTTTTTTTTTTTTTTTTTTTTTAATTTAAAAACTTGTCCCTTTTTCTAAAACATTTGTTCGATTTTGTTGAGAGTGTTATTATTTCCAAATTCTTGCCCCTAATTTTGCATTTGAAAAAGCGAGTAATTGAAATTGAATTCGTTTGTGTACTGGGCATTTAGAATACTACAGACACACATACATATTTTTTAATATGTTGCTGTATGTATGTTTGTAAGGCAAAGAAGAATAAAGAGTCACTTGTTGTTGGTTTTGAATGCACTCAATGAATCCAATTAAAATAACCGACTCTGGGAGATTAAATTTGAAATGTCTGCTTTTTATTGTGTTTCACTTGACGCAAATGGTCGAAAGCTGTTTCCAAATAATAAAAATATAAAATAAAAATGAAAATAAATGTCTACTTAATAAAAATTTAAGTGAATTTCAAGAAAACAAGTCAGTGTTCTATTCGGCTGTGCCGAATCTTTGGTACCCTTATCTACAGTGACAATATTTCAGTAGTGGACTCTATATGGGACCTATACATTATTTTACAATTTACAAAAAACTGACGTCAATATTTTGATTGGATAAAATAATTTTCCACAAACTAAACATATACATAATAGACACACAAGCTGTTCGTGGTGCGGTCGTTGCTAACATTTTTTGTTTGTTCATTTCTTTATCAATGTAAAAAAACTTTCTAGAACATTAAAATATAATGTTTTTCTACAGTATCACTACAATTGTTCTGTTTTTTAACTAAAAACATACGCGATCTCTGGAACCGGCCCTACGGTGATATCGGTCATTACAGGTCACTGGGTGATGGGGACTCATGCAGGAGTTGTCATGATGAGGAGGAGGAGGAGACGGTGTTTCACTTTCTCTGCCAATGCCCCGGTCTAGGGAGCATTAGGTTTAGGCATTTTGGGAGACCAGAATTGCCATGTCTGGACGATTTGTCCAATGTGGGACTGAAATCGATCTCTCTGTTCTGCAGGGAGTCGGGGTGGTTCGAGGCTGCAGTGACCTCTGGGGAATAGTCTAGTGGATACCGGCTGAATCCTGTCACTGGCTAGGGGTATCACAAAGGGACCGCTATAAGGACCCAAATGAGTCGTCGTCGTGACGGCTGCCCATTTAACCTAACCTAACCTAACCTAACCTAACTAAGAACAGAACACTATATATAATGTTCAGCTCTTTCTTGAAAATAGTTACGAACGGTATTAAAGGTTGTGTTGATATCGTTCCGGGGTGTGTGACGTGAACGCTAAATATTGTAGTGTTTATTTTTGAACACTGGTTGAGATTTTTCCAGTGCAAGTATTTTGTTGTAACATTTTTTTTTACATGGCTTTATTTTATATGTATGTGAATAAAGGGCCCAATTTAAGGAGTGTCATAAAAGTAAGAACATTTAAAGCTAGAATTACAGTGTTTTGGAAAAAAATTTTACTTTAGGTGGAAAGGATCTGAGATGGCATAAGTGGCGTCCAGAATTAAATGTCAGATTAAAAATACACTAAAAGCAAAAAGAAAGCCATTAATTACGTACGATATGCGCTTTGTTATGATCGGACTACAAATGACAAGGCAGTATGTACAAAACTCAAAGAGCGTTTTCCAGAGACCAAAATTCCGCAATAAAAAAATAAAGTGGGGTCGGTCATTCATTTGACCCATCAAGGAGCATCCTACGCGCGTTGCAGGGGCCATATTTGTATGGTACAGCGCGAAGGCTGCTCCTAGATGGGTCAAATGTATGACCAACCCCACTTTATTTTTTTTGTGGAATTTCGTGTTTTTAGTCATTTCATAAGCTAAACCGCTTTTGAGTTACGCGAATATATGTTGGTCAGGCTCCTCCATTATCGAAATAACGGTATATCCTGAAAACAAGAGCTAACCTAAAAAAAACAGTTAGCACCACTTGATTTAGCGTGCCCCAATAAGGTTAACACCAGGTGCCTGGCTTGTCTGTTCTTTGCAACTTATTGCTCAAAATTACAATATTAAAATTTTTTTTTAACATTATTTTTTAAAGGTTGAAAAAGAAAAAAAAACACTCCTTCAAAGTTTCAGGATTTTTAAAAAACGGTTTGAGGTATTATATAAAATAAATTAGCCAAATAAAAAATATGTTTTCGACTTAGTCCGTTTTTAAAATTATATATTGTTTGTAGCCCCAAGTATTCTCTCTAAAATGATATAAAAATCATCTTCGTATTTAAAGTAGTTTTCAAGATATTGAAGAACCCAGCAAAAACTTTACTTACAATCCTACTTTTAATGACTTCAAGAATTCATTACTTTGTAGCTTTATTCGCCACTTTTTGGATTATTAGTTATATATTAAATAATAACTTTATTATTATATCTTAAATATACAGAAAAATTTATATTTTCATTATGACAATAAAAATGTCATTATAGTCATAAAACATAGTTTTTTAATGCAAAAACTACACTGTCCCGGTAGACTAGCTGGTAGAGAGCTAGTCTACCAGCACCGAGGTTGCGGGATCAAATCCCGCCAGAGACAGAAAAAAAAAATAAAAAATAAAATAAAGTAAAATAGAATAAGAAAATATAAAAATAAAATAATTAAAAAAAAAAAACAAAAAAAAAAAAAAAAAACAAAAAAAAAAAAAAAATTAAAAAAAAATAAAAAAATTTTTACTTTATTGACTTTGTGTAACTATATATTTTTATAAAAATTTTAAGTATAAAAAAAACATATTATTTTTTAGATTATAATAGGCTAAATTATAAGGGATTACTTTTGGGACATCTCGAACAAAAATAAGTACTTCTTCTAGTAGAAAAATAAGTAGTCTGTTCGTCAAGTTCTCATTATTTTTCTGCTTATTTTGTAAGCAAAGTTTTTGCTGGGAAATGAAACACATTTGGCTAATTCGGCGAAATTATGACATTTTGAATATGACATAAGTTTTGAAAAAAAAAAATTTAAATTTTTTTTGTGCATATATGCTCCTAATAGGATAAAAGGAACTCTCTCACCAAATTTCATTAAAATCGAAAGCGGTCATGTCCCACTCTTGGGTGATTTGACATGGAATTACCAATAGATCTTTTCTTTTGAGTCGTTCGAAAGTGAGAGTGATTTTTCAACAGACTGACATGGCGTAATCGACTTAGGGCTAATAAATCAGTGCAAGTTAAACTTTCTTCTCGGTTTAAAATGTGTTTAAACCAGCTAATCTATAATTCAGTAAACATTTAAACCATCTACATATAAATTTAATTCTAGTTAAACTAACGTAATGTTTAATCATTCATTGATTTATTAGCCATTAGAGTTAAGCTACGGTCACACTTATTAAATATTTGATCAAATAAGCGTAACCCCTACTTTTGTTTATAGTTAGTGAGATTTAAAATGGACTTAATATTACAAAATAAACTAATTATACTATTAGACATAGCAAAAAACAGTTTTTTTGTAAAATGTGGTATTTTAATTAAAATAAATATTGATATTAAGCGAAATGATTTTTTAGTTTGGTTGTTGGTCCCGTTTTTTTCGTCAAATATTTGTTAAGTCTGACCGTAGCTTTACTCAAGGACCCAAAATATACATATATACTTTATGAAGTCTTAATATTTAAATAAGTTCGGACGAAATGACAAACTTTCTATATCCTTTTTACAACTAGTTGTGGTGGGTATACAAGTTTATTATTTCTCTTTTTATTAATTTAAAATTAAATGCAACTTTTCCCTTAATTTGTAGATTGATTTAATTAAAAACTTGTTATCACGAAAATACTTTTAAGTTGAAACTTTTAATTTTGTATTTACAAAGAATTTAATTTGAGTGTGAAAATATTTTATTTTTAATAAAAAATATTAATATTTTAAAATATACATAAATAACAGATATATAAAAAATTTCAAATGAACCACATTTAATTTGTATGCCTGGAAAAACAATTTTAATGAACCAGTTCAATGAACATAAAATTTCCTATTAAATTTGCGATAATCAAACTAATTAAAATAGTGTTACAATTGGATCTCATTTCGTCAGCCTCCGAGTGAGATAAACAATTAAATGAATATTTTTTTTTAATTAAAATTGTGGTTTTTTTGTTGAACTATTTATGATTTTTAATCCAAATTTTTAATATTTTTAATTAGGTTTTAAGTTCATCAAATTTAATTTTCATTAAATTTTAAATATTTTTTTTTTTTTGTTTAGCTGTCAACACGAATAGAAATTAAATTGAAGTCAACTTTGATGAGAAAAAAAGAGTCGTAACTTATCTTTTAAACTCATTTAGAAACAAAGTAATTAAGTGGAAAGTGTTAGCCGAATATAATTGTTATTTCTTATATTTATTTAAATTAATTAGTAGAAAGTTGTTTTTATGCTTCAAGTATAAGGATTAAAGAAAGGACAAAAACCTTTTACTAGAACAATAATTTTAAGGAAACGGTTCATTGAATAGTTTTTAAATGAGTAGAACATTTTTATGTTTCTAATTTTAACAACTGGATTTTTTTTTTTTTATTTTTGCTTAAGGAAACAGGCATGATTTTGCATTTTTGTATTCAAAGTTTGTTTGAAGAAAGGCTTTCATGTCTTTTCCCTTTATACAAAAAGTCATAATGAAAATCCAGTTTTGTTATCCTTTTTAATTGTAGAATGTTTTCGACATTGACCCATTCCAGTTGCAACAATTAAAAAATTCAAAGAATAAAACATTCAATTTACTTCTTAAGAACATTTTTTTTAGTTGATTAATTTTTTTTCTTTATTTTATTTTATAAATTTTTAAATTTGCCTGAGCGTCAAATGGCATTATTGAGGCGAGTTGGCATAAAATTATTTAAAAGTAATAAAATAATTAACTTATTAAGTATATGAGATCAGAAAATTTCATTATATACAGTTTGAAAAATTTTCTTTAAAGATTTTCATTTAATTAAAAACATTTCAAGATTTTTAAAGCATTTAATGACTTTGTAATACATTTAAAAAAATTGGTATTCTTTGTATATCTTTTAAGTTTAAACACTTAATAGGTCTTATTCTTTAGATTATAAGAAATATAAGCCACAGTGATGCAGGAAAAAAGTAGTAACTTTTATTTGAAAGCGGCTAAAGGTGAAGTTTTCCAAGAAGATTATTAAAAGTTTTAATGGATTTATACATTTAAAGCTTTCCTGAGCCCTCTTCGACCATTTTTCATGCGCACCTACGGAGTGCACACGAATTAAATCGGACAAGGTAGGCTATCTGGTAGTCTATCAGTGCCGGGGTTTCGGGTTCGATTCCCGCCAGAGACTCTGGTGTCCTGCAGTTAAGCGTAGAGCTTCGTATTTCTTTTTTAAGTAAAATGTTAAAATTGAAAATTTTCAACATGTCTGAATAGTTCTAATTACATTTTATTTATTATTAATTACATTTTATTGCTGTCGGAAGATCTTCCACCGCCAATATGCAACCTTTAGTATTCTACTTTCAATAAACCACACATAAAGCTCTCTCTCGGAGCGGTATAGTGCGTAACGATATAAAGATTATTATTTATTGTACGGGAATCCGCGAGAATCCTATTTGAAAGCTACACTAAATATCTGACAATACAAAATATTGACTACACAAACCACATATGTTTTGAGATGCGGATTGAGTTTAAACTACGTTTAACATAGTCTGAAACTCGTATTTTTGCGAAATGTGTTATTTTATTATTTCATTAAAGAACAACGTATTAAGGAAAACTAAGCTGTTCCTTACACTTATAGAAAAGGCGTCATAACGCTGATGTATTTTGACATCAGTACTATGACAAGTGTTTTCGTTTTTGAGCCCATGACACTTTTCATCATTGTGATATCAACCTTAACATCACTTGGCCAAAGTGTCATCAGGGTCAAAATTAAATTATGTCATCAATATCCTCAGTGCGATGACGCAGTAACATCGGAGAAAGGACACATTAGCATCAATTTAATGACAGTTTGTCATTAAGTCAAAGTCATTGGAATTGACTTAAGTAAAAGTGAGAGAATATTATTATTTACTTACCCGTTGTATATGTTTGTTTCACGTTTGTTGCATTACGACATTTGTTTACAGCAGAACTCTCAATAATAAGACACCAGCACCATGCCTCATATGGTCTTCGTAATCATTCTACTTTAAAAATTTCATGTATTTAACTCAATAATTTAAAAAAATTTAATACAGTAGAATCTCACAAATTCGAACCGTCACAAATTCGAACCGTCCAGAAATTAGAACCGGCCATTTCAATATATTGGACGCTCTGAAATTAGAACCTGTAGTTCTAATTTCTAAAGTTGTTTCTTTGTTTTTATTTCTATGTACTAGGAACATTTTTTTTATTTGTTTTAAACGCTCTAAAATAAGAACAGGGGGC
The DNA here is from genome assembly GCA_963931875.1 of Pollenia griseotomentosa. Classification (NCBI taxonomy): domain Eukaryota; kingdom Metazoa; phylum Arthropoda; class Insecta; order Diptera; family Polleniidae; genus Pollenia; species Pollenia griseotomentosa. Next base: position 5,309,937 of record OZ007560.1, read on the forward strand.
TCTAATTTTTGGATTTTTTTTTTTTTTTTTTTTTTTTGTATTTTCACTACGAATTATTTTTTTTCGCTCATTAAAGTAAAAATTAAACTGGAATCACCGAGTTATTGGTGGTGTGTACAATTCGGTCATATGCGGTCATATAAACTGGCAAGTGCACGGCCTAAAAAAACTACCTGGCAACATGCTTTTGCAAGTTGTTTTTTTTGCATTTTGTTTTTTCTTAACCTACTTACAACTACAATTAATGTTGGAAGAATTCCAATCAATTGTAGTGGGGAATGTAAGAAGAGATAAACTCACTGTTTATTGTTGATGTTTTTGTTTAAACTTTGATATTGTTACAAGTAGAGCTGTTGCTTATGATTCTTATACGCTTAACAGTTTTATTTGGTTTAATATCTTTAGTTTTTCCAAAATGTTTATGGATGAAGTTTCCTGATGATCTAGCCTAAGCAACCAGTGAAATGCGCATAGGAATAGCTTATCCCATCAACAATAAATTTCAGTGTTTTTATCAAGAATAAAAACTGGGAATTAAGCACGAATAACAAATCTTTTAAATAGATAAAATATTTTAACGAAATATATAAAATTTATTAACGGCTTAGGAAATAACTTTGTGACACACTCAAAGCGCTTAGTAAGTCGTCAAAAAGTATATTCCTGATTACTGTACTAATTATCATGTTTCTGAAAAATTTCGTTTATTTTTTACCGAGGTTGGACTAATAGTTAAAAGTGCACCGTTGTAGAATGCTTCTGATTCACAATAAGAAGCAATTTTTTCTTTTTTATAAACAACGTCAGGCAAATGTATGTCAAGGTTGTTGAAAAAATAGCATCAACCGGACTGCTTCTTACAAACCTTTTCATTTCAATAGGTCCATTTGTAATCTTTAGGACAATGTGTTTTTCAAGTTGTATGTTGTAGTATCTTACACGAGTTTCCAAAATGTTATTTTATTTCAGTTTCCCCGCACTTCACGGGTATATAAACCAACACAAATTGAAATTGAAAATTTGTGTTTATCACCCAATAAACATATCGCTCCTTCATTGCATCATAGTCATATCTCAAAATTTGAAGTAACTTTAGCAAAGTTTTCCTTCATACCTTCTCGTATTATATCTCAAACTGAACCGAAGTTATAGCAAAATATATCTTTAAATCGGTACATTTTTAAAACTTTAATCGCATTTTGCCAAGATCGTTTGTTTTTGTAGATGTGACTATGTTGCAATAAATGAGCGATATGTTTGGGTATCTCCTATTTTTAAGACTTGTTCATGGACAATGAAACTTTACTGCCTGCATCTTATTTTGAGTTAATGTACTTTATTAACTCTTCACTTCACTAAATGTAATAATGATCAACTGTTGCACTGCCCATTCTGCTTTTAGTAGATTTATTGTATCAGGAGACATTGATTTAAATACATGAACTCACTTGTAATTGATCTAATCCACAACCCATCCACAGATGCTAATTTTTAGAGAATAGAAAATTAAATTTCAAAGTATAAATAGCTATTTTCTGAAATTATGAGGAATTTTTTATTTCCCGGGATCCCGCAAGAAAAATCCCTGGAAACCGGGAAATAAAATAATTGAAATAATTGAAAATTCCCGGGACGGGAAATCCCGGGAAAAAACCCTATTGTTGAGTTTAAACTACTTATAAATTTAAGTTTAGTTCAACTAAACCAGCTTTTACAAATTCACTAATTAAATAGTCATATTTAGACATGATTCCAAATTGATTAACAAATAAAAAAATTTATAATATTTGTAAAAAAAATTACGGCGTATCGGCTGGAAAATTTTTGAATATTTTACAACACTTGGCAACATTGAAATGCCATGTTTAGGGTTAAATCGTTTACATTAGAATAGCCGGAGAGTACTTTCAAAGAAGTCATAGTTTTAAAAGTTTTTATAGAAAAATTCTAAAAAATAATTTATGTTAAACAATAATTTTAAAACAAATAAATCTACAAAAAACTCAGTTAAGTGTTATTAAGCCCACAAGGACAACAACTTAACAAAAATCTGTATAACTGGAAAAGCCGGACGGACAACAAATCTATGGCTTTTTATATATGAAGCACATGATAAGTTAAAAATAGTTTGTTTTTTTTTAAAGGCTAACAACCATATGTAGATGGGTAGATTGGGTCTAGATCTATCTTTAAGTATACCTTCCGACTCATAATCACTTTCTGAAACGATCTAGAGGTACATGTGCACGACATGAGTTTAACATCTGACTTGTCAACTTTTCAAGTCACACTGTCAAAATAACTGTTTCACAGAAGGTTTATTATATTCGGTCACACACTTACAGGTAATTTTCTTCTGACATAGTCTTTGTTTATTTTCGCATAGCTTTAAGGGAAACCAAAGTAGTTCTCGGTTTCAAAAGAGCGTGCTGCCGCCACAAAAATTTTTATTTGAGTTATTGAAGAGTTCAGCATCTTGAATTTTTTAATTTAAAGTCAAAGGTACCAATTTTGAATATAACAATGAGACGTTTTTTATATACAGATGTATATATGTAGGTTATTTCTATTCAATGCTGAAATGACCATGCATACATCGGTATTGTAAAATATCAACTTTAGCCGGCTAATGATTCCGTTAATAGTGGACCGCCACAGCTCATGTCATATGGTTTGTCAAAAGTAAAAAGACCACGCTCTAATCGAAATTTTGTCAGATGACTTCGCAGAAGCAAGACTTCTACAGAAGCAATGTTATAAAGTTAACACACGAATTGTGTGTATGTATTTTGCAATGGGAAATCTAAGAGGTCAGATGTAAAAAACATTTCGTGTTCATGAACCTTTAGTAGATCTGTCCAACTGATTGGTTTGTTGGCTGTATACAAAGTAAATTTTTAAGATAATTTTAAGACAGACCAGAGGATCGGTTTATGATCTGACAAAGCTCACATAGAAAAGTTCACGGAGCGAATTATAGCATTCGATATCGATTGAAATTAAAAATACGATTTAAAAGGAAATTTCGATCGATATCGAAAGCAGTAATTTTCCCCCACCTGTCTGATCGATCTTACTCCATAAGGTCAAAAAATTCTATTATTAGGTATGTATGAGCCAAAAGAAAGTGTAAATGTGTGCGTGATTTCAACTTACACATATTCAGTTTTCTCTAAAGTTAGACAGACGTTTTTGATAGTCTTTATAGGCAGACGTTTTTGACAATTTGGAACCAACTGCGAAACCAAAAATTTAAAAGTTAACCTTGTTTGCATATGTCTTAAGAAAAGATCCCATATAAGACCCACTTCCAAAAATCAATTTCACCTCACAGAATGGCATAATAAGGTTTAGCGAAAAAACCGTAATTGAAATAAAGAGAATTATTTATTGGAGATTTTTCAATCCATATCTTCTGGTAGCCGGGCTGTCAGATATGGCGATTTCTCGCCAAGCGTGGCGATTTTGAAACGTGCTTGGCGCTGGGATTTTCCATTTGGCGACTGGCGGTTTTTGATATAACTAGCGATTTACTTGGCTATTTTTCCCATTTATATTATTTCAGCGGTTTTTTTTAACAGTTTGTATTTTTGTTATCATTACAAACTTAAAAAAAATCTGCCAACTTTTTTTCACATGATTTTTGTTTTGTTATCAATTTAAGTGCATTCTATATTCAGTCACTATTTAATTATAATATTTAGTATGCAGGTCAAAACACCAGTAATGAAATCGATGAGGCTGAAGTGTACGATCTTATAGACTTGTGTACTTATTTTTAGTTTTTTTTACTAAATATGTCGACCCCTAATCGCGAAAATAACGTAAGCGCCAAAAATCAAATTTTACAAAAAAGATCTCTTTTTAATTTTATTTCATAAAAATTTTGTATGAAATTTGTCGCTTTCAATAAAATTGTTCTTGCTATAAAATCGTAACGGTACCCTATGTGACCATAACATTTTAGGAGATGATGCAAGTGTTGCCAATTAAGGTATTTATTTAAAGAACAAAAAATTGAAAATAATGCCGCTTACGTTATTTTCGCGGTAAGGGCTCGATATGATCTCCATTTTATGTTATTGAAAAAAATAGCAGAAACTAAACAAAATTTACTTAATAGAAAAGTTTTTTATAAACTTTAAAGAACCTAAGTTCAGAAATATTTTTGCTCGCAATTACTTTAAACATCACGCATCATTTTCTTTTTAAACATTTCAAGCATTTGTCACATTAAGCAGCTTTTCTTTCTAATTTATGTAGAGATGGTACAAAAATTTCCCCTTAACAAAATCTTTTAACATGACTTTAAGACTGTTGTCAGTGGCACCTTAAACTTAGGTTAAATTTTTTGCAAAAAAGAAAAACACTTTGCAGAAAAAATCCCAAATAGAATAATTTTTTTTCTTTACAAACATTTTTTTTTTTGTTATTTAAAATTGGAAGAGGTGACAATAAACAAATATTTTACTTTGAATAAGGGCGAAAAAACGGAAACAACTTAAAAGGTGAATAAACTCTGAAAATCTTTTTTCTGGGAAAAGTTTTAGCAAAATATATTAATTGTGTAATGATGGCGGAAATTCGGTACTGGATTAATACATGCCTGAGTGGACAGAATATGCATACATATACACGAAGCCATGTTGATGTTTTACACACACACACGCACATCAGCAGAAATTTTTAATGTAAAAAAATATATTTGTGGTTTAATGCAAATTTTTAATTTTATTGTTAAATAAATGCAATTAATTGTTTAAATATTGACATGTTAACACACATGTGTACTTAGAATTAAGAAATTTTTAATGAATTTAATAAAAATTGGCAAATTAAAATGAAAAGTTTATAATTAAGAGCAATTTTTATACCTATTTCTATAAATTGCTCTTTGCGTCGTAATTTTTACAATTATATTGATACTATACCCTGCAAAGAATTCATATTCGGGGTCGTTATGAGTAGCAAAGAAGTCCGTCTATCCCCCCAGATATGATGGAGACAATTTTGTTATATATTTAAATCAGTGTTTGAAAATAAACACTTAATATCGCTCCTTAGTGTTCGGTTCGGTAGATTTGTGGAAAACACAAACACTAATATGTTTGTGTAGAAAATCATTAAAAAAATAAAGGTTCCCTGATTGTCATTTTTCGAACACAAAAATAATACTGTTTTTATCGAACACAACAAAAGATGAGAACATTTAATTCCGATAGGTTAAAAAAAAACACAAACTTCATTGTGTTCGGTTCGGCTCATTAATATTCGTCGCTTTTGGCTGGTGAAAAACACCAAACATTTTTAACAACAACAAAATACACATACGAAAAAAACAAAAAGCCAGCAAAATAATTTTACAATTTTTTGTTTGTTCATTTCTTTATCAATGTAAAAAAAGAAACAATACAGAACAAAAATATATAATGTTTATCTACAGTACCACTACAATTGTTCTGTTTTTTTAACCCAGAACAGAACATTATATAATGTTCGGCTCTTTCTTGAAAATAGTTACGAACGGTATTAAGGGTTGTGTTCGTCTACACAACCACTAAAAACATAGATATCGTCATTGGGTATGTGAGCCGAACGCTAAAAAATGTTCTGTTTATTTTCGAACACTGATTTAAATCACACGGCATGAGCAAAAACCACGACTGTCCACCTAATTCTTACACATAAGCCTTTAGTTTTTGAAATGCCCTTGTAGTCTATGAACTTCAGTTGCTTACTTTCATCTTTAGTAAACTTAATAGAATACCAGTCGTGAAAATAAATAATACCCACATCAATGTTTTGGCACAACAGCATCCATACTTAGTTAATAGGCGGACCATTATTTACCTCCTACTCTATTTCTTATTATTCTAAGGCCCGTTTTCACGGCTTACCTATAAAGTTCGAAATAGTAAACGGTACCTTTAGCACTAGTGAGGAATAAAGTTACCTTCAACTATTTTTCGTTTTCACTTCTTCTGTATAATATAAACTTAACATTTTTGAAAATGTGGCAATACTAAAGAAAATACCGATTATTTTTGCCAAAATAAAAACTGGCAACTACGTACGTTTTTTGCATTTACAAAATATACGTATAATTGGAGTTGCCATATATAAAAAATATGTGAATATAATATGGCAATCTCAAATCTAAACCTTACGACAAAAGTTAAAGGTATAACGTTTCTCTCTTGAGCTTATCCTTCACTTTTACTCATTATCTGTTCGATAAATTCCTACATTTAGCTATCGGTAAGTCGTGAAAACGGGCCTAAATGTCAAACTTCCACTCCACATACTCTTTTGCAGATGACAACAAACTTTTTAGGCGGACCATTATTTTTCTCCTACTATATTTCTTATTTTTCTAAATATCAAACTTCAACTCCATCTACTCTTTTGCAGATGACAGCAAACTTTGCCATTCGATGTTGGTGCTATGAGGCAAAACATGAATAATACGCTTGATCGAGGACTTGTTAAATCTCGAAATAGGGTCGATTTTAATGCCCGAATAACCCAATACTGCAAGCTAACGCATAAATACGCTAGGGGTCAAGCTACCCAATCTGTATATATGGATGGTATAATTATGAAGGCATAAGAATCTTTTGATGGCATGGGCATGAATATAAACTGTTTCGCAAGAAGCATTCAAGTGCCTCGTTTTTTAAAACGGTGTAAGAGATAGTTCACTCCATCTGATCTCCATACTGTTTATGCTAAGCCTCTTGCTAAGGAGCTGGAGTTATCCGACCGCGAATGGAATACAACTCTCATGTGTTGGCCGTTAAAAAGTTCTTTTTTTAGTATTTTATTGCTGCTTTAAAAACTACTTTTGATGCTACCTTGACAATTAAATTAAATTATTATTAAATATTTCAAGAGTACAAATTACAAAATTGATTAACAATTTACAAATGAATGATTGGGACTTTTAACTTCATGCAATATTATTATTGCTACTGCACCAACATATTTCCGAAAACAGTATTTTTACTTATGGCCATAAAGTTCCTAGTACTCGTAAAATTTTTAACACTGTAAAAAGCCAATAAATTGATTTAAATGTTAACAAGGTTCCCATTTAATACTATTGATAAACTGAAATTTATTGTTGATGGGATAAGCTATTTCTATGCGCCATTTCGCTGGTTGCATAGGCCAGATCATCAGGAGGCTTCATTCAAAGAAAATAGGAAAACTAAAGATATTATACAAATAAAACTGTTAAGCAAATAAGAATTATAAACACCAATTTACTTGTTACACACAGCTTAAACAAGAACGACAACAATAAACAGTGAGTTTATCTTTTCTTACAGTCCCGACTACAATTGGTTAGCACATTTAAACGAAACCTTGTTAATTAAAACAAAAACTTTGACTTAAAAATGATTAAGACCATATTGAAAAATATGTTTTCTTTGCGTAATTTCCTACATTAATCTCACCGAAAGTTATATATTTTGGGAGCTTTTTCTCCACTTTTTTCAGGAGCTCCACCAATTTGAGATTCCATAGTGCAGTGCAAATTTCTTATACATCAAACCGCAGTTGAGTAAATGTAATTAAATTTACTTAATTACATTTACAAATTCCCTCTTAAGAATAATTGTCACTCCGCCTACCCAACATTTAAATATATTTTTGTAAAACTTTTAAATAGTCTTGATAAAACATTTTAGTTAATTTATGTGCAATAATTTGTATGTATGTGTTTATACGGTTTTAAAACTAAAAACATAAACAGACATTTTCACCTTAATACATACACACACACATTACAGATCCCAGCCTGATGGTACTTTCTGGCAAGCTGCCTAAATTGCCCAAATTTAATTGTAGTTAGATGTACAAAAGGATGTATATATGTTTGAGCACACACACTAACGCACACACCAACACCCAGCGGTAAAACTCAGAAGACCTTCTTACTTCAGGCCTTTTTAAAGGCCTGCTTAAAAGATTTTTTGATTCAATTGCTATTCTTATCTAACTGCTAAAGAAGGCCTCATAGAAGGCCTCGGCTCTTTCATATAAAAGATAAGATACACCTTCCACACTCGCTTCTATGAGAATGGAGTAGAGAAGGAGTAACATTTTTTGTATTGTTTTTTTGCACAAGCAAAAGCAAAATCAATTTTTTTTGTCCCGTTACCCTTCTTATGTGCCTGCTGAAGAAGCGAGAGCAGAAGGGCTTCTCCGCAATGACAACGTGTGTAAAAAAGATATGAGTATGGAATGGAGCAAGAAGGCCTTGTACATCCAAAAGAAGGGGTACAGAGGCCTTCTAGAAGGCCTCCCTACTCCTTCTTTTTCCCGCTGGCCAATAGCATACAAAAACAGATTAATATTTTACGTTATATCAATGTAAATTTGATTGTGCGTGCGCGTGTGTAATTAAAGTTTAGCAAAATTAAGCATTCATCAAAAAGTTATGTTTGAAAATGCTAATGGAAGTTTTAATTAATAACACTATGCAACCAATTTTGAACTATTATAATGTACTTTTATGGCCACTCAATTTTTTTTCTTTGGATTAGTTTGTTTTTAAATTAAAAAAAATTCCAACCAATTGTAGTGGGCAGCGTTGCCAGAAAATTTTGAAGGAAAATCTTCATTTGGCGAAAAATCTTAAAATTTTTAATAACAATGGCAAAGAAGTAAAAAATTATTATTTTTTTAAAAGGAAACACTTCTTATTATGGAAACTATTTAAATTGAAATATATAATTGCGGTATTTACACAAAATTAGGTTGTAGGTTAAAATTGTGTTTTAGGCCTATTTTCCATAAAATTCATTCTTTCTAAAAATATATTTTAAATCCATTTGCTTTCTAATAAATAAGAACGTAAAAAAGTCCATCTAAATAAAGAAGTTTTTTTGAAAGTAATTAAATTCTAAAATTAGAGATATGTATATAAATTTTGGGCAAGAAGATTTTAGTTTGGGAGCTATGAAACCCATACATCATATGAAATCTTAAGGGTTCTCAATTAAGTATCATATTTTTTGATACCGTTGTTATATCGAAGGCATTTAGAGAAAATTGCATTTAAAAAAAGCTCATTGAAAATATATGAATTTTCCTAAATGTATTCCAAATGAAATTGTTATTAAAATAATGTTGGTTTCAAAAGACATTGTAAACCACTTATGTATATATACTTTGTTTAAAAATTATCGTAAACATGGAATGCGGAATTTTCAAACCAAAAGCTTCTTAACCCTAGGTAATTTTTACCACTAAGTTCTCCCCTTGGTCAGGCCAGACCCCAATTAGAACAGCTAAAACCAAATTAAATAAAAAGTAAATAAATATGTGCCTACTATTTTAGATTATACGAATTTATTATACAGTAATTTTAACTTAGCTGCACAATCTCCTTTGCACGATTTTTTGTGCAGATAAATCAAATGTGCTGTTATCTTAAATGTATTTATCTGGCCTAATGTGCAGCTAAAGTAACTTGTTTAAAAAAAGAATAAAAATCTTTTTTATTAATAAATTGATATTTCATTAAAATTTTATAAACTTGGATATTTATATGAAAAAGTGGCCACCATATTATTTTCATGTGTGCAGCTAACTTTGATGTTTTATATAAAAATATTTTAAAGCTGCCCAAATATATGATAAATATGCAGGTATACAAAATGAACATAAGCAAGGGTTTTGAAGAATAATTACGGAAAATATGTATTTTGGGTAGTTAAGTCAAAATGCAGCTAACTTTGATTTTTTGTATGAAAACAATTTTAACATATCAAAAATTTTGGGCAATTATCTCAAATGTGCAGGTATAGAAAGTGCACTTTCTATGACAAAAATTTTTTAATTTTGTGCAGTTAAGTGCACTTAAACAAAAGGCAGTTAAGTCAAAACTACTGTATAAGTCATCGAATATGTAGTCCCTAATTTTTACATTGCTTTTTCGCATCTAAGTGAAACGAGTTTTCTGCTTGGTTAAATTGAACTTTGAACATAACGGGTCGTAGTTTTCTGATTTGATTCAAACTTGATTCATTCAATGCGGAACATTTCATTTATAGAATTTACATTTCTGTTTTTTGATATTTTGTCCTATTTGAAAAATATTGCAAGAAAAAGAATTTGGTCTGGCCAAGAGGGTAATTTTCACCCCACTAATTTACTCCAATCGAATCCAAATTAGTTTCATTCGATTCAGCACACATAATTTATAGAATTCACGCCCTTGATTTTTTGTTATATTCGAAAAATATTGAAAGCAAAACACAAATTTGGTCTGACCACACCAAGACGGTAATCCTAGTGTTAAGTTCCATTAGTTTTACCTTTTGGTACTAAATTCATAAACTATTTTGTGCTTCATAAAAAGACGGTTTTTCTTTTTTACAAATAATTTTTTTTCATCAATATTCCCAAAATAAACAACCGCTTATCTAAGATGCATTTTTAAAATTTTGTATGCCCAGAAATAATTATGCATTTTTGTGTATGCTAGACAATGGGTACAAAAATTGTGCAAAACTAATAGACAACAAGCCGATACAAAACCTCTTTTTTTAAAAAATTTACTGTTTAAAAAACTGCAGAAAAGTATGTTTGTTGTACAAATTTAAAGTTAAGAAGTTTTATTTCTAAAAATGAAAAATCTTAATTGAGAAAAAAGATCTTCAAATCTTATTTTGGTCTAAAAATCTTTAAAAATAAGATAAAATCTTCATTCTGGCAACGCTGGTAGTGGGAATGTAAATAAAGATAAACTTAGTGGTTATTGTTGGTATTTTGTTTAAGCTTTGATATCGTTTGTAATTCTCATTGAGTTTAAACTTTAGTTTGCATATCTAATATCTTAAGCTTTTCTAAAGTTTTTGGATTTAGGTTTCCTGATGATCTGGGAAATGCGCAAAGGAACTAGTTCAACTAGCTTATTCTCCGAGAAAAAATGTCAGTGTTTTTATTAAGGAGGAAAATTGGGAATTAAGCACGACAAACAAAATCTTATTAATTATTAATTTTAATGTGCTAAATTCCCAATTCAAACTATTGATAAACTGATATTTGTTGGCAGTGGGATAAGCTATTCCTATGCGCATTTCACTGGTTGCTTAGTCCAGATTATCAGGAAACTTCATCCAAAGATTTTAGAAAAGCTAAAGATATTATTCAAATAAAACTGTTAAGTGAATAGGAATTATAAACACTCAAAAGTCTTACCAGTAATAATGTCAAAGCTTAAACAAAACGCCAACATCAAACAGTGAGTTTATCTTTTCTTACAGTCTAATTGTATTTGAAAAGCAGGGTTGTTAAATGTGACGATTTTTTGTCATTTTGACGATTTTTTTGAGAAAATACAGTAAAATGACGATTGACGATTTTTTAATAAAAGTAGTAGTGCTATGACGATTTTCTGGCATCAATAAAACACTTACAAGTTATTTATATTGGAAACAGTCCAAAACGTAGAAATCATTTTTTTCTAAATACAAAAATTATTGGAAATTAAACAAAAAAAAAAAATCTTCCGCCATCACAAACCAGGTGGCTTTCATTTGAAGCATTAGTAATTTGAATTCTACAAAAAATATACACTAGAGCCCCGATTTGCGTCGGTCCTATTTGCGTCGATTTTTAAAAATTGGTTTAATCCGCTTTGCGTTTTTATGATTTCGATTTGCGTCGCTACATACGATTGGATATTTTCACTGAAGTCACAATCACATGTGAAGAATTTTTGTATTTGCGTGTAAAAAGGCGAATTCTCATTTAATTCTGTTAGGTAATTTATTCTAATGGCTAATAAATTAGTGATTATTAATTATTGTTAGTTAGTTCATATAACATATAGATTAAGATTCAATAAAAAAATAATGAAAATATAAAACATTTTTTTAAAGTTAAAAAAATAACATGTGGCAGCGCTACGATAAATCTTGTCAAATTCATATGGTCTGTATTTATCATTTAAAGATAGCGCGAGTTAACAGCAAATATTTCAACCCACTTGCTGAAATAAACAGAAAAAAACTTAACCATATCACTGTCTTTATCATTAATAGAATTTCTTGCTAAAAATTTATATTTTTGAACCAATCAATGCAATAAATTGTCTTTGCTTTGTAAAACTTAAATATTTTGACGATTTTGTTAAATGTTTATGACGATTTTGACGAATTTTTTTTAAAAATTTTGGACGATTTTTTAAGAAAAAAGCCTAACAACCCTGTTGAAAAGGGAAAACAAAGAGAAAAAACAAAAATAAAAACAAATTACTTTATTTCATTGTTGCCAGTTCAGTTTTTTGCACTGCGACTTTCATATTTGTTATCAAAGGTTTTCTTTGGAGTCAAAAATTTCATTAATAAGATTTAGTTTTAATGTGCTAAATTCCCAATTCTTACTATTGATAAACTGAAATTTGTTGTTGGTGGGATAAGCTATTTCTATGATACCAAACGAAAGAGAAAAAACAAATTAAATTAAAGCCAATCAAAAACTTAAAATGCGCTTTTATAACTAAAGACCTTTGTTGCTTACGGCCTATAAAATAAATTGCTTAAATTTACTTAAATAATATTTTTCAAAAATTATAGGCAGTAACTTTTTTTTCTCTTATGGTTAAACAAAACTTGAAGTATCCCAATTTTTCAACGTTAAATTGGAAAACACATTTTTTCGAAGTTTGGTTCTTAGAAAAACAACACATGTAAAATAAATTAAGCTTATGAACATTAGGAATTAAGTACCGCATCTACAAATGGTACTATTATATTATGTATGTTTATTTTTGTGGATAAATGTGAAGGCATGTGTGTGTGTTAGAATGAAGTCAAAAAGATGTAAGAAGTATGATTATATGTACATATGTGTATACATACAGCAATTAAAAGACATACTACTTAACAAAAGGTCCTTAAACATAAATTATGTAACCCAATAAACCAGTTTAACATTTCCAAACCCTAAAATTCTTTCATTTATTAAAAAAAAAAAAAAAAAAACCCTGAAAAAGCTACACAAGGAGTGCCGAAATATTGGTTCAAATAAAATTAAAATTTTATATTAAAAAAATAAGACCTCAAGCTCGAAAATTAAATTATACTACATTAAAGAATAAAGGTCAAATGATATACATTTTATAAAAAAAAATAATTTTATACTATTTTTAATAGTAAAATAATCAATTGGGTATTATATTTTATGTACATCTGAAGGCTTCCATAGTATTTACCTAGTTTATTTATTCAAAAATACTTTTCATTAAAACTACGAACCTAAAAAAGTATTTAATATTAAGAAGCCCAACAAAAATATGTAAAAAAACCATTTCCACAAATTTTATAATAAACAACAGAGAAAAACTCGTTTAAAAAAATACCAACATTTTCAGGTTTCCCTGTCAAAGGGTTGTACTCAAGTCAAAAACTGATGGTGTCAAAATCTAAAGAACTTCTGCCAGTTATAAGGAAACAAAGACATATTATTTAGTCAACTTTAAGTAATAAACTTCGAAATTTGTGCTCTGTATATCGGTAATTTGCTGCAAAGTCTTTATAACTCAAAAAATAAAATTTTGGAGTTAGTGATGCAGAATTGTTCGCTAGGTTTTTTTTCATTTCTATACTTATACTTAAAATATTATAAAGAGGTAATGTCCGAAACTGCCCGTCCGGTTTTAAAAATTTCTTCAACAAAATGAAGATTGGACCCTCATAACAGTCAAAAGCTTTTTAAGGTTCCACTAAAGTGCTTAGGATCCTATTCTAACCGCACTCATATCTCCAAAACTAAAAGAGACATAAAATAATGTAATACTTATCGTTGTTCTTTAGCAAAATAAGCGGACAGGTGTCTGGTACTTCTTTGAAATTCGGCACTTTTAGGGCGTAAGCGGGTAAAACCTGAATTTTGGTACTTTTTTGTCACCCCGTCTTTCTTTTAGATCAATAAACGTACAAATAAAGCTTATATCACATTCGAAACTTATCTAAAAAATGTAAATACAAATTTGGTACTTTCTCGAAATTCGAACTCTTAAGGAGCGAAATCCGTAATTGTTGCTGGTACTTTTTTTACAAAGTAGTTTTCTCCATTCTTTGGCATATACGCATTAAATTGGCTCCCACTGCAATATTGAAATTTTTGATACTTCAATCGGGAGAAAAAAGTACCAAAAAGGGGGAATATGGAAAATTTAATTTCTTACTTTAGGTTTTTGGTTCAACAACTGGTACTTTTTTTAATTACCGTTAATATTAGACCTATAACCATAAAATTCAACATGCAATATCCTAAATGAAAAGGCTCTATGAGGCAACATTTTGGTACTTTTTTGGTCTTTAGCTGGTACTTTAGCATCGGACTTGTAACATAAAATTAAACATGCAAGGTCCTGAGTGGATGAGAATCTGAAAGAGCGATTTTTTTGGTACTTTGTATTTCTCTAACCGGTACTTACTTAGGAAAGGGTTCATGGCCTCTAAACCTCCTATATTCAGAAAATATTAATTATTGTTTTAAAAGAGATTTATTAAAGCAATAGTTTCCGTAAGGAATCTTTTAAAGCAAAAGGTTTCGTAAGGAAACATGAGTACGCTGTTCACCCTTCCGCATCTCTTCGCTGGACCGTCCCCTGGCCGAATGCCAAATAAAAAAATTTTAATGTAAAACGGATTTTCGAAATTCCAGGCCTTGAAATTTTTGAATTTTTCGATATTTCGGGAACCCGAGTTAACTTTACAAAACCCTTTGGCAGATTTGCTCTACCAATAGTCTAGTTTAATTTCGCGTTGCAAGTATTGAGGCTGGCGGCTACGACTTGAATTTTGTCGCACTGTATAACCAGTAAAAATGGTTTGCCGTATGTAACTCATAATAGGGGCCTTTATACTTGTGGCTAGAAGGGCCAATGCCAAACTATTCACTTTTGTGAAAATTTTTTTTAAAGATTTTTGGGTGAAATTGGCTAACAAACCCCTTATGAGGATGTTCTGAGACATTGCAAGAAAAGACACTCAATGCAACGATTAACCTAAAAGAGCAAAATATTGACATTGGCCCTTTTAGCACCAAGCCAAAAATATGTAATAACGTTTCGTTATTATTTTAATACCATCGGTTGGCAATTTACGACCTGTCCTTTTTCGCCCTATTAAACATGTCATGGCATATTTGAATTTCTTTATAACTTTACTACCTTGTCCCAAAAGAGAATATCTGAAAATGAAATAATCAAATATGTAAACTAAATCTTAAGCAACAAAGTAAACATTTTCCAAGCAAATGTGCTAAGTAACTCAAAAAGTTTTTTTGTTTGATGGTTATAATATAACTACACGTTAAGTTATCCGGATACAAGAAAGGATAATTAATGCAAATATTCCCAATAATAATTTAAATCTTATTTTACGGACACACTTAAGGGTTACAAATTAAAAAGGTTTAAAAACATTTCGGTGAAAAAGCTTGTCAACTCTTTATACTCCTTATATTTATTATATGTAAAATTTGGATTAAGACCATTCAGTGCTGGTTTGGATGTGGAATGAAAATCAAAATAAATAAATTTAGATAAATAACCAAATATTTTGTCACTCAATGTTGGGGCTTTTTTTCACAGGAACAAATTGTCGTTTCATAAACTCTACACTGAAAAGAAAAATTAATCCATCCGTACTTAAATAAAGCCGAAGAGATGTCAATAGTACGGTTAGTAAGGATTTCCTTCAATCAGAAACAGAATACTTGAAAACAAGATTGACTTAAGTAAAATTGAGATAAAAATTAATCTCAAAGCTTGATTCAAGCATTTGTAAGTTGGTTTAATCCTGAATTCGTAACTGAAATAATCCAAAAGTCGATTGATGCTTACTTACACAAGAGAACCAGAGAGAGAGAGAGAGAGAGATAGAATATTATTATTTATTAACTTTACTTTACTTATCTACCCGTTCGTTGCTTATCTGTGTTTCACCTTTATTGTAAAGCGGGTTTTTTAGAGTGTCACAACTTTAAGTTGGCATCACTGCTTTATTTGAGCACGCATTAAACAGCTGATAGTTGCTTTTTGTTTAGTTTACTTTGAAATTTCATTATGAATCGACTCACACCAGAGCAATGCGTGCAAGTTGTTGAAATTTTTAATCAAAATAATTGTTCTATTCGTCAAACTCAACGTGCACTTCTTCCATTTTAGGGCGTACATAATCGTTCTTCAGAGCGACTAATTTGAAAAACAATGAATGGTTTCGAACCACATTTACTGTTACTGATAATTTGCATCCCGTGAGACGCCGAACAGTACGCACTGAAGAAGCTGTAAACGCTGTACCGGAATGCACTGAAGATGATCCTAATCAATCAATTCGTCGCCGTTCTCAGCCACTAGGGTTGTGTCCTTCCACTTTATGGAAATTTTACGAAAGGATCTTGGCTTAAAAGCTTTCATGATTCAACTTGTGCAGGAATTACAGCCAAACGACTATCGTATGCGCTGCCAATTCGGGGAATACCCTTTATTATTTATTAGTCACTCGCGGCATTCCCGAATAGTTTTAAGAAATAGAATTCGCGAATTTTTGCTTCTTATTTTACTTTTTTCCCTAACCACAGTAGTTGTAATACCTTAAAATTAGAGCTGGCAAACTATCGATAGTCGCAACATTCGATATTTTCGATAGTTTGTTGACAAACTATCGATAGTATCGAATTTTTTGTAGAATTCCTTAATTTAATTTGTAAGTAATTACCGTACTTGTCCATGTAGAAATATAAAGAAATACAATTTTCCAAATTTGGAATAAAGTTTAATCTTTCTTAGATTATCAGTCATTTTCCTTATCACAAGCTAAATTTTTTCAAATATGTATTAAAATATACAGTTTGCAATAATTCGGGTTCCACTAAAAAAGTTGTCATTTTTCAATTTATTTATGATTGCATATGATGTTGAATTTTCAAAACTTCAAGAATAATAATGTACACTGGTAAGTATGTAAAAAAAATTAATATGTATTCAAAATTTTTCAAAATAAAATAAAAATGTAAATAAAACTGAACTGGCAAAATAAAATAAAGTAATTTGTTTTTATTTTTGTTTTTTTTACCCGATTACAACTACATTTAGAGTTGACAAAAAATCAACCAATTGTAGTCGGGGCTGTAAGAAAAGATAAACTCACTTTTTATTGTTGTTGTTTTTGTTTAAGCTTTGATATTGTTACAAGTAAAACTGGGGTTTATAATTCTTATTCGCTTAACAGTTTTTTTGTATAATATCTTTAGTTTTTCTAAATTTTTTGGATGAAGTTTCCTGACGATCTGGCCTAAGCAACCAGTGAAATGCACATAGGAATAGCTTATCCCTTCAACAATAAATTTCAGTTTATCAATATTATGAAATGGGAATTTAGCAAATTTAAACGAAACCTTGTTAAAAATTTTCGTTTGGGAAAATATACTGAAACAACAATAAGACAACTCAACTTTGTTTTTGCTCTCAATATAAATTTCTAAACGAAAATTTTTATTTTAGTTAATATAGAAAACTTTAATAAAGGTAAAATTACTTTAGTATACTCTTTTTATTTAAACTAGTATTTGGCGACTTTAAAATCTAAAAATATTAAATGTTGGCGATTTTCTATATATGTACTATTTGGCGATTCAGGTGGAAAATAATTTGAGAAACCTGGTACAGTACTTTTCGTTTATAGTCACAACGCTTATAGTCACATTAGCGATATAGTCCATTTTATCTGGTTATTTTGCCGCTATAAGTTAATTTAATATAAATTACTAACGTTATAGTCCATTTAGCGATATAAGCACATTTGCCATATATGCCTTCTATCAACAGTTATCAAATGGAAAAGTAAAGCAAATTAATGGCGTTATAGTCACATTAGCAATATTTACTAAGTTCTATTTAGTTTTCGAAACCACAACTCATCCAAAGAAAAAAAGAATTAAATTGTTTAATTTTTGTCATCAAGTCATCAAGTAAAAAATTAGTTTATGCCTTTGGTATCAGTTATGAAATATCTTGGTATTATTTTAGCTATTTTTTATACATTATGCAACTCTGTTGCAAAACCATAAGCCTGATGTCGGTGCAATTTATATGATTTTTTTATTTTCTATATTCACAGAACTTGATTACATTCGAATTCAGTTATATGCCTCATAGTGGCATATATGTGAATTAGCCTTATAGTCACATTAGCGATATAGTCCACGTTTTGTCTGCAACTAGAGGATGTGACTATAAGCGAAAAGTACTGTACATACATTTATAAAAATTTTTTCTTTGGCATGAGGATAAGCAAGGCTATTCAAAATGGTTGATCCTTAAGCCGATTAAATAACTGCCGCAACTAGCTAAGCTGTGCGGCAACGACGGCTGACTTGTTATTGCCAAATCGAAACAAAAAATTATTGATAATTTTCTTAAAAAAAAATTTCTACGATAGTATCGCTATCGAAAATAAACTATCGATAGTCCAATGGAAAGACAACTATCGATACTATCGATAGTACTATCGATTGTTTGCCAGCTCTACTTAAAATATTGATCCTAGAACCACCTAAAAGTACACCGATCGACTAAGAATCACTTTGAAGTCGATCTTTTTTTTTTTTAAATTCCCTAAGCTACACCCCTCGAAGCTCTGCGCTTGTCTGCAGGAAAGAAACCAGAGTCTCTGGCGGGAATCGAACCCGCAACCCCGGCGCTGATAGACTAGCTCACTACCAGCTAGCCTACCGGGGCACTCATCTAACGATGTCCGTACGGCTGGCTGGCTTATTGAAAATGGTGACAATCGGTTGACAGTTTCCCATATTCCCCCTACTTCCTTCTTTACGGAATATAGTCTTTGTGCCCACAAACCATCTTATTATGTTGGAGCTTAGATTAAATTTGGCTTAAACTTATTTTATTGCAATATAAATCATCTTACCAGATTTTATTGGCATCGGTGCATATTTGACAATAGCTCCCATACAAATACTACTCCCGAAAATCTTCTACTCTTCTTTTTAAATGTTAGTATTTACGTAAAAATTGGCGACAAAGCCTTTTACAATAGCTGCTATATCATGACGTCCCATATAAAAGCCCTTTCTAAACTCACTTTAAGGTAAACAAATCTCATATATCTAAATAATATACGGCACAAAGAACTTTACCATAATTTTGTTCTGACTGGTCCACGATTTGGTTAAATATACTGTGGTGTAGAGTATCATATGGTCCGACTTGACCGCCTATATTTCCTGAATTGTTAAAGATGAAAATAATGTGTGTTTCTTTTTGTAGTGTTGTTGTTGATTCTACACAAAACAACCAAACCCACTTTACCCATGGTGAAATAAGCAGGTGGCATCGTTACGGCAACAAATACAACATTACAACAAAAATGGAAATTACATCACCGTTTACGTCAAAAAATACATTTAAGAAAAATCACAGCGTGCCACTGAACGTGATGAAATAAATAAATTCTTAGCCAATTTTTATTTAATTATGATCAATATCTTATTTATATTAATTTAAAATTATCAAAAACTAATAAAATACAATAATCACAGCACAAAACGTGGACTTTTTGTAAACATAAACAAAACTTTGACATAAACCTAGACAAACAATGCAAGAGCAAAAAATCGTCATCTGGCGTAGTGCTGCCACCTGTTTATTTCACCATGACTTTACCATCTTTTGTAGTGTTGTTGTTGTTTCTACAACTCACTTACATAAACACACGTTTATGCACGCATTTAGAGATTTAGAGTGCCCCGGTAGACTAGCTGGTAATGAGCAAGTCTATCAGCACCGGGGTTGCGGGTTCGATTCCCGCCATAGACTCTGGTTTCCTGCAGACAAACGTAGAGCTTCGTGGGATTAGCTTGGGGAATTAAAAAATTTAATATACAGTGACCAACAAAATTTTCAAACTTTTATTTACTTGATTTAAGAATTTAATAAAAATTTTAAAAAATTCCAGGATTGGTTTTCGAAAGTAATCCCATTTTGAATAGTTTTAAGAATTTTCGTACTTAAATTTTTAAGTACGACATGTGCCGGGAAAAAGTTAAGTACAAGTTTTTTCTTTCTGTGTGTTTATTTTTTATCTGTAAATATGCATTACAAATTATTTAAATATATTAATTAAACAATATTCAACTAATAATGTCAGTTTATTCAATTATAAAATTACGTATATAGTTTATGTTGCCAACACCCTACACCATTATTCTTGAGTAACAACAAAAAATATTGACGATTTTAGAACTACCTTTTAGTAAGTATACCGGCACCCTCGAATCACTATTTAAATCGATCCGGGTGGTGTAAACCTTAGCACTTAGTATAGGACGCAAAAAAAACGATAATTTAACAAAATATACGATTTAATAAGGAAGAAGCCTATTGAAAATGTTAGAATCGTTCCTTAATTTCACATAGCTGCCATACGAACTTTTTTCCCGAAAATAAGTCTTCGTGCCCACAAACCAACAGCCAAAATCACACTACCATATTTAAATAATAACGATACATATTTCACTGTATCTTCCATACAAATATCACTTCTAAAAATTACAAATGTATGTTTAGGCAAATAATTCTCAAATAGATGTTGGTATTTTGATAACACTCTGTACAAGTAGCTCTTAATAAAATGTTGTTCTAGTCAGTCAGCGATTGCCCATGGGCCTGACTCTCTACAAATTTGCATGTTAATACTATGGTATAGAGTATTCTATGGTCATATTTGTTTGCATTTAAAATAATACAACCAGAAGTGTAAAATAAAAATAAATAGAGAGAGAGAGAGAGAGAGAGAGAGACAGAAAGAGCAGTTGCATGTACATTTATGCCATGTTTTTATAAATTTTATTTGTGCCTGCTGTTTCGTTGTCGTGCAATAATAATTATTAACACATGATACCTAGAGTTTTTCACCTCTTGGGGTTGCAATTTTCACTTGTTTTTAATTTTTCTTTCGGTTTGTTAGTGTTTGTTATAATATTAATTAAATGTTGACAAACATTATTAGCCATATCTCCGGATTATAATTGATTAGCTACACGAATTCATTAAACAAAATAAATACGAGTAGCATTAGCAACAGAGACGGCACCCAGGATAATTAAATACGATAGTCTAATGTTTTTAATAAGTCTCCTTTAATTTTGATATTTCAAACTAAAACATTAGAAAAATGTTCAATACATTAATTTTCCAGGACATCAAATTATTTATTCATTACTCTTGACCCAGCTCTTAGCGCTGCTTAGGAAAAAACGTGTCGGCAAATGGTTACAGCTTTAAAAGCAACCAAATGAGGGAAGTGGAGAAAGCATTAGAAAGAACACATTTGGCCAAGGAGAAATAAGAACTAAATAAAATCAAATTTTGGTCAAAAAGTGTAAGCAGTCGCACAATGTCACGAGCTTTGCCAAAAATGGTTGAAGTCAATGTAGGAAATTTCTATTGGCTATTTGTGTGTTTTCAGAAGAAGCCATTGAGTCTTGCAACAAAGCTTTATGAAATGAAATACAATTATTCCTAACAATTTTAAACTAATACGACATAAAAGTGTAATTTATAAGATTCCTAATTACAAATAGCCCGTTTACACTACAACGAAATTTAGCACTTATGAGATTTCGAGCCAAATTACCTTGTTTTTTGACTAGATATCCAATACAAAAGCAAATCTACTTCGCGACTAGATTGTGACGATATCTACTCAAAATCTAGCTGTACTTTGTAATTCAACTATAGTTTTCTCCATAAAATCCTAAAAAATACTTCCTTGTACAAGAAAAATATCACATTTTAACAAAAAACAAATATTTTAGCGAAATAGTAATAAAATAAAAAATATTAATAAAATTGATAAAATATATAAAATTAATTAAAAATAAAAGGTGATGCAAATCAAAAAAATGAATAAACTTTTAATCAGCTGTTTTAGTTATGAAAAAAAAAGTCTAGCTAATGTCAAAAAATGCTAATCACGGATCCCATCCAAATATGTTTTTAGCGCTTTTCTGATCGGATAAGTGCTGCAGTATCTGTTCTCCTTGTTGTAGTTGCACATTTAACTCAGTTTACGTCTTCGTTTCTTTTAAAATTTGTGTATTGTTTTGTTACAAATTTATGCGTTCAAAATTTTAAGAAATTTTTTTTTGTTAGTTTTCTTATGTTAGACAGTTTTATATAATTTCATTTACTTAAGAAAAGTGTTTTAATTAATACAAACATAAAGCAAAAAAGCAATTAGATTTAATCAATACATTAAATTCTTACCGCATTGGCAACATCGACTTATTATAATTACTTAAGGCCGTTATACACTATCCCACAAAGTTTAAGTAGTTTACAAAAATTCAACCCTGTCATGATTAGTTGTTATTGTTTTTTGAAAATCTTCAAACATTATTTAGATTAGGGATGCATAGCGGCCTTATGCTAGGAACACAACTGGGACGAACGACGAATTTTTGGCCGCGAATATTCGTCGCCAAAAATAAAACATATTTGTGTATATGAAAATACACACAATCATGGCGTCGACCGAAATTCGTCATACGCGGCGACTTTGCAATAGATTTATTTCTAGTTCATACACCGGCAAACGACGAACAAATCAGTAACAGGTGTTTGATTTTAGTTTTCAAGTATTTTAGTATATAAAGTCACTTTTTTACTTTAATAATTGTTTTTAATTATTTTATCGCATTTAAAATAAATATACAAAGAAGATTACTATAAGAATAGTTTTTAATTGTGGTTTCGTTAATGTTTGTGTTTTTTAAGTAAATTTTTTTTTTATATGGTCACACTTTTTCTCTCTCTTTGCACAAACAGCAAAGAACTTTTCCAATTAGTAAAGCTGTGAGTTATTCGTCGCTATTGTGTTTCATACGACGAATTTACTCAGCGAATTTTTACTAAAAAATTCGTTGTATAGGGCGAAATTCGTCGTTCGTCCCAGTTGTGTTCCTAGCATTAAGCAATACGAAAAAAAGTTTACCTTTATTTACTACAAGCGAGGGGCAAAGGAAGTCAATATGTTAAGATTTATTGTCACGATTGTAACCGCTAGTGTAGCCAGAAAAACTTTGGGCCATGTCCCCAATTTAAAGTTTGATAACCCCAAAAATCCCCATTTCAAAATCAATCTACCCAATTTTATCCCCAATTTTTTTTTATTACTTAATAACACATTATTTTTAAACATTTAATTTAAATTGAATTTAATTTAAAAATTTTTCTTAAACAAAAAGTTAGTTTAATTTTCGGATGTGCCAAATCTTTGATACACTGCACCGAGAGTTGGAACTTTTTTAGAAGTAGGCTTTTTTTGGGAACTATGATAAGTAATGAACTAATTTTTAGAAAACCTGATCTTACAATATTATAATTCTTTGCGGTTTTAGGATTATTAGGGACCGGGGTTAAATTATGAGCCGATCATTTCGACGTTTTGTGATATAATTTTTAGTCATATAAAATTTAAGTGGGCCTGATTTCAATAAAATTGTATGACTTGTTTCGGTTTTAGGCATATTAAAGGGATTTTCAAGGGAGGGTTTTATATTAGACCTATGGTAGTTTATAGACGATCATCACAAAATTCTGTGGAGTTTAAAAAAACTAAAATGTACCAAATCTAAAGAGATTTTCGAGAGGCGTGGTTATATAAGACTAAAATTACTATAAAAAACTTTGGATCTATTAAAGATTTCTGAAGAGATAGTGTGACTACTATCGAAACATGTCAAATAAACCTGTTCGTGAGCGTGGGTTTAATTTCCCGGTCAAGAATGAAAAACTATCAATAAATTTTAATTCGATTTATGTTGAAAAATTCCTTTCTTCATAAAAAAAAAATTAATGAAAATCAACAGCCTGGCCCCCAATGTCGACCGCTATCGTTCGCTTTCATTTTCAGCGACAAACAGCTGATTTGCGGCCCACTAAGAAATATTATGCGACCACAAATGTCATAATCAGTTGTATTATGTTGTAGTTGTCGACAGAGGCATTTTGTCAAAATATTTAACAAAATTGTTCTTTACATACAAACACTAAATATTTTTTTTATTATTATGTATTTTTCAAACACCACCACTTATAAAATTATATAGGTTTTTAAAATATTTTTCATAAAATTAAATTCTATATTTTTTGTTTACTACTTTGTTTTTTTTTTTGTTTACTATTCTGCTTTGTCTGTAGCCAGAGTTCTATTTTTTGTCGATTTTTATTTCCAAACAAGCGTTTTATTTGTGTAATTGCTGATAAATGAATTACGTTAGAAACGTTAAACCAGTCGACCGGCAAGTCGATATTTAGTGTGCCGCTTAAGAGAACGATAATGAGTGCCTTGTTGTCGCTCGCTTAAATTGTCGATCGATTATTTAAATAAAAATAGGGAAAATGTTTTATTCCCATATTTTGCCAGAATCCCCACTTACGAAAAGCTGTCCCCAAATCAATGCTTTAATCTCCAAATCCCCCCATCTGGCAACACTGGATGCCACTAAAATCTTTTGAGCCAGTATTTTGTAGAGGTATAAAGGATTTCCTTGACTTTGTTGTTGTTGTTGTATCTAAGCAGTTTGTGTGATAGATTATGGGAATTATGGTATTAATTATTTACTCATCACATATGCGGTACGTCTGTCTAAGTCGAAATGTTTATAGATAAAGTGTAATAAAACTCAAACAATACACATATCAAATGATTCCTTCAAGGTTCTATATTTTAAATATTGGCAGAGATTGATTTAACAATGTTTTTTTTTTTTTTTTTGTTTTTTTTTTTTTTTTTTTTTTGTTTTGGTCTTTTATCAGTTGGTTAAAACAATCCAATCTAATCGTATAATTGATGGCTGTCATTAAAATGGGCCGTTAACGTCTGTGCAAAAATTGTTTTGTAAAAACAATTCATTGAAATAAAATGCAATTAGTCTTAAAACAAGAGGAAATAAATAATTGCCCCAATAAAGGAACAATTTCACTAAAATCATTAAAATCAAAAATAAATAAAAATCCAAGGAAATAAATTTAAAATGAACTCTACAAAGTCTAATGAATTCCTATAAAACTATAAAACCAACATAATTTATATCGAAAAAAATAATTAAAATTACTAAAACAATTAACAGTTGAAGCGGCAAAAGCAAAAAATTTAAACCAAAACCATTGGCGTAAATTATGGGAAAAAAGTTAGAAACTGAAGTCCGGCCTACGGGGTCAAATAATCAACACTTGCTACTACATAAGTATAAGAGTTGCCAGAAATAGAAAGAAACACTTTTATCAAAGGGTATTTTTTTAGCCCGATAGAACTCACACTGCAGTTACACGTTCAAGTTTTTCTTGATAGTTTTTCACATATAATGTTATCAAAATTTCCAAAAATTTAAAGCTGTGAAGTAGGCTACACGCAATTTTTAAGCAATTTACTTTCAAGATGTCATCAAGAAAGCAATTTATAAAATCAAAAGAAAAATTTTTCTCATAAAAATTGCAATCAGCTGTTTTCTTGACTGTAAATTGAAACACACATTTGGAAAGAGATTTTGAAGGCAAATTCGCATCAAATTTTTTTAATATAAATGTATGAGTGAAAGAAGTGGAAGTGTATTGAAACGTGAAAATAATTTTCAGGCAAAACTTGATCGTGTAACTACAAAGTTAGGAGAGGGTGAGCAGTCAATCAAACTATCATACTGTGCTCACTTTTTGATATTTATGATCTGTATAATTGAGCAAATCTTAATGAATAGATTCACGGTAAAACAGTGCTACCAGACTACTCGATTTTATTTTGAAAGTCAGTCATCGATTTGTGGAACATAAACACGACTTCGTGATTTTTATGGCACACGGCACATTTTTGGATCGTGTGATTTGACACCTCTCGAAAATTTTCTGGTACACTACGTAAAGTCATTGTTTTATGCTGATAAACCAGCAACAATTAATTTCTTTAAGGCCATCATTGTTCGTGTTGTTCGTCACTTACGGCCAGCAATGCCCTAAAAAGTGTGGCCCAAAATTGAACGTCCAGAAGGCGCTTTTTCAAGAACAGCCGTGGTTTACATTTTTCGTATTTTCAAATGGTTTATCTTTTGAAAAAAAAAACATTTCTTTAACAAAATTTAATTTTTTGCATTATTTTTAACACTTTCAAGTTATATCGGATTTTTTTTAACAAAAAAGTGGCGTCAAAAAACCGGAATTCATAAAATTGCTGGCTTTTTCTTTAAATTAGCATTGCCATTTTTCGAGGAATAACAACTAATATTTTTATTTCTGCACTCGTATCTTAAATTCACCTGCAAAAATCACAAAGTTTTACCTTTGTATTACACAATATTTTTTTTTATCCTTTACTTGAATTATTTTTTCATAAAGCTGCATATAATAGAAATAAAATAAATTTTGTTTCATGAAAATCCATGGATAAATTCGTTTTTTATTCCCGATTTAGTGAAAGTACCTAGTCTTGACATTTTTTTATCGCAAATTTGTGTCGAGCAGCATGTTGCAAACATAAAATAAACATGTTGCTCTACAATAACTCAAAAAATAATGGCTTAGTTAAAAAATGATATGAGATAAACTTAAATCTGGCGTTATTTAAAATGTTTTGCCGGATTGCATAAAAAAACCGGGTACGTCGTTACGTTACGATAAGATGTATGGAGCAGCCTCTTCAAAAATCTCAAATTTTAGAAAAAAAAACTTTACCATAGAATTTTAAAAAATGATGTTTTTTGCAGTAAGGTGACTACAGCGGATCAAAAAAATATAGTGGTTATTCAGGTAATTTTTGCTTGTTGCATAGTGTAATCAGTATTTTTAATGTAAAAGGAGATCTTTGAAAATAATAATTTAAACAAAATTTCTAGGGATTATTTTAGGAAAGATCTTGTTTTCAATGCACATGGAAATTTTTTGTTTATTTTCTTATATTTTATGGGCCGATTGTGCATGGCAACCGAACTTTAGTTGAGTTGCCAAAAAATATTACAGATGTCGATTTCAGTCGCCAAATAAAAAATATTAGGCAACCGTAAGGACTTGGTTGCTGTGTAGATTTGTTAAGTAAAAATTAAATCGTTTTTTTTTTTTTGTTAAATTTTGGACATTTTATTACATATTTCTTACTTGGACTTACAAAGTTTAAATCAATTTGACTCTCAAGTGTCGCACAGAAAATGCCACGGTAACTTCTGCACGGAGATAGTCATCTTTCTTTATTTGTTTGCGTTAATTGTTTAAATTTTTACGGTCGCCGATCTGTCGAAATGGCAACTGAAAAAAGTTCCCTAAGTTCCCATTTAAGTTAGGTTAGGATAAGAAGGTTTATACGCCTAAGAACACACCTCCACCCTGAGACCAATTGAATTCCTTCAATATAGAGAACGAAGAAAGAGAGAAGAAAATAATTGAAAGATAGAGACAAGATAAATATCAGATAACGATAATCTCCCGATAATCTCCCCCCCATCAAAAATAACCAACCTATTTCCCTGACAAAACCCAGCAGATCGACTGGATTACATCCAGCGATACTCCCCTCATTTCCGTCTGAGACCCTGCATCCTAGGACAGTGGCACAGTACATGCTCAATCGTTTATAGCTCCTCCGAATCCTCGCATAATCTGCCAAAGTGAGGTATGGTATTGTCCCATTTCCTCGTAAAGGCCCCAACAGAACAATAACCTGTCAAAAACCGAATACGAGGCCTGAGACCATTTCTATCCAGGCCCAATAGAACCTTGGTTGCATTTGCATTCAATCTGGGCCATAACGCTCTAGACACCCTGCAATCCGTTCTCTCCATACAGGACCGGTTAACAATATCGCGGAATCTATACCGAATCGCCCCAAAGTAGTGACACAAGAGCCTATTTACATTATACGCTTTTTGTCCGTGCAACTTTTGACGGTTCTTCATTAAAATTTCTTTTGCGTTTACATTGCGCAATTTTTATCGCAGCAACCGACCGAACTTAAATACATTTTTCGTCAAATGCGATAACAATGAGAGAAAGAATGAGCGAACAAAACGAATCGAAGAGTACACTCGCATGTATACCCTCTTTAATTCCTCGCCTAAAGTAAGAATCGCAGCGAAAAAATCACACAATGTAAACAGGCACTGAATTAATATACATTTTAAAATTAAAATTGGTTGCCATATATAATGGATCTATTAGATTTTGCCAAAAAATCTGCTTTCAAGCAAGTGACATTATGCAACACTTCGGGCAATATTTTTTAGCAAACTTTTATCAAATCATTTAAGTTTTATAGTTTGTAATCAAGCTCCCTTACAAAAAGTGACAACTTTGGACATGTTTAGAATACCAAAAGAACAAATAACTACCTGTAATTACACAGATAAAAAATAAAGTTACCATTGTTCTTAACAAATAAAAATTCTACAATAATAGACACAACTAAATAAACCAAAATTAAATGTTGTGAAAGTCAATACAGCAAAAGTTAATCAATATTTCGTAATTACTAAAATTTTTTAACAAACTGAAATGAACATGAACACATTTTGAATTTATAAATTAATATCTAAGTAGTATCTTTCTATAGGCAGACGGTTTTAAACATTTTCAAAGTGTTTTTTGGCTTTTTTTCGTTAAAAAAAATTAATAAAAATCAAAGTTACAATTACAATTTTTTAAATTGCTCTTATACTTTTATAAGCCATTCGAATCGTTTAAAATTTTTGCGTAAAACAATAAACGTTAAATAGATTTTCTAAAAGCAGACAAGAGCAAAAAAAAACAACAACAACAACAACCACAACAACGGCAACAAAAATCACTAATTTGAATCTTTCTGTTCACTTGAATCTTTATCAAGAAAATTTTCCATTTACACTCCCGTATATAGAATTTTATGTTTTGCGAAAAATAACACAAGTGGAAAAAAATACTTAAGGACCATTAAAAGTATTATAAAAATATCCATATTCATATTATTTTATGAATATTTAGATTGCCTATAAATATTTGTTACGTTTTTATTTAAAAACAGCAGACACAAACTCCAACCAACCAAGGTAATAATCTGCATTAGGGTCGTTCACATTTCTATATATCAGTAAACAAAGTGATTTTAAGATTTGAAAGTTGTTACTTACCTGATTCGATTTTCGGGTAAAATATATATTGTGTTTGAAGTTTTTGTGTAAAGAAATCTGCAAAAAAAAATAAAATAATTTTTATAAATTTTGTATAATTAAGAACATTTAAAAAGCTGGAATTTAAAATTTCAAGAGGGGTTTATATGTAAAGGAACTGGGAATTTTAACTAGTTAAGTTGAATATACAAACTTCTCAAATAAACTGAGTTGAAAAACGAAATTTTTTGTGTATTTTGTTGTTCCAACTTTACGCGTACGGAAATCTTAAAAGCAAAAAACTTTAAGGAAATTTTGAGTTTTATACAAAAATGTTTTGTGCAACAAGTGCTTACAAAAGTTTGCAACTACAACAATGAAATTGCACCCCTTTTTGACTCCAGTTTCTGGAAGTACTAATTGAAATAAGCTTAGCTCGAATCTGGCTCGGCTCGATTCTGGCTTAGCTGGGATTTAAATTGAGTACTAGCATGAACCCATAATGTGCTTAAGTTGGCTTAAGCAAATGTACAAATAAATGTAAATCATATGAGGCAAACCATATTCAACTTTAGGAAACTTTTTGTTAAATTTTATAAAACTGTCATTTGCTTAATAAAAGTGCTTAACTGATCGCACATTTCGTACGGAATCAAATGTTCGTTGATTTCATTTTTGTTTTTTTAGACACATTTGGGAGACTTTTGTTAATTTTTGTCAGTAGGTTAAGCAAGGCTATGCATGTTATTGTCATTCTTTTAACGATTGACCTGAAGCTTTTACTGCCTCGGGGAGCAGTAAGAAGACGTTGCTTCCGAAGGGTTTTTCCCGTCTTAGTACTTTGGCACACGAAAACCCTGACATTTTGCGTAGATTCAGTATCACTGTTTTTGTTGCCACGCCAATTTCTGAATGCTTCCTTATGAATCTGACTGCTGATTTGGACGTCTTTTTAAAACAAGGTAAAAATCTAGATTTATTCGAAGCGTTTCTTACCGGAATGAACATTTTTATTCCTGGCATAATAACATTTTCAACCATTTTCCAACTGAATTGCCGAAAAAAAGTCATTGAACGTGCTTTTCCGTTAGCATATATCGAGAGTTTCGTAGCCCTTCGTGAACGGAAAAGAGGCGGAAATGGTGCATTGATCCGAGCTACCGAGAGAACTTCAACTTCGTACTTTTGGGGGTGCAAAGGAAGCAGAGGTGCTTTGGTTGGTGTCCATTAACACATGGAATAGGCCTTGATACACTCACCAGTTGCACGAGAATCTCTTAATGCTTAAGGCATGAAGATACAATGTAATCACCGATGGACAAAACATATATTCATGGTGTCGAAAGAAGCATTATAATTCCATCCGATCTCCTTTTTATTTATACCACCTATATACGAACGAGAATGGAACACAACTCTCATGTGTATATTTTAGAGGTTCTCGAACACGGAGAAGGCGTATGTTTTCATTGGTGACAGAAGGGTATCCAATACTATTGACTCCCTTGATCACCGTCACAATGTGGGCTGTACTTGCTTATTTGACGTTACTACAATGGGATATGTTCTGATGAAATTAGGGATCTAGTTCCCGCACCCGTAAGTCTTTTCGAAATACAGATTTTTCCTCAGTATCCCATCCTTTTGTGGTCGATTGGCCGGTGAATTGTACAAGGTATTACAGCGATAATTCGTTTTTTGACCAGACTCTTCGTATGTAGAATAACCTACCTGCTGAAGTCTTCCTTTCACTTTCAACACGAATAACTTCAAGTCGAATGTTCACAAGCACTACTCCCTCTATTCTCTTTCCCATAACCTATTTTCCTTATTTCAACACAATGCAATGTATTAGTAGGGGTCATCCCCTTAGTGCTGGTCCTAAAAACAAAAATAAAACACCTTAAAAAATGTTGCATTGTTATCGGGGCTAAGTGAAATCTTGAATCAATTCTCACAATTTTCAGTAGACTTTGCCATTTAGGCCAATTTAAGCGAATGTATCAAACTTTCGGCACAAAGTTTAAATGATTGTACATACTTGCTGGCCATATCAGCCTAGATATATCAATAAAAAAACCTGTCAAGTTTTGCAAATAAATTCATTACGCCACAGCGCATTGAAAATTGCGAGTCTATTTCGAAAATCTATATCAGTCCCTGCTGAGTGTGTGCCACCCTAAAGACTGCATTTGCCCGCTAAACACACCATATTTGGCCTATAAAATTTCACTTTAGACCAATAATCATAAATTTTTTCAAACAGTCAATTTAAGTGTTATGGCCATTATTAAAAACTTAAAATTATAGAAAGAATAAGATTACAAACACTAAGAAACTTATGTTTAACTATTAAACCAATTTAAATCGGAAATGAATTGACATCAAGTCTAAAAAGGTCGTTAAATTTGTATCAAAAAAAAATAAAAGCAGCTTATCTCATTTTTAAATCAATCGTTTAATTTCCGATTTAAATGTTAAACTTATTACAACAACTTGTCCAATGTTTGGTATCAATTAATTTTTCTAAAAATTTGTTATACATTTGGAACAGAGGAAAGGTGTCTGATTTCTAAAAGAATAAATAAAATATTACATTATTACAACAAGTAAATTTATTAGAGAACATTTATGAATAAAACATTAAATTAAAGTTTATGAATAAAACATTTATTTTATTATTTAAATAAAATGAAAAATATTTTTTGCTGTAAAAGACCCAGCTATGGAAATGCTTCCCTTGCCACAAGTAGCCACAACCAAAAATACATTCACGTACGTAGTACTCGCACTCTCAATTGACAAATATTTGCCTAGCCAAGCAAGTTTAACAAGATTTACTCGAGGGAAACTGCTTAGTAACGGATGGATATAAATTTCATTTGACTGCGTTTATTGAATTTTTTTTAAGAAATCCTAATTGGGTGCAGCTCAAAATGTTTTTAATGGCTTCCAAGAACTTTAAGACACCTGACCACCAGCCACGATATCCAACACAAGCTCTGCAAGAAGAAGGCACGTTTGTACAAATTCTAAAAAAAAAAATTAAATTTAGGATGCCGCAAGTCGACTGACACCAGCCGTGGGGACAAACGTCAGCTCAAGTCACAAAAGTCGCAAAAAAAAATAATAAATTATGAAGCATGAAGATAAAACCATTACTTTTTAAAAATAATCTCAACTCTGCGAAAAGAAATTTCCTGTAGTAAACGAGTGCGTGTGTTTATTTCATCTTTTCCCCTTGAGCATTTGGTAAACGTTTTATCGAGTGCGTACGAAAATTTCACTACTTCGTCACATTTGGTAGTGAAGAAGAAGATTTTTGCGAAAAAAATGCTATAATATGCAAAAAAAAAAAAATGGTTAACAACGGGAATAATAAAAAAAAATAATAAATTAATAATGTTGCAGAGTTAATAATTTTGCAGTTTCAACTCACACTTAGTGATGGTGCAAAAATATTGCAATGATATTGTTGATGTTGGGTGATGTATTGAATTTGCAACCTCACTAAACATGAGTGATAATGATGTTAAAAAATTTTGCACTCTAAAAGAAAATTAATTTGATTTTAAAACTTTATTTTATTGCAACTTTTTTTTCTTTACTCATTTGAGTGCAACTAAAAATGTTGCACTTAATTTAAAATCAAAAACTTGTTTTTTCAAGATTAAAGCCAAAAATTATACCGTTATTGACAAAAATTCATATTCATGGGGATATGCATATCCCCAAAAAAAAAATTAAAAACCATGCACATACATACAAAGTTAAATTTTTTAAATTTTAGTGAGACAATATTTGTATGCAGCTTTTTTGATTGCAAGATTTTTGCATTTTTGCATTTAGTGATTGTGAAAAAATTTGCAATATCACTAAAATTTTTTCAGTGGTAGATAAAAAAAAAACAATCATCACTAAAGCTGGTAAAAAAGAGTGCAAACTAATTTTTTTGCAGTTTTATCACGCAAAGAAAAAACATGGTTGATGCAACCACAATCGCAAACTATCATTAATGTTTGTGGTTATGATTGCGTCAAACACGTCTTAAGTAACAATATATGTTCAGACATAATGTAAATAGCTTGTTATTGTCTCAAACATATTATCATGTTTAGAAGAAAAACAGAAACGATCTTTTAAACCATGTTTCTAAATTTACTAACACCGTGCAACATGTCTATTGCAACATGTTGTATAGTTTTCGCAATAAAACCAAATAAAATTTTATTTCAAAAAGGTATTTTTTATTAATAAATTTATGTATCTAAAATTAAATAAAATAACATTAAATACATACAATTATATATATAAATATATATATCTATATGTGTGTGTGTTTTAATTTAAAAATTCTACATTACGTTTTTGTGGTACAAATATATTTAATAAAATCAGCAAATGCTTGCCTTGATGACTTCTTTTTAAAAATTCTTTGTTGCTTTACTTCGGAACGCAATCACACTTTTAAATATATTTTTTTCCGTGCACTTAAGAACACATAATAATAAATATATTGTTGGAAGGCAAAATAGCCTTTTCTCCCCGAAAAACATTTTAATTATTTTGTTCTCATTCATGCGACCCGATGAACTGACGCTCGCGGACGGAAAATAACCACACACTGTTTGTTTTGACTTTTTGTGAGCAACTAACATTATGATTTTACCGTTATAGTTGAAAATAAATATTATAGTAGCAAACATTTCACATAATTTAATATGTTTAGCTAGACCAGAGTAACTTGTTAGATGTAAAACACCATATTAAATTATTATAGCGAATTAAAAAATGTTAAGAACAAAAGCTATTTTTTGTAGTTATATTAGGATTATAATAAATTTTTTGGGGTAAACATATTAGGCAAATATGAACAAAAATGGTCGTAGTGACCACCCATTAATCATGTTTTTTCTCTGCGTGATTTAGTGAAAGTGCACTGCAGATTTAAATCATTATTTAGTGCACTACCCCCCACTATGGCTTTTATGCCAGATCGTGGGCGCATAGTGCCAATACAAAATTATTCCAATCATTTCTATTTTAAGGTGAGAATTTAATTATATTCCATGATAAATTTCCTGGATGTAGATTTATCTCTGCTTTAAGACTTCGTCTCCAGCTATTTCGTGGTCCGTCTCTTCTTCGCGTTCCTTGAAGATTCCAATCAAAGGCTTTTCTACATATATCCTTAGCTATCCTTCCTTACACTGCTTTCAACAGCAATAGGATTTATATTGCTTCTACAGTATAACTCCGCATTTAATACCCAGTTGTCTGGCCACCATATGTGGAGAATATGACGCAGGCATCTGTTGACAAAGACTTGCAACTTTTTTTGTTAAGTTTTACCAACTGTCATTTGCTTAAGGTGAGTGCGAAACTGATCACACATCCCGTACGGAATCAGCTGCTTTCTGAAACTGTTTTTCTTTATAAATATTAAGTTTAAATTTAATTTAATATGTGGGCAAAAGAAAGTGTTTATGTGATAAAAGAGAGGTTTTCTACTACAATAAAATAATAACTACAATAAAAGAGTTTACAAAGCATGTTTTATTCATTTTATGCATTTAAATTTCTTGAACTTTTTTTCATAGAGTGTGAGTTAAACGATAGCAAACTATTATTGTTAGTAAAATTTTAACACTTCTGAGCTAAAAAAGAAAATTTCACTAGCCCTGGGGACTGACAAGCACAAAATTATAAATTTTAATTGAAAAAATAAAATAAAAACGTTCAAATAAATTTATGATTTCAAAGAATAAAAAAATTAAACGCAAACAGAGCCACCTTCAAAGAACTATGCTATGGTACATATACGAATATTTTCCTTTCTTTTATAAATATTTTTCACAAACGTCAAAATTGTATTGTAAGTCAAAAAATTTATTGTTTCACAAAGCAGGAACATGAAATGTTTCCCCACAGGGAATTATTTTTTTACCATAATACTCTGCTACCGTTCAACACACGCCTTTAGTATTAAAACAATCTCAAAATGTTTGTTTAAAATTATTTGTACGAAAAGATTGATTGCAAGTCAATAACATAAAAAAAGCAAAATTTATCGCAAAAAAACAAACATCGCACAAATATGCAACGACAGTTAAATATGTAAATACATATGTTTATTCTAAGTTCATGTAAGTACATTATGGCTACCTAAAAGTCTTTTTAATTTGCTTATGCTTATGTGAAAATTGTTTCGTTCTTTTTTGAGAGTTAATAAAGCTAGCTTAGTTCTCGTCCATAACATGAAACATTTGCTGCAAAAACTTTCTTCAATTCTCCTTTTAAATTCCATTCGTGTGCATGCAATGTAAATTTTGTTTTGCAGCCTTTAGATTTCTTTATGCTTTCTCGCTTTTCTCTTCTTCCTTCCAATAATAATCTTACAAGAACTGCTTGTACACAGAACAAAGTAGAGTGAATCCATGTCAAACCACCACGAAAAAATGGAATTTTCGGCATTATCACCTCCGATTTTAATGAAATTCAACACAGATGTTGTATGTTATTGGACTTTAACAAAACATAAATTTTCAGACCTCAGATTCTTTCGGCTTCCGAAATATGACGTCATAAATAGAGATGGGTTTAGACCTGGGTATTTACCCTACGCTGGGTATTTACCCATTTATACCCATTTTCATACCCGGGTATTTATCTAATTTCGGGTAAATACTCATTTGAATAACAAATACTCGTTGTTACGTATTTTACGCATTTTCGAATTTAATTTAAACATATTTTGTTTAAGTGTATTTCGTTTTTACATTTCTTGATGCGTTTTGCTCAGATAAGGCAGTTTTGACTGCATCAAACACAACAACAATTCTTAATAAGAACCGCTAATCAGCGTGCTTATGGCAATGAGTGGGAGCGATGGCAACAACAATGCTGAAGCAACTAGAAAGAATAAAGTTTCAAAACGCAAGCTTGAGCCTCAGGTGCATAAAAAGAATTTGGTTCATTCATTCCTAAATATTTTTCCCAGCGATTAGTAAATGAAATAAAGTGCGCGTGTTGATAATTATATTTTAAATGATGGGAAGACAGAATAATGAAACTATTTGGAAACATTTTCATAGAAGCGGAAGTAGCAATGAAGTTTCATGCTCACAAATTTTCAAATGTAAATAAAATGGCAAGACATTTAATAATGTGCATCAAGTGTCTATTATTAATGAATCAACGAGTTCAAGACATGCTTGCAACCAATGTGACAATAAGCAAGATACAGACAGCAAATGATTCTCCGCCTTCATCTGATTTACAGATGCATCTTTCTTCAAATTTATCACAATACAACTTAGCTAAGGCTACATTTGTAACCGGCGCTCCTTTGGCTATGGTGGAGCATCCATTGTGGAAGAACTCTTTTAAGGACCTTAATCCACATTTCAAGACTCCAACTAGAAAAGCGATTTCCGTCACATATTTGGATACAATTTTTCATTTGTTATTAAAAAATCTAATTCATAATAAAAAATTAAATTCTTTTAATTTATTTAAATTTTTCTTTATTCTGATTTATACCCACATTTCTTTATTCTGATTTATACCAACATTTTGGGTATATACCCAGGTGCTTGGGTAAATACCTGGGTATTTACATTTAAATACCTTATTTACCATTTGGGTATTCACCCTTGTCCCATCACTAGTCATAAAAGATGTGAAAAATGCTAAAAAATCACAAAAGTCTCCCTACAACAGGGGATAAAACTTTTGAACTATTCAAGATAATTTAGTTTTTTTTTTGGTATTGTTTTAAAGGTGAAAGTGCACCCTTTAAAATGATATGCGTATTGTGTTTTTAAGAATAGGTCATTTTTTGGGGTCTTGACTTCAAAGATCCATATCTGGAAAAGTATATTTTTTAAAATTCTTAAAAAAATATATGTCAAGTATTAGACCCTCTTCTACATTTGCATAAAATTTAAAGGTGGAGACTCGATTGGTGTCAAAGTTATAGACCAGAACGCGTTCCTAAGTATGTTTTGTATAAAAAAATTGTTGTTGAATTTTTATTACTTTTTTCAGTATATCAGGAGAACGGCAAAAGCCAAAGTTTCCAAATAAGGTACACACATTTAGGTTATCAATACACAGCATCCCATAAAATGTGGGCGAAATTGGAGAAGTGGGCGTGGTACCTCCTTTACAAAAAATATAAAAAATTGTATAAATACCTGCATTTTTGGACTGTCATATGACCTATGGTTACGCTTTATATATCAAAAGATCGGAAATCTTTAGTAGAAAATATTCTCTGAAAAACTCGGAAAAAACGGTTCAGATACAAAAAATTGTTGATCTTTTTTGTACGGGAGATACCACGCCCAGTTCAAAAGTTGTATCCTCTTTTGTAAGGGGACTTTTGTGATTTTTAAACATTTTTCACATCTTTTATGACGTCATATTTCGAAAGCCGAAAGAATCTGGGGTCTAAAAATTTATGTTTTGTTAAAGTCCAATAACTTACAACATTTGTGTTGAATTTCATTGAAATCGTAGGTGATGATGCCAAACGAAATGATGGTTTGACATGGATTCACTCAGTATACTCGTTCATAGGTCTTCCCCTGTGCCCTATTAAACTCAAACGAGGACGTCATCTCCGTCCATATTATGAATCATTTGCTGCGAAACATTTGAGTTTGAAGATGAAAGGGGAAAGGGGAAAGACGAATGCAAAAGTGTACTTTGTTTCTGTACAAACAGTTTTTCTGAGTTTGTTATTAAGAGGAAGAAGAAGAAGAAAGAGAGAAGGCATACAAAATACTTAAGTGCTGCAAAATATGCTATGGACACGACTGCAGTTTCAAAAGAAAATCGAGGAAAGCTTTTGCAGCAAATGTTTCATAATATGGACAAAGACTTATGCATATTATGTTTGGGTCTTTATTTCTCTTGGTTGCTATGCAAAAAATTAGCATCGGAAATTGAATTGTTAAAAAAAAAACTCTATAAAAATATAAGAAATATCGTCGCATCGACTGTAAAATATAGCCGATAGCGATATATCGGCAAACCTTACGTGTCGAAAATATATCGGTATCGTTTACATCCGAATTTTTTTTTGTGCAAAGAGCGACACTACTGAAGTTAATTGATACTAAAGTGTACCAAAACGCTCAATTAGCAAAAAATATTAAGACTTTCAGTAGATTCTGATTGTAAATACAGTGAAAGCACTAGTCACGGTCAGCTCTACCAGCCGGACAGCTCCTGTGAATCTAAGTTCCCTCTTAAATTATTAAAACCAACGATCGCGTTGACGGACATCTACTGTGAGCGAACAAAATTGCGCCGTTGGTCGGTATTTGCCTGCAGAAGCTTTCATTGTACACAGAAAAAATTAAAAACTATCTTTAACCCCGAAATTCAATTTAATTAGAATATGTACTCAAAATTTTAAAAATTTAAAATGTATTTTTTTTAATAAATTATATTTTAATTAAAAAAATGAGCAAAAAACTTTGCCGTTTCAAACAATGTGTTAATTGATTTAATTTAATATATGTAGCTCAGGTTTTGACATTTCCCAACAACAATTCTACAAGTTTGTTGTATTTTTTTTTTATTTTTTTTTTTTTTTTTTTTTTGAAACGACAAAATCAGTAAAGATTTTTTGTTATTTAATTAATATTTTAATTCAAAATTTATTTCAAAGCAACTTAAAGGTTAATTAAATCAAAACGGTATTTTTTAATTTCTTTCAACAAAAAAATATAAACGATTCAATTATCACATTAATTAAATTGAAATACTACCGATAATTTTTTCTGTGTATTACCTTCTTCCCAAGCGATTTAGTAACAAATCGATAGGAATGCGCAAGCATAAGCGATTAATTTTTGCTAAATAGAATATTTTTATTAATGGGAAATGCTTGCTAGGATGCTTAGAATTCATATCCTGTAGAAAATTTATTTAAAGTATCAAGCACATAGAATATTTTTTATTTTGTATTTTCATTCAAACGCATGTAATACAATTTAGCAATATTTTAGAGAAGTTTATGTGCGTCAAAAATGTATAAATTTATTTATGTTTTATTTTTTTAAAGCTAAAGATACATGCATGGATTAACTTGTATCCGTGTACTCGTAAGACAATATATTTCCTTTTGGAAAAAAAAAGATAATAATGTGCTAAAGATTAACACTGGTTTCAAGAGCTCAGCAAAACTGAACCCCAATACAAGAAAACCCTTGAAGAAAATTTATGTAAATCCATCTTCCTTTAATATTCAGCAAAGTCTACAGTTTTCAGAAAAGTATAAAAGAGAACTACCTACAAACGGAAAAGGACAAGAACTACATCAAGACAACTAATGAAGTAAAATAATTTGTATTCCTTTCAAGATGAAAATCTTTTTCGGTTACATAAGCAAAAAAATTACCATTTCATTAATAAAGCAAGAATATTCATTTTTTCCCTAAAATTGTTACTTTTCCATGATGACTTTGAATACTAATTTAACATTAAATGGAACATTTTTAGGAATACTTTGGCAGCATTAAGTGACACTCTGGCAGCATAACCAAAAAAAAAAAAAAAACAAAAAAAATTTTATATTTGTGTAGTAAAACATGCCAGCCTCCTGCTCAACTCATTTTGTCTTGTTTTACTAATCTTGCAGAAATAATTGAATTGTCCACCTACGAAATGGTTGAATATGTGGCCAAAAAGTCAAAGAAAGAAAGAAAAACAAAAGAAAACAACCCAGCGGGAAAACTCAGAAGACCTTCTTACTTCAGGCCTTTTTAAAGGCCTGCTTAAAAGATTTTTTGATTCAATTACTATTCTTATCTAACTGCTAAAGAAGGCCTCGGCTCTTTCGTATAAAAGATAAGATACAGCTTCCACACTCGCTTCTATGAGAAGGGAGTAGAGAAGGAGTAACATTTTTTGTATTGTTTTTTTGCACAAGCAAAAGCAAAATCAATTTTTTTTGTCCCGTTACCCTTCTTATGTACCTGCTGAAGAAGCGAGAGCGGAAGGCCTTCTCCGCAATGACAACGTGTGTAAAAAAGATATGAGTATGGAATGGAGCAAGAAGGCCTTTTACATCCAAAAGAAGGGGTAAAGAGGCCTTCTAGAAGGCCTTCGTACTCCTTCGTAAGGGGTAAAGAGGCCTTCTAGAAGGCCTTCGTACTCCTTCTTTTTCCCGCTGAGAAATTATTGTTGTCAAAACAAGTAAGAGTGTTACATCCGGTTGTGCCGTATCCTTAATACCCCCCACCGGAAGCTAGAATATTTCATGAGTGGGCTTTATATTATGGGATATTAAAATTGTTAGCCAATCCTAACAAAACTGATTTGTTACCAAATTTCAATACAGTAATTAAAATGTGTTTTAGAAATATTTTTTTTAATCGGTCTATAATTTACCAAAGGCAAAGGAATTAATGTTCCTTAAATTTCTTTTAGGAAGTCGGCTTTATAAGAGGCATTTGCAAAATTAAGGACCTATTGGATTCGTAACTCTTTTCATATTAAGCCGATTGTGGTGGATTTCAGACCAAAATTGCTTAAAAGAACTAGAAAGAATTTGACACCAATATTGTTCTTTTCTGTTGAGTCCTTCGAAAGTGAGCGTCTTTTTGACAGACGGACAGATGCATAGACAGACAGACTGACATGGCTTCAGAATTGATTCAGAATTACTTAAGAACTCAGAATATATATACTCTTCGGGCTCTTAGATGAATATACAACAAGTAAGAAAGTTTAGTCGGTAAAGCCCGGCCATTTGATAACCTACACCTGTTCGAAAAAAAAACAGAACATTATATAGCGGTCGGCTAACACACCCAGGAACGATATCTACTTTTTAAGCGTTTGTTAAAACGAACACAATACTTAATACCGTTCGTAACAATTTTCAAGAAAGAGCCGAAAATTTTATAGTGTTCTGTTCTTCGTTAAAAAACAGAACAATTGTAGTGATACTGTAGACAAACATTTAAAAATATTTTAACGTTCTACAGTGTTTCTTTTTTACATTGATAAAGAAATAAACAAACCAAAAATTTTAGCAACGACCGCAGCACGAACAGCTTGTGTGTGTATTGTGCATATGCTGGCTTTTTGTTTTTTTTTCGTATGTGTATTTTGTTAAAAATGTTTGGTTTTTTACCAGCCAGAAGGGACGGACATTAATGAGCTGAACCAAACGTAAAGAAGTTTGTAGTTTTTCAAAAAAAAAACACTGAACAGAATAAGTGTTCTCATCTTTTGTGAGTTAAAACAGTATTATTTTTGTGTTCGAAAGATGACAAACAGGGAAACGTTATTTTTTTAATGATTTACTAAACAAACACTATTAGTTAGTGTTTGCGTTTTTAATAAATCTAGCGAACTAAGGAGCGATATTTTGTGTTTATTTTAGAACGCTGATTGAAAGACAAATTTGGAACCCTTGGGCAACCATGGACCCTACAGAACAAAATTATGTTATGAGGTTAAGACTAACGATGTCCGTCTGACCATCTTTCTATTGAAATTGGTTTTCCGAAGGCTCCAGAAACGATGGGGACCAAGTAGTTTTATATTTATGTCAGCTTTAAAATTTGATTCCTACGGATTTCCGTGCAAAAAAATTGTATCTTTGTATCTGTACAATGTCTACTTTACCAAGAAAAATAAATTTGCTTCAAATACGCGCTATAAATGAAAGCAGAAACAAAGGTAAACACTGTCATTGTTTTTTTTAATTCTAAAGGTCGCATTTTGGCGGTGGGAGATCTACTGTAGGCCGTAAAAAGGTTATCTTGCTAAATCTGAAAAAAACCTATTCCGAAATAAGAAAAATGTTCATGTTTTTTATTTTACTTTATCAAGGAAATAGGTCCGATTTAGTTCATGCGCATATAAGGGCTTCACTCAAAATGTGGTCGAATTGGGCTCAGGAAACCTCTTAATGTATAAATCCGTTAAC
The DNA here is from genome assembly GCA_963931875.1 of Pollenia griseotomentosa. Taxonomy (NCBI): domain Eukaryota; kingdom Metazoa; phylum Arthropoda; class Insecta; order Diptera; family Polleniidae; genus Pollenia; species Pollenia griseotomentosa. Next base: position 5,352,067 of record OZ007560.1, read on the forward strand.
ATTTTATAATGCAAAGAATTTTTTGAATAAGCTTCTAGGAAAAGTGCCCAGTTCGTCCAAAACTCCCATATATACAAAATTCTAATATTTCATGCTTCTAGCTGCTTTAAAAAAAAGTGATTACATTTTAAGCTATACGACAGACTACGGAAAAGTGCAGTTTTAGAACTTCCTTGTTATGGGATTTGACTTTAAGTAAAACTCTTTGTAGTCCAAAGAGTGTAGCACTTTGTCCAATTTTAAAACGAACCATAATTTACTTATGATTTAATAAATGAATGGAAAGTGGTTGCTCTGCAGACTGCTTAAAGGTGTTATGATACTCGCCATTTTTTGTATTTTTTCTATATTTGCAAAATTAAGGACCTATTGGATTCGTAACTCTTTTCATATTAAGCCGATTGTGGTGGATTTCAGACCAAAATTGCTTAAAAGAACTAGAAAGAATTTGACACCAATATTGTTCTTTTCTGTTGAGTCCTTCGAAAGTGAGCGTCTTTTTGACAGACGGACAGATGCATAGACAGACAGACTGACATGGCTTCAGAATTGATTCAGAATTACTTAAGAACTCAGAATATATATACTCTTCGGGCTCTTAGATGAATATACAACAAGTAAGAAAGTTTAGTCGGTAAAGCCCGGCCATTTGATAACCTACACCTGTTCGAAAAAAAAACAGAACATTATATAGCGGTCGGCTAACACACCCAGGAACGATATCTACTTTTTAAGCGTTTGTTAAAACGAACACAATACTTAATACCGTTCGTAACAATTTTCAAGAAAGAGCCGAAAATTTTATAGTGTTCTGTTCTTCGTTAAAAAACAGAACAATTGTAGTGATACTGTAGACAAACATTTAAAAATATTTTAACGTTCTACAGTGTTTCTTTTTTACATTGATAAAGAAATAAACAAACCAAAAATTTTAGCAACGACCGCAGCACGAACAGCTTGTGTGTGTATTGTGCATATGCTGGCTTTTTGTTTTTTTTTCGTATGTGTATTTTGTTAAAAATGTTTGGTTTTTTACCAGCCAGAAGGGACGGACATTAATGAGCTGAACCAAACGTAAAGAAGTTTGTAGTTTTTCAAAAAAAAAACACTGAACAGAATAAGTGTTCTCATCTTTTGTGAGTTAAAACAGTATTATTTTTGTGTTCGAAAGATGACAAACAGGGAAACGTTATTTTTTTAATGATTTACTAAACAAACACTATTAGTTAGTGTTTGCGTTTTTAATAAATCTAGCGAACTAAGGAGCGATATTTTGTGTTTATTTTAGAACGCTGATTAAAAGACAAATTTGGAACCCTTGGGCAACCATGGACCCTACAGAACAAAATTATGTTATGAGGTTAAGACTAACGATGTCCGTCTGACCATCTTTCTATTGAAATTGGTTTTCCGAAGGCTCCAGAAACGATGGGGACCAAGTAGTTTTATATTTATGTCAGCTTTAAAATTTGATTCCTACGGATTTCCGTGCAAAAAAATTGTATCTTTGTATCTGTACAATGTCTACTTTACCAAGAAAAATAAATTTGCTTCAAATACGCGCTATAAATGAAAGCAGAAACAAAGGTAAACACTGTCATTGTTTTTTTTAATTCTAAAGGTCGCATTTTGGCGGTGGGAGATCTACTGTAGGCCGTAAAAAGGTTATCTTGCTAAATCTGAAAAAAACCTATTCCGAAATAAGAAAAATGTTCATGTTTTTTATTTTACTTTATCAAGGAAATAGGTCCGATTTAGTTCATGCGCATATAAGGGCTTCACTCAAAATGTGGTCGAATTGGGCTCAGGAAACCTCTTAATGTATAAATCCGTTAACATTTTATAATGCAAAGAATTTTTTGAATAAGCTTCTAGGAAAAGTGCCCAGTTCGTCCAAAACTCCCATATATACAAAATTCTAATATTTCATGCTTCTAGCTGCTTTAAAAAAAAGTGATTACATTTTAAGCTATACGACAGACTACGGAAAAGTGCAGTTTTAGAACTTCCTTGTTATGGGATTTGACTTTAAGTAAAACTCTTTGTAGTCCAAAGAGTGTAGCACTTTGTCCAATTTTAAAACGAACCATAATTTACTTATGATTTAATAAATGAATGGAAAGTGGTTGCTCTGCAGACTGCTTAAAGGTGTTATGATACTCGCCATTTTTTGTATTTTTTCTATATTGGAGAATAGTCCAAATATATTTGCATAGGAAAACTGGCTAAGTGTAAAGAGTATTATTATATCAAAAAAAATCTTAAAATGTCAAACAAATAAACGTGTATTATCGATAGATAATTTAAGACTGTCAAAAAAAAAAATATAAAAATTTTTAACTTAAAATTGACATTCCCAGATTAAATGTTACCACTGTTGCCAATTTTTTTAGTTTTTGATCGAAAGAAGCGGTTTTTAACTTTTTTTTGCGATATTCTTTAATTGAAAATTTATGATTTAGAATCCCATATGAAGGGCACCTGCTTCATTTCATTTATCAAAAACAAAATATTTTCATCTGCCCAAGCTTTTACCATTTTTTTTTTTTTTTTTTTGTTTTAGTCGAAGAAAAAATATATACACGAGAAATGACAATCAGAAAAAAAGGTTTGTTTACATATTGTTTTTCTTGGTCTTTCTCGCATTTGTTGTTTCATTCAGTCAATCCTAAAAAAATCCAATACAAAAAATAGCAAGTATCATAAGGGCTTAAGCAGAGCACATACACATAGTGAGCAGCGTTGCCATTTAGGTTACTTTTAACCAAAATTTGTTACTTTTTTTCCAATGTGTACTTGTGCGCTTTTTTTCCATTTTGGTTACTTTTTTCAACAAAAAAATGGCCAATTTTTATGTTCACTTTTAAAAAATGATGTTTCTTTAATCCTAAACTGTAACAAGCTATCAACCTAACCATATTAAGCGCCTATTAGACGACACTTGGTGTATGAGAATCGTATGCCATGATACCATCATACTCGTGTAATAGCAATTCTGTCACACTCATTTGAATTTTTGCAGGCAACCGGTAACGATGGGTTGGTTTGAGTGCGCATTTTTTTAAGGTTTTTTTGAGAATTATGAAACTCTGCCATAATTATGGAAAATAAAAAGTAATATATACCATAATAGAAATTTGAAGCAAAGAGGTTATAAAAAACTTTTAGAAACATTAAAAACAATTGAGCCGGAAGAAACAATTGAAGTAGTAAATAAAAAACTAAATACATTGCGTTGTCGTCCGCCAACTACTAATCAATTAGCAAAGCAGCAACCTTCACTTTTCAATGTTTGTAATGATGTATGACATACTTGGTATGATAGTCTCATAGCAAAGTTGTCTCTCTTAAAGTTTCGTACAGACGATGGTCAGATCTTACAATATTGTAAGCAGGCGTTGCCAACAGCAATATTTTTCTGACAATGGTGCGATTGTCATGTAGTGTATGTAGGGTATGTAGTGTATCCATACATTTAATTATAGTATACATTTTTTTTCTAACTGATAAACAAAACTTATTATGAATACATTCTTTCAAAGTAAACAAATATTAAGTCAGGTCAGTAACAAAACTAAAGTACTGAACGTTGTCACAAACATAAATTCTTTTGAGTAATTCAATATTTTTTTTAAATAAACAACAGTCAACGTTCGCTTGCCCATGTTGACGACCATAGTTCAATGAACATTTTTCTGTTATGCTGAATTAGCAAATTCCTAACTAAACTACTAAAACAATTACACATTATTAATTGGGAATGACTCAAACTGTTCTGCCTGATACAATGTAAATTAATTTTAAGTATGTACGTCTAGAAATTCTCAATATTAGTATATAAGTTTTTAATTTTCAATAAATAAAATCAATTAATTTTGATCAATGAACTGAACAACACCGTCTAATAAATTAATTCATTACAGTCAGATGCATTAATTTTGCACTTCTGCAAATACAAATGAGCTTACAATGTTCACACAGTTGTAAGACATTTTAGCCAATTTTAATGCAATTTAAGCAACTCTGCTTACCAATATTGTAAGATCTGACCATCGTCTGAACGAAGCTTAACTTACCAAGTATGACTGGCTAATAAGCGCTTAATGTATATACTTTGCTACTTTTAATGCTTCATAGGTCTAGCTAAAACACTTTTCTAAATAAACGAATAGATAAAATTTATTTCCGATTCCAGCCCGATTAATATGATTCTTACTATTTCCACTTGTCTGTAAGCATCTATATACCTGTGCTCACAAGCAATAACTTCTCTTCATTCCTCCTAATCTTACTGTTATAGCTAACAAAGAGCCTGCAACTTTAAGCTTAATAAAATTTCCCTGATATTTAGCAACGGTTTTTAAGTTTAAAAATGATCTGCTGAGCAATTGCCGAAATCGAGTTAAAATGTTATTGCGTGTAGGCACATTCATACATATATTTAAAATATTTACTGCATAGTTTCGCTCAATTTTGCGCTTTGATACCATCAAAACACATGAAGACTTAAAAAGTTCAACTTGTAAGAGTTCCTTGTATTAAAAGTTTAAAAGCTCTAGCTCAAAAATTTTTTCAAATTGACGAAAATAAATGTTAACTTTGTACATGAGGTGTCACGCCCTCAAACAATTATATAGCCTATTGTTCTATCCAGACAATCGGTAACAATGTGGACACTATGTCCACATTTTATGAGAATGAGAATTATTACAAAATAATTTTGGCTACTTTTTTTCGCTTTTGGTTACTTTTTGTTTTGATTTTGGTTACAAATTTTTTTTTGGTCTTGGCAACGTTGATAGTGAGATTAAGCATTTTATTTACCCTCTCTTTTCTTTGCTCTTTTCCTTAAGTTGAGTGAGGCAATTGCAAAAGCATTAAAAATATTCAAGCAATAAAAATATTCAAAAAGTGCGTCTATTTAACAGGGCAAGCTTTTATTTAATTCAAGCGAAGTGTCTTCTCAATAAGTTATTAAACAAATGTTTATCCGATCGGATGCAATATTTTGATTCTTGTCAAAATATTTGGTAATGCCAAACAACTATCAATTAAGTAAAAAACCCCATCTCTGACACTGCTGATGTAGGACTGCATTTAAAAGGGCCAACAAGTAAATAAACAATATTTTGAAGTGTCATTTAAAATTATTAATTTTCCCCACCAGTGCGCGAGCAAAGGTGCATGTTTTTGTCACAACAATTTTTTTTTTACGTTTCCTACTCCTGTCTCATGGGGACTAGATAAAAGGTAGTGCCTAAAGGCTAATTTAACAAATGAATGGCAAGGAAAATGGAAAACGGCATTTACCGTATTAACAACATGAATATTTCGCAGTTTTTTGGTTTTGGCGTTTGAAAAAACCAAGAAATAAGTCAGCCATGCGTGAAAATGTTTTTGTCATTTTCTTCTTAATATTTTTTATATATTTTATACTTTATTAACTCTACCGCCACCAATAGTAAATTTTGGTTTATTAACTTTTTCATTTCGTGTGTACAGAGCTATGACCTTGAATAAAAAACTATGTAATTCCAAAAAAAATATATGCATAATATTATCGAATTTTGTTAAATTTTATAAAATTGTAACGAATAATTTGGGGCAAAACAGCAAAGATTCGGCCTAGCCAAATAAAGCATTCTTGTTATACCCACATCACTATTGGTGAAGACGGTATTATGCGTTTGTGCTGATGTGTGTAACACATACAAATTGACCCAGCCTTTAGTACAGCAAACATTTTAGTAAAACTTTCTAAATCTTCTGTTCGTTAAAATGTTGTGAGCAATTTTTTAAATAATTTCATAAAATTTGTTCTCATTGCCTCAAGACACTGTTAGACATAGTAAGAATCGGTCCATAGTTTCACACATTCCCTAAATAACGTTCCCTCTGGAAACCCTCTTATTAACAGGTTTTCCAATAGGTACTTGACAACTTTAAATTTAGTTTGTGAACGCACCATTTCACTGATAATCTAACTGTTACTTTTCTTTTTTTTTTCAGTAAATTCAACATTTTCATCATGGTAAAGCACACGAACGAACAACGTATGGAAGTAATAAAAATTTACTATCGAAATACGGAGTCGGTGACCGCAATTTGCGCCCTAGTAAACAAGCCATAACGAGTTTAGTGCAAAAATTTTAGTCTACATATTCATTGTGTGATGCTGCCGTGCCAGTGAGACAACGGGTTGGTCGAAGTGACGAAAATATCGCTGCCGTTCAGGCGCCCGTAGCGAACGATCGAAGTCAGTCGATTCTGCGGCGTTCTCAAGAACACCAATACAAAACCAAGCTGACTGAAGAATTGAAGCCGATGGACCATTTGACGCAACGTACGTTCTCCGATTAGACTCTGAAGAAGATGCGCCAAAATGATAAATTTCTTCGCAAAATCATCTTCAGTGACGAAGCTCATTTTTGGCTCAATGGGTTCATCAATAAGCAAAATATGAGTTATTAGTTTGGTGAAAATCCACATGCGCTTCATGAATCACCACTTCATCCACAAAAAACAACTGTTTGGTGCGGGTTGCATGCCGGCGGCGTCATTGGGCCATATTTTTTCGTCGACCAAAACGATAGTCACGTTACTGTGAATGGCGATCGTTATCGCTCCATGATTACCATTTATTTTTTGTCCCGAATTGGAAACATGGACTTGGACGACATGTGGTTTCAACAGGACGGTGCCACACAGCACACGTTACAATCGATTTGTTGAAGAGTAAGTTTGGTGAGCGTGTTATCTCAAGAAATGGACCAGTCAATTGGCCGCCTTGTTCGTGCGTATTAACGCCTCTAGACATTTTACTTTGGGGCTACGTAAAATCATTGGTCTACGCAGTGTTGGGCAAAATACATGGTTTGCGGTATTTAAAATACAAAATACAAAATACTTGCTGGTCATGTATTTAAAATACAAAATACAAACTACTTATATTTATTGTATGTATTTAAAATACAAAATACAAAATACTTTCAGGTTATGTATTTAAAATACAAAATATGTACTTATATTTATTGTATGTATTTAAAATACAAAATACAAAATACTTACACATCCTGTATGTATTTAAAATACAAAATACAAAATACTTCCATTTATTGTACGTATTTCAAATACAAAATACAAAATACTTCCACGTCATGTACATAAAGGTAATAACTTTTTTTTAATGCAAAATACCACTCCAGCGCCATGTGGGGAATTTTGTTCTGATAAGCTGATTCGGTGAAAAAAGTTTCCGCACCGTAAGCGATTCCTAAAACTCCATATTATGTGTAAATTTTATTTTTGGAAATTGAAACCCTTTTGATTTTGCATTAGACTTATGAAAAATGGTTTAATGTTGAAGATTATATATGAATTTAAACAAAAACGAACTTATTTAAGACAAGAGCCACTGATTTAATGATGAAAATAAAATAAAAACAAAACTTCAACGCTTTCGGTGCGGAAACTTTTTTCACGAAAGATGAAAAGTGACACCATATTTTTTTGTATTTTGGTAGATTAAAATGCAATCAGCCATCAATAAACTGACAGAATATATTTTGTAAACTATGTTTTTAAAATACAAAATACTCCCATTTTTTAATGTATTTAAAATACAAAATACAAACTACTTATATTTATTGTATGTATTTAAAATACAAAATACAAAATACTTGCTGGATATGTATTTAAAATACAAAATACAAAATACTTGCACGTCATGTATTTAAAATACAAATACAAAATACGTATTTGTATTTTAAATACGTATTTCAAATACATGTATTTCAAATACTGCCCAGCCCTGGGTCTACGACGATGGAAGAACTCAGAGCCAACATTGAACGCGAAATAGCGGCTGTTATAGCCGAAATGTGTGACCCAGTCATCGAAAATTGGGTCCAACGAATCGACCACTGCAGACGTGCCCGTGGTGGCCATATGAACGAAGTCGAGTTCCATTCATAAATGTTTTAATTATATTTCAAGTCGATCATAAAGGAAAATTCTTAAATGGTTTTCGTTTTATTTAAAAAAAAAAACAAAAATGTCAAGTTATTATTGAAAAACCCGTTATGTTGTTATTTAGATTAAATTTGGCTCAAAAATATTTTATTTAAATCTTAATCATCTTTAATTTCATGAAATTTGTTCATGAAGAGTTCTAAATTTAAACCAATGAGCAACATTTTATAAAAAATTTAAGATTATTGCAAAAGAATTGAAAAAAAATTGTGCCATTATTTGTTCTCCTGTACTACCGCAAAATTCCAAACATTTACACAAACATTGTCAAAAAAAAAGTAATAGGAGTAATTTTGCCTTTATGTTCATTGGTCAGATGTATTTTCTTTAGATAAAAATTGTAAATGAATTAAGTGTTTCACATTTAAAATTTTATTTACGGTCGTAAATCTGCTCTGGCCAGGCCGTCTCTGTTTGACTACCTTTTCGAGGTTTTCGGCTCGTGGTTTGGCGTCGCACAACTGTACCGCGTTACAGTTTTTCGGTGTTCGACATTAACCTGTTTGGTTTTAACCTAACTTTTTGACAACGTGTTGGAGAACCAATCAAAAACTCAAAGTATTAATTACAAGAAACTGATTCTAGGGGCTTTGCTTTCGTCATCGATGGCTTGTGAAGAAGGCTTATCAGGCGTAATGCCGTAATTTGTGATGGATGTAAGAAAATTTCGTGGCCAAATAATTCCTTTTGAAAACCTCTTTAGTGGCTCTTCTGTTTAAGGGGTGACTTAAATTCTAAGCCAAACCAAAATTGCATTTAATAACAAATCATATGATATTTTACAAGCATTTGAATACCGAAATCTCTGTTATTCATTTCTCCTTTATTTTATCGAAATACTAGATTTTACCCGTGATTATGTTCACTTAAAAATTAGAGAAAGATTTAATGGAAAAAGGTTATCCAATAAAAAATTTACAGAAATTTTATTTAGTTTTCTACCTATACCAGAGAAAGCCAAAAATTTATATTTTTAATACTTCTAACCTATTCATACTCCACCGAGCACGAGTACAGACAGGTATGAACATAAATAAGTTTGTATAGCAACCGGTATGAGTATGAACAAACAGGCATGCGTATGGATATTAGTATGAATGCGTATGAGTATAGGCATGTATCGATGAGTATCGACAAAAAGCTTCAACAACTCGTATGGTTATTGCAAAGCAAGCAGTGTAGCCAGGACCTGAAAATGTTTGATGCAGAAAAGATAATATATTTTAAGTATTTTCCAAAACCAGCAAAACAAATATAGCACTGATTAAATAAGAATTAAATATTTTCTAATATTATAAATTAATGCACAATAATAATATAATATAAAAATATAAAAAGAAGGCTATCAACTATTTTGGAATCTATTCTGTTTCTTTTTTCATGTTTCTAGCTTAGAGAAAACTCGTTTTGATGCCGTGCTGCAGGAATTTATATGATTTTTGGAGTTGTTTTTCCACCATAGCGTTATGTTGTAGTCTTCTGTAAGGCTAACATTTTCGTTGGCTTCCAGATCGACTTCAGCCTTTAAATTTAAGACGTCTTAAAAATGCAACTGCCAACTTGTTGTTATTGATTTTGTATAAAATAAAAAATAAAAAATATAGTTACGTCCGTTTGCATTTTAGGTGACGATATACCTAGTCATTTTATGTTAAAATATTTCCATTAACAACATTATAAGATTTATTTTATATGTACAGCGTTACCGCTGTGATACTAATTTATCAATTTGACCCCTCTTCGATGCTCTTGATACCCCTTTACGACCTTTTTTAAATTACCAGTTTGCATAATTTATTTATAAGTTTTAACCTTTTTACGACGCCCCTGTTGGTAAATAGTGCTTATAAAAAACTTGACCCTTTTTTACTTTGAAATACTCTATTTGATCCCTTTTTCTGTAAAATTCCCTTTTGGTGATCCTTTTCGAAAATTTCCAACGAACACAATTGATTGATTCGTACGTCGTATGAACGTAGGACGTTATGCCGTAACTTTTTTTAACGCTAACGCTTTTCTTTTGAAAATATTATTAAAAAATTCCAAATTTGTTCAAATTATTGTTTATTTTTCTTTCCTTTTATTTTGTTATCAAATATTCAATTTGAAAACACAAAAATTATTTCATTTTACATGTATTATTAATTTTTCTTTTTCGATGAAGGTCGTAGCCGGCGTACGATATAGAATTAGATCTAAGTCGACGTACGACGTAGATACGCTTTAACGTACACACCATGTGTGCCTTTGTATAAAATATTATTCGTTTTAATTTGACAACGTATCTACGTTCATACGGTTCAATTGTGTTCCTACGGCAACGCTGTATATGTATTCCGCCAACACAATAACTTAGATGTATGCATAGTTTTGAGCACTCAATACTCTTGAGCAACCGACATACAGCTGTCTATGTGAAAAGCAATTCAAATTGTATACCAAATTTATCAAAAATAGGAAAAGTTCCAATTTCTTTCCGTTTTTTTCCTCTTAGAAAATATTCTATATTTTAACCTGTGCCATAATGCATTTCTATTAGGGACCGTTACAATTATTCTTTCTTACGCAAAAGTGAGATGAAACAGTTATTTTTTAATTTTTATTTGTTCGAGTAAAAATAAAAGTTATTCTCTTAAGAAATGTACGTGTCAAAGTAATTTAGTTGGCTTTAAATATTAATTTTAATTTGCATAAGAAATCCCAATGATGATCACAATTTAAATAAAAGCAAAATATTAAGAAATTTTAATTTTGAATTTTTTTTAGTAGAGGACAACGTAAGCGACCGTTGCATCTATTTTGTCATCAAAGTGGTTTGAAACGCGAAAAATGCATGCAATGGTCACTTACGTTGTCCTCAATAAATAATAATGCAAGACAAATTTAAAAAAATGTCGCTAAAAAAGACGTAAATACGATTTTAAATACGACAAAATACACGTTTTGTTACTTAAGTTGTCGTCATCAATGTTATATAGGCGATAAATTCAAAAATGTCCTGAAGACATCGTTGACGACATTTGCGTCTATGACCATTTTGCCAACTGGGATGTTATGGAAACGACAAGCTTTACGAACAAAACTTTGCATCCCATACGACTTTATCATTTTCTAAAATTCTTCTGAACAATAATACTTTTCTTTTAATCAGAGTTGCATTTTAACAAAAGCCTGTTCATGTGGGATAGAGCGAATACAAACTGTAATGTTAAATAAGATTTTTGGACAGTCGCAACAAAACTCATTAGATTTATATCTGACAACGTATTATGGAAAACGTTAGACTTGTGTGATAGTGTAAAGTACGCTTTACTATTACTAGATGTTACAAGCAGCACGTGAAATTTAAAAATATAAAATTTTTTACTGATTTCAAATAGCGGCATTTATTTACAGAAAGAAACAAATAAAATTTTGAAAGTGTTTTGTAAGTTTTAAATAGAATTTAACTGTTTAATACGCCAATGTTGTTGTTTATTTTGGCACGCTTATGCAAAAAAAAAGCCTTTAGTTCAGCTTCTAGAGTTTCACCATAGAAACAAAATTTTTTGTGTTTCATTTTATGTTGAATTGAATATTTTAGCAAGAAAAGCCACAAACAAAGAATGAAATCAAATTAAATTCAGGTTTAATTAATAAAATCAAACAGGTTTCTTTTTCTTATTAATTTGTTTTTTAATAACTTAAAAATTTTGTTCTTTCTTTATTTAAGTTTAAAGAATGCACAATATTTGATAAGAAGCGTTTGAAGCTTGTGTATGTGTGTGTGTGTGTCAAACAGTGAAGTTAAGCATTTTTGTAGATGTTTAATTTGCTTAACTTTTGTTGTTAAATGGTGCAAATATTTTTACATTTGTTTAAAAAAGCCAACTGGTCTGTTCTCCAGTTACAGTAATAAATTTTCCTTATTGATTTTATTTATTGAATTTTATCATGCTGCAACTGCATTGTTTGTTGTTACAACTAAAAATTAACATAAATTATTTACAAAAATTCCAATTATAATAAAACAATGAATAGAAAAAAACTTGTATAAAACAAAACCGAAATAAATTTTGTATCTAGATTTAATTTGAGATAAAAAAAAAATATATTGAATTAATTTTGAATGGTTCTACAATTGTAATAAGATTTACATAAATTATATATAACGATTAATATGCTGAATAATATATTTTTATACCATGTATACAATAGCCGCAAGCAATATCAAATCTTTTCATAATCAGCCCAGTCACATACTGATGAACTCATTATCATTGAATAGTTTTGAGCTTATCCGTTCTTTTTTATACAGAAGAGAACTTTATATTAGAACTTTGTTTTGTGTGAATTGTTGTTTAGTAAAAAAACCTAAAATGTAAATTTTTTTTTTAAATTTCTTAAAGTAATAAGTTGAAGTTAATGTTAAAGATCTTACTTTATGTATATTATGCTAAATTTGTTCCAAGGAGCATTTCAAGTTCAAGTTTATCAAATTAGCAAAAAAAAAAAATTGAGTTATTTGATTTCTAAAAAAGTTTTAAACAGTATTTAGATATACGATACGATAAATAAATTTTTTGCTTGGTAATTATTGTCTCGTTAACATTCTTTTATGACAAATCTCGCCTTAATACTCTTTTAATATTAACCCCCATATTCATAAACGATTATTAAATTTAACAAACGTTTCTTAAGGAAAATTTTTATAGAAAATTTGTTTCGTAAAACTTTATAAAATTAAAAATATTTTGATGAATATAGGCATAAGTACCCTAGGCCCTAGCGAACTAACACCTAAACTTGTCACATGACCGTTGTAAAGTGGTAGCGACCGGTACTAGTGCTAACACTTTGTATGAAGGGCACTTGTCACTTTAACATGGTGATGTCCAAGGATGGGGATAATTAGCACCTTTTTGAGAGTTTGTAACAGTTCACTGAAATAACCTAAATTGAAAAATTCAATTGCTATTAGTTTAATGCCTGTCGCAGATATTGTCCCGAGTGAACCATGACTAGTTTTATTTCAATTACTTTGCCTCTGGAGCAACTACACTTTTAACCAGGGACCGTAACTGTTATGACTTTTTTCGAAAATATTTGTTAAAATTTGACTGATATTTTTTAAGTCAAAAATAAAAGTTGACTTGTTTGTTTTAGTTAAAAAGAGAAATTTGATAATAATCCTTTTTATTATTAAAAAATTAAGGCAGCACATATTTCAATAAGAAAAGCACAAATATCTTGATTGTATTTATGCTATAGATAAGCTTTTAACTTCGTTTTATTATTACATTTGACCATAGGATATCGATCAAATTTTAACTTTTATTATTTACTAAAAAAATTTCAGTCAAATTTTAAATTTTATTTTTGACTCGAAAAATATCAATTAAAAAGTAGCAGTTATTTTCTGACTTTTTTGAAAAAGTAAAATAATAAAAGTATTTTAAGAATTTTATTCCTTGGCTAATAACCATCACGATGTTTGCTTAAAAAAACTTACAGACAAATTCTTTATGTCTTATGCTTTAACACAGTGATAAATCTTGTTTTTACTTCCCTGAAGGAAACCTGGGTGCAAGTGTCTCCAAGTCACCAGTTTTGTTGACTATTTTGGTGACATTGTCAACGAAGTGTCTACACTAAACTACATTTGCCACTATATTTGGCTTTAATACGAAAAAAGTTTTATCAATAACAACAAAGAAGTACAATTCGTATAAAAGTTGATGAAATAATAAATAAAGATTCTTATGGTTTCGTATTCGTACCAAAAGTGTGACTACATTTACTAAAATGGGCTATTGATTATGTGGTTCCAATGTCTACATATGTTCCTAAAGGAACTACCTAGTCAGTAGTACCAGCGTCAGTAATAGATTTCCAATGACACGCACATGTTAAATGTCTATAGTAAATAACATTGTCTTGGGTATAATAAGTCACTAGTACTGGTGACAGTGTCAATAGTGAATCAGTACAGATTCACTAGTGACATTTCCTGCAGGGTTCTTACAAATAGTTTCTTTTTATTATAATATTGTGTGCACTTGTTCGCGAGATAAGTGCATTAAGATCAATTGACACAAATTTCCCGCTGAGTATATACCGGGCTTAATTTTTTACAAGAGATTTCTACAAGTAATTTTAAATTAACATACATACAGTTTTTCTTACGTTTTCACTTTCTTCTGTAAAGTTGCAAGTATATAAATAAGGGTCTTTCCACATTAGACCAAAGATATATTAAAGTTATTACCAGTGTTCGAAAATAAACAGAACATTATTTAGCGTACAGACAGCACAAGTAGAAACGATATAAATTTTTTAGTGTTTGTGTATGCGAAAACAACCCTTAATACCATTCGTAACTATTTTTAAAAAAGTAACAATCATTAAATAGTGTTCTTTCTGTTTTTTGTTATAAAACAGAACAATTTTAGTGGTTCTGTAGACATTCTATTGTTCTATTGGTGTTTTTATCAAGGATGGCAAAGTTAATACGAATGTACTTTTTTCTTACTATTTCCATCTGTGTACTGTATTTAATTAGTTTTTCAAAGTGTTCGAAAAAAAACATTATGTATCGTTCCTTAGTGTTCGTTGAAAACACAAACGCTAAAAGTGTTTGTGTAGTAAATCATTAAAAAAATAACTTTTTTCTGTCTGTGATCTTCGAACACAAAAATTATACTGTTCTTATCCAACTCAACAAAAAGATAAGAATATTTAATTCCGTTCGGTTTTTTTAAACTACAAACTTCATTGTGTTCGGTTCAGCTCATAAATGTTCGTTCGTTTCTGTTGTGTTTTGGGCCCTTTTGCCTGGTAAAAAATCTAAATATTTTTTCAAAAACAAAATACACATACGAAAAAAAAAACAAAAAGACAGCAAAATAATTTTTCATAAAAGACACACAAGCTGTTCTTGCTGCGGTCGTTGGTAAAAATTTTTGGTTTGTTTATTTCTTTATCCATGTAAAAAAAGAACTGGTAGCGAGCTAGTCTATCAGCGCCGAGGTTGCGGGTTCGATTCCCGCCATAGACACTGGTTTCTTTCCTGCAGACAAGCATAAAGCTTCGCGGAATTAGCTTAGGAAAATAAAAAAAAAAATAAAAAAAAATTTAAATATAATGTTCGTCTACAGTATCACTACGACTGTTCTGTTTTTTAACGAAGAACAGATCACTATTACGTTCGTTACTTTCTTGAAAATAATTACGATTGCTATTAAGGGTTGTGTTCGTAAACACAAGCACTAAAAAATAGATATGGTTTCTGGGTTTGTGAGCCGTACGTTAAATATTGTTTTGTTACAAACGTAAGTAATTTATTTTATTTTAAAGCAAGCACTTAAAATTTTATATAATTTTGGATTTTTTTATTAAAAAAAAAATTATAGTGAAAATTTAGAACAACATTTCAATATTCCTGATTTTCTTTTTGTGCTTCTATAAAAACGCAACTCTGATAAAATGAAAAATTTGCTAAGCTTATGACATCTCGTAATGCTCATTAATACAGTGTAAAAGGGCCTTATATTGTTAAGAGAACATGCAAAAAAGAACATAATGGTATTGTAAAATATCAAGTTCAGACGGCGCACAAAAACGAGGTACCAAACAAAAACAGTACCAAAAACGAGGATTAATTCAAAAATAAAGTTAGTTTTTCGCATGAGTATTTGGTACCATATAAAAGTAGATACAATTCAACACGAACAGCTGTAAAAATTTTGGATCTATGTTGTTTACTTTTTATGTTATACGCTGCCAAAGTTGAATAATATTTTATAATTTGGAAATATTTGTTAAAAAGTGAAAACCATGATATTTTAATTGCGATTTGAGAGAATTGTTTCTTAGAAAACACTATTTTTTATTAAATGGATCCATCAACTTCAGGTATTTAACTAATTTATTAATAAATTTTTGTAAAGAAAAATATTGAGGAATTATTTTTAATTTTTTTTTTTTAAATGGTCAAAAAAAATGGGTTTTTTTTAAAGAAATGTTGATTTTCAAAATGTTTGTGAGAATACTCGGGCAAATCTTTTTATATATTCTTAAAATATGGTATTATAACTTGCATAATCAAAAGAAAAATCTTCCTCGTTTTTGCCCAATTTGAAAATATTTGAGATTTTGTGAAACACATTAACTTGTTTTTTCTGTTTTGTTTCGTTTAAATGATGACACTACGTCACAAAATTTCAACAAAGTCGTGACCAAAAAAATCTGACAGCTAATCTTTATGTAAAATTTTCCCCTGAATGCGAATATAAAGTCAGAATTGTAAAATAACCGTTATTTGTGTTTTTAAAAAAGATGATGATGATGAACGGATTATGTATTTCTTTCTTTTTAGTAAAAAGTTATAAAATTTCTAAAATAACCATGGATTGCTAGTGAAGATTGGCCAAGAAATGACAGAGGTTCAAGGGACAAAAGTTCAAGCTTCATTGAAAATTTTACGATTTTGTTAAATTTTGCTATTTCCAAGTTATTTTTTGAAACCAATGATTAAAAAATGCTAATGTTTTATTGCATGCGACATTAGATTATTTTAATATGAACATTTTGCGCCCAACAATACATCGATTGGTACAAAGCTACAAAAGATTTAGTAAATTATGATAAAAAACTACATAATTTAAATTTACCACAAACAGCGCTTGATTTGCTTATTCTGCTAAATGTTTCCGATGTTGATGATGATAACATTAAGATCATGATTTGGATAAAGGTGAAGGTGAAGGTGAAGATAATTACGAAGATGATTTTTATTTCCATATTTTAGCAATGAATGTGCGTTGTTTCAAAAAAAAATATATTGTTCGAAAAAATTACAATGATTTTTTTTAAGTTTCTAGTTTATTTAATAAAACAAAATAAAAATTCCACTAAAATTTTACAACAAAAGTTTTTTTATTAATCAATATACACAGAATCCAAAAATAAATTGTTGTCATAAATTACAGGCTTCCCTGAATTAATCCTCGTTTTGCATATGTTTCACCCCACTGTGCGGCGTCAGAAGAAAATAGAGCTCTCTCCAATTGAAATTTTGTCAGACGACTGGGCGTCTCACAGTGGCAAATTTTGGTAATTTTCGGATCAAAAGTCTGTAACTTTTGAATGTTATAAAAGTTATAAACGGTTAAAAGCACATTTTATATTTATACCCACACCACAATAGTGGAGAGGGTATTATGCATTTGTGCTGATGTGTGTAACACCTTAAAATATTGGTCCTAGACCCACCTTAAAGTATACCGATCAGAATCACTTTCTGAGTCGAACTAACGATGTCCGTTCGGCTGGCTGGCAGGCTGGCTCGGCTGGCTGTCTATGTAACCTTGTGCGCAAAGTACAGGTCGCAATTTTGGAGATAACTTGATCAAATTTGGGCGTGGCACAAGGACCAAGCCTATTGAAAATGGGCCGAATCGAAGGACCACGAGGTTTATAAACATAGATAAATTTATATTTATATGGAGTCATCAGCATGATGTGTTTTTAAATACTGTGGTGTAGGGCATCATATGGTCGGGCTTGACCGACTATACTTTCTTACTTGTTTTTCTTGAGTTTTTGGATCCAAGTTATATGTTAAGTCAAGTAAAAGAGGTGTTTTTATGTATTTTCTCATCAGTTTTAATTGTATTAACAACTGTCATTTATAAACAGCTTTTTGGCTTAGTTTTTTTTAGAAATTGACAACCTTCGGCCCGAAGACTTTCAAGCCCCAATATTTGCAAGGGCCAAGAGTTGCATTTTTTTAAAACATATTCAGCTGCAGTAGAGTTACAAAAAATTTCATTGCCGGCAAAATTAAGAAACTTAAAAAATGCTTTTCGCTGCCACATGTAGTGAGTTCCTTCCTTTTTAAAATTTTTTTTATTGCAAAATAAAATCTCAAGTAAAATTTTTGTTTGTCTTATAATTAAGTGCTTTTTCAAGTTGTCCAGTTATTTTTTCAAAATCTAGGTGAATTTCTTCTATTGTCCAGTTATTTAACTTTTGGTATCTGGCAACCCTACGTGTATGGCAGGCTTTAGTTATGCCAACGAATAAATCATTCATTTTGCCTTTTAAACTTTTCGTGAATTTATTTCATGTCATTTTATTATAAACCATGTTAATTTTGCTTCTAATTGAGTTACTAAAGTAGAAAGTGTGTTTTATGTAACCAAAGTGCGGGTTGTAAAAAAAATCAAATTTATTACTTAGCCGGTATTTTAAATATAATAAAAAACAAAATGCCCAAAAAAAACTACTCATATACTTGCAAACTTCAACAATATTTACAACAATCTAACACGTTTTCCATTCAAGCGATACAAAAAAATAAAATGCATTTGGTTGTAAAAATCGTTTAAAAAAACTTGCAATTATATTTAATAAAAACAAACAAAATAAACAATGATGACTTAAACGAGCTATAAAAGTTGTACATTCTACAATAAACAAAAATTTATGACCATGACCACCAGAACACAAAAAGGAAGTGAATTGAACTGTGATATTTTTATTCTTTTTTGCTAGTAATACTTTTTAGTTAGTTAAAACAAATGCAATTTAACAAATTCCAACAGATAAATTCAATGCTCGTAGGAACTTTTCTTTGTACGAGAATTTATTTATATTAAAATGTACGGCAAATAAGTTCATATTTCAAAGGCACAACTAATTCCAACTAGCTCTCGAACGTGCTTAACCCAAAAAATTTTTCTTTTTTTATTTTGTTCTAAAATTTTTTGCTTTAGGTAGAATTAAAAACTCCAAGCATTTAACATATCCAACAATATTAACTTATATGCTTTATATGCTTTAAATGTAAGTAGATTTAATTCTACATGCAAAAATTTGTATCTACAGATTGAGTCCCCCAAGAGCTTTTAAAAACATAATGAACCTTTAGACATTTGAGCTTAGGCCTGGCAAAAGGTTGAAGCGAGTGTGCTCTAACACTATACTAGTGATGTTACGAATATACCTTTTTAATCTGCGCGAATACGAATAATCTGCGCCAATATTCGACGAATACGAATATCCAATCAGAAATTAAGCGCCACACGATATTTCAAATTTAGTTGAAAAAATCTCCGAATACAATAACCAATATAAAATTTAACACCACCCGATATTTCAAGTTAATTAAAAAAAGTCTCCGTTAACGTCGACAATAATCAATTGAAAAAAAAACTGTCGAACTTTATTATAACTTTCCGATGACAGAATTTATGAATATGGCACCTGAATCATTTTAAATCAGTGTTCGAAAATAAACAGAAAATTATTTAACGTTCGGCTCACTCGCCCAGGAACGATATCAATTTTTTTTAGTGTTTGTGTAGACGAACACAACCCTTAATACCGTTCGTAACTATTCGCAAGAAAGAGCCGAACAGTATATAGTGTTCATTTCTTCGTTAAAAAACAGAATAATTGTAGTGATACTGTAGATAAACATTATATTTTAATGTTCTACAATGTTTCTTTTTTTCCATTGATAAAGAAATGAACAAACAAAAATTTTAGCAACGACCGCAGCACAAACAGCTTGTGTGTGTATATGGTTTACTTGTGAAAATTATTTTGCTGGCTTTTTGTTTTGTTTTTGTAAAAAATTGTTTGTTTTTCAAAGGGCACTAAGCACAACTGAAACGAACGAACACTAATGAGCTGAACCGAACACAATGAAATTGTGGGTTTTTTGCTCTGATCTTTTTGTTAAGTTGGAGAAGAACAGTATTTTTTATGTGATCGAAGATGACAAACAGGGAAATGTTATTTTTATAATGATTTTCTATACAAACACTATTAGCGTTTGTGTTTTCCACAAATCTACCGAACCGGACGAAAAATTTTTGTGAAAATTTTGCCTTAAAACACATTTAAAACTTATTTTATTTTCGAACACTGTTTTAAATGTGTATACTTATCAAGTCTGTCACTGTACAGTACGCTTATGTAGCGTTTATGTAGTGCTTCTATATAAGAGTTTGTTCCCGGGAATTCAATTGCTTTCAATTCCCGCTTTCCAGAGGATTAATTGCGGGATTCCAGGGAAACTTTTGTAGAAAAACCTTTTTTTAAACTTTAGTTGCTTTATCCAACTTACTTTTACCACAATATTAAAATTTGCTGCAGCAAATTTGAGTTTTGTGAATGGCCTTTTTAGTGGTTATGGTAAAAAAAAGACTTATTTTCACGAAATTTGATTTCTTTTTTTAGGAAACTGTTATTAAGTTTTGCGGTTAAAGGCGTAGTTAAGTGTTTTCCGAGATTGTGTTTTATTTGGGGCGCATAATAAATTAAGACTCGATCTACACAAAATATAGTGGTGTGATTTCGAGTCTTATGAAAGTAGATTATGCTTATTTTCATTACAAAAGTATTATTCGTTACGCTTTTAGCCATACTAACATGACTTCGGAGAGTGGTCTTAATATTTTATATTTTTTATTATATTTTTTCACTTTTGCATTTTTTGAATACAAATACGAATGTCATAAAATATTCGGTGATACGAATATTCATAACATCACTACTATTTTCTCTCCTGGCTGCTTATTTCTAATATGAATTTCATTGTTGGCCAGTAAGTTAGAAGATATTTAATGAAACCACTCCAAAATATTAAGTACGATAATCGAGAAAATTCCTCTGAGTGTAAATGTATCAAAGATAATAAAAAAAGTAATACCCGTAAAGAAAACATTTTTTCCATAACCATTTTTTATTGTAGCGGACAAACAGAATTCAGTTAAATTAGTTCTTCAATATATTTTTATATTTTACATGAAAATATGAACTTTTTAATTTTAAATATTAATGCCTGTATTCCTAAAAAATATTTTAGATTTAATAAAGGTTAGCAAAACAAAATTTGTATCAAAAATTTCCTTAATAAACGTTTGTTAAATTTAACAACAGTATATGAATACGAGGGTAATTATTTACAGTTTTTTTTTTTATTTTACAAAGAAAATTAAAATGTTTTTTAAAAAATAAAACATAAATGTCGACAAAAGTTTAATGGTTTAAAAAAAAAATTGTATTCATTAGGAACGGCGCAAAAAAATCACTGTCGGAAATAAAGTTAACTTTAAACTAACCAATGGTTCATTAAAAAATAGTCACAACTGACTCAAAATCAAGCTTGTTTTCCTTAAAAAGTTTAATTTGATTTTTCTACATAGTGTCCTCAGAACGAGTCAGTACTCACTCACTCTGCATAAGTTTCAACTAACCACAAGTAAGCTCATTTTAAGTTTGTTTCTGGATACTTATACAAGAAAACCACTAGAGAGATAGAGAATATTATTATTAAATTACCCATTACACATAGGTTTTGTTTGACTTTTGTTGTATTGTATTTCACTTTTCATAATAATTTCACTTTGAAAATGAGATTTATTTAACATAATAATTTAAGCAAATAGAATATGGGAATCTTTGCTTCTAACATTACTTTTAAAACATGAAACAAAACCAGCAAATTGTTTTTTACCAAAGTCTACTGCATCAGTTTTTAGTTAGCCAAACGCTAGTTCAATACTTTTAGAGAAGAAGTCAGTTGTATTTACATAAGCAACTCACTAATCTTTGCATAACTTTTGAGTTAGCTAAAAGTTGATTCAATACTTATCGACAAATAGACAGTCATACAAAAAACTATTGGCTCATAACTGTATCATGTATTAGTTAGTTTTGAAGTCAGTTGCAAATTAGTTAGCAAAATGTCAACTTTATGTTAAGCCAGCTTATAAAAATCCGACAGGGATATGCTGCTTTACAGATACAGACAAATTGGAGTTTGAATTTGAACATTCTGTTGAATGGATTTTTACAAATAAGAAGTAGAATAATTACCAAAAAGATTTAGGCAGATTAAAAACTAACTTCAAAGACTTGTTTCGCGCCGATTGTAAGCTCTTTAGCGAAGCATTTTTCTTAAACCCATATGTTATAGGAAGGTAAGTTAAGTGGCTATATATCAAAACCCATATATTAGCATTTTCGTTTTAACGTCAAATTTATTTTTGAATTTATATAAAACACCAATAGCAGAAGATATCTTTATCCCATTGCAAATAACTAGAAAACATCATGCCTAGATACCGTTTGGTATTGATTTCTGGTATTAACACACCATCAATATGACCTGCAACTGTTTCATCGTCCTTTAGAAGTTAAAAATACGAGCCGATGGAGAAAAACAGAGATTAGATTTAAAATCGGCGACCTCAAATAAGTTAAAATTTGCAATAAAGTTTCAGGCCGCACAAAAAAGTTCAATTTTGTTCCCTTGTGAAATATATAGTTACTTAATTAGGTGACATAATTTCATGTTCTTCATTTTCATCTTCCACAGGTAACTCGACTCGACTTCTTCTAGATGTTGGTACACTTCCTCTACTTGAATTCATAAGAATTTTATCAACATCATCCATAGATCATAGAAAATACACAAGAGAATCATCTTAATTTGCTAAAATTTATAATTTCTTAACAAATTTAATTAATATGTATTAAAATACAAAATAATCTTTCAAGTATCCATAAGCACGTTTTAAACCATTTGAAGAGGTTTCCTTTTAAAAAAGCAAATTAATTAACGAATGTTTTGTTTAAAAGTGCCTATTTTTAGGCTCAAACTAAAAATGTATCAAAGAATTCGGCGAAATTTGCATGTATGTATGTATGTGTGTGTGTGTATTTGAATGTTTAACAAACAAATTTTATAAAATGTATAAAACACTTTGATGTTTTTGTTTATGATACTGCCATTTTGTATTAAATCCCAAGAACACAGATTCGCAATCCAAATAATGCATTAAAAAAATAACCTTAAGTGTTGGTTGTAGGCCCAAACACGTTTTAGAATTTTATAATTCAGAGAAAAAAATTTAATTTTAGGTGACTTTGGGCTTTTTGACCTGATGTTAATTTAAAAAATATATCCATATATATTTTTTATTGTGAGTACTAATTTTCAGTTTAATTTTATAGCTCAGTGCTTTTTATGTCATCGTAAGAATATTTTATTTGTTTAAACTTTATTATTATTCCTGTTTTAAATTTGTTAATTTGCTTGAGTACTACCAAAATTTGTTTCTTCTTCTTCTGTATTTACGACCCATACCCTACGTTTCCACATGCAAGTAATTACTTGCAAGTAGTGTATACGTATTATCAACGAAAAATCGAGGAAACAGCCGATTGGCTGAAAGTACAAAAATTTTGTGAATGTTAGTAAAAAAGTGTGAATGCATTGAGTTTTTCGAACTTGTACTTGCATGTGGAAACGGGGGGATACTAAGCAAAATTTTACTGTCTCCGTTTAACCTCTGTCTGTCTGTCTGTCTGTCTGTCTTTTTTGGGTCGTTTTTGTATTTATTTGTGTCTATGTCACCGATATTTTAAATGCTTTTCATATGAAACAAATCGTTAACTGAAGTGCAAAACCACATAACTAACATTTTACTATTTTACAGTAGGAACAAAATACGTAATAACCCGGTTTGCGTCGCTTCGGTTTGCGTCGTTTTCGAAGTTGCGTCTTTTTAAAATTTCTGTGATTTCGAAGTTGCATCGTTTTTGATTCACTTTGCGTCGCATGGCTTCAAAGTTGCGTCGCTCGGGCTTCGATTTGAATCGTTAATATAAAAATGTGTGTAGAAAGCCTAAACAGAAAAAGGTGATTTCCCGCTGAAGTATAATGCAAATATGTATGTGAAGGTTGTCGGCTGATTGCAACTGGGTTCCAATTACATTTGCTGAAGTAAAGTTAAATTTAAACATTTTGCTGCAACGAGTCAAAAGACGCAAATAAGCTAAGAACTAAAACTAGGCATTTTGACGCGTTCTAAATCAGGGAAAAAGCCTTTTGATATTAAAAGAAACCTTGAACTAGCCCCTTCTACAATAAAATCCATTAGCTATTCCAGTGCCGCTGAAAAAATTAAGAAATTTGTTGAAACAAGAACATAAACAGGTTACAAAGATGGGAAGTCTCTTGGATTGAAGATCAAAATCAGCGATGAATGCCCTTACAACAAGTGACCATTCAAAAGAAAGCTTTAACTTTATTTGAAGATCTAAAATAAAATTGTCCTTTTTAAAGTATATTAAATCAAAATTTATTTTTTCAGCTAAAATTATAAAACTCGGAACCAATTATATAAAAATCAATACAAATGTATCGAAAATCGGGCTTCAGTTTGCGTCGTTTCGATATGCGTCGAGTTTTTCCTGTCCCAATTAGCGACGCAAACCGGGGTATTGGTGTACAGTAATTCACAAATAAATGCAGTCATTAAAAATGCCTAAGACCAAACGCTTTTAAGCGAAAAACGCATTTAATCGAATCTCGGTTTAATAATTGCACATTTTTTGAACTGTCCTCTTTTTCTACTTTCAAGAGCGTGTTGGGAAATTTCATCAGGTGGTTTTCGAAGTACGTGCCCTATATCCGGCCAGTTATTTAAAATCCTATTGCTCAAAATTGTAAACTAAAGAGTAACATAGAGTCTTTTTTCGCTTACACCATATTATACATGTTGGCGTGGTATAACATAAAAAAAGAAGAAAAACTTTAAAAAATATGTGGCTGTAATGGTTTTGTTGTTAAAAAATTGGTATTAAATGTTAAAAATTACAATAATTAGTATTGTGGTTATTTTGTTGAACTATTTATGGTTTTTAATCCAAATTTTTAATAATTTTAATTAGGCTTAAGTTCATTAAATTTAATTTTCATTAAATTATTTTTATGAAGAAAGGAATTTTACAACATGAAAATTAATCAAAATTGTTATTGATAATCCTTCATTCTTGACCGTGGCCGGGGCTCGAACCCGGGCCGGCAGGTTACCATGACATGTTTCGATCGCAACCACTCGATCTCCTCAGATGGATTTGCCGTTTTACACTCGCAGCCATCGACGACCGCTGACGTCAATAGTCAAACATCAATCCTTAAACCAAATTGTATTTTAACCTTTGGTAGATCGAAGTTTGCTTTTTTGAATGATTATCTATTTTAATTGATTTTACATGTTTTTTTCTTTACTTCTGTTTTCTCGTACTTTTGTCAAGAATTTTTCTTGAAGTCCAAAGTACATTTTTTGTTTTTTCATTTTTTTGTCCTTCTTTTTCTTGTTGACCTTTTTCAGCACAACTTGAAGGACAAATGAATACATACAATTTTACAGGAGAAGCAAGAAACTTTGTCAAATGAAAACTAGCAAAATTTCAGAAAAACATGATTTGATAAGTCGTCTATTGAATTCTTCCAACTATTTTCAAATAAAATCATTTCATTATAATTTGTTAGAAAAAAATGTGTAATTACGTCGTTTTGAATTTATCAAATAAACTTACTTATAGTTACGTCCCTTTGTTTTTTTTAAATAAAAGCGTAATTTTTGATCGCAGAAGTGTACGATTTTGTCAAGACATTTATTTAAATGGCATTCATATTACACAGAAAAAATGAAAAGCCAACTTCAATTAACGTATTTGTTAGAAATTTGTACTATGTATTAATTAAATTCTTTACTGATTTTCCGCCTGCAAACAAATTGATCATATCAATTAACGCATTTGTAAATTTGAGCTTTTCTTGCTGTTCAGTTTCAATCAAAAAATTTAATTGAAATTTGACCACCAGTAAAAGAGGCTATATAAAACGTAAACACAAATCAATATATTTTCTTTCAATCAAAACAGTTAATTGAAACAATTAAAAAATTGTTTGAGAATTTAAAATATTTTAAAGTTTGTGTCTATGTTTTCATATTTGCAAATAAACACACAAACATTATAATTTTTGTTTTCAATTAAGGCAAATTAATTGGAACAATTAAAAAAATTGTTTAAAACAGCATTATTGAATTAATTGAAAAAATTTTGTTGAACATTTTTTCTGTGTATTCAATCAAAAACTCTATTAGGATTTTTTGTAAGTTACGCCTTTTTGCATTTTAGCTAAAGACATAGTTCATATAAATATAATATAATAATATAAAAATATATTATTGTATAAATTATTATAAATAAAAAAAAAATTATTTTATATTGAAGACCAACGATTTACAAAGTACATATAATTGTATTTAAGACGGATATGTACTTTCTCGTACATAGAAAATATTTTCACCAAAATTTTTTCAGTTAATTCAATAATGCTGTTTTAAACAATTTTTTTAATTGTTCCATTTAATTTGCCTTAATTGAAAACAAAAATTATAATGTTTGTGTGTATATTTGCAAATATGAAAACATACACACAAACTTTAACATATTTTAAATTCTCAAACAATTTTTTAATTGTTTCAATTAACTGTGTTGATTGAAAAAAATATTTTGATTTGTTTTTACGTTTTATATAGCCTTTTTCACTGGTGGTCAAATTTCAATTAAACCTATTGATTGAAACTAAACAGCAAGAAAAGCTCAAACTTACAAATGCGTTAATTGATATGATCAATTTGTTTGCAGGCGGAAAATCAGTAAAGAATTTAATTAATAGTACAAATTTCTAACAAATACGTTAATTGAAGTTGGTTTTTCATTTTTTCTGTGTATGCTTTGCGGGTCGGTGGTAAGCAATGGCAAAGCTGCCATGTCTAAACTTAGAACGTACTTATATAGTGTTCCGAGTACCCCAAACTCACCAAGTAAGTCACACGTATTTCAGTACGTGCAGCCCTCGTTTGTAACTGACAAGTATTCAGTTACGTGCTTTTGATTTAAATAGTACTTGCACTTGTAGTTACATGCTTTCGATTTTCGCTTATAAAATATCTAATTTCCATTATCTTAGAGTAAAAATTTAAGTGAACAGGGGTGATGTTGATATGCGTCATAATCATTAAAAAAACAAATTTCGCATTTTTTTTTTTTAGTTAGTATTAGTATAAACATTAATAATTATAAAGTTTAAAGTTACAGGCAATTGTATCTTCAAAGGGGACTTTTACAAAACAACACAATACAAAACAACAAACACAACACCAAAAATACTTATGTGAGGCTTAAATTGGTTTTGTTTTTATACCCACACCACAATAGTGGAGAGGGTATTATGCATTTGTGCTGAGGTTTGTAACACCGTAAAATATTGTTCTTAGGCCCACCTTTAGGTGTACCGATCGGCTCGGAATCACTTTCTGAGTCGAATTTACGATGTCCGTCCGACTGGCAGGCTGTCTATGTAAGCCTTGTGCGCAAAGTACAGGTCGCAATTTTGAAGATAATTTGATAAAATTTGGAACAAAAGTTCCAATTGGCACGAGGACCAACATATTTTAAAATATAAAATAAAATACCTAACAATTATTTAAAAACAAACTAATTCAATGGCGTTTTCTTTTTTAAAAAAGTGTTTCATAAGTGTTACATGTGATTGAGATTTGGCAACATTTTTAAATGCTTACCTGTTTTTTAAGAAGTGTTGCATATTTTACGTTTACAAAAGAACAAAGCTCTTTTATACCGCTATTTTTTAAGTAGAAAAAATGCGAGAGACGAACTAATTATTTATTCAGAACAAACAACAAACAAAACCAGCTGTTAATCTAGTGCTGCACTCATGTCCCTTTAATTAAAATGAGTGTTGAACATGTAGCATTTTTTATTATTGAGGGGAAGATCATGAATAAAGAACTTTTTTTTTTTTTTTTTTTTTTTTTTTTTTTCTCATTATTTATTTATTGAATCTTCATATATTAAATATGAACTAACAATAATTAATCAAATCTTATCCTTATTCTTTATTTTATGTCCTGCCAGTGCAAGACAAAAATTTTCTTCATCACGGGTTCTGTATCACATTAATATATGTGTTTATCGCTCATCTTAATGGGTAAGTGCTGCAGTGTCTCTTCTCCTTAAGCGAGTGTGGCCGCTATCATTTAAAATATTTCGAGCTAGTGGATTTGGGTGCAACTCTAGCCTTTTTAAATATTTTACCGCATACTTCGTAATAATAGTCCTTACCAGTGGCACATTGAGATCCTTGTGGATATTTGAGTTTTTAACATACCAAGGGGCAGCTGTAATTATTCGAAGAAGTTTATTTTGGCGCCTTTGAATTTTTTCGATATTTGAGGCCGAGGCAGTGCCCCATAGTTGAATACCGTAGCACCAGATTGGCTTTAAAATAGAGTTGTAAAGTAGTAGTTTGCAATCGAGACTAAGAACAGAATTTCTTCCAATAAGCCAGTTAATTTGAATTGCTTTTAGTTTCATTTGGGTTAATTTTGCTTCTATATGGCATTTCCATGTTAAACGCCGATCTAGATGAATACCGAGATATTTGACATGCGATTGTTGAGGCACTAGTTGATTATTGATTTTAATAGGGGGGCATGTTTCCCGACGCAAGGTAAATGTAATATGTACGCATTTTTGCTCATTGACCTTTATTCTCCATTGTTTTAACCACAGTTCTAGTTCAAATATATGATCCTGCAGGTATCGAGATGCTTCACGACTGTTCTCGTGTACGCTTAGGAAAGCTGTATCATCAGCAAAAGTTGAGGTTAGGGTGTAATTGTTTGTCGGCATGTCCGAGGTATATATAAGATAAAAAAGTGGGCCCAGGATACTTCCCTGAGGGACTCCAGCTTCAATTGTCTGAGGAGAACTTAAAAAATCACCTTCTTTAATAATAAATTTTCGACCGACCAAGTAGCTTTCTAACAGCTTGTGTGTGTTAACCGGTAGGTTCAGCTTTAATTTATGTAACAAACCTACATGCCAGACTTTATCAAAAGCTTGAGAGACATCGATGAAGAGAGCGGAGCAATATTTTCTTTCTTCAAAGGCTTTTCTTATGGCGTTTACTATCCGATGGGTTTGTTCAATTGTGCTATGTTCTCGTCTGAAACCGAATTGATGGTTAGGTATACACCCATTCTCATTTAAAATTGGGGTTAATTTGGACGCTAAGAGCTTCTCAAACAGCTTTGATATATTAGATAATAAGCTGATAGGCCTATATGACTCAACTTTGGAGTGATCTTTTCCTGGCTTTGGTATCATCGTAACTAATGAGACCTTCCATTTTTGAGGGTAGTATTCAAGTCGTAAAATAGCATTAAAAATTAAAAGAATAATTTTCTTTGCTATGCTGGGTAGCTCCAGAAGCATTTTGTTGCTGATCTTATCAAAACCAGGAGCCTTCTTGGGGTTTAAATCACAAATAGCTTTTTCGATTTCTCTTATCTCAAATCTTAGGGGAACAGCTGCTCTAGCAACAACAGGTGGTAACTCGGCCGCAATATCGTGAGATATGTTTGGGGTAAATACGTTTTTTAAATGATTAACAAACAGATTTCCTTTTTCAACATCATTTCTTGCCCAACTACCATTCAAGTCTCTTAATGGTGGTTTAGAGACAACTGGCCTTTTGAGATTTCTAGCTGCACGCCATAATGAGTAGTCTGATTGTGGGGTTGCATCAAGTTCCTTAAGATATTTTTCCAGAGAAGCCGTTTTCTGAGTCTGCAGTAACTTTCTAAGCTTTTTTGTACACTCTTTTAGTAAGTTCTTAAGTAACGGGGATCTGTGCAATTGCCACTCTCTTCGAGCCCTCCTTTTTTCAGACAAGAGACGCTCGACATCTGTGGAATATATTTTAATATTTTTTGTTTTTTTGGGGGCAATACTGGAATGTTGAACAGCTAGTTTCAGAAAACTGTCAAAATTGGCAATAGAGCGATCTACATACTCCGGTGTACTAAGCGGAATATTTTCTGTGCAATGGGTGCTGAGGTATTTTCTATATTTTAACCAGTTAATTTGCGTAGCTGTCGTCGCTAAGTGACCAGTCGGAGATACAATTCTATTGGGGTTCATTATAGTAACAATTGTAGGTGTATGGTCAGAAGATAATTCTAAGGAAGCTTCAACATGGATCGTTTCTATGGGGATGTTTTTAACCACGCCGAAATCGATAACATCTGGAATTTTTTGATGATCAGTAGGCCAATATGTTGGTTGTCCGCTCGCTACCACATTTAAATCCATTTTAGAAATTGTGTTAAATAGGACACGACCCTTTGGTGTTATGAGTCGTGACCCCCAGAAGGTATGTTTAGCGTTATAATCGCCAGCAGCTAGGAAACAGGGTCCTAATGATTTAAAATATTTACAGTATTGGCTTTCTGATATTGAAAATCTAGGCGGTGAGTATAACGATGAAATTACTAGGTTTCTATTTAATTCCTCAACGCAAATGTTCGTTGCTTGGAGATAATCTTCGCGGTGATCAAACATTAGGTAGTGTTTGACTCGGGTTTTAATTAAAATGGCTGAACCTCCACAAGCTCTATCTCGAGGGTCCTTGGTATCATATAGTGTATAACCATTGATTTTAAACGTATTTCTTGAGGTCAAATGAGTTTCAGAAACCATCATGACATCAATTTGTTTATTTTTTAGAAAGTATTCTAATTCATTTTTATGTTGGCGGATGCCGTTTGCGTTCCAAAAACAGATTTTTAAACAGTTCATGGCTTGTTAAGTACAGCTTGCAATAACATCGATTGCATTCTTAGAATTTCCTGCATCATATTACCCATTGTGTTCGTAAAATTATTAACTGTTTGCACTAATGTTTCCATGGTTTTTTCAAGACGACTTAAATTAGAAACTGGAGTTTCATCATTACTTGGCGAAGCGCCTTGCATTGGCACATGGTTTGATTTAAGGACGTTAGCATACGAGGTTCTGTTATTACTAGGCTGCGGAGCTTGAATGCCATTAGTGTTTACTTGATTTGGTACCTGCATTTGTGGGGGATTAGTTTTCGGTCCAGCCGACTGCTTGACGATAGTATATACAGGGCATCCTCTATAATTGGCAGTGTGATTTCCGCCACAGTTGCTACATTTTTTTACATTGGGGTCATTTTTAGACTTATCGCACTGGACTGTACAATGTAATTCTCCACATACGACGCAAACAGGGGGTAAATAGCAGTATGCCTTAGTATGGCCAAATTCTTGGCAATTAAGACATTGAACGGGACCATTTCTTTTGTGCGGCTCCTCTATAGTTATTCTTCTGTAGAGAATATATTTTAAATTATAAATAGGATGCGTTTCATTTTTTTTAAGCTTAATGTCGCCAGGTTCTAATTCTACCCGAAATAATGGTTGGGGATTTTTTTCCCTGTTTTTAATATTTGTAACGTTTTTTATATTAAGCCCCTTCTCTTCCAAAAAAGTTTTAATTTCATCTGGGTCCACGCATGAGTCTATGCCCTTGATCACTACCTGAAGACCTTTGCTGCTCTTTAGTTGGTATGTGTAAAAGCTTTTTTTAAGGGCTTCGAATTTGTTAGTTAATTTACGAAAATCATTCTCATGATTAACCTGTATTTTTGTCTCATTTATATTTCCACGCTTGATTGCAGCTACGTAAAACGAATTTTCACCTATTACCGAGATCACGCTCTTTATTAACTCACTTGAGTTTTGCTCCCTTAGATATATCGGGGGTGGCTTAGAAGATTTTATAACGTTTGGTGCTTCCGAGGATTCATCCTCCAGAATTGCAAAACGATTTTGAGAGTTTATTTTATCAAAAGATGGTACTTTTGAAGCCGAAGCAACTGCTGCAGAGGTAGGGCTGCGACCCCGTTTAAGCACTGTTATGTACCTGTCCATACCAACTTGTACTTGAGGCTTTTGACCACTTTTTACTTGAGATGTTTGCATTGCATCTGTGTTAGAGTTCATGGTACCATTTGTTAATAAGATTGTGTTTGCCGTTGTGGCAACACTTGCAAGTGAGAGGTTTATATTTTTTAACGTATCACCATCAACCGTCTTTGTAAAAAGAGAGGGCGAAAGGGATCGTGTTCTAAAAATTGGTTTAGCCGTTAGGTAGTTACTATTGTTTTCTTTTGTTTTATTTATTACAGCATTGTCTTCGTTAGCATGCACTGTCACATAAACATTTCTATCATTCAGTTTTATTGTTGTTTCATTGTTTTTATTCATGCAATAAATTGTTTTTGTTTTTCACCGTTTAACTGTGCTTTTAATATTTTTGTTATTTATTGTATTTTACAACAACAAAAAAAATAAGAACTTTAAACTAAAATGTTTTTGCTCAGAGTATGTATGTATACATACACATGTATGAACATTAGTACGTATATATTTTTACTATTTTTCTTTATTTAATATTTTTTTCGTATTAATTGTTCACTTTATGTTAAATAATTAAAATAACAAAATATATCATTTAATTTCAAGCGTCCATTCGCTGTTTATATAACAAAATCAAATGTGATTAATTAAAAATTCAAATTGTATGCGGAGTTAAGAATACACGTCTGTATCACAACAAAGCACGAACCGAACTCTGAATAAAGAACGCGTTACACTTTTTAATAACACACATTTTTCTGAGAAGAGCATAAAGAAAAGTAAGAGGCAGAATAAATGCCGAATACTACTCGGAAGAGAAAACGCCATAAGACGCTGAAATATGACCTACAGAAAATGTTTTCCTAAATAAATTGCCTTTATAATAGTAAAATGAAGGGTACATAAGATTCGGCGAATATAAAACTTCTACTTGTTTTTCGCTTAAAGATACAAAATTTAATTAAAACAAATCATTTGCATGTAGTTGTGGATGTGCATTAAAAATAATATTGAAAAAAGAATTCAAAAATAACTTGTTATTTTAAAACACCCAAAAAAAAATTTATATTAAGATTTTGGGATAAAACGTCGCTTAATAAATTTAATTAAAAATAAAGAAACAAAAATCTCAAATGAAATTTATTCTTAATAAAACGTACTTATGTGTCAATGACACGTTGAACATTTCAGCTGACACTGGATTGAAGGAAAGACATATTGAAAAATATTTAAGAAGAATAAATGGTCATTAAAGTTTCAAACTTGAGATTGAGATAATTAACACACTCGATTAATCTTTAAACGAATAAGTAGACAAAGTTGTATTAAGTTGCCAATTAGTAGACTCATTGCTATAGAAATACAATATTTAAATGTTTCAAAACAAATTAGTTTATTAATTCTGCGAAATTGCTTGGAAATAATTTATGGTCTTCGTTAAATAAGACAAAGCGTCAAAAGGAAAACGCTTAATTTTGTTTGGACTATTATATTTGTATGCCTACCTCCCCCCAAATGTTACACCAGAACTCGGTTACAACGTACAGCAAAGAAAGACATCAAGCACAGAAAACAAACAACAACAAGATTCAAAAATTCCACTTTTAAGGTTTTTAGACCCCTACCACAATAGTGATGAGGGTACATTGCGTTTGTGATAATATTTGTAACACGTTTAATTAAAATTTTGTATACCGATCGACTCAGAACCACTTTTTGAGTCGGTCTAACGTTGGTTGGCTTTTTGCGATTAATCTACTCATAAAATTTGTGCCCATTACCAGGGCTGTCAGATTTTTTTGAGCTCCATCGCCAAACCGAATTTCAGAAATCGCAAAAAATCGCCAGACGTCAATTTTGTTCAGTTTTCGTAACATTTTATTTTTTTTTTAATTAAATTTTGCATACAAAAAAAAGCTAGTACAATATTTCAGTCGAAAACCGCCAAAAACCGAGAAAAAATACAAAAAAGTCGCCGAAATTTAATTTTGTTTAGTTTCTGTTATTTTTTTTTTTAATTAAAAATCATATATCCAGTTAAAAAAATTGGAATTAAGTACACAAGTCTATAAGATCGTACACTTCAGCCTCACCGATTTCATTACTATTGTTTTGACTTGCATACATAGCTACTATTAGAATTTAATAGTGACTGAATATAAAATTCACTTTGAATGATAACAAAATAAAAACAATTTGAAAAATTTTGCCAGACTTTTTTTATCTTAATAATAATAACAAAAAATTACAAGCTGTTAAAAATCGCTGAAATAATTTAAATGGTAAAAATAGCGAAGTCGCCAAATGGAAAATCCCACCGCCAAACACGTTTTAAAATCGTCACGTTTGGCGAGAAATCTCCATATCTGACAGCCCTGCCCATTACTTCTTTTAAATTTTAAACTTTTTTGTTTTAAACGTATTTAATTTTATTTAAAATTTCTGCGACTTAAAAAATATCAAGTGACTGTCAATAGTAATCGATTATTATCAATAACGACTAAGAAAATACAATTTCTGTTGTTGTTATTATTATTATTACATGTTTGGAGAGAACCACAATATGGTTGTGGCTTTTGAATGGAGGAGCAATTAAACCATAATATAGTTGTTGGGGACAACAATATCGTTAAAGTAACCATAATCCGTTGCATAGTTGTAGCAAAATTTTTAAAAAATTCAACACTATTTGAAGTTTTAAGGAAGGGAGGTACACATTTTATTGTTACACCCAGTCTACAACAGAGAAGAACACCCAGTCTACAACAGAGAAGAAATGCTTAACGTCAACAAAAACATGATGTTAGAGTTTTCTTATGTTTTAAGAGCGTTTCTAAAGCCTATAGTACACGGAATGTAAAAAGCCACATGTGCACAATAGCAAGTTCGTGTTGTGTGATGACGACAAAATTACGTCAGAACCACACGCGCATGTGACTTTTTACATTCCTTGTACTATAGGCTTAAGCAATCTGTCTTGAAAGCTCTTTTATAACACGGTTTCTTAACATCATTTGATGGCTATTGGAGACTTACGGCTAGTTCAATATGTATTTTGCAATTTGTTTTTATTTTATATGGAAGTTAAGTGAACAAAGTTTTCGTTCGGAAATAGATGAACAGGCAGTTAGGGTAAAAATTATCAAAATTGGATTAATCGTGAAAAAAAATTTATGTTAAGACTAACAACAGTATGTTTGTTGCCAGTGCGGGGACCATAATATGTTTTTAACCATACTTTTACCATGTTTTTCTCTGTGTGTATGTACTAGCGGTTGCAGTGCATATAGTAATGAATGTTTATTCAAAAACTTTTCCGTTGCACTTGCTTGAATATGATATGTTTGTTGTTTGGCCGTCATTGAACGCATTTAGTTTAACCTTCGCCTTACCAAAGATTTTCTTGTACATCGTTTACTAATACCTGGGTGGGTATTGGTAAGGCAAAGGTTAAATAAAGTTGGTCTAAGGCAGACACTTTTCTTCTGTTCTAAGAATATTTTTGCCCTTAAGTGCACAGTGATCTAACCGTCTTAATGCTGGTATTTTTTATATTAAATTTTTTATATACTTAATTAATAAAATAATTACGCTTAAATGCTCTTTACTCATAACGATTGTTTTTTAAACTGTGTATTTTAAATTTTTTTTTTAATTATTGCAAAGGAATTATTTTATGCTTCCACTTAGCATACCTTCCCTTTAAGCAATCGAAAGTACATATTTCTTTATAATTTATTGAAATACTACTAAGACATTTAATTGCAAATTAGAAACAACATAAATTGTTATTAATTGCATTTTCGTTTGTTAATTATGCAAAAAACAAAAACAATCTAATTGACAATTTTCTTAAGCGAATCAGGAACAATAGAAAACGTGTTCTGACTATTAATTTTCCGCAAAACAAAAATACTAAATCACAATAGCAATAAACATAAATATTTTTATATTTATTTTTGTTTTTTTAGTAAACAATTTATAAAGCTGGCTTGTAAGCAAAAAAAAAGTTTTAAATAAAAATCACTTACTCTCTATTTTACTTTAAAATACACTGAAAAAAATTGCTTTAGTAGAAGTGTAAAAGATTCGCAAAAAGCCAAATTTGTTATATTAAAATTTTTGGGAATTATTTTTACTAAACTATTAATTCACATAATTTCACGAGTTTTTAGGAGAGAGGGGAAAAGAAATGACATTGACACACAAACTTGATTTTTCATTTACTCAGAGTTGTACTTTTATAGAAGCAGAAGACGCAGATGGAAAATTGAAATTTTATGCACAATAGTGAATATTATAATTTGTTTTTAATAAAAAAATGAAAAATGTTGAAAATAAATAGAAAATTCCAAATTCACTCATATTTCTTGCTAACATTTATAAAAACGGTACACAGCCGAAAAAATCACATATAAAAAGTTCACACGTATCAACTTTCCCACCCTTGAAAAAGAGTTGCCGCCAGCATCAGAATAAAAATGATTAAATATTCAAGAAAAATTACATTTGATATCTTTAGCTTCTTATTTTTATTTATGTTTTCAATATCTATAAAATCACATCAAAAATTAAGCCCCTCCTAACACAAATATATAAATGTTTTGATACTGAACAGCTGTTTATAAATTACAAAGAGTTGATATTTATTGGATTGTAATATTGTAGACGCAAGATGTTACAAAAAAAAATTTCTACCAAATTGTTTGACAATCTGACCAAAAATCACTGGATTTTGTGAAGGAAAAAATCTTAAGACTTGTGACATAGTTTAAGAGGGGCTTTAATAGTATTTTCTATTTTTTTTTTTAAGTTTCATTCTTGTTGATTTTTTGTTATTGAGGTAAATTTTGTTGTTAAAAATACAAAACGAAATAAAATATTTTATATAAAAAAAAGTGTTGGATGTGCATTAACTGATCAAGGGTGAAATTAAAAATGTTGCATTTGGGTGAAAACCAATTACTTTGGAGATTTTTTTTGTAATATTTTTAAACCGAAATATAATTAGTTGCACAACATTAATATATCGTCACCTAGAAATGTTATCTTTAAAAATTTGGTTTTTTTTTATTCGGAAAAAAATTTTAATTACACATAAAAAAAGGAGTTGCCTGCCTCAGCGTCCATTGGACATTTTTGATGCGAGTTGGCAAAAAAAAGCTTAAAACAAAAAAAAAAAAAAAAATTTTTTTAAGTTTTCAAATTCAATTAAATATTACAAAAGAAGCATTTCCAAATTTTAAAGTAAATTAAGCTTTTCTTGAAAAGAGATTTTCTTTCAATACGCGTTCAGTTATTAGGCAAATTGCTGTATTCAAAACTACCCATGTGTTCTACACGTTGGTTTGGTTGTTTCCAGCCTGCATCTTGCTATCCAACGATTAGTATTTT
Source organism: Pollenia griseotomentosa (assembly GCA_963931875.1). Classification (NCBI taxonomy): domain Eukaryota; kingdom Metazoa; phylum Arthropoda; class Insecta; order Diptera; family Polleniidae; genus Pollenia; species Pollenia griseotomentosa. The sequence continues at coordinate 5,389,158 of OZ007560.1, forward strand.
TTCTTGCATTTAAATTTGATTGATTTCGAGAAAAACTTATAGTATGACATACTGGTTGTCATGCAGAGATTTAAAATTTCTTTAACATTTTCTAAAAATTCCAAAAAGAAGAACAGCCTTTATTGAAAATCGATAGCATTGTATTCCATGATTTGTTCCTAAAATGTTGTATTTCCATTTAATAGTTTTATTTAACAGTATTTGGTCTGCACTGTCTCTGTAACGTACCCAATTTCATAAAAAAAAACTTCTTATTTGCATAACGGTGGTAATTCTCGTGGGAAAAGATTTTCTTGTTGTTGTATACTTCCGTTTAGGTACACTTTGATTAATAGCGGTATTTATACATTCATTGAATGTTTCGACTAATGTATCGATTTGGTTAGTTTCTGTTATTGTGTTGGTAACTCTACTACCCAACAAACACGAAGTCAAACCTTTGATATGAAATGACTTTCCCCCGCATTCATAAACGATTATTAAATTTAACAAACGTTTATTAAGGCAAATTTTCATACAAATTTTGTTTTGTATACCTTTATTAAACTAAAAAAAATTTTTATTAATACAGGCATTTATCTTTTGACTTTAAACTAAATTCTCAAACTTTTTTCAAATGTTTGATTTCTACATTTAAATTCAAATTGATAATGATTTGAAAATAAACATTTGACATCAAATGTTTTATCAATTTGATGTCGAATTGGTATCAAATGTTAAATTCAAATCACAACTAAACTTGGCAATACTAAAGCGAAAAATAAATGTAAACATTAAAAATGGCGATTAAAGTTAAATTTTTACTTCGTGGTTAAATGTGTTTTACATGTAAACGATTTATTTCTTGTGAAAAATAAAAATTATTTGTGATTAATTACAATGATAAAGAATACGAATTAAAAAAAAAATAAAACGGGAAAGTGAAGAAATTATAACAGTCAATCCCACGATGTCACACGTTAACGTTCGCATAGAAAATTACATTTAAAACAAAAACAATTTCTAAAATTTGTTTTTGTTTTATATGTTATTTTCTATGCGAACGTTAACGTGCGACATCGTGGGATTGGCTGTAAAATTGTTGTATGTTCGCGGTGCTACAATCTTCAAAATAAAAGGGAGGCAAGTATTTCGTCTTTCCAAGAATTAGAGGACGGAAAGAACATTATTTCATCTTTAAGCTATGGTGCAGAATGTTTATCTTACAGTTTATTTAAATAAATAATGAATTTAAATTAAAAAAATAAAATATTTTTATTTATGTTCCACATTGTATTATAATCCATATTTGAAAACATTTGAGAATTACGTTTGAAAGCAAGTTAAAAATAAAGGCATTTTTCAATTTGAAAAAAATGTCCCCTTTTTGTTGAGAATGCTATGATTTTCAAATGATTTTTAATTCATTATCAAGCGTTTGTCATTTGAGAAAACGTTTGATTTCATTCATCATATCAAATTGAAATCAAACCTCCGTGTTTGTTGGGTACATCAATACTTCTTTTTATACAATGTTGAAGCAGTGTCCAATTTGCTTTATTAAAATTATAAGATAAATTGTGAATTACCTTAAAATTAGCATTTACTACCGATTTTATAGGCAACTGATCAGCGGAAAGGTCATTAATAACTTGAATTGTTGACATATTCTGGGTTATGGTTGTTAAGAAAAAATCTAACGTTGAAGATTTCCTGCTCGAACTTGAAGGTATGTATGTATGTATGTATGTATTGTATGTGTGGTCATGTGGATACAAAATTTGCATAAAATTTGTGAATTAAAGATAATGATTGTATTTTACCACTAAAAGTTGTGACTCAATAGCCAATAGAATTTTTGCGTAGCTTGAACAGAACTTTTCACGATTACAACAAAATCTTTGATGGTCACCACTACTATATTATGTTGGCCTTCAATCATATTGAAACTCTAACAACCATTTTATTATTAAAAAAGGCAAAATATGTTTGTACCAATTCGCCAAATTAACACAAATTAAAATTTTTCAAAAGTGGCGCAGATTTGTTTGTGTTTCAAAGACTGTCAAAACACTGAATTATTATTTTGTGCTTTAAAATGGGTTTTTTCTGTACCCGCACTTTTGTATAATTTTGTCTCTTTATGAGAGAAATTTATGCTTGCTCTCATTTGCACGAACTTTGCTATAATAGAATAGAAACAGAGCTATTATAAGATCTAAGTCAAAGTACGACGTAGTTACGCTTTGAAGTTTACGTCAGCTATTTTGTGCCTCTGTATGAAATATTATACGTTTTAATTTGACAAAGTCTCTACGTCGTACGCTACTACGTTCATTTGGTGCATTTAATATACATATGAAATTACAAAAAGGGTTGCCAGAGCGCACGCTATAAGCTCCTAGATATAAAGTAAATACACTACAACCCCTTTCTCCCGATGTATGTAAGGATACATCTTGGTTATATTTCACCTCTTGGTATAACATACTCGGCGAATAATAGTGCAGCTAATAACAGTTATTCAGCAAAAGCAAATTAGCAGATCTACTTTCTTGAGATCACGGCTGACCATAAACCCTTATCTGGAACTTCGATCCTGGACTTCTTCGCTAATCGCATTGTGGGGGCTTTGATTTATACATAAGTTCGCAGAAAGGGAAATCATAAAAATTAACTTAATAATGAGCAGATTTTTCCACCCATTGTGGGAAAGTTCGGCCTGTTGACGGATCTCCCTCAATACTATTGATAATCAACATAAACTGCTGTATTTAAAGGCTAGTGTACACTATTATACTTTGCATTAATACATGTCAATAACTCAAGTTATGGCTGACTTCCAAAACTTACTTATACAAAGTTTGTATACAGTTTTACTACTGTATTCTTACCAACTACATGCACAAAGTACCAAAACAATGCAACTATGTGCTTTGTTTATTTAAACGTTTTGAAATGTAAGTGATGCAATGCAAAATATTAATCTGCATTGTTGGAAATAAAATGTTAAATGTCACAAAGCATCAACTTTAAAACCGATGCTCTGATTGCTTTTTTGCTGCCGTACTAATACCTAACAGTGACGTTTTGGAAGGGTTTGCATTGTATATATATTGTACTTTGGCGTTATGAAACATAATTTGTTTTAATATAAAGCAATTAACGTTTTGGCAGTCAGCCTATATGAGAAAGTGTGATAGTGTATGCAATGTGTCATGAAAATGCAAGTATTACGAAAAACAATTTGACATTCCATACGACTTCATCGTTTTTTGAAATTTTTCAAAACAATAATACTTTTCATTTGATCAGGGATGCATTTTAACAAAAGCATGTTCATGTGTGAAAGTGTGACTACAAACTGTAATGTTACATTAGATTTTTTGGCAGTCGTAACAAAACTCATTAGATTTCTATCTCACAAAGTGTTATGAAATACGTAAGACTTGTGTGATAGTGTTAACTAGCCTTAAGCAGTGGAAGTTTAATAACTTCCGCTCCTAAAAGGGAAGCTTACACGATCACTCGTATCGTACGTATTTTGCCAAAAATGCATCTCTGATCTAAATATTGTTTGAAAACTTTCAAAATACAATAACAACTTATCATTAAAGGGTTGTATTTTCCTCAAAATACGTACGACTTGTTTGATCGTGTAAACTACCCTTAAGCAAGGAGTAAGTGAGTGTTACATGAAACATCATACATCATACAATAAGCCGACCAGACATGTACCCACGTTAGACACATTTGTTTTAATTGCAGTTGCGAAATTTTCCCACGGTTATCTCTTGTTTTTATTTCATTTCATTTCACACTCACTATTTTTATTTTACATACATATATCTAACATAAAGAGAAGTGCTGACACTTCTCTAATTCTCATTATAATATTGACTGTCATTATAAAAAAAAAAATTTAAACAAAATTTTAAAGAAGACTTACGCTTTTTTTATTTTTGCTTTCATTCCATTTAGAAGCCAGTTTGTGAATTTGATTAAATTTTTATTTAAAAAAAGGCAAAATAAAAAAAAAATTGATGTGGAAGAAAAAGAAGAAGATGACTAAGTTATTTTATTATAATTTTAACATGCTTTGACATTTAGTGCTCACAACAGTTAAATTAAATTAAAATTTATTTGTAACTTTTATAAAATTGAAATCGTACTACAAAATAAATTTAAATTTTTGTGTTGAACTTAATGCCATGATGACTAAAGCTTCGTACAGACGATGGTCAGATCTTACAATATTGTAAGCAGGCGTTGCCAACAGCAATATTTTTCTGACAATGGTGCGATTGTCAGATGCATTAATTTTGCACTTCTGCAAATACAAATGAGCTTACAATGTTAACACAGTTGTAAGACATTTTAGCCAATTTTAATGCAATTTAAGCAACGCTGATCTGACCATCGCACAATGGTCTCCAAGACCCATTTTTTTTGCCAAAATTCAAAACTGTTTTTCTTATATTTGTTGTTGGAATATTGTAGTAAACACCTCAGATAAACAAATAAAATAATTTGTTTTTGCAAACTTCAATTAACCGTTATTCTATGAAGTAAGGAAGTTCAATGCTTTAAGTGCAGTAATAAAGTGAAACTCGTGGTGTAGTTTTTTGTTTTATTTAAGTCACAGGTTACACGAAAATAAGAAAACTTTTAAAATATATTAGTTATGGCAATTAATGACGATGGTAAGTATTAAAATTTTTAATAGTGAAATATAAAATAAAAGTTATGGTAATAAAAAAATAACAAAAAACTTTCATAACCTCAAAATCAGTCATTTAAGCTTTTAATAAGAAAAAATATATTATAAAACTTAAAAATTTCAAGTGATTTCAACGAACTAAAAATACACAAAGTTACAGTGATATTTAGTGCTTACAAATCATCAATAATTTTCTGCTAGTTTTTGCTTATTTTTAAGATATCAGTTTTTGTTTCAGGAAACTTTTGCTTTAAAAATTGTGATTTTCTCAGAGTTTGGCAGAGTGGAAGTAAAAATCAAGAAAAAACCGAACGTGATTTTAGTTATATTTTGGAAAAAATCGAAGAAACAAATATTTCGGTGTAGTGCGGGAGACTGGATGTGAAATGGCAGAAATCTTCAAGATCAATTGACCAATTTAATACAAAAAATGGCACCTGTCTTCAAAATAACTTTGTATTCAAAAAACGCGCATATATCAACGAAAGCGCTTAACATTTCCACCAGAAGTATTTGATTTATTAAGCTGCGAGGATCTTCCTGATATTTTAGCTCATGAAAAAAAATATAGATAGTGAAGAAAATTCAGACGATGAACCTGAAGAACAAAATGAAGAAGATAACTTAATTTTGGAAAACGAATAATTTGAATAATTTACATATCGCTCATTTGCTGCAAGACCGGCATAGCTCAAAAGAATCAATTTTGAGATAAACGCGTTTAAAGTTTTTGATTTGCTGTAATCACTTAGAAAAAATAACGATACATTATCTTCAAAAGGGGAAAGTATAAAAGATATACATAAAGATGCATTTTATACACAATATAAAGAAAAACATGGCGAACAATTCTGCATCACTAACTCCAAAATTGTGTTTTTTGATGTATGCCGGTCTTGCAGCAAATGAGCGATATGTGTTATCAGAATACCTCTTACCTTAATAACCACATGAACGTTTATTAAAAATCAAGTACAAATCCAAAATAAATCAATTCCCAATTTTCAGTCCCTGCTTGATTTTTACTTGAATTACACTTGAATAATAATTTTTAAATAAAATAACTAGATGATTTAATTTAAAAAAAATCATTATAATCAACAAAAAAGTACAAATAATATTATAATTAAACTATAGTTAAAAAAATTAAAAAAATGAAGTAAATAAAATGTTCCTTTGGCTCTAGATGGGCTAAAAAATTGATCTAAATTATTAAAAACTTAATAAAATGTATGCTTTTTTGTTATTAATTGTGTCTCTTAATTGAATGCATGTACATATATAAGTGAATATTTTAGTTTTGGCCAAAAAATGTGGTTTGCCAGACAAATGTGCATCGTCTGTACGAAGCTTCACACATCGACCGTGGAAATCAAACAGAAAAATTACAAATCTGCTGCAGTGTTTTAAAATTCGGCTTTGAAAATGCATAAGTGTCCAGATTATGAAACAATAGTTTAGCAATTTTTGTATTTTCATCTTGTCTATCCTCTTCATCTCTTTATATTTTATATTTTATATATTAATACAAATACACCTAAATTTAAATTGAAAATGCTATAAATACATTTTTTAATTTTAATTGTGAACGCATCCTTCCATTGAATTAAAACACACAGAAAAAAATACCAATGTAAAATTAACATGGAAAAATGTTGATTGAAAATCATAGTAATTTTCTGCAAAAGTATGCCCTTTATTTAAATTTATCATTATTTCATATTAATTTTAAATAAAATAACCTTACATCACGTTTATTAATTATTATTCACTATTAAAATAAAAAAAAATATATTAAAATATAAATAAATATGGATTCAATATTGAATCCATAAAAACCTGTTTTATATTAAAATCAAAAGTTTATCTTGTTAAATTAACATGCATACAAACTTAAGTATGTACATTTTTTATTTTCATTTTTAAAATATGTTATAAAAAGAAGACAATTCCCGTATTCTTTTAATTAAAATTATTTAGTTAAATAATACATCAAGTTTTCAAAGTAGAATGATGACGAAAACCATATTGGGCGATTCTGCTGATGCTTCTGTTATCAAAGGAGAATACAAAATAAGTGAAACATGTGTTACAGGGGTAAGTGTTTTGAATTCTTCTTAAATAAATGCATATGTTGTCTCTGAAGCTTCTTCACACTATTATAACACACTCAAACCAATTTGATTCTACATGAAATTCACGTTGTTTCAACTTGAAATAACTTTCATTCAACGTGATTCGGATTGTTATTTCAATATAAATTACATTTTGCTCTAACTTTACTGCAATGTTAAATTAACATGAATTAAAGTTATTTTTAAAGGAAAAAATGTTGTTTTTGCACAGTCTTCCTGTTTTTTTACAAATAAATAACAACAAAAAACATTTTAAAAGCAAAACAAAGTTTATTTGGATGTTTTATTTTTCTTTTATTTTTAAAATAAAATGTTGCGTTAATTTTTATATTGCCAGGGTATTTCACAAGAAAAGGAACTTCTTCCAAAATTAGCTCCTGAGTATTACGTTCTCCACAAGTAATCAATCAAAAGTTCTAAATGGTACTCCAGCAGTAATTTATCTAAAGGCCATTATACACTATCATACAAGTCTTATGTAGGGATTTAAACGAAAATGCATCTCTGATCTTATTCTTGTTTCATTGTATTTTCCTCAAAATACGTAAGACTTGTGCAATTGTGTAAAGTACCCTTAATATGCAAACCTGCTAACTCCCTTTCAATACATTTTACAGGAGAGACAAAAAACTTTTTATATTTCATATTTGCAGCTTGAGAGGAAACCAAAAAATATAGTTGGTTTTACTGCTAAGCTGGTCGACGAGGTGTATCCTTCTCTACCACACGGCATCAAAATCTCAATTTACTTAAAAAGTGGATTAAGCAGGTTTGCATATTAAGCCGACTGTATGTTACTCCAGCAGATAAATTAAAATTGTATTTCGTTCTCTACCAGTTAAAAGTATTAAATAGAGTGTAGTTTTTAGGCGTATAGAATTTCCAACAGGAAAACGTGCAAAAGTCAGACGATCTGGTAGCCCTTAAAGGATAATGACAATGACACGCGGAGCTACTTTCCCGCCCAGAGCAGTCTTACGAATGTTTTTAGGTTTTAGCTTTGAACAGGAAATTATATGCAGACTTTAAGTTTTTTTACAACAAAATACATACACACATACATTTCTATTTCTCTTTTCGGTTTTTTTACAAAATTTTCTTTAGCACATTTTCTTTTGTCATGTTTTTCAAAGTTATTTTTATTCTTTTTTTTATGGTTCATTGTCATTACCAAGTCAAAAGAAGAATAATGCCACTTTTTTGCACCTTTTTGTTAAATATTTCGATTGAATAAAATTGTTTACAAATACCTTTAAACAGGCTAAAACAGGAACAATATAAAAATAGAATAAAATCCTTGTGACTTTTTTAAACTTTGAATGACAAGCCATTTTTATTGTTAAAAATTAAATAGAGTTTTTGCAAATATAAAAGACAACATTTTTCAATTACGTATTTGAATTCAAAAGAACTAATTACTTTCAAAAAAGAAACGTTTTTTTCTTAATTACATAAGTATGTACTTCACGAAGACAGAACAACAACATTAAAAGGACATCTTTGGTTGAGAATTGTTGTAATATTTTAGTAGAAATTAAATTCGTATTGGGGTAAAGTATAGGTACCGACGCAGCTCCAAATAAAAAACAAAGTACCTAGGGGGATAGAAAATTGAAAAATAAGAAGAAAAAATTAAATAAAAATATTGGCGCAAACGCTTAGTTTTCGAGTTATTGACGTTTTTAGTTTTCATAGAAATATGTGATTTGGCTGAAGTGCAGCTTAAAAGGCTAAGAAAAAAATATGCCACCCGATTCAGAATAAAAAAGGAAAAAAACCAAAATTCAAATTTAAGGGAGCTGAGGCCCGTGGGGCCCTTTGGATCAAAAAAATTGTATCCAAAAATGGTGGAAAAAAGGCCAAAATATAGTAAATTATTCTTACAAAGTAGTGTTGAACATACAGCCTTATTTAAATTGGGTTCATGTACCCGAAACTTAAAACCCGAATCTCTAACTTAAGCTTAAATGCAAGTACGACTCGTATTAAAAGTAAGTGGAAGAAACAAACTTTAACTTAGTACAAGTTTTCGACTAGGATTGTATGGACGGTAGGTGTTTCCGATTTGGATGATATTTAATTTTGTTTAAGTCAATATAATGCTTGGTGCCAAATTTTAATGAGCTACACTCATAAAATTATTACAGTAACTGATTGTGGGTTATTAAATTCGTTTTTCGTACTGTTAAAACTAAATAAAAATATAAATTTTTTACGAATTACTTTATTTTTTAACATTTATGTTTGTTATTAAAAAATAAACTACTCAGCGACGTCAGCAGTCGTCGATGGCTGCGAGTGTAAAACGGCAAATCCATCTGAGGAGATCGAGTGGTTGCGATCGAAACATGTCATGGTAACCTGCCGGTCTGGGTTCGAGCCCCGGCCACGGTCAAGAATGAAAGATTATCAATAACAATTTTAATTAATTTTCATGTTGTAAAATTCCTTTCTTCATAAAAAATAATTTAATGAAAATTAAATTTAATGAACTTAAGCCTAATTAAAAATATTAAAAATTTGGATTAAAAATAAACTACTATAAAATATAAAATATGTTTTTCCGTTTTTATTTATTGTTAATTGTTATGTAGTTTGATGGTTAAAATACATATCGTTAGCTAAAATGCAAAAAGACGTAACTAACAAAAAATTCAAAATCGACTTTTTGATTGATTAGTATGAATGCCATTCAACTACATGTCTTGGCAAAATTTTACACTTCTAGCAATAAAAATGACTTAATTATTAAGAAAAAACAAAGGGACGTAACTACAAGCATGTTTATTTAACTAATGTAAAACGACGTACTTATACATTTTTTTCTCATAAAATATGATGAAATGGCTTTCTTTGAAAATCGTTGAAGAATTCAATGGACTTCTTATCAAAACATGTTTTTCTGACTTGTTCATAGTTTTCATTCTACAAAGTTCTTTGCTTCTCCTGTAAAATTTGTTAGTTACGCCTTTTTGCATTTTAGCTAACGATATACAAATACTCTTTAAAAGTAACAACTATTAAATTTTACGGAATATACTCTTTAATAAACAAGAAATTTAAAAATTAATGTAAAATTTATTTATTTTAATGATACGTTTTTTAAATAAATTTTTTGTATATATATCTATTTTATTATTTTTGTTATTATATATTTTTTTTTTTTGCACAAAAATGTATAGGGCGCTTAGCGCTGTCGAAGAGTCGAATTTATTCTATATAGCAGCTTCTTGAACCTAAGTTTAAATTCTTCTTCCTCCTTTTTTCCGAAACTTTAAGTTTAGCCCAAAACCAATTTATACTGCGCTACCACAGTTATGTAATTTACATAAGCGGACACCAGGTTTTGGTGCAAATGGTCTTGCTTAAGATCGAATACAAAACATAGAAGCTCTTTGTTAATGGATTTAGCAAGAGCGCAATGATTCGCTATGGTGTCATACATTTTATATTTTTAAAGGGCTATTTTTAAGTTTAACGAACATTTTGACGTAACATTCTTACAATAACCATCTCTAAAGTGATGTTAACACTACAATAATGCTTCTTTGAAATCTCTATCACTGGAAGAACTTTAATTCGATCCTGGTCTTAAGCTAAGATCCCACTATCGGGGCAATGTACCAATTTTTGTCGTATTTCATTCGCCGATAGTGTTATCGGTCAAAACTTTTAAATATGCGACAATCTGTGCCGAAATTGTGCTGACTGTGGACAATCAAAATTAACCTTGATGCGCCGAAAATGTGAACACTCTTTTGCACATTGTTGAGCAATAAAATTGTTTAATATGTACTGATTTTTATCGGCCACTTGTGCGCCGATCACAGTCGCCAATCAGCGCCGATACAAGGGATGGCGAAACAAAATTTTTAAATTGCACCAACTGGCTACTAAAATTTTACTTTATTGAGCATAATTGTATCAAAATTACATTTGTTTTATATATTATTTATGTATTAAAACTTTAAATAGCACATTTGTACTGTTAAATGAAAGAAAACAATTCGCTTTAACCAAAACATTGCAGTTGTATCGATGTTGCCATCCCTGGTTTGTAAAAATCTATTTACAAAACAACAATTACAAAAAAAGAACAAGTGCAGTAAGTTTGAATAAAATTGAATACATCTTTTATTTTATATTAATATTTTTTTTTAAATTGTTAGGAAACATAATGGAATATTCAGACGGAGAATTTGGCGAATTTTTAAAGTAAAATTATGTCTGCCAACAAGCAAATAAACAAAAACATATGATTTAATTTGCCTAAATTGCACGATAGTGTGACCGCATTGTACCGATTATTGTCGCAATTGAGTTTTGGCCGATATGAACCGAAAAAAATTGTCACAGATTGTGCTATTTGATCCGATTGTGGGATCTTAGCTTTAGAAATGAGCAAATTACAAAAAAAGAGAATTATCTCTGTTATTGAACAAATCGTTTATTTGTTTCGAAGCAACGTCTTTTATCTACTAGAAATGTTAAGTAAATCAAAATTTGAATACAAGTTTCTTTTTACTCGCTTGAACTCTATCTCAAAGAATTCTTTTCATTTTCCAACTTCGTACACTTCGATGTTGAACTTAAGCTTTTAAGATCTCGTTGCTCTTACGTAACGTTTACGTTGCAGATCAGCTGTTCCGTTTTCCTTATCAACTTTATGTTTTAACGGTTACTCTTACGTTAACGTGATGTTGCACTGCAAATCAACCTTTTGAAATTAATAGTGTTCTCCGTTTATATGTACATATTAGATGTCAAAGAATTTTATCTTGGTTTATATTTATTGGTAGATCAAACATTTTATCGAAGTACACAACGCTTCCATTTTTTTTTTAGTTTTAAACTAAACGCCCAAGTTTTTTATAAATATTGACAATTTTCGTTTAACATATTTCAATTCCATTTAACACTTTAAGAAATTTTAAGCAGGGTTTAAAAAACTACAGTCAAAATGAAAAAATTGCTTTTTCTTCCACTTTTTGATTTTTCATTGAACAAAAATAAACCGTTGCTTTTACTTCTGACTCATTAAATGACAACAGTCGCAGTGAAGGCAAAAGCAAAAAACGAAATGTTGTACACAACAAAGAACATTGGCAGTCGTCATGTTAGAAAGTGTTTGGTTTGACAGATTGAAACTTTTAATAAATCCCGAAGTTAACGAAGATGGGACGTTGTGTTCATTGTATATATATGAAAGCGATGATGTTATTTACAGTTTTATTTAATTTCAAAAAATTAAAAAGATTTGTTAAGCTTAAAAATAATAAATATGTACTTATGTACATATTTATGTTTTTATGAACGCATGTATTATTAAAAAAAATATGGAAAATAAAAACACAAACACAACGTCCCATCTTCGATAACTACGGGATTTTTTAAAAGTTTTGGTCTGTCAAACCAAACACTTCCGAACATGTCGACTGCCGATGTTCTTTGTCGTGTACAACATTTCGTGTTTTGCTTTTGCCTTCACTGCGACTGTGTTCATTTAATGAATCAGAAGTAAAGCCAACAGTTTATTTTTGTCCAATGACAAATGAAGATGTCGAAGTTACAGCATAATCTTATGACTTTTACTATCTCAACTGCAGCTTTTTAAACGCTGATTTTAAGCAACTTCCAAGTATTCAAGTGGGACGCAACGTTTACGTGTCCGCAACATTTTCGAATGAGTAAGGCGGCCTTAAAACTTTTAAAATCACTAACGATCGCACTATTATACGCAGCGCGAGCACTCCTGTGTTTTTTTTTTTTTTTTTTTTTTTTTTTTTTTTTTTTTGACATGTTCAGAACAAGTCTTACTCTTGTCTAAAATTTTGAATAAACTTGAGTTTCTTCATTTATGAGTAGGGCCCAGACTTTAATGCAGCTTAAATCTCATTTTATGCGCATCACAATGTAATAAAAAAAGAAAAATATGCGCTAAAAATTTAAAAATATGCACTTAAATTTTTTTTAACACATTTATGAGTGATAAAAAAAAAAAACATAAAAAATGACAAGGAAAAACAAAAATAACATAAAAAAACGTAAAAATTCAGTCTCATAAAAGGAAGTAAAGCACAATAACCACAGAAGTAGAAGTTAAAATAAAGTAAAACAAAATAATATAAAGAAAACCAAAAAGTAATACAATCGTGTAAATTAAGCCACTTGTTACATGGTGTTCAGAAGTGCGATTCTCTATTCAATTTAACATAATTTACATTGTTAAAAATATTTAACAGAAAAGTTAGCGTAAATTTTATTCAGTAACTTTTTAACAATAACGTTTACTGCTATGTTTTATCTTAACGTCAGGTATTTAAGTTATCTTAACGGCAAAATATTTTTCATTGTTTATTTTTAAATTCATAGTTATTTTTCCAAAAAAAAAAAAAAAAAAACAACCAAACAAAAATTTTGGCAAATAAAAGCCACATTAACATTTTTTAAATTCAGGTTATTTACATACATTTTGCAAAAATAATATTAAATATTTTTTTTTTTTCAAAGTTATTTACGGGAATACAAAATTTATCATTAATACGATTTCTGTATGACGTGCTAAATTCCCAATTTTCCATATTTGATAAATACACTGAAATTTATTGTTGAGGGAAAGCTAGCTTCTATGCGCATTTCACTGGTTGCTTAGGCCAGCTCATCAGGAAACCTTTTCCTAAGATTTTAGAAAAGCTAAAAATATTATACAAATAAAACCCTAAAGCGAATAAGAATTTTAATCGCTTTAGGGTTTTAGGGTTTTATTTTTATAATATTTTTAGCTTTTCTAAAATCTTAGGAAAAGGTTTCCTGATGAGCTGGCCTAAGCAACCAGTGAAATGCGCATAGAAGCTAGCTTTCCCTCAACAATAAATTTCAGTGTATTTATCAAATATGGAAAATTGGGAATTTAGCACGTCATACAGAAATCGTATTAATGATAAATTTTGTATTCCCGTAAATAACTTTGATAATATACTCGCATGTGCCCGTGCGGAAAACTGAATTGGCAAATTGGTTTTTTTGTTGTTTTCTTACGAAGACAATAGAATGAAACAATTTGTTTTTTAATTTTGTTCTTTCTTTTTACCCACTTATAACTACAATTCGAGTCGGAAAGAACCCAACCAATTGTAGAGGGATGTAAGAAAAGATAAACTCACTGTTTATTGTTGGTGTTTTGTTTAAGCTTTGATATTGTTACTTACAAGTAAGACTTTGAGTGTTTAAAATTCTTATTCGCTTTAGGGTTTTATTTGTATAATATTTTTAGCTTTTCTAAAATCTTAGGAAAAGGTTTCCTGATGAGCTGGCCTAAGCAACCAGTGAAATGCGCATAGAAGCTAGCTTTCCCTCAACAATAAATTTCAGTGTATTTATCAAATATGGAAAATTGGGAATTTAGCACGTCATACAGAAATCGTATTTTTTTTTTTTTTTGGGAATTTATGAAAATCATTAAAAATATTACTTTTTAGATGCAGCTTATGGAAATAACTAATAGTGTTTTCTTTTCTACTCAAAAAATAAGTAGTAGACTTTCCAATCATGCCGCTGTTAGCAAATTTTTGCGAATTTCCGCTAATTTACTAATATTTACCGAATTTTTGCCATCCTTATAGTTTTGGCGATTTTAAATCAATTTTATGGTTTGTTCGAAGTATTACACAATTTCGCGAATTTTTGCATATTTTTTTTTTTTTTTTTTTTTTTGTTATTTTCCGAAATTTTGTTTTTTTTAAGCGATTTAGCGATTTCAAATAAATTTTAGTGATTTTCTCCAAGCTTGCAATTTTTCGCGAATTATAGCCACTGATTCTTTCTGATAGTTTTCTGATTCTTTACAGCTTTAGCGATTTTTAATAAATAGTAGACTTTGCCATCATGCCGCTGTTAACAAATTTTTCCCTAATTTAGCAATTTTTACCGAATTTTTGCCATATCTTATAGTTTTAGTGACTTCAAATCAATTTTATTTGTTTGTTCGAAATGTTAAAAAAATTTCGCAAATTTTCCGACCACTTGCATTTTTAAGCGATTTAGCGATTTCAAATAAATTTTACGTTTTTGACAAAATTACACAGTGCAACACGAAAAAAAATAACCATATACGGACACCACTACGGGATAAAAGACCAAAGACCTGTTTTGCCCAAAGTCATGCACTTTTCTTTGGGGCCTCGGTGTCAATTTTGCAAAAAAGCGATCATTTTCTCCGGCTCATATCTTGCAAACCGCTCGGAAATTTGATTTACCCTCTGAGACAAAGTTGTATCTCTTGCCATAAAGAATAACAATTGTGGACATAAAAAATCAAAAAAACTTCATCTTGAAGATCAAAATCGCAAAAAACTTTAAAAACTTCGATTTTTTTAACTTTTTCCCCCTGTTTAGGTCCATAGTTTGCAAACCGTTCAAAATTAAAGGAAACAATAATATACAAAAATGTACCTAAGATCTCAATTAACAAATTTTTAAAACATATAAACTTCCTAGAAATGATTCTTAGCACCGTTTAGGTAGCCGCAAAAGTTAAAATTTCCCGAAAATTCTATTTGAAAAAAAAAACAAATGAAATTAAAAAATGTTCGGGAAATTTTTAACTTTTGCGGCTACCTATGCGCTGGATCGATTTATTTAAAGTTTTGACTATATGTATAATTTTTCGAAATTTTTAGTGGAAGTGGCACCTCCTATACAAAGTTAGCACTTATTTTGAGCCTTCTTTAAAAAGAGCTCTTACAAGTAAAACTTTTAAAATCTTGCTATGCATTATGGTATCAATGTGCAAAATTGAGCTGAATTATGCAGAAGGTCTTTTATATATAGATGCTTTTTGCCCGGTGGAAATATAATCATTTTAAACGGGATGGGATCGGAAGGGCCTTTGACCTTATCGTTTATCTAGAAAAGTGTTTCAGTTAGACCTATGAAGCATTACAAATAGCAGATAATGGCCATCTACTATTCAAAGTATATACTAGGTTGGGCCAAAAAACATTTTTCTCGTGTCAACTTCAAATAGCGTAAATATGTTATATTTTTGTCAGCAAAATATTATTAATTTATTTTATGTGAAGGAGCCTTGACCTTCAATTTTGTTAAATTTTGAAAATAATAACAATAGCATTGTATGCAGAAAAGCATATTACTGTATTCTTACGACTTAAGTTTGTGAAAATATTGTCAAAAGCATCCATGACTCAATGCGATAAAAAATCAAGAGAAGGTTTAATATAGACCAAAACTTGAATCAAGACCAGAGATACCCAGATATGACAGCGAACAAGATTTTGTGGCCAAAAAATGATTTTTTGCATTATGTTGTATAAAAATCAAAGTTTTATTTTTTTGTTAAGTTTAATTAAAAATGTTTTCAGTTTTTATTGATAAAAATTCATAGTAATTAAAATATTAACATTTAAAAAATGGCTTTTTTCAAAAATACTTAATTCTTAGGAGCTCAGGCGCGAGCTCAAGAAGTGATTTTTTTACTTTTTTTTTTAGCAATTTTTATTTATATATACAATATGCAAAAAAAATATGCGATATCATCAATATATGCAAAAATATGCATTCAAAGCAAAATATGCACTAGCAAATCGATGTCATTTTACTGCAAATACCTTGATTCGCAAAGATATTTGCCATATGGTGATGTCAGACTGACGGTAACAAATATGCATTTGCATTAAAATCCTAGCCTTATTTATGAGAATATGATATAAAATACTTTCGAAATTCATATTTCTCCTACGTTTTTAATCAAATATTTTAGTTAAGACAAGATAGTTTTGCGTACATACAATTATTTAACACAATATATAAAGCTTTTTTTTATTAAAACTTTCTATGAATCATTTTATTATGTGAAGCTTTGATAAACTTCATTTCTATAAACATGAAGGTGTGTCCAAAGTTATTGTACCAGTAAATTAAATCGTCAATTGTGCATGGTCCCTTTGTCTAAAAGTTCCTCCGTTCGTAATTTAATACTCGTAGCAAAAAAAAAAAAAAAACAAAAAACAAACGCACTCATTTTAGTTTCTATGGTTTATTTATTTTCACCAAAATGAAGTTGATTAAATTGGGTTTCTATATGCATGTGAAAACATTTAAATTCTACTTCATTATTTCCAGTGAAAAACGGTGGTCGAAAATATTCCCTTAATAAGTAAATGTGTTTACATTAAACCTTTTACTTGCTTCCATTCATCGCTTACAACGACATGTGCAAACTGTTGGAGAAATAAAATAAATTCATGAAACGAAAACCCATTTTCATTAAATTAAAATAAAAAAGAAGAAAAAAAACGTACAAAATCTGATAAATTGCTCATGTACCGTTATATCAGTTTATGTCACACATCTGTTAGGGAAAGTAACACATTTTCATCATCATCATCCTATCAGCATCATCAGGAGCAGCAGCAACATTGCCAGTTGGTAAGAGAGTAAAAACTTTGACATAATAGGCGCACAAATTATGCAGGCTTTTATAAAAAATAAAATAAATTTTTACTTTGATCTTGAATGAAATACATAAATAAATCGTTCGTTATTAGGACGGCACACAATCGTCGAAAACATAAAACTCTTTGAATCATTTTTGCTTTAGGGTTGTGAGTTCTGTAAGGTCATAAAGAAGGCCCCGCTTAAACTTGTTGAGGAGCCGGAATTATCTAATTACTAGTGCTATAGTTAATCCAGCAGCTTCTGTTGAATAGCAGCAGCATCACCACAGTTCTAACTCTCCCACAAGGGTAAAAAATCAGTCTTCCGTGTGGAAGAGTCCTCTCCCTGCGATTTAAGTATAAACCACAGCTACAAAGGCTCCCACAAAATATCTCTTCACAGAAGGGCAAAAGTTCCGCTTGACAATTTTCCTGAAACGGAAAGCATTTCTGTATCGGGGGCTATTGTCTCCCGCTGCATACCATGCATACCACTGATCGCCCTCTGAAACTGTCATGCTCCACTACCCCGCTATCACGACTATGAGAATAAGGACGACTATAAAACGGAAAAGATACATCTTCCAATACCTCCCGATGCTTTCTCTATGAACGCGTATTTAACGTTGCCAGCCAGTTGTGATCAATTTGTCACCGGGAGGTTGAAATAGCAAAAGGTGAAATATCTTTATGTTGATCCCTCCACCTCCCGGAAAAGAAATTTTAGAAACAGGAGCAAAGCTTGATTGATCACTTACCACTTGCCTATACTTAATTGTTGTAAGATGTTTTAGTGTTGAAATAAAATTAAATAGTGCCAAATTTTAAAATGTTAAAAATGTTTTTCTCAGAAAAATGGTTGTATGAGAGCTACGCTTCACCAAAAATTAGCTAAAAGGATTTTGTTTGAACCAATTTAAGCATAAATACCTATATGTATACAAGATTTATGAGTAGTAGAGTGTTATTTCGGTGCTGATAAGTGCAGAGTCTAGGTGTAGTAATGGTCCGGCTTTCACTATTTTTAATAGGTCTCATCCTTTGGCAATAAAAAAAAAAATTTTTTAGAATTATAATTTTTTTTTAAATAAAATTAAATATCAAAGTATAGTATTACTTTTTAATGCCGGCTCAAACCCACAACTCCCCTTCACACATCCGTGCTGTAGGATCTATTTATTTATTAAAGGAAATTATTTATTTATTAAGTTTAACTACAGCTTGCCTTCACTCTTGGAGGAAAACACCTGCTCCGGATGGGCATTCGTATGAGAAAACTGGTTTGATTTCACCGAATTTCAATAATAAAAAAGATATATTAAATTTTTTACAACATCGTACGTGGACACTCCCACAGAAATGTCACGTTACGCCACCATTTAATTAACCTTGTATTTTAGACCCATGTTGCTCAAATTTTGCTCTTTACACCAAAATACAAAAATATTAAATATTAAGGGTAATCACAATGGTCATTGTGCAAATTTGCAATTTGTAATTTTGAGTGCATATTATGATTGATCGTGAGCACACCAATTTTATTTTTTGTGCAAATGTGCTATTTTTCTAAAAATTTATTCTGGCAACACAAAAAACTTCTGACAGCACTGTTAAAAATCTGCATTTGTTTACAATTATATACAAGCAAAATAAAATTAATTTTTTCTTTTTAAATTATTTTAATTTAATTCTCTATTTTATATTAAAACCCACGACAATGTTCAATTTATAAGTTTCCTTAAAAAACAATATGGCGCTTTATATGTCAAACGTTTTTGTTTACATTTGTTTGCAACTGAGCAAATATGCACTACTAATTTTGCTCATGGTTTTTTGTGCAAATTGCAAATACGTACATTTTGTTGTTGTTTTGTGCAAATGTGTGTATTTTTGCACGCATTTGCGTCGTTTGCACACTTTGCACTACCCATCGTGATTTCCCTTATTATGTAGTTTCTTTTTTGAGTAACAATTTTTTTTTTTGGCGTAACGTGACTTTTCTGTGGAAATACCCATATAGGTAAAACCATATGAAGCAAGTAGAGTGCTATTCTCCGAATCTTTTAAATCCTTCACCTGTATTTTAATGCAGCCTCTAAAACCCTTCACCAACTAACACATATTTTGAAACAGAACTAAAACCAAATAAAAAATTTCTTCTATTACTCCAATATTTAAGTCTGGAAATAAATGTGATGTAAAAAATTATAGGCCAATATCTAAACTGTCTACTGTTTCTAAAATATTTGAACATGCAATAATTAAAAAATTATATTTCTTTGTTAGTCCTATAATAATTAAGGAGCAACATGGTTTTTTGCATGGTCGTTCTACCACTTCAAACTTAGCAGTTTTTACGCAGTATTGCATTTCAAGTTTTGGGTTAGGATTTCAGGTAGATACTATATATACTGACTATTCGAAAGCTTTTGATAGAATATCTCACAATATTCTTCTTGCTAAATTAGATAAAATTGGTATACATTCAAATTTTTTGAATTGGATAAGATCATATTTGCATAATCGTACTTGCTATGTAAATATTGATGATTGCTTTTCCCTCCCATATATTGCGACTTCAGGTGTTCCTCAAGGTAGCATATTAGGTCCTTTACTTTTTAGTATTTATATAAATGATATATCTTCATACTTTAATTGTTGTAAATTTTTACTTTATGCTGATGATTTAAAAATCTTTTATCAAATAAAAAATATTAATGATGCTTTATACTACATTTACACCTACGCAAAATCCAGTACTTACGAGATTTCGAGCCAAATCTAGTTGTTTTTGACTAGATTTCCCATACAAAACAAAATCCACTTCGTGACTAGATTTCGACGAAATCTACTCAAAATCTAGTAGTACTTAATGATGCAACTATGGTTTTTTCAATATAGCACTAAAAAATACTTCCCTGCACAAGAAAAAATGACATTTAAAAAACAAAACCAAAACAAAAGTTGTTACAAAAAAATTAAAAAGTTTTATAAAAATTGTAAAAAAATAAATAGAAGAATAATATTGATAAAATAAATATCGTTGATTATTAATAAAGGTAATGCAAATTGTTTAATGTATATTTCTTTTTGTGTTTGTATGTGTAGCGAAAAAACTTTTAGTCAGCTGTTTTGTTATAAAAACCAAATCTCGCTAATGTCAAAATGGTATAATGTAAACGCACTAGATTTGGAAGAAGTTTTAAATCAAATCTACAAGATTTCGGCCTAATGTAAATGTAGTATTAGAGTTGCAAAAAAGTATTAATGAATTAGTGTTATGGTCGGATCGTAACTACTTACAATTAAATATTGAAAAGTGTTTTTTATACGTTTTCATAAATTGAAATACTCAATAGTCTTTGATTATTCTATCAATTCAATATATCTAAATAGAGTTGATGATATAATGGACCTACTTTTATTAAGCATTTGAATTATATAATTTCCAAATCGTACTCACTCTTGGCTTTTATTAAAAGAAATAGTAAGGAATTTCATAATATATACACGCGTAAAATTTTATATATTTCATATGTGAGGTCAGTCCTTGAATATGCTTCAATTATATGGAGTCCATGTTATTTTGTTCACATAAATCGTTTGGAAAGAGTTCAACGAAAGTTTACAAAATTTGCTCTTTCTTTTAATAATAGTTCGCGCAATCCATTACCATCGTATATTATTCGTTGTAATATACTAGAAATTAAATCTCTTGAAAGTAGAAGATCAATGCAATCAATAGTTTTCTTATATGATATAATTAATTACAACATCATTTGTTCTGATTTGCTGTCCTGCATTAATATTAATGTTCCTTCTAGGACCTTAAGATTTCATGATTATTTTTATATTGGCTTACATAGAACTAATTGTTCTTTAAATGAGCCATTAGTTAAATGTCAAAATTTATATAATAAATTGAACGGTAAACATATTTTAGATTTTAGTTTTTCGAAAGTTATGTTCAAATTATATTTTTAAAAAATTTAATATAAGCACGTCAAATAATATTTTTAGCGCATAGTCTGTAAGGATATTTTGTAAATCCAATAGACTTTAAGAAAATTAAATAAATAAATAAATAAAAATATGTTGAGTATATTTGTTCGCTTAAAACACATTTCTCTATTAAAGAGGCAAAACATGTATGAATTTGTTATGTGAAAGAAAGAGCAAAAAAGGTCTAAACGTTAAAACTAAAAAAACAACAGATAATTTTATGGCAAAATTTAGAAGAAATCGTAATTTTTTGGTCAAATCTAGTCATTTATGGACCAATGTGTGTGAATTTTAATATCAATGATTAACGAAGCATGTGTGAGATAAATATACAAAAACCTAGTCCCCTTTATTTTAACAGACAGACAGACGGACATCATTAAATCAGCTTCGCTACTCATAAGGACCCAGAATAATTTGTAGGGTATACCCGTATACTTACACCCGTATATAAGTTTGTCATTCCGTTTGTAATTTCTACAAAATTGATCTAGAACCCTTTCCACCTGCTTTGCAGTGTATAAAAACCGGACTGTGTAAATTTAAAATGACCTTAAATATACAGAGGGCGCAAGTAGAATTCTTGATCAAGGTGTGAAGTTGGCAAAGGCCGTCACTGTCTTCAACAACAGCTGTTTCACTTTTTTTACAAGTTTTCTTTATCTTATTTCTAATTAGAAATTTAACCGAACTGTTTTTTTACTTTTCAAAAAAACTGTTTCACCTAAATTTAAATTACCAAATCTTATACGTTTTTTTACCCTCCACCACCACTAGTGGTGAATGACGGTATACTAAGTTTGTCATTCCGTGTGAAACATTCTTATTATTATGTCAGACCCCAAGTGTATGCATTCTGGCTAGGGTATTCATTCAATCGGGCTCTTGCTTTAATCGGTTAATCGATCGATTAATTAATCGAGGTTTTGGTGTAATCGGTTAATTTTGTTATTGATCGGTTAACCGGTTAATAAGTTTTTTTTTTATAAATTAAGTAATTTCAATAAATACAAATTAAAAATTAATTATTATTTGGGGTTTATTAGTAAAAAAAACAATAACATAACAATTCTTGAACTAAAACGAGCAAACAAAAAAATAATTAATAAATAATTTATACATATTTTTTAATTAATACATGTTATGTATTTATTAAAAAATAAACTGTGATTTTATTTTATTATTTATTTCAGTAGTTAAAAGACATCCTATAAAATAATACTTTACGAAAATAATTGGTTTGAATGTTTAGAATTTAAGTGATTCTTTTCTTTAGTTTTGACTTAGAAAAAATTCTTACAATTATCGAAGAAGTTGGAGAAATTTAAAGCAACCCATAATACAGATTATCGTATTTATCCGTCCTTGTCCTGGATTTCTCTAAACATATAAAATCAGTCATTATGACATTAGAGTCCTGTTTTATTTTTTTTTTATGTTTAACAATTCAAATTGTTTCGATTAATTCTGTTGTTGTGTTACTTACATCCTGACAAAGCTCAGCACCGAACATTCTGCCAAAAAGTTTATTTCCGATTTCCTTAATTTCCGTTTTTGTACTATATTTTAAGAAGAAAATATATTGTATGAAAAAGTATTTTTAAGCTCAACTTTTTTGGTGCACTTTTGTAACTATTTTGGTGAGCTTTGGTACAGATAACACTGTAAAATTCTACATGGTTGCATTGTAGAATGCATTTAAAAAAGCGAGTTGCTTTGCAACTGACGTTTTGGAACTCGGCCATAATTAAAAACACAAAAAAATATGGTTTAATACTACAAAAAATTCAAAATTTTTGTTACATCGGTTAATCGACTGAAAATAACCGGTTTAATCGTTAATCGAAAAAAGCCAATTTTTAATTAACCGATCAGTTAAACGGGTAGTAATTAATCGGTTAACCGATTAACGGTTAACCGAATATCCTAATTTTGGCTCCTTGAGTAATACTTAGAGCGGGTTTTTTACTTAGAGTTTAAACCAGGATCAATAGTAAGATTTGTTAATCTTATAATAAAATTAATCTAGCCTTAATCCTCTTTAGCGTTTTTGAGTGATAGATTAAAGCTTTTAGCATTGCCACATGAATTTACAATACTTTTATGTATTACTATGGCAGTTAAAAACAAATGCCAAAAATTGTCATCAAATTACTGTTCTTAACGTGAAAAAGAAGAAGAAAAGGCGAGAATTTTGTATTTAGTTATTTAATATTATATATTTATAAATAAATGAAATCGAAAAAGAAGCAAAACAATCAAGCAATATTTTATCTTACGAGGTGGAATATTAATTAAAACTCTAAATAAAAAAAAAAAATTGTCATTAAATAAATAAAAAAAGATTTGGCCCTTTTGTTATTGCCCTTGGTCTAAAAATATTTGTGTTGTTTACATTTTCAAATATTTTTAAGCCTTTTTTAGTATTTAAAAAGTTCGTTTTATTAATTTTATACAAAAGTTTTATCTTATGTATTTTCATAAGTAATATTTCTTTTTATAAGCTGTTGGTACTTTTGAAAGTTTTGTCGCAAGTTTAAACCGCCAACTTAGGGCGTTTAAACTTGGAAACAAAATGAAATAATCGACTACCCAAAAACGAATTTCAAAGATTAGTTCTAATTTAATCGCTGATCTTTATGTCAAAAACTGGCTCTTAGTCGATTTAGCCATGTCCTTTTGTCTGTCCATCTGTCGCTCTGTTGAAAACACGCTCACTTTCATAAAGCTCAAAAGAAGAGAACAATGTTCAAGTTAAATTGCGTCTAGTTCTCCTAAGCAGTTTGGGGTTAAAATCCAGCAAAATCGGTTCAGTAGGATAAGAGTTATGAATTCAAATGTGGAACTAAAAAATTGACAATTTTGTTACAAAAACTCGCATAAATGATGGCTTAATGCACGGATTGATATAAGCACAAATTCGTTCAATATAACTAAAAATTCCACTTTAAAATTTCGTTAAATCGCCTATTCTCGGAAAATAGTAAAAAAGTAAGAAATAAAGCTGTTGTAATAAAATTTGTTACATAACAGTTTTATATGACTAGAAATCACACTGTTAAATTCCGTGGAGATCGGTCCATAATTTAGCATAGGTCCCATATAAAGCCCACTCCAGAAATATTCTAACTGCTGGTGGAGGGTATCAAAGATCCGGTACAGCCGAATATAGCACACTTCCTTGTTTTTAATGAATTCCTTTCCACTGTCACAGACATTCTACTCTTTTGTGGGTATAAAAGAATGTACGTTGAAAGTTTACAAATGAAGGAGCATAAATAAAACAAAAAAGGGTGTTATTTCCAGTGTACGTGTGCCCGTCTGTCCCTTTTTTTGAAATAGTGTTGCCATTAGTCATATGTATAAAAGTATAAAAACAAGAAGAGATTCATAAATATTAACATATTTTGAATTATAATGAGGCTGTTGGTAGAGATATGTTGGATTGAGTTGATTGGTAGGATGTTCAAAGAAAACTATTTTAGTTAAATAAATACAACTAAACATAGAAATTATTAATAGTTCTCGGAACATCGGAATATAAAATCTTATTTTTTTATGTTAAAAAAAAGTTTTTAAATCTTCTTTTTTGCTTTCATATCTAAAGAAATGTATTTATAAATAGAAAATACAGATTTAGAATAAGAATAAGAAAAGAACATATATAAATATGTGTTAATGAAAGCTTGTATAGAATATATTAAAAATAATTAATTTCAATTTAAGAAATACGCAGGACTTAAGCTTCGTTCACAATGGCAGCAACGTTTTGGCTTGGTGTTCACACTAAAGCAACGATTTTTTAAGCAACCACACACATTTTCAATTAAGAAAACGTTTCAAATTTTGAAGCTTGACTTATGAATTCTGTTCAAGGTGCCAATATTGTCAAAAAAAATGGGCGAAATTGGCCCACTGCAACGCCCACCTCTAATACAACTGCAAAAATTTATATCTGATATTATTCGCGTTGGATAATCCAAAAGCGGCGAGTATGCATGAGAATGTTTAAAATAAATAATAAAGAGGTTAATTTTTATTAATTTTAAATAAGAATATATTTCATATACGGGCATTTCCCCAGAATGGTCTACCAGGATGAAAAAATTAAATGTTGATAATCATCTTCTTTTATTGTTTATTATTAAAACAAAAGTTTATGTATTTATAAAATAATGGTTTCTTAGCATATCTCAGCTGTTTTGCTTGGGGAAATTGCGCTGGAAACAGGAAAATTTTATATTTTCTTATATTTTCTACTTCTAAAGACATTTTTATATACTTATTTTACATGCAAAAAATACGTTATGTTAGCACTCTTTCTTCAAAATCTCTCCATTACAATCAATTGTAAAAGGAGTATTAAGTATTAAGAAGTATTATTTTTGTTAAGGAAATTTGAAGATATTTATGGGAAAACGATGGTTATAATAATCAAAAAACATATGGAAAAATTAAGCCAATTAAACATAAGCCAATTAAACAAAAACCAAGAGAGATATTTTATTTTGTAAATACTGGATGGAGACCTACATTAATACACTTTTAAAATAAATAAATCACTTTTGAATATTCCGTTCCATTACACAGATTTTTAAATTTCACTACTGTCAGCCAAAGTTGACTTCTATTTTGCGTACGTTCGTGACCACATGTTTATAACTATCATTATGAAAATCTAAACTCGATGAAATCCATCTTTTGCACTAAACATAGAGCTTACCAAATGCTATCGAATCGCAAAAAAAAAAATGCTAGGAAAAGTTTTGTTTTCTATATTATTTGAACATCAAAAGCGTACGAACGTACGTTCGTGACCCCTGGAAATGCACATATAAAGGGTGGTTAAATTTCAAGGGCCGATGTTGATTTTGAATAAAACACAAACTATTTAGGAAATTATTGTAATTTTATTTTATTATGATATATTGGTATTACTCAATTATGTATGGAACAAAATATCGGCCAAATGGGCGCCGCGACCACGGCGGCACACCTCCATCCAATGGTCCAAATTTTCGATGACCCTGAGGCATAATGGAGGTTCTATGCCGTTAATGTGCCGAATTATCTCATCCTTTAGCTCTTGAATTGTTGCTGGCTTATCGACGTACACCTTTTCTTTCAAATAACCCCAAAGAAAAAAGTCCAACGGTGTCAAATCACATGATCTTGGCGGCCAATTGACATCGCCATTACGTGAGATAACACGGCCATTGAATTTGTTGCGCAAAAGAGCCATTGTTTCGTTAGCTGTGTGGCAAGTGGCACCGTCCTGCTAAAACCACATATCGTCCACATCCATAACTTCCAATTCGGGCCATAAAAAGTTCGTTATCATCTCACGATAGCGAACACCATTCACAGTAACTGCCTGACCGGCCTCATTTTGGAAAAGATACGGCCCGATGATGCCGCCAGCCCATAAACCGCACCAAACAGTCACTCTTTGTGGGTGCATTGGTTTTTCGACAATCACTCTTGGATTATTATTCGCCCAAATGCGGAAATTCTGCTTATCGACAAATCCACTGAGGTGAAAATGTGCCTCATCACTGAAAATGATTTTCTTCGAAATTTATCATCCATTTTCATAATAAGTCTGGATAACTTTAACACGTTGTTGGATTGTGTATCTCTCCATGGTTCAAATTGAGTAAGTCTGAAATAGAGAAATGTCAAATAAAATTCGGAAAAAAACTTGGCGTTTAGGTGTGGTTCACATTCAACATCGGCCCTTACAATTTAACCACCCTTTACATATAAATTAAAGTAAGAATAAAATGTTAAAAATGTGAGAATAAGAAGTACTGCTTATTTTTCCACAAATATGGTTTACGTAAGTCAAGCCTTCGATTTTCGGGTGTTTTTAGCCATATATTAAAAATTTTGTGGTATTTGGTATTATTACTTATTATTTGTTTCTTTTTTTGACTCGGTAAATCTTCGGCAGATAATTTTATATGTGCCTTAAAGTAGGTACGTCGGACGTTCGTTTAAAACTAATTTCGTGATGAAGCGTTATGAAGAAAAGAATTAATTGATTATAGAATTAAGTTTTTTTTTTTTTTAACTTAACGAAAAGGGTAATTGTTTAAATGAAATAACACTAATGCTGGGTACATACAGTGCAATCTACATCAATGCAATCTCAAAATATCAAAACGTTTTGATTTTGATGAAATCTCGAACGAATGAAAATGAATTTAATTTGCTAGATTGCGTAAATGCATTGCATAGTGTGCACCCAGCATAAAGAATTTTCCAGGTTCATCTTTTGATGCTCAACTCTTATGTTTTTAGGTGAGAGAAGAGAGAAGAAAGGGGGTTAGAACGGAGATGCCTGTACTCGGTCTGTACTAGGGTATTCATTCGGTTAACCGTTAATCGGTTAACCGATTAATTACTACCCGATTAACTGATCGGTTAATTTAAAATAAGCTTTTTTCGATTAACGATTAAACCGGTTAATTTCAGTCGATTAACCGAAGTAACATAATTTTAAATTTTTTGTAGTATTATCACATATTTTTTGTGTTTTTAATTATTTGTTTTGTCTTATATACAAAAGGTATGGGTTTAGAAAAATATATTTTCCTTCTAGCAATACATTCTTTAAATACAGTACAAAGTCAGGAAATACAGGAAAAGAACTGAGAAATTAGATAATCTGTATTATGGATTGCTTTCGAGATTTCCAACTTCAGCGATAAGTGAAAGAATTTTTTCCAAGTCGAGTTTTATCGAAACTAAAGAAAAGAATCTCTTAAATCCTAAAAATTTAAGCCAAATTATTTTTATAAAAGATTATTTTATAAGATCTCCTTAAACTTTTGAAAAATTTATCAATAAAATGATCTCATAGTTTATTTCTTATTAAATACATAACATATATATATTATAAAATATGAGGAGGTCCATAACAAAACGCAATCATTACACCATAAAATTTTTTTGGATAAACGACAAAATGTAATTTAAGTAAGTAGCACATAATTTTTTTAAAAAACAATTACTGAGGTCTACAAAAAATAATATTAATCACAAATTTATTATTTTATCTGATAGTTTGTTTTAAAGTTATTTAGATAGCAAATTGGGAATTATTGCGTTTTGGTCCTAATCATGGTATTAATTCATGTAATTATTGCGTTTTGTTATGGACCTCCTCAATTACCTTAACAAAAGCGAAAGGTATTAAATAAACAAAAATTCCTTACGTTTTACAGTTATCTAAGAGTTACCACCAGAGCATAATTTATTTATAAAGTTGACTTTTTTAAAATTTCTTGTAGCGATTTATTGCAAAGATGTGTAATTATTGCATTTTGCTTTTTTTTGTTTGTTTTGTTATAGTTTCTTTACTAATCAATTCCAAATAATAAATAATTTTTGCATTTTTATTAATTGAAATTACTTAATTTTAACAAAACTTTATTAATCGGTTAACCGATCAATAACAAAATTAACCGATTATAAACCGATTAAACCAAAACCTCGGTTAATTAATCGAGCGATTAACCGATTCAAGCAAAACACCGATTAAATGAATACCCTAGTCAGTACGCTTTGTGTTTTTATTCGTTGGTATATGCTAAACGATGGCTGCATGTAATTTTTTTCTTTTCTTTCTTTGATTCGCTGTTAAAAAAATTGTTATTGTTTTTAACCGAAAAAAGTTGAAACCGATTGCTGCGTGTGATTATATTGGCATCTTTAAAAGGGAATTGAAAAGACGTTGAGCATCAAAAGATGAAACGTGTAAATTTAGACTAACAAAATTAATAAGTTGAGCTTTAAAACAAAAAAAGAATCGTTAAAAAATTCCAATCCAATAAAAAGTTGAAAGCTTTTTATACACAGAAAAAATTCCCCAAAACTTTTCACCAATTAAAGCATTAATCAAAAATAAAATCAGTTTTAATTAAAAATTTAATCAAGTGAATTAAACGTTTAATCAAGTGAATTTTTATTTTTTTCTGTGAGCAATTTTAAATATTTAAGTTTAAAGTACCGTTATATTGTTGTTGTTGACAAATTACTTTATAACAAGTGCTCTTTTATATTTGATAAAAATATTTACTCAAATTTAAACTCCAAAAAACGACTTTTGTCCCGCTAGATAACCAAATTCTTAACCTGTATATTGTGAACAAAGCTTTAAAGTACGTATTCCACGGATAATTACCTCGCCAAAAATGTCAATAATTTTGGGTAATTATGCGGGGTAAACCTTTAAACGAATACGCTTAACTACCTAGTTGAGATAATTATAAGAATACGTTTAACTACCTCATTGAGGTAATTAAGCGAATACGTTCAAATACCTCAGTGAGGTAATTAAACCTATTTATTTACATGATACCTTAACTTTGATCCATGAAAAAAAGTTAAGACATAGGAATTTTTACATGTATCAATTTAATGTAAGTATATAGCAATAAAAACAATGGGATTTGCTGTCTTAAATTTTCCTGTCCATATCCTACTAATAAAAGCGTACACATATGTACATACAAACTTATGATCAGGGAAGCCGTAAATATGCAAATGCATGCTTTTTCTTGTGCGACCAATGAAGGCAGAAACTATGCATTTATCCGTTTTGGAGCTTTTTATAAATTTTGGTACCGATTTGTTTGCGAATAATTTGCATATTTTAGCTATTGCTGCATTTTTATTGCACACATATTTCACATTTTGAAGCATATTTTAATACATGTTCAGTAAATAAAAAAAATTGCTTAAAATTCTGGTTAACAGATGAATTTTCTTTTGCTTAAATTTCGCCATCAACATACATTTCATATTCACTCTGCAATTGTAAGCCAAATAAAGTTTTCGTTGAAGATAAATGTTGTTCCAAACTGTAAAGTTTTATATAAATCTGTGCTGATACATAGAAATCTGGACGCATCGTTTAGTAAACCGATCGAATCAGAAACACTTTTTAAAGTGATTTTTTCGTGTCCGTCCGTCCATCTGGATGCGGAAAGTAAAAGTAGCAGTTTTTAGATAATTTTATACAATTTGGTAAATACGTTTTAATTGTCATAAGAACGAAACCTTTGTAAGTTGTGAGAATCGGTTTATAATATCACATAGTCCCAATGAAAACTGGTTTCTTTATGTCCATAAACCATTTCATTATGTTCGTATTAAGATTAAATTTGCGCAAAATATTTTACAACAAATTAAAAATGGTTGAATCGGTTCAGATTTAAACATACAGCTTCCACTTAAATCTACATAATATTCAGCACAAATAACTTTTATATTAATCTTAACCTCATTACATTCTAATATTTTATATTTTAATGCAATTATTAAATTGTGGAATTATTTGCTTTCAAATAAGCCATATTTTGTTTTTTGGGCAATGCTTTGCTTTTTTTGGTCAGTAATGCTACGAGCGAGAGGTCATTTCGCACCCATCGTCGAATAAAAACATGGTTCAGATCAACAATAACAGAAAATATACTGTTCTATCTAAATTTGCCTCACAAGGAAATCATAAATTGCTTATTTGAAAAGATTAATTTATTTTCATTTATATTGAACTGATCTTATATTTTATTTAGCCTTATTGTTGAGTTTTTTTTTTAATATAATATACACATATTGTTTTTAATAAACTCTAGGAGTTTTTATTTCTCATGGTGAGTGACATTCATTATAGTGCATAGAAAACATTCCTGGAAAATATTCAAGGAATAACACTATTAAAGTATAAAAGCTTTTGAGGATTGTAATTTGACTTAGAATACACATTCGAATAATATGAAATTTTTTTAAATAAACTTTTAAAAACAAATTTGTTACTTTTTTGTATCATACAAAATTCCCCCCTAAGGCTCAAGCTGGATCCGCGCCTGGGCCGTCTATAATGTTTTTAATGCAACTTTTCGTCAAATGTCATTTGCTTAAGCAAAGTACCAAACTGAACGCATATTCCGTACGGAATCAGCTGTTTGTGTATTGGGACAAAAATATAATAAATTCAAGAAGAAGAATTTTAGATATTTTAGTTTTGTATCCATTTTTTATTAATTAGTACAACAATTACCAATTTTTGTTTTTTAAAAACCGTGCTGGCAAATCAAATAAAATCATAAAAAACAAATACGGGGATGTAATTGTTGGTACTTTTCAATTTGAAGTATTGCACAAATATGAAACAACTCGTTTTTAGAGTAGTGCTGGTTCACACTGTTCAAGTTTTAGCCGTTAAGTCTTGAGTTTTTAGGAGAGAGTGGAAAGAAATGGCATCCTCTTTTTCCTGCTCTTAAAAAAGCTCAGGACTGTACGGCTCAAACTTGAGGAGTGTGAACCAGCTCTTACTTATCCATTTGACAGCCGTTTTGTTAACTTTTGACAGTAGCTTAAAATATTAACCGACTTCGACTTCGACTCGTAATAAAGCTGATTATATTAATCATCTTTGAGATGCGTTCCCAAGTGCCTAGAGAAATGGTAAAATATTTTATATAATTTCAGCATTTAAATTATCGTAGAGTGGTCGTTTTTTATAATAATTTTTTAGATTCATAAATAATTAAACACAAATCTAAAAGTTTCCACAATACAATTTAAATAAGCTTTTCCTCAGGTGTCTTTATATTACGAAAAAGTCTATTTCTATTAAAAATACAAAAAAAAAAACAGATCATCATTATGAAATGAAAAGTTTGAAATTGATTTAATTGGCTGATTGTGAGTCTTTTGATTGCACTCACTTCAGAGAAAATAAAACCGATTTAAATTTCTTTCACTCGCTCACTCACTCACTCACTCATTCATTCAATCTGTCAGTCGTTGCCGGAATGTACATAAAATGTTGGTTGGTTGGTTGGTGTGTTGGTATAAATGTTCTCTTAACAACGATTCCTTCTAAATTATGTAATAAATGATGTTTTTTGTGAATTTCTTTCCATCCAAATATCTCTTACCTTCTATTTGCTTTGGTTCCCTTCGGAACGTTGTAGACTTTTCATCGCCGCTGTAGACGGTGAATGGGAATAAGTTTGTTTAATTTAGGCCACATTAATTGTAGTAGTTGGAGATGTGGTGTCATGTTTTTTTTTAATATTTAAGAAGATTTAAGAAATATTTTCGTAGTTTTTTTTTAATATTTTATGTTTGTACATTTGGTAGTATTTTTTTTTTTTTTGTTTTGTTTCGTAAAATTATTCTCGTATTTCTTTTTGTTGTATAGTCACTTAACTTTTCTAAAATTCTCAGTGTTCTGAGTTGTTTTTGCCACCAAGATTTTTTTTCTTAAATTTGTTTTTGTAACAATTTTTTTCCGTTAAGCCTTCAGATAATAGAAGAAGGACAAGAAAAAATATTTTATTAATGTTCTTTTTTTTTGTTTTGTGAATATTTTTTCTGTTTTTTTTTTGTGTGTGTTTTTTTCTTATTAAACAAATTTAAGTAAAAAATTTTCTTTCAAGTGTTGTTTTACAATTAAAATTTAATAATGTTTTAGCAATAATTTAAATTCATTTTTCGCCTTCGTACATTTTGTGTTTAAATTAATGGAAATTTTATAAATACTGACTTTCACGTTTTTGTTGCTTTTTAATTTTTATTTTTATTAAGTTTTAAAGTCATTAAGTTCTTTAATCAAATCTATTATACATCTGTATTTGGGTAATAAACAAAAAAAAGTGTTAATTAATTAATTATATTTTAATGAGGGCAATTACAAAATACAGTTTAGTTCAGTTTAAAACTTTTAGTATATAAAAATTGATGTTGAAATTGCAATTGTTTACTTTCAATAATTTTGAAATTAAAGTCTGTTATGGAAACTGCATGAAATATTTCAATAAATACTAAATGGAAGTTTTTATACCTATATTATGCGTTTATGCTGATTTACACACATTAGCATAAACATATAACAAATATTGGTTCTAGAGTCTAGAACCAATATCAAAATCACATTCTGTTTCGATACAACGATTTCCATCCGTCCGGCTGCCCAGTTGGTTGTCTGATCATGTAAACTTTGTATGTTGCAGGTAGCTATTTTAAAGATAATTCGATGTCTATTTTCATTAAAATCGTTCCGTATTTGACCAAAGCTCCCATACAAATACCAAAGCCCCCATACAAATACCACCCCGAAAATAAATTTAGGGGCCATTATTATTTTTAGGATGCTATCTGACAGATAAATAGTTTTTGGTAATTACAAGTAAACATGAACTTAAAAAGTGATTGATAAGTTAACAGCTGGTTTATCCTCATGGTTACCTTACAAGTGGACTTTATGCCATATTTTCTGCTGAAGACAGGGTAACTTCAATGAAAGTTTAGGTCGAATTTCTGTGGCATTTTGACAAAACGTCTTAAGTCGAGATAAGATAGCAAAAAAGTTTTTAAAAAAACTCGGTGAAAAAAATCATTTTTATTAAATAATAAAATAAACAAAAATTAAAAAAAAATTTCGTTTAAAATACAAAATTGTAACAAAGGAAACAAAAAAGTTTTTGAGTGAAAATTCGTATGATTACCAACATGTTTTCCAACTTTTTAAATTTAACTTAAGATGTTTTGTCAAAATGCCACAAATTTAATTTTACACAAAAATAAAGAATCTATATATCGTCAGCTCATTATTGATTTGGCGCATATGCCAAAAAGTCGTAGTGGAGAAAAAAAAAAAAAAAAGTTTACATGAAGTTTTCTGAAAATATACACGATAGAATTTTTTTTGTATTTTCACTACTCCTTCTGCTTTTTGAACGTTCATTAAAGAACATATAAGTTAAGGCCGTTATATACTATCCCACAAAGTCTTTAGTAATTTACGAAAAAAAAAAATGCAACCCTGTCATGATAAGTTGTTATTGTTTTTTAATAATGTTTGTGATATATTAAGTAGATTTGTTACTAGATCACGATTTCATGAAAATAAATTCATTTTAGATATTTTTAATAATCAGAAAAATTTTACCTGGTCAAATACAAATTACTTGTCACCCATTGGGTTTATAAATGAATCACTTTCTTTTGATTTGAATTTATCAATTAGACATTCTTTTTATTCCAAAAGTTCCTTAGGAACACATAGGGGTTAATTTTTTTTTTTTTTTTTTTTGTGTTTGTTTGTTGTTATTTTAAGTTTATTTTTAAGTTAGTTTTAAGTTGATAATTTAAGTTTAGGAGATTTTCTCTCAAATTATGGAAGCCTCGGGAGCAAGGGCGGAAAAAACAATATTTTTTTTGTTTTATATATGTAAATTACTTTTTATTGCAAGCTTGTTGCTATAAGCGCTTTATTTTTTTAAGATGTTACATTATAGTCTTAAGTTTTCGTTTTGTTTATTTTTTTTTGTACTTTTAATAACGTTGGAAAGGCTCAATAAAGATAACTTTGAAACTTTGAAACTTTGAATGTTCAAAGAATAATTAGATCAGGGAAGCATTTTTGAAAAATACGTAAGACTTTGTAGGATAGTGTGTAACGGCCTTTAATAGCATTTTATTGAAAGGGAAAATTATTGTTTTGTGCAGCATGTGCCAAATAAAACTAATTATACTGCTAGAAGTATTAATAAACTGTTTTTTGTAAGATGTGGTATTAAAAAGAAAATAAATATTGGAATTAAATGAAATTATATTTTAGGTTGCTTGTTGGTCATGTTTTTTTTCCGTCAAATATTTGCCAAATATGACCGTGGCTTAAAACTTTGACGATTACAGTTAAATAACTGTTTGCGGTAATAATATAATTTTATTTCAAAATAGTTTTGATCTCTATCACGCTACTATTCTTTACTATTAACTTTTCCCTACTTTCAAAATATTAGCCTGCAATTTCTCGGCGAATCAAACCAACTTGAAGTACCAGAGGCAGCACTTCGATTTATTCTAGACAATTGTTTAATTGAATATCGATTGAAATAATTTGTTTTTTCCAAATAATTTCTACTGACATTGGCATTAGAGGTTTTTGTTGCTTTAGCTTAAATCTCATACAGTTTTCTAATCGGTTTAATTCAATTCAATGTTTTTTAATGAAAATAAATACTCCCAACTATTCTGCAAGATTTTTCATATTTTGCAGACTTGTTTATCTTTAAAAAATTTTCAATCGCTTTTTATTTAAAAAATTATAATCATACGCCTATATTTACTTATAAACGATTTATTTAATTTAATAAACGTTTATTAAGGAAAACTTTAAAAGAACTTATTAGTTTTGTAAACGTTTACTAAATTCAAAATATTTTTATGAATACGGGCAATAATCTTTAAAGAATCAAAACCAATTTTCCAAATACTTTAGAAAAAATTTATTCAGAGAAAAATATTAAACGAAATGATTGAAATGAGAAATCTGAAACTATGTGAGGCATCCTTGATACTCTCCACCGAGAGTTGGGGTGGGCTTTATATGGCAGCTATGATTAATTATGAACCAATCTTTAAAAAAATCTGACTTTTATTTTTTTTTTAGGGTTTTAGACGTCTTAAGTCTTTTTCGAGAGTATGCTTTATAAGGGGCCTATAGTATATTATGGGCGGACCATCACTTAGTTTTAACATTTTATTTCTAGTCATATACAACTTAATTGGCAATAATTTTTTAAAATTTTTTTACCGATCTGCACATACTAAATCAAATTTACCTAGAAAAGCATTATGCTTAGTATTGGTGTTTTGTTTAAGCTATACTATCGTTGCAAATAAAACTTGAGCGTTTGTAATTCTCAGTCGCTTTACAGTTTCATTTGTATAACATCTTTAGCTTTTCCAAATTCTTTGAAAAAAGGTTTCCTGATGATCTGGCCTCAGCAACCAATAAAATGCTCATAGAAACTGGCTTATCCCCCAACAATACATTTCAGTGCATTTATCAAGAATAAAAATTTGGAATTGTGCACACAGGAGGGGCAAAATTAAATAACAATCGGTGCATTCCACCAACCATTTATGTTAGTTTTTTGTAACAACTTTTTAAATTTATGAAGGTTTTATAACACTTTTTTAATTAACCGATTGCGCTGGATTTTAATTTCTAAGCTCCTTAAGCAAACTAGAAATAATAAAACATGAAAACTGTTCTTCTCTGCTGAGTCGGAGTTTCGGAAGTGAGCGTGATTTCAACAAACTGATATGGCCAGATCGACCTAGAATTGCTTTAGGATGCAAATATATTTATACTTGATGGGGTCTTAGATGTTTGCTAAAAAGTTGCTCATGAAATGACTAATTTGCTGCCTGTTTTCATACTAAATAAAATTGTTCGTTTAGAAATTAATATTACAAACAAAAATAAAAAATTAAGTTTTTTAATTGTTGTTTCAATATATTTTCACAAGCGAAAATTTTTATATTATTTTTAAAATCAGGCAGTTTGTCACTCACTGAGTTTTAAGGGTGCCCCGGTTGGCCAGTTAATAATAATTCAAAAACAAATTTTGATCTACCAAAGTTAAAATACCATTTGGTTTAAAGATTGATGTTTGACTATTTACTGCCAGCTGTCGTCAATGCCGGTGGGTGTTAAACGGCAAACCCCTCTGAAGAAATTGTGGGGTTACAATAATCGAAACGTAGGGGCAACCTGTCCGTAAAAACCTGGGTTCGATTCCCAGCTCAGTCAAGAATGTTGTAAAACTTTTTTCTTCATAAAAATAATTTAATGAAAATTAAATTCAATGAACGTTAGCCTGGTTAAAATATCAAAATTTGAATTAAAAACAAATTGTTTTAAATTTAACTGCCTGTTTTTCAAATTGAAATAAATATTTTCGTTTGGGAATTTTCATTAAAACAACAAAAAATAAACTCAAATTTGTTTTTGTTTTCAATATGAATTTCTAAACGAAAATTTTTATTTTAATTTCAAAACCAGGCAGTAAATGTTTTTTTTTAATCTTTTTGATTTAAAAAGGTTTAAAAGCAATTATTGAGTTTAATTAAAATTTATTTTTTATAAAATATTTTTGAAACAAAGTTTCACATTCAAAAATATAAAATAGATAAAGAAGAAATATTTTCTTTTTTTATAATTTTAAAGATTTGAAATTAAATTGAAAAAACAGATTTGTCGTTGTATACAGACGTTTTTAGGATCCCAGTCATTTATAAGTTTAAACTGTTTCTCGTTTAAATGAGTTGGTCAATGTTGAGTCTTAAAAGATTTTTGTTTTATTCCAAAATGATTTTTAAGCAAATTGTTGATTATTTTTTCTTGTCTAATTGGTTTTTGTTCTTATTCCGGTAATTTGAAAAAAACATTTTTTTTTAAGTAGGTATAATTTGATTTTGTGTATTTTTTTTTTTTTTTTTAATATTAAATTATTTTTTTTTACACAACAAAATCTTATTTTTTTCTGTTTGTAAATTTAGACAATTTAAAGATGTTAATTTTTTTCAAAGCGGATACACTTTGTGCTAATATTTTCATTAAAAATTAATACCTTTAAAAAAAAGCAAAGAGAATCTAGTTCATGTTATTTTAAGAAATTAATTTTTATATTATTTTTGTAGGTATCACTCGAATTGAAAAGCGACGCTGCTTTAATTATTATTTTTTTTTAATTTAACTTTAGCACTTGTTTAAAAATATATTTAATATTTTTCAGTTTTTATGATTCAACTTTAACGTGTGTTTTGGACCGGCTTCAAGCAACGACTAAATCCGTAATAGCCTTCATTTAACAATTTTTCGTTTTGTGATACTTTAAACGAATAGAAATGGCAAATGCTGCTTGCTTGTCAAGTAGAACTGAATTAAAAACCTCGTTCAATTGCCAATTCGCCAGCAACAAATATCGTATAATAATAAAAACAAAAACCAAACAGAACAATTTGGCCACTTTTAGCACGCATACAAAAATATACAAGTTGTTTTAACTTGAAATTGCTGCTGCGCATCTAAAACGAAAATTGTTTGTGTTTCGAAAGCCAAAACAACGAAACGAAAATAAAGTTTTCTATACAAAAGCGAACAATCGGCAGCTAACCGACAAAGCAAAAATAAAAAGAAACAGCATTTAAAATAATCAAACAACTAAACGTTTTTTTAGTCGGTCTAAATGAAAACTTTCAATTCGCCGCAACAGCAACCGAAAAAGTTCAAAGTTGACAATGGCAGTGAAACACTGGCCTTTGTTAAGCAGGGAGAAAATGAGAATTTGCAATTTGTATCAACATGTTAAAATTGTACTTTTCTGAAACCAATTGTACCAAGAGAAATTTTTTATTTTAACAACAAAAAAAAAATCGTACAAACAATTTTATATTTATTAACATTTTTAAAAAAGCAATTCTTTTTTTACGTTTAAATAAAATTAACAAAAAAAAAAAAAAAACACGAACGTTAAAAAAACATAAAAAAGTTTTTTTAAACTAAAAAAGTTTAAAGGTAATCCAACCATAATGAACGATGTTAATTGTTATTTGTAAGTGACACCTTAATGTCAAGGTTTTTGCCCAACTTAATTTGACATTTCTTTGTTTCACTGTTTGACAAATTCTACCATGGAGAGATTTACAATTGAGCAGCACGTTAAGATTGTTGAAACTTCGTAATTTTTTTGATCAGCATAAATGTGTCCACAATCGGGAGAATTGTAGGACATGTAAAAAGACCTGTGCATGTTCGCCCAGGGCTAGCGGCGTCATCGGGCCTGGTGTGAATGGTGTTCGCTATCGCGAAATAATAACGGACTTCTTGTGACCAGAAATTGAGGATATGGGCCTGTACGCTATGTGGTTTCAACTGGATGGAGCCACTTGCCACACAGCCAACCAAACAATATCTCTTTTGCGCAAGAAATTCAATGGCCTTCATTCTTTGGGGATATTTAAAAAAAGTGTACATCAATAAGCCAAGAACAATTCAAAAGCTAACGGATGAGATAGATAGATAGTTGAAACTCAATTATGGCTCAGAGTCACTTAAAATTACAAAAACTTTTATTTTGAAACGCTTTTAAGAATAATATTTAATATGAGTTGCCAAGTGAACTAAAAAAATGATAAGCTGGAAAAATTTGTAAGTTGTAACAAATATGTATGTATGTCATTGGTAAACCATTTGATACTTTTTACAACTCGATTGTACCAAAAATGGTACACTTGTTCCAACTTTTGCATCACCGTTGGCAAGCAACAAACAACAGGTTCAATTCAAAACAAACGAGTCTTTACGAAAGCATGTAAAGTTTACATTGTTAACAAATACATCACAACAATTATGGTTTTGTCTCGACAGGTTGCTGCATGCAGCTGTTGTATTTTTCTGCAAGCAACAATGACACTCTCACAACACAAAAACAGTGCTAGCGTAACAAAAGAATTGTTAACCATCCTCCATAGGCCATGGCCAAAAAACAAGTTTATTTTTACGGCAAATTCGCTCTTTATTTGGACTTTTTTCAATTTCGACTCTTTCTCTCTCTCTCTCTCTTGAAAAGAGATTTAACCGAATTTTGTTTACCTTTTGAAAGTACAAGAGAATGCATGTGTGTGACTGTGTGTGCCTGTGTGAGTTTTCAAAAAGCTTTTCATTCATAAAATCCATTACCAAGTAAACGGATGCAGAATTGTAGATAAAATGGAGGGAATAATCAGAATGCAGTTCATGTCGTTTTATTGAATAACTGATACGACTAAAGTTTGGCGCTTTTTTTTACTCAAGTTTAGCTTGTTGACTGCACGTGGTGAAAATCGTTTTTCAATGTCAGTGGAAATTTGTACCGAGATAAAATATCAGCAATATTATTTCTCTTTGTTTTGACACGACACTGAAATTGCTTAAGACTACTTTACACTATTACACAACCAAACTAAAAAATCATTTCGCTTAATATCAATATTTATTTTGATTAAAATATCACATCTTAAAAAAAACTGTTTTTTGCTTTGTCTAGTAGTATAATTAGTTTATTTTGTAATATTAAGACCATTTTAAATCTCACTTACTATTAACAAAAGTAGGCGTTACGCTTATTTCATCAAATATTTAATAAGTGTGACCGTAGCTTTACTTATTTTGAGAAAAATATAACCCTGCCATGATGAGTTGTTATTATTTTTTGACAATTTCAAACAATAATTAGATCAGGGAAGCATATTCGTTAAATACTTTAGACTTTGTGGGACGGCCTTTAATAATATGAAATGTCTACATTTCTTAATTTGTATACCCTCCACCACTAGTGGTGAATGAGGGTATACTTAGTTTTTCATTCCGTGTGAAACCTTTTTAATATTCATCCAAGACCTCATAGAGTATATATATTCCGGGACCTTGAGTAATTATAAGTCAATCCATCTGTCTGTCCGTTTGAAACGAAAAAAAAAACAATATTGGTGTCGAATTGTTTCTAGTTCTCAGTGTTGCCAAAACTTGGTGACGAAAAATGGCTAAATTTACCGAAAAAAATGGCTAAAAAATGGCTAAAAATGGGCTAAAAAATGGCTAAACTTTTTTTTTAAGTTAAAACACATTAAAATTCTATAACAAAACAGAAATAATTCATTTAAAGCTGTTTACGATGAAATTGTAAATTAAGATCAATTTCTTAAATAAAAATAAACGTAAATTAATATTTTGATAGATATGTATTTAAAAAATTAAATCATCGAAAAATTTGTCGTTATTGCTCATCTCATAGGAATCACTTGTGCCTATTAGTTTTAAATAATTTGAAGGAAAATCATAATCACGACAATATTTACCCAACATTATGAGTCCAGATCTTCAATACAAAACAAGTAAAAAAGTATATTCGGTCAACCCTGACTAGATGATACCGTACACCACATTATAACCTATGTACCAAATTTTATTAAATTATCTTTAAATTTGCGACCTGTACTTTGCGCACAAGGTGTGCATGGACAGCCAGCCAGACGTCCTACACGTGCCCACTAGTTTTCTTAAAGAATTGTTTGCTTTTGCAAAACGTTTGGCTAGGGCAAACATTATTTAACAGTTTCTAAATTACATTATACAATGATCATTTTAAAATTAAAGTTTTGTAAATAAATGGAAATTGTTAAAAATAAAGCTTAAGTTTGATCAATTTACTGGCAACGCACAGTGGAAAATCGTAGAGTAAGACCAGCTCATAATTCATTTTTTAACAGTTTCGAATTACACCAAAATTTTTTTTATCGAAAAGCTAAGATGTCGAACTTAATAATTTGAGGAAAATATTTGATGTTTGGTCAATAGCAATACTCGGAAATAAAGACCGTATTCACATCTTTTTACGACAACGATTTATAACTATAAAAATAAAACGTATTTCAGAGCATATTTTTAATATAATTCACATTGCAATTAAGGAGTTATATACCTTATTGGAAAGGTGATTTAATGTAGATTCCGATTTTATAAAAAGCGGATCAGGTTTTAGTGAAAACGTTTGAAATTTTAGCTTCTGAATGATGTAATGTTGTTTTGGCTGCATGTAAAAACTTCGGTAAGGCTTTTAATTAGGAGCTCTGCTTAGCTCTGCGCTCATATGTAAAAAATTGTAAAGCTTAATATATTAGTAAAATACTATAAAAATATTAGCTGCGTATTCCTGCCTAAACAGAAGTTACATTCAATAATGTAAAAAAACTCAGTTAATTAGATAATTGAACAAATGATTTTTGTTAAAGTTGCTTTGCATTGTTATGTCAAAAAAAATTTAAGAATTGAGCAAAAAATAAAAATCCCGTTATATAAAAAAGTTGACTAGTAGGCTATTGATGGAACGTTTTAGAATTGTCACAATTAATATATGTTTTTTGGTTATACTGTGTTTTTTTTTTTTTTTTTTTGTGAAGAGATTATTAAAAATCAGTATAACATTAATTAAAAATGAATAATTTTAAGTGTTCAGTGCGTCAAATAATTGGTACATATATTGAAAGTGGGAGAAATACACAAAGTATTAACTTTTTTGTTGAAAAAAATTATCAAATTTCTGAAAAAAATATAAAATACAGTAGTCGCTCACAAATTAGAGCTTTCAGTAATTCGAACGTCCAGAAATTAGAATCAGTGTTTGCAATACATTAAACGCTTTAAAATTCGAATTTATAGTTCTAATTTCAGAGCGTTTTTTTTTTTTTTTGTTATTTGAACACAATAAATCCGCAATTTATTTTTATTCTGTTTGAACATGTAAAACTAAAAAGGGGAATTACCAAATTTTAGATGTGTTTCCTTATTTGTTGTTTTTTTGTCGCATTTATATATGTATATTAGCGTGGCCGTTAGTTGTATGGAGAACTTTTTTTTTTTTATTTCTTATACTCTCCCCCTCCAAATCGATTCAGTTTTATGTAAAAAAAAATACAAAAAAATTTCGTAGCGATAAGTTGTGTTTTAGGGAGGGCGTCCGCCCCTCAAAGTTTGCCATCAAGCCATTTATTCAAATGTAATTTGTTTGCGTATGACTATCTTCTAAAAACAACATTTTACAAGAATATGATATATGGCAATATTTTAGCTCTTCTAGTCAACAACATAAGCCTCCAAGAAAGTTTTTTGCTAAGACTAATATCTTAGAAAATAATTAAGAAAATAACAACAAAATACCAAACATTTTATATACGTTTTATACATATAAAAAGGCGATTTAATGTCAAGTGACACAATTTTGAAATCGATGTCTTCCGATTTGGATGAAATTTACACCAAGGTTAGTCCTATTAGATAGTAGTTTACACACAAATTTTCAACAAGATCGGTCAAAATGTTTTAGAGGTAGAGGGGGTCAAAGTTTGCCATACAGGTGTTCTTTCTCATCCATGTAATTTATTACCTATTAGTGTTAGCAAAATTTGTCCCAAGTAGCTTAGATAGCTATTTAATCAATCTTTTTTAAAAATATTTGTTTGTTTTTTTTTAAAAATTTTTAAATTTTTTTTTTTTAAATTTAAAACTTTTTTTTTTATTTTTTTTAGCCAAGTGTTAAATTTAAAAAATTTTTTAAAAAAACAAAAAAATTTTTTTTAAAAAGTTTGATCAAAAAGCTATCTAAGCTACTTGGGACAAATTTTGCTTACACCAATAGGTAATAAGTTAAATGGATGAGAAAGAACACCTGTATGGCCAAAATATCAAACTTTGACCCCCTCTAACTCAGAAACTTTTTGACCGATCTTGTTGAAAATTTGTGTCTAAGCTACTATCTAACAGTACTAAAACTGGTGTAAATTTCATTTAAATCGAAAGACATCTATTTCAAATTGGGTCACTTGACATTAAATCCCCCTTTTATATATATAAAACGTATATAAAATGTTCGGTATTTTGTTTTTATATTCTTAATTATTTTCTAAAATATTGATTTTAGCAAAAAACTTTCTTAGAGGCTTATGTTGTTGACTAGAAGACCTAAAATATTGCCATATATCATATTCTTGTAAAATGTTGATTTTAGAAGATAGTCATACGCAAACAAATTACATTTGAATAAATGGCTTGATGGCAAACTTTGAGGGACGGACGCCCCCCCTAAAACACAACTTATCGCTACAAAATTTTTTTGTATTTTTTTTTACATAAAACTGAACCGATTTAGAGGGGGAGAATATAAGAAATCAAAATAAAAAAAATAACGGCCACCCTAGTGTACATATTTTGGAAGTCTCTATTAAAAAGTGAAACTGTATCATTCGAAATGTCAAATATACGTAAAAAAAACCCTTTATCATTGGAAACGAAGGTCAAAATATTAGAAAAGCTTGACAAAGGGTTTGAAGGGAATATTAATGTTACGACATCTTCAATCAGCTATATCAAACCACATAGAACAGCAATATTAAATGCTGTTTTCAACACATATCAGGTAGCAAGCAATAAATCTTTGCACAGCGCTGAATACCCAAATATGGTAAGTCGTCTGTATGAGTGGTTTAAAGAGAAAGCTAAAAAAATATTTAGAGAGGAATATCCCTATAAAGATGAAAATGCATTCCGTGGAAGCAATGGATAGTTTTTCATATATAAGAAACGACACGGTATTTTTAATTTTAAAAATAATTTAATGTATTGGAGTGAATTACGTTTTGTTTTCTTGTTTTTATCAAATAAAATTGAATTAAAAAAAATTTAAGTAATTTTTTTTTTTTATTCGAAATAAAAACGTCCAGAAATTAGAATAATTCAGAAATAAGAATTGCCTCAAAAACAAAGCGGTTCTAATTTGCGAGCGTCTACTGTATATAGTGAATAATATAAAAAAACTGTCATACCAAGTTTAAATAATCAGTGGAAGAAATCAAACAGATCTTTAAAAATATTAAAAAAAAAAATGCTGAGTGGTTAAATGGAGACTTTTGCTGAA
The DNA here is from genome assembly GCA_963931875.1 of Pollenia griseotomentosa. Classification (NCBI taxonomy): domain Eukaryota; kingdom Metazoa; phylum Arthropoda; class Insecta; order Diptera; family Polleniidae; genus Pollenia; species Pollenia griseotomentosa. The sequence continues at coordinate 5,433,766 of OZ007560.1, forward strand.
CTTTGCCAGCAATAGTGAAACCTTCAATATGTACGGCGAATCGAGGAAGACCCTGTAACTCTTATGAAACATCATCAAAATCATCAAAGAAACGTAAAAATACTACTCTATGTAAAGATAATGGGTTCCAACATATTTATGGCGCTTATATCCAAGGCTTGCGATCGATGGGAGAATTAGAAGAGGCAAAAATGATTGAACTGCTAGATCTTCTTCTAAGCTTGAAAAGAAGGAGATTCTTAAAAACCTGGAAGATTCCGAAGAGGGTGAATCTTTCGACGAATTAGAGGCGTTAAGTGGGTTTATTGATCTTGACCTGACAAAAGCACAATACATATATCTATGAAATCTTATGATGGAAAAAAAATATACTGTTCTTCCTCCATACTATAAAATTCAGGAAGCAAAAAAAAGTTGCTGCCTTCCACCAGCTTTACTAGACGTAACAAATACTTACAAATCGTACAGCAAGATTGTATATAAAAAAATAGAACTGGTATCATATGCCATCATCTGTCCACAAAATATTGATACATGGGGAAAGCATTATAAAACATTTTGCAGTGTTGCCTATTGGTCAGCTGTATGGAGACGCACAAGAGTCGCGCAATAAAGACTACAAAAATTATCGTTTACATCACTCTCGAAAATGTTCGCGATCAGCCACTAACGAAGAAGTTTTCAACAGACTTCTTTACACCTCTGATCCATATGTAACAAGTATAAGAAAACCATCCGCCAAACTTGCAAAAGATTTGGATGAAGATACGCTTAAACTGATGAAGTAACCACAAAAATGTCACGGTTAAAGTATTACTTAAATATTTATGCCTGTATTTATAAAAAAATTTTAAATATAATAAAGGTTTACAAAACAAATTTTGTATGAAAATTCTCCTAAATAAACGTTTGTTACATTTAATAATCGTATATAAATACGGGGGTTAAAGTTACACTATACCTAACAGAATATGTAAATTTAATTTTATAAAATCAAAACCCAGTTAAAAATGGGAAAAGTGCTTATCAATAAAATTATATTAAGTTAGGTGTGGGTTAAAGTATCATCACATAAATTAAAAACATTACAAATGTTAATATAATAAAAAAAATTTATTTCAAGTTAAAGTTAATATTTTGTACCAAAGACATATTCAAGTCATCTCTATATACAAAAAATAAAATTCTTACCTTTATTGTGAAATAAGTTCTGGCTTAATTTAGCTCATATTTTATAGAATAATAGCAAATACATTTAAGATTATTCGTGCAAAATTTCAGAACTCTATATCTAAGAACAAAAAAGTTAAAGATTTTTGATCCGATAAGGACTACAATTTTCCACTGTGCAACGCTTTCTTTGGATTTAATTGTCAAATATTTGTTAGGTCTGAACATACCTTAAGTTTCAATATTTTAAGGTGTTTCAAACATCAGCACAAACGCATAGTACCCTCTCCACTGTTGTGGTGTTGGTAAAAATATTTTATTGTTACAGTTAAATTCTTTACCTAATTAAAAAAATCGAATTAACGGTTGCTTAATGTAACCTATTTCTCAAATTACTTTTAACGATGTTTACTTGGCAAAATACCCTCTCTACTTCAACATTAGACCATGGAAGTGAGAGCAACTTTATAGTCAATTCTGAAATTTCAAAAAAAAAATGTTGTTGCTGCCTGCATCTCTTTACTGAAATACTTGCAACCAGAAAGAAACACCAATGTTTGTGGTGATCCATTTTATAAATTTAGTATTGGAATACTGTTCCTTTATTTTGAAAGATGTTTCTTCCTCATCTTTTATAGCGATTTTCAACATTTGTAAAAGTTGTGATTCAAATTAAAGGCGTTTTAATTGTTAAAAATGTTTGTTTACTTTTATAATAAAATAAAAATTATTCCTTTAAAAGAAAAACGGCAAAAAAATTTTATGGCTAAACAATTTGAAAAATGGCTAAAAAAATGGCTAATGGCTAAACTCATTTTTTAATGGCTAAACAGGGTGAAAAATGGCTAAATCTAGCCACTAAATGGCTAAATTGGCAACACTGCTAGTTATATTCAGCAGTTGGGGATTGAAGCAAAATCGGTTCAGTAGGATTAGAGTTTTGAATCTTAATATGGAACAACCCCCTCTTAAAATTGTAATATTGTTACAAAAACTAACTTAAATGTTGGCGAAAGGCACGGACTGACATAATATTTTGTACAAATTCGTTTAACAGCCAGATTTCGTGAACATTGGTCTATAATTTACCACAGGTCCCACAGAAAGCCAATACTCGGAAAGGAGTTTATTATTATTATTACTAAGCCATGTTTAATTACCATTTATTACAAATTTTTATCTAAACTTAGGCCCCTATTACGGTTCACAACTCAACTCAGTTGAGTTGAAATTTTTTAATTTTTGTATTATGGTTTGCAACTTTTCTATATTGCGGCGAACAAAAATATCAAAAAACTACAACTAAAAACAACCAGTTGTCTTATTTACAACTCAACTCTCTCTCTATTGCCCAGCATTACAGCTGGGGCCTTACGACGTTATTCGATTCGAAAGAAAAACTGATCGAATTCGATAGATTTGTACTGTGTAGTACGATTTTCAAAAATCAATTATCGAAAATAAGTAAATTTTTGTCGCTGATTTCCCTTTCGTAAATGCAACCGTGTAATACGAAAACGATTGTCAAAAAGCTTGAAAACATTCGTAATTTATTCGAAAGCAATTTTGGCAGTGAAAATTTAAAAAAATTATTAAAATGTAAGTACATATGTATTATATTAATTTTAAACAAAAAAATTAATCGTTTAAAATACAAAATGAAGAGTAATTTTTATATAAAAAATTGCTTGACATGTCGTCTTTAATATGATGACTTGTTAAGTCTAAAGTTTTTCACAAAACTAAAAAAAAAAACACAGCACATTACAGTAATCTTGGCAATAAAACATTTTTCTTACTTACTTTTTTTCGCTAAGATTCATGATATTGGAATTATCTGTTATAATCTTTCTTTGGATTCTTTCTTGAATGCTAACCTCATCATTTTCTTCCATCCATAAAAAAACAGAATCCATATTTTTTTCAAAAATCACTTGACTTGTATATTTAAATAACTTATGGCCAATTTTCAGGATTGATATTAAAACACATTTATGTTTAAAATCGTTTTAAATACAAAATTCTCTTCTTTACTAAATACTTAAATCATACTTAATTCACCGATGTGGTACACTTAATTTCAACTTAAGTTTCTATTGTAATATTTTAGCAAGGTGGCCTCAATATCACGACAATACAACAACAAGAGGCAAAGCAATAACAATCAGCTGTTTTTTGAGCCCACCTTGTAAATAGTTACACTTTTTATGATATTTTTTTTGTATTGAGTAGTGCTACCATACTTTTATCTTATTTAAATAAGACTTTTAAAATCAAACTCAAAAAATCAATCTGTATTTAAATACGATTTAAGTTTTTATGAAAATTAACTTAATTTAGATTTAATTACTATCCTGAAAATTGGGCATTATTTTTGGTTTTTCCCATTTTTGGTGTATATTTTGACAGAAAAGTAAAGTAATGCCAAGGTTTGCTTTAATTTGATCCCATTTTTAAGAGATACAACTCTGTACACGAGTCGAAAGTTTTACACAGTACGAAATACTTTTCAATTCGTAAGTTTTGTTCGAAACGATTTTCGATACGAACAAAATTACGCAGTAAGGCCCCTGGTTGTGGGATTTGTTGTCTCATTAGCAACTGTATTTCTCCAAAATGTTTTTGTGCTGCATGTGGAACCTCAGGGTAACTTTACTAAGAGTGTGGTCCATCCAACCGTATTTACGCTTCTTTATTTCATATTCGATCTTAATTTGATTAGTCCTTATAAGCAGATCTTCTTTCGTTACCTTTCGAAACCTTTATTGATGAATGTCTTCGGTTTACGTAGTATTTTTTTTTTTTTTTGTGGGCACAAATTTTGTAAGACTCTTCTTAGTTAACATTAATAAGAGCGAGCGATAAATTAGATTAATTTGGAATCTATGTAGTATTGCCTTTGTAGGAAACTATGTTTGACATCCATATAGAAGGATAGATTTTACGCAGTCTTCAAATATTCTTATCTTCGTTGCGGCGTTAATTGTATCAAACCTCCCCACTTTAAGCATCATCGCATAATTGCCTTAGCTTCGTTGATTCGGCTTTCTACGTCAAATATTGTTCCTCCATTGGTACTTCAAATGCTGTCCAGATATTCAAAATTGGTAACTTCACTGATAATCTGCGCATGTACTGCGAACTGGAATGGGTTTATCGCGTTAATTATAATTGTTATCGTCTTGGTAATGTTGGCTTTTAGTCCTACTTTATTGGATTCTTCTATATGTAATAAGTAACTGCATATCTGTATTCATGTTAGATAGAAGGACTACATCATCCACATACATTAGGTGCCCTTATTTGTTGCTCAATCAACAATTCAGAGCAACCGTTTATAATACAACTTGGTCTGTCAGAGTTTTATAAAACAAGACATCACTCCGCTTCATAATTTACCGTAGGCCCCCTTCTAAAGCCCACTTTGTGAGGTCATTTAAATATGCCTAAGACGGTAGCAAATAAAGATATTGGAATAACACCATGCAATTTGTTCAGTTTTTATAAATTGTTTAATTATATCCGATTAAGAGCCTACTCCTGAAATATTCAAAATGTCGGTGGAGGGTATCAAAGATTCGGCACAGCTGAATGTATCACTCTAGCCCAAATTTTTTTTTTTTTAATTCAAACCAAATGTTTTAAAGTCTTTAAAAAAAATAAGACCTTAAGCTTGAATATTTTATTTAGACATTAATTTTATATCGCGAATTGCCAATAGTTAATGCCCGTACCCATGCTCTGTAAATGAACTTCTCGCAACGAAAAGATGTAAAACAAAATATTCCATCGTTTCATGAAAAGTGAGAAAAAGTGTTTCTGTAACTCATGTCGGAAACCATCAAAAGAGATAACGTCCTAACGTTATAAATGTCTAAATATTCCACTCAAAACCGATTTGACATTGCAGACGTTAAGAATGGTAGCCACACACATGGTTGAAGGCGACCAAAATTTAAAAAATTTCGACAACGGCGGCGAAAATACAACCGTCGGCTATATTCATGGGCACTGATTGCGTTATAAAAAAATTAAATTTTTATGTTCGGTAATATTTCAGGATGATCGTAAACAAATTTTAAAATCATTGCAATACAACCTGCTTCCAAGTAAGGGGACAACAGAAGCACTTAGAACATTGTTCGTGACTTTTTTCTTTAAAATAATGATTTTAACTATTCACTTACAACCTGCTTACTTATAAGGGATAATGCGAACTTATTCAATCGTTTTTATTAACTTAAATTAAAAATTCAGTTCAATGGTCTTCGCTTCTCTGCTGCTTCTTTGAAGTTTGTAATAGCCAGCGCATATATCTGCGCTCATGTACTTTTCTTGCTTCCAGAAACCTTAAAATTTTTTACTAGGGTATAACATTGATCTGGAGTATCTACTGTTAAAATCCAGAAAATATTATAATATGTCAAAGTAGATTTTCTAATTTCGTACTAATTTAATTTTACCGATTAAGTTTAAAATTGAAAAAAAAAAATTTAACTCTTATCCAGTACTGAAAATATAAAACGCATGTGGTAAGTGTCGTTCAGTTTTGCCTAATATAAGTACTTAATGCATTTGTTAATTATGTTTATTTTTTATATCCAATAAGTGTAATGCATGTTTTGGAATGATTTTTACAAATAGATTTATGACCAGCGTTGCCACGGCAAAAAAATTTGTAACCAACATGTAAAAATAAAGTAAAAGCGAAAAAGAGTAACCAAAATTATTTTGCATCAAAAGTACTATTTTATTCGCACTTTAGTTTAAAAATTGTGTGTCTGAAGAAAAAATAGTGTTTGTTTTTATCTTGTAGGCTCATAAACAACTGTACCGATTTATTTAAAGTTTTGACAGGTCTGGAAAGAACAATAGGCTATATAAATTTCCGACATTTTTAGGGAAAGTGGCACCTCCTATACAAAGTTAATTTGTACATATTTTCGTCTATTTTTTGAGCTAGAGCTTTCTACCTTTTTTATAAAGAGCTCTTACAAGTAAAACTTTTAAAGTCTTCTTATGCGTTTTGGTATCAATGTGCAAAATTGAGCTTAATTATGCAGAAGGTCTTTTACAAAAAAATGCTTTTTGCCCGGTGGAAATATAATCATTTTGAACGGGATGGGAAAGGAAGGGCCCTTGACCTAGTCGTTTATCTAGAAAAGAGTTTTAGTTAGACCCATGAAGCAATAAGAATAGCAGATAAGGGCCATCTACACTTCAAAGTGTAAATGGTTAACAGACTATCAATGCTAAAGTTGTAGCTTCAAAAAAATAATTTTTAAGTAATTAGATGAAAAAAGTATTGGTTTTATATGCACAAATACCACACACATTTTTAAGGGTCAGAAAAAGTGGAGCGGGTAGTTCTTCTTCCAAAACAAAAAAAATTTGGTTATTTTTGTGTTGAAAAAAGTAACCAAAATAGAAAAAAAGTACACAAGTACACATTGGAAAAAAAAAGTAACCAATTTTGGTTAAAAGTAACAAAAACGGCAACGCTGTTTATAACATGCTGTACATGTGTTTGAATATTTTATATTCATTCCCACCACGAATAAAAAGTGGAATTTTTGTTCCCACGTAAATGCTATCGCGAATCACCCGCAGTGAATGTAAAAAAAGAAGAAAGATTAAAAATAAATCAATAAAATGTTTTGTTCAAAAATATGCACGTGTATAATAACTTGTATTTACAGCCGTATTTATTAGCATTTTAAACAGCATTTCAAACCTGTTTTAAGCGAAATTCGGTAAAATTGTATTCATATTTTAAAACTTCTGTAATCAACGAATTTTAAATTTGGTTCGGCCCTTTTTAAAAAGACATTTTTGCTTTTTTCTTTGTGTTTATAGCCATTTTGGAAATTTGTATGAAGAATTATGATTATGTATACTATTTTATTATTAATATATTTTATATATTCATAATAATGAAATGTAATTATTATATTTTTAAATTTTACAAACAAAAGCACAAAATAAGTTTTATTTTACAAAATGAATAAGTGATGTGTAAATGATCAAAACAAATTAACGAAAATTCGTTATTTTAATATCTTGTTATCAACAATAAAATCATTATCTAAATTGCCCTTTTACTAAATATTTTTTGAATTCTTTTTATTTTTTTAGTTAATAGAGAAATTATCGTACAATTATTAATTTACAAAAACAACATTTTCTCACACACGACAAAAAAAAAATTACAGATACGAGTACGAGTATTAATTCATAACCACTGTTTTGCATCTTTAGGATTCAATTGACAACACCATTTAAAAAAAAAACGTTGAAACGTTATTAGTTAAGATGCTGATAATCAAGGGATTTCGTATTTTGCTTCACATAAAACGCATTTACTTTCGATCGGAGTTGATTTCTGTGGCAGACCTGAATAAATACGAGATTTGAAAAAAAGATTTTTAACGCTTTAGGGGGACGGGGTCTTTCACAGAGGTTGAAAGCTCTCTGTCTGCTATCCACTTGGGGATAGCAAGAAGCGATTCCTTTGTCTGAAATTCCCAAGCATTTCACAACTTCCGGTCTTAGACCAAGTGTTCCCTGGAAATGTTATTCAGGCACCCGTCTGATGACAGCTAAAGTGAGAAGGCGAACAGAACTGAGTATCCTGAGTGCAGGCTTACGCCGACGCGTCTCAGGAAAATAGGTGACAACTGATAACATTTAGTCACTGAAACTCACCTGTATTAAACCGGCCTAGCGGTGTTGGCAGCCCCAACTCTAGGATCGGAGGCTTTGGCCTGATCAGTCAATCTTCCTAAACTCGTATGATTACAGAAACGTCAACAAATTTTACGCCCTATGTTCTTCGTGAACAATTTATTTAAGTATTTTTATGTTACATCGCTGTATCTATATTGTATTTAAATAAATAAAGGACATATATATATATGTATATATAAAATGATTTTTAACTAATATGTATCTAAAACCTGAATTGAAATTTTTTTTTTGTTAAAAAGAAGTACACACATACATAATATGTACATGCACTCCCCGCCGCGTGAATAGGAAGGACACCCCTTTGTACAACTGCAATTATCTTCGATATTCCCAACAATTACACAGTGCAACACGAAAAAAATAACCATATACGGTAAACACTACGTGATAATAGACCAAAAAAAAAAGACCCGTGTCTCCTAGTTTTGCCCAAAGTCATGCACTTTTGTTATGAGCCCTCAAAGATTTGGGGCCTCGGTGTCATTTTTGCAAAACAATGTGATCATTTTCTCAGGCTCATATCTTGCAAACCGTGCGGAATTTTGATTTACCTTCTGAGACAAAGTTGTAGCTCTTGTGAAATTGTGAACATATAAAATCAAAAAACATGTCATGGTAACCTGCCGGCCAGGGTTCGAGCCCCGGCCACGGTTAAGAATGAAAGATTATTAATAACAATTTTAATTAATTTTCATGTTGTAAAATTCCTTTCTTTATAAAAATAATTAAATGACAATTAAATTTGATAAACTTAAGCCTAATTAAAAATATTAAAAAAAAATTGGATTCAAAATCAAAAAACTTCATCTTCTAGATCAAAATCGCAAAAAACTTTGAAAAATTTGATTTTGCTTTACCTTTTTCCCCCTGTTCAGGTCCATAGGTAGCAAAGCGTCCAAAATTCAAGGAAACTACTAAATTGTACCTAAGATCTCAATAAATAACTTTCAAGAGGCGACACGCAGAGAAAAAACATGTTTGGGCATGGTTGCTGCAACTACACTATGTTTAATGTAACAATATGTTATTGTCGTACACAAATAATTGTTATTTTCTTTTAATATCAACAATATAATAGTAACTGCAAACATATCAATGTTTATTGCAATTATTAATTTAAGTATTGTTAAGCGAAAAATAATTATTTTTCTAACAACTAAATAATGATAACTTTCAAAACATATTATTTTACTCACAGCCATATTATGATATTTAATAGACATAACATGATAACTTTCTACACATTTATCATACTATGTTTAAGATACAGCGCCATTTGTAAAATAATTTTGAATCAGTTGTGTCGTTTATTTTATATGTGAGCGGTTAAACAATTAAAAGATGAATTCCCATAAAAAAATAAGTTTAAAGAAATTGAAAAATTTAAATATTAGCGGAGTTCATTCAGTATTAGTAATGTAATAGTGCAAATGCAAAATATCGTAGTTTTTTTGTAAAATCCAACAACAAAACACACAGAGATTTCGTTATATTTTATAAAAGTGTTACGATATTTCTGTGGTTTTCATGGGATACCGCGTATGTCTTAAAACAAATTTTTCAGGAAAGCCGAAAACCCATTCTAGATCAAATTATGGGCTAGGTATTGCACATTTTAAACTTTGTCATTACGTTAAGAAATCGGAATTTATCCATCTTTTTATAAAAATTTTTAGAAACATGTAAAGAGCGTTTAAAATTAGGCAATCGGAAAAATGGGCATACGCATGAAAACCACAGATTTTAAATTTGCTCTTTTGCAAGCCTTATATTCAACTCCGCTATTTGATTTACATTAAGAAAAATTGTAAAAAGCCACAAAATAAAAAGTCGATACAAACAAATTTTAATAATTATACCCACACCACAATAGTGGGGAGGGTATTATGAATTTGTGCTGATGTGTGTGACACCTTAAAATATTGGACCCACCTTAAAGTATACCGATCGACTCAGAATCACTTTCTGAGGCGATCCAACGATGTCCTTCCGGCTGGCTGGCTGTCCATGTATTCTTGTGCGCAAAGTACAGGTCGCAATTTTGGAGATAAATTAATGAAATTTGGCACAAGGAAGAAGCCTATTGAAAATGGGCCGAATCGTAGGACCACGAGGGAAGATAGGGGGAAATTTCTTCCTCTCAGAAATTTATTTTGTTGAACTGTTATTTTGTTGAAGCTGGGTTCGAGCACTGCGGCAGTCGAGAATGAAAAATTATCAATAAAATTTAATTAATTTCATGTTGTAAAAATCCTTTCTTCATAAAAAATAATTTATTGAAGATTAAATTTTATAAACTTTAGCCTAATTAAAAATATCAAAATTTGGATTAACTACCTTTAAAAAGAAATACATAAATATTTATTTAGTTCGTAATATTTTTTGTAGAAACTATAACCTTTTGAAAAAATTGTGTTAGATTATCTATATCCATGTGGCAGGGAGTGTATTATGTATATATTTAGCCGATAGCAACGTTTGTTTTTGAAACTGTGCAAAATCAGTCGTTTACTTTAAAACAACAACTTATTTATATCAAATATAATTAACTTGTTTATTTTGATTAAAGTAAAAATAAATTTAATTTAAGCCTGAACACGTGAAGCAATTAAAAGTTGTAGGAGACAAATAACTCACACCTCGTGTCTATTGATCAGACGCACTCCTTCTAACAGGAATCATATTGCAGACCAATGACTTCAGTTTTATTTTATTTTCTGTGTGTTAACAGCCCTGTGCATTTAGTGTCAATTAATGCTTAAATTCTAAAGTAACTTATTTTAAAGGATTAAAGTATGAAACTTAGATACTCGTACTTAAAATTAAATGCCACCTCTTAAACAAAAATCTAAAGTTAAACATTCTGTTCAAAAACTTTAAGTGGTTAAAGTTTATTTAAAATAGTTATTCATCTACGACTGGGAGTGTGTGTGTTTTGTTTTTTTTTCAAAATCAATCAATGTATCAATAATTTGTACACGTTCATTTGCAATAGTTTTTGCAAGTACCACAGTAAAATTTTTTGGATTGAGAAAATCTCGGGCTATTCTAAATTAAAGTAGGTAATAAAATTTTAAGAAATGTAATGTTTTCACAAACAAAAAAAATATTTGTTTATGAAAAAAATTTGTTTTAAAAGTTTAAATTGTCCAATTCACAGCCTCTGTCGTATGGCTTTTCGTTTAAAAAATTACGATTTTTGTTTATGCACTTGTGAGTAGACAAATTTGTTGTATCGTCGTATTGCTAAATGTAAAAAATCAATTTAATGTACATTGTCGATTCACTATGAGGAATCAATATCGTAAACACAAAAAAAAATAGTTTAAAAAATAAATTAAAATTAATCAAACATATGGGGATACACGATGATGTCAAAATTGGCTTCACAAAATTTACCCAACTGAGGCCAAAACACTGCGTTTTGGCAGGAAGCAGCGGAACTGAGGATTGCTAAATTAAAGAACCCATGACTTTTTAGTCAAAGAGCAGTGGTCATTCTTCAAGAATTTGAAGATACATTTGAAGTCTGGTGAATTCGTTATTTCGTTTGATTTCGCAGAGAACTATAAATATGTTCTTCACGATGCCATACAGTCATTCCACTTCAATTACGACCAAGCAACTATATTCACAGTAGTTATTTACTACATGAAAGATGAAAAACTGGAACACAAAAGTATGGCAATCATATCCGACGATTTAAAACATGATACCAGAAGATACTACTAAATTATCTTAAATGTAATTTTACAGTAGAGAAGGTATACTACTGAGTGGCATTTTCATCCTACTGCTCATGGTAAAGGAGCATGTGATGGTATTGGAGCAAACCTCAAATGCAGCGAAGTATAGTCTTCAGTGCTCTCATCAAGATCGCATCTGAGATGCGACTGCTTTATTCCATTGGGTAAAGAATTATTGTAAAGAAACTGAAATAGTTTTTAATAGCAAAGAGGATCATGCGCAAACATTGTAAACACTGAAGAGCAGATTCGATGCTGCAGGAACAATCGATGGCACCGCTCAATACCATGCTTTTATATCGCTTGACGATGGAACCCTCAAGTTGAAAAAGATTTCTGCCTCTACTCAATGCGATTTCTTTCCAAAACCAGCAGCGAAATCAACAGCTAAACCTAGTAACGCCAATAAAGGATTGGCAAAAAAAATAGAAAATAAGTGCGATACATGGGGAGGATGAAAGACTGGGTATTTGAAAATTTGCAAACTTAAACACTTCATCAGCTACAAGTTAAATGTAAAAAAATTAGGATATAAAAGGATCTAATTAAATTTAATTAAATTATTTATCTTTTTATTATTATTATTATATATTAATTTAATTATTATTACAAATAAATAAAAAAAAATTATATGTCAACCTGTCTGCAGAAAAAAGTGATTTTATTCCTGGGATTAACATATTGTGGGCATTACAGTATCGAAGGTATAAAATGATAGTTGGGTATGTTACATACCGTCGGAAAGGTAAATTTGTCTGGTTTTTCTGCATACGTTTTATTTTTAAGGTTTTAGAAACATTTAAACACAAATAGGAAAAAGTTCAAAATAGTGCATATGGTAAAAATTGAAAAACCCTCGTCTAGAGTTAGAAATTATTTTTTTTATTCATAAGCCACTCGCATCCCAAAAAAGGACCAAAAATACCTTAAAGGAAAAGACACAAGCTTTCTTTTGAGCAAAAAAAAAAAAAAAAACATTCCCGCTAAAAAAAAAGTTTTAAATTTAAAAAAAAATTTTTTTTTAAATTTGTTTCAAAAGATTGATCAAATAGCTATCGAAGCTACTTGGGACAAATTTTGCTAACACCAATAGGTAATAAGTTACATGGATAAAAAAGAACACCTGTATGGCCAAAATGTCCAACTTTTACCCCCTCTAACTTAGAAACTTTTTGACCGATCTTGTTGTTGTGTCTAAACTATTATCCAATAGGACTTACCTTGGTGCAAATTTCATCCAAATCGGAAGACATCGATTTAAAAATTGGGTCACTTGGCATGAAATCCTCTATATATTAATCATTCAGAAGAGTTACATTTGTGGTGGTAGTTATCACATTCAAATCGAACATTTCCAGACCTGGCATAAATACTGCATTTTTCAAAACACATAAAAATCAATCGTATTATGAGTCAACACTTTTGTATAGAAATAACCAAAAAAAAATTTACAATATTCTATAATTAGACGATTATACAACGAATACGACGATACTACCAGATTGTGAATTAGACAAATATTGCTATTAATAGTATTGGGAACATGTTAAAATAAAATAATGAAATTCCTTATTTATTCCCAGCAAAACATTAACTTACCTGGTAAGTTAGCAAGTAATGTTGAAGAAAAATAAACACTACTTATTTTTCGGCCGAATAACTATTTATTTTTGTTCGAGGTGTCCATGGAACTCAGAACTTACAATACAGTTACTAGAAGTCAAAAAAAAAATTTTGTTATTATTTAACTACTAGTAAGTTGAATTGTAAGTACTTACAATGCACTTACCAGAAGCCAAAAAATCACTAGTTGATATACTAATAAGTAGTTATTGAGTACGTTACCAGTAAATAAATATTTAGTACTGAAAATAACACAACTAATCAGTCGTTATTAATAAGATTTCTTTATGACGTGCTAAAGTAGTTATTGCGCTGGTTATTAGTAAGCAAATGTTCAGTACCGAAAATAATAGAAGAAATAAGTATATTATAGTTTTTGCAAATGGCGGTAGATTTCAGTTCAACTTTAGCAACAGATATAAAAAACACTTCAATACGAAATTAAGCGCTATACTTCTCAAGAACACGTAGTATAGGGTTATTTATTCGGTCTATATATCGGTTTAAAAAGTAAAGTTTAAAACAACACACATACATCTTCGATTTCGATGAAACTTTTGTTTCATCATAATTCTTGGACCTTGTCATTAGGTACGAAATTAGATGTCATTCAAATGACCGTCTCTAGATTCGTTGCAGCAGTCAATGCTTCTGAGGCCAAAAAATTTAAAAAAATATCCCCAAAAATCCCCAAATTCCCAAAAAACAAAACTTAAAAAAGTTAATATTTTTTTTTTTAGTTTTTTTCTGACCAAATTTTAAATTTTTTTTAAAAAATAGTTAGAAATTCCCAAAAATCCCCAAATAAAAATTTTTAGTCAAAAAAATCATTTTATTTTGTTTGTAGCGACTAGTTACGGCATGTTTATTAAATCCTTTTTATACGATTCCAGTGAGGAATTACAAGCAAGACAATATGCTGCTATTGAAGACGAATGAGCCAATTTATAAGAATTTGGAGTTTGTTCAATCGGTTTAAGCCATCCTTATGCAGTAATTTTGACTTAGTTGCACAATCTCCCTTGCACGATTTTTTGCGCAGGTAAATCAAAAATGCAGTTATCTTAATTGCATTTACCTGGCTTGATGTGCAGGTACACAATTGTGGTTACCTGCACAAAAGTGCAGCTATAGTAAAGTGTTTGATTTAAAAGTAGAATAAAAAAATTATTTTGTTAATACAATTTTATTATTAAAATTATTATTAAAATTTTATTTCAAATAACAAATAATTTTATACATGTATGTATGTATGTACCTACAGTGAGCGTCAAAAAAAGTGTACAGCTGGTTTTCCAATATAAAAAGTGTTATGTTAGTTATAAAAAGTTAAATTTCTACTTTGCCAAATTTGATCAGACTTCAAGCTTGCTGTCATCTGTGAAAAATACGTTACTCCAAAATTTGACAAAACCAAGTGGGACAAAGAAAAACGTGATAAAAGGTAGAAATAAGAAATTTAATGCAAAATATACAGTATCTACAGTGAAGCGTGATAGGGTTGGCTTTTGTAATACGTCCTAAAACAGCTGCGTCAGCCCAATAGTTGCTCGATATCAATTTAACTAAGCATCTGGGAGCATTTGGACAGACAAATTAAAAAAAAAACCGGAGCAGCAAGCACTCTCTGAAGAAAATTTTGCAGGAAGTGTGGCCAAAAATGTCTACTGAGCTAACTTTAAAATGAGTGGAATCGATGCCAAAGAGACTACTAGCCGTCCTTAAAGCAAAAAGAAATCAAACGAAGTATAACCCACTTCACTTTTCCTAGTATTTTAAAACTGTACATTTTTTTTGACGCGTTAAAAACGAAGTAAATTTGTTTTTTATTGTACTGTTTTTGTTGTTTTTGAAGTATTTCAAATTTTTAATTTTTAATTATAATAACATTGTCCAAAGTTTTGTAAGTGATAATAAACTTCTAAAAATTTCAATTCTTTTTTACTAAAATAACACTTTTTGTATTGGAAAACCAGTTGTACAGGGGTATTATGGAAATCAAAAACGCAAAACGCAAGAATTCTAAACAAAAACAATGAGAATTCACAAAGAACAATTTATGAAAAAAAAAACAAAATAATTGCGATTTATATTTTTATAAACAGCTTAAATTGGAAATTTATGTGAAAAAGTGGCCACCATATTTTTTTCATGTTTTGATTGAAATATTTTCATACAAAACATATTTTAAAGCTGCCCAAAAATATAAAAAATGTGCAGGTATACAAAATGCACGTAAACAAGGATTTTGAAGAATAATTCCAGAAAATAAATTTTTTGTAAGAATATAATTTTAAAATGCCAAAAATTTTGAGCTTTTATCTTAAATGTGCAGGTATAGAAAGTGCACTTAAAAAAGGAATTTGTATGGAATTGAAAGTTGTGAACAACCCCTTCACCGGTGATGTTGTATTGATAACATCCAAAGATAGTTACATATAATTAATTTTAAAGCTTCCTTACTGTATTTTTAAAAAAATACATACCTAATATTTATGTCTTAAGTTATTTTAAAATTGAATTTATATGATATCATTTTCTTTACAATATTCGTTTTATATAAAATAAAAATATTATGTAAATAAATATTAAACGTTAAAAATGGATTTTAAAATTTTTTTCAAAATGTATCTTTTTGGGAAAAAGTGTATCTTTTTGGAAACTAATTTCACTGGCAACACTTATAAATCCCCAAGTCTGACAGCCCTGGTGATTAGCAATCATTGATTACTAATCAAAATTCACTTGAGATCAAACAAAATTACCCAAATTTAAATGAAATTACACCTGATATTTTTTTTTTTTTTTAAATTTTATTGTTATAATAATATTTATATTTACACAATAATTTGATTTTTTTTTTAATTTAAGAGATCAATTAATACTACATTTTTCTTCTTAATTATCTACAGGGGTTTTTTATAGTATTAGTTTTATTTAGTGTAACATGTATTTATTTAGGGAAAAGAAACAAAAAAAAACCCAACACCTGATATAAAATTGAAGTTTTATTTAATAAAAAGACACTTACAAAAAAGCAAAAACACAACAAACTCATTGAAAAAAGATCAATATTAGGCAAACTGTTTAAACTAAAAAACAATTAATAAAACTCCTAAAATAATGAGTTTGGTTGCATATATGTAAATAGGGAAGGTTCAAAATGCTCATTGTCATTCCTTTATAATTGGTGTTTTTTAAGCCCGATAGAGCTTACGAAGGGTTAGCTGTCAAACGAAATGTCATACTGCTCTCACTTTTTGCTCAGGCACATCATCATGAATAGATTCATAGTTTAACAACGCCCCCAAATTATCCGCATTGACTTTGAAAATCAGTCATCGATTTTCGCAACTTTAGGCGACTTCATGATTTAAATGAGGCAACTTATTTTTCACAAATGAAGACGATGGGTTGATTTAGAGAAAATAAATTGTCAATTTAACTTCAAGGACGTGCGATGTGGCACCTCTTGATTTTTTCCCGTAGGACTGTGAAGTCACTGGTTTCTGCTGATAAGCCAGCAACAATTGACGTCTTGGATGTCAACATTGTTCATTTTATTTGTGACATGCAGCCAGCAATGCTCGAAAAATACACGCAAAGAAAAAACATGGTTGTGGTAAACATATTCTAAGAGCAACATATTATGATAAGAATTATGATTGTAGTCACCATATTAAGATTATTATTGAAACATATTATGACTCAATATACTCGTAATATGTCATCATAATATTTTTCCCTTAATCATATTATTATTCTGTTAATCATACTAAGTTAAGAAGTAATCAAATTATTGTCATGTTAATCATAATAAGCTAAGAAATTAATCATATTATTGCCATGTTAATCATAATAAGCTAAGAAATTAATCATATTATTGCCATGTTAATCATAATAAGCTAAGAAGTAATCATATTATCATCATGTTAATCATAATAAATTTAGAAGCAATCATATTATGATACAGCACCTTTCATAGCTGTCATAAAAATACAAAATAAATTTAAATATTTTTGAATCGATTTTTTATTTTGTGGCTTTTTACAATTTTTCTTAATGTTAATCAAATAGCGGAGTTCAATATAAGGCTTGCAAAAGAGCAAATGAAAAATCTGTGGTTTTCATGGGCAACCGCGTGTGTCCATTTTTTTGATTTTAAGATGTTGATGCCATATTGCCTAATTTTGAACGCTCTTTATATTTTTTTGAAAAAAGATGGATCAATTCCGTTTTGTAACGTAATGACAAAGTTTAAAATGTGCAATACCTAGCCCATAGTTTGATCTAGAATGGGTTTTCAGCTTTCCTGAACAATTTGTTTTAAGACATACGCGGTTGCCCATGAAAACCACAGAAATATCGTAGCACTTTTATAAAATATAACGAAATCTCTGTGTGTTTTGTTGTTGGAGTTTACAAAAAACTATGATATTTTGCATTTGCACTATTACATCACTAATACTTGAATGAACTCCGCTAATATTTTAATTTTTTAATTTCTTTAAACTTATTTTTTTTATGGAATTTTATCTTTTAATTGTTTAACCGCTCACAAATAAAAAAAACGACACAACTTCTTCAAAATTATTTTACAAATGGCGCTAACATAATATGATTAGAGTAAAAATAGTTTGATTGCATCTTTAACATAATATGATAAATGTATAGAAAGTTATCATGTTATGGCTATTAAATATCATGATATGGTTGTGAGAAATATAATATGCTTAGAAAGTTATCATAATTAAGTTGTTAGAAAAATAATTCTTTTTCGGTCAACAATACTCAAATTCATAATTGCGATAAACATTGATATGTTTACAGTAACTATAATATTGTTGATATTAAATAAAAATAACAATTATTTGTGTACGACAACAATATATTGTTACATTAAACATAGTGTTGTTGCCGTAACCATGCCCAACCATATTTTTTCTCTGCGTGTAGGAACAAAATTGGACGTCTGCAATTCATTTCGTCAAGGACAGACGTATTTGTTTGAAATCAATTTCAATTGGTAATGCCGTATATTAATCTTCGATTGTCTACCATTATAAGTTTCATGGTTTTAAAAAACACCGTTTATACCTTATTTAGTAAAAAAATGCCAGCAGGAATTTATTCAACTGTCCCTTTCGTAATTCAGTTTCACAGCTGTTAAATATTCTTCAAACTAAAGCATTTAAAAGTTTCCAGATAAAAATTAAATTAATTATGAATTGGAATATTGGAAACATTTCTACCCTAGGCTAGTTTTCGTTTGAATAATAGACTTTTGGTTCGAAATCACTATGATAGTCATCTTTATCCAAATCTATGAGTCCATCTTGCGACATTCATTTTCGAACTTTTGAAAATATATATTTAATGATTGAAGACTTTTCTTTAAAAGACACCGAGACTTTGGTTCAGAAGACTGTGCATTTTTTATACACAATATTTAAAAAAAAATAATTGTCTGTACCAGTGCAATGTTTTTTGAACATTTCCCGCCAAACCGGTCTTAAAACCGCTACAAATCGCTAAATATTTAAATTAGCGGGATTTGTTTTAAAAATGTCCAGTTCTACTGGATTTCAATCCCAAACTGCTAAGGGAAACTAGAAAAAAAGTGATACTCATATTTATCTTTTCTTTTGAGTTGCTTGAAAGTGAGCGTGATTTCAGTAGACGGATAGACAGACGGACATGGCTTAATGGACATAGAATTACTCAATGACCTAGAAAATATGTATATATATATTTTTGGTTTTTGGGTCTTTGAGGAATATTAAAACAGTTCCACTCAGAATGGCAAACTTATAAAAACGCAAACAAGTTTATAACACTTACATTATTTTTGGCAATTATTTGCCGTTTTAAGCAATTACATAAAATAAGTTACACAGAAAAAATTATTTTTCCAATTCAAACAAAAAATTTGTAGAATCAAACAATTTTTTGTCTGAAATCGGTCCTACAAACAAATTTGCATATTCAAACAATTTATTTGCATTTTGTTTACTGAAAAAAAACACTAATTTTTTCAAACAAATAATTTAACTGAATCAAACAAAAAGTTTACTGAAATTCAAAATCAAAAAAAAAAAAAAGTTTTTGCACAAGCAATGACGCGCACACAAGTAAGCACTGTATGAGAAGGTGACGGCAAAGCAGAGCCGCCGACTGGCTTTGAAACACATTTTTTTGTTGGAATAATTTTTGAACGAAGTCTTATTTATACACACAACACAATGTTTTTCTTTATCACTCTCTGTTGCTGTATCCTTTCCTTTGCTAAAGAAGAAATGTAACCAAAAACGGCAGCAGACCGACTCGATATGTTTTTCGTCATCATTCTATTTTTGTATTTGATGTATTTAACCAAACAGTTTTAAAAAATTGAATACGGGATTTTGTTTCTTATAATGTCGTGTCTGCTATTGTTTTTCTTATAGTTGCACTTTTTTAAAGCGTCCAAAAATAGACTGTGTGTGTTTTTTGTTGTTGTTCTTATATTTCACATAAAGAAGTGTTGCTTACGATCAAATAAAAAAATGCAAAAAGACGACAACATTAAAGAGCGTTAAATATTTCATACAAAATTATGAAAACTTGACACCAATAACGCGTTTATTTTATTTTTAAAGAGTTGTCCACATTTTTGTTGGTTAAATAAAAATCAAACAAAAATATTGATTGAATCAGTAAAAATATTTATAGAAATTAAAAAAATTTTCAAACAAGCGGTTGTTTGAAAATAATTCGGCAATAATTTTTTCTGTGTAGATGAAAGTAAGTGAATTATATTGCTTGGGATTGAAGTGTATGAAAGTTGGCAGGATCGCCATGTAGTGTATAACTGTGTATATTTATGTTTTTTATAACTTGTTTCCCTATAGCCCAATATAATTTAAACAGCTGTAGGGGTTCAGCTCAATGGTCAGGCGTCTTGCGACAGCCAAATAAGAGACTTAAATAATTCAACTAAGCAACAAGTGCCACTTTCTGTTTTCAGTATTCAAGTCTGATTTTATTTGTGGGCTACTGCCCTTTTTATACTAATTTTACAATATTGCTTACTTATTCTAACTTTTAGTACTAATTCTCACAATATATACCTTCCTCTCTTTCAGTACCATGGAATTATCATGGTTTTTCCTTATGCACAATGCTATGACCAATCAGAATGCATGAGTTAAGGCTCAGTTAGTCTTTACTTTCTGTTCTGTTACGAATCAGCTGATGTGTTTTTGTTATTAAAAAACCTGTGAAATTGATTAGTTTTTCTGTTCTGTTGCTGTTCAGTTTGTTAAAATCAAAAACTTGTTAAGTAATTGTAAGTGACAGCAAAATAAATAATAAAAAATACATTTTTGTATTGAAATAAACTATTTTTTTATTTTAAGAATTCAAAAAATTTAATTTCTTTAAATTTATGTGCTTAAAGTTATTGAAATAAAACAATGGATGGTGCAAAACTAATAAATTTGTCATAAATGGCTGATAAGTTGCTACAGAAAAAGTAACTATTACAATTTCGTAACAGAACGGCACGGAACGGAACAGAAACAGAAAGTAAAGACTAACTGAGCCTTAAGGAATGTACTCATTTTCGTTAGACAATCCAAATTCATGTCACTCACACTCTGATTGATCTGCTTTACCATTATATTGACTCATGTTCGAACACATTGAGTCATTTGGGTAAATGCCGTTATTTGATATTTTATGTATGGCATTTACCCTACAGTAATTGGGGTGGGATGTATGCATTTTAGATTGGTTATTGGGTAAGCAGTGGACGCTTATAAGGTACACTACAGGATCTATCGAGACAATTTAGATCTATACCTTACCCTTTGTTTCAAATTTTTTAGCAAGCTTAAAGTTGTGAATTGTCACATACGGCCCTAACAAAATACTAACTGAAAATCGAATAAAAAATTTCACATACAATCCTTAGTTTACTAAAACTACAAAAATAACTAAAACCGTGAACATAAACAAGTAGTTTTTAGCCAGAAAAACAAAAAATCGTAATAAGAAAAAGTATAAAATCTGTAAATTTAAATATAGAGAAATGTTTTTGTAGCGGAAATGAGCCGCCGAGAGATGTTTGAAAATCGCTAGATTTCCCGCTTACCGCTAAAACGTATTTTTTGCCGGGATTGACATTTCAAAAACGCTAGTTTTAGCGGTAAAATCTCTAAATTGGCAACAGTGGTCTGCACTGATATCGAATCTTGATTTCATTTGGGTATCTGAAGCAGGGCTGCCAGAAAATTTCAGCAAAAAATCTTAATTTCACCAAAAAAAATCTTATTTTTAAAGAAAAAAATCGTATTTTTGAAAAAAAGTAGTCGTTTTATTATAAATAATAAAAACAATTCATATTTTATTTAATACATAAAATAAACAAAAAATTCAAATTGTAAATTGTACATAACTTTTCCATTAAATGTCTTTGCTATTATTTAATTTTTGCAATATTTTCTGTTTTTGCAAAAGAATAAGCGCGCAAAGCTTACACCTGATTAATCACCCTTGAACGCAGTGTTGCCAGAACTTTTAGAGGTAAAATCAGCAAAAACTCATGATTTTTTATCAAAAAATCTGTAAAATCTTCAAAACACATTTATTACATTTTTCATGTAGTATATAACAATTCATTTCAAAATATACGGCCATGTTCTGGAATTTGAAATCGATGGCAGCTTTAAAAGTGGTTTTGGTAAATATCTCTAAGTAGCCCCCAAAGTATGAGGTATAAAAAAGAACTTTCAACACAGAAAAGTAAAAGAATTTGTTCGATTTTAATTTCACTCGAATGCGATTTTAAGAACATGGCTGATAAGTTTTGTATATTTTAACATTAAAAATATCAATCACGGTAAGTAAAATTAAAAGTTAGTTGCTTGACATGTTATTTAAACTATCAATGGTCTTATTGAAAATTTACAAGAGATCAAATGTTGCAATTGTTAAAGATATTTATAAATAAGTACATATGAATATATATGCATATTATTTCGTGTAAAATCAGATGACATAAGTCCGGCGATATTAATGTGTCAAGACTACACACAGAAAAAAATACCAATGTAAAATTAACATGGAAAAATGTTGATTGAGAATCATTGTAATTTTCTGCAAAAGTATGCCCTTTATTTAAATTTATCATTATTTCATATTAATTTTAAAAAAAATAACCTTAAATCACGTTTATTTAATATTTTTCACTGTTAAAATAAAATAAAAAATATATTAAAATATAAATAAATATGGATTCAATATTGAATCCATAAAAAGCTGTTCTATATTAAAATCAAAAGTGTATCTTGTAAAATTAACATGCATACAAACTTAAGTATGTACATTTTTTATTTTCATTTTTAAAATATGTTATAAAAAGAAGACAATTCCCGTATTCTTTTAATTAAAATTATTTAGTTAAATAATACATCAAGTTTTCAAAGTAGAATGATGACGAAAACCATATTGGGCGATTCTGCTGATGCTTCTGTTATCAAAGGAGAATACAAAATAAGTGAAACATGTGTTACAGGGGTAAGTGTTTTGAATTATTCTTAAATATATGTAAATGTTGTCTCTGAAGCTTCTTCACACTGTAACATCACACTCGAACCAACTTGATTCTACATGAAATTCACGT
Organism: Pollenia griseotomentosa; assembly: GCA_963931875.1. Lineage (NCBI taxonomy): Eukaryota > Metazoa > Arthropoda > Insecta > Diptera > Polleniidae > Pollenia > Pollenia griseotomentosa. Next base: position 5,456,716 of record OZ007560.1, read on the forward strand.
TGTTTCAATTTGAAATAACTTTCATTCAACGTGATTCGGATTGTTATTTCAATATAAATTACATTTTGCTCTAACTTTACTGCAATGTTAAATTAACATGAATTAAAGTTATTTTAAAAGAAAAAAATGTTGTTCGCAGTTATTGTAAAACCAGGTTGAATTAACATGAAAAACGTATAAAGCAAAATCATCACCGAAAAATTTTAAATCAACCTTGTTTTCTACGTTTTTAACTTGATTTTTTTCTGTGTGTAGGGTATTCATTTAATCGACCTTTTGCTTTAATCGGTTAATCGCTCGTTTAGTTAACCGAGGCTTTGGTTTAATCGGTTAATAATCGGTTAATTTTGTTTTTGATCGGTTAACCGATTAATCAAGTTTTTTTTTGTAAATTAAGTAATTTCAATATATAAAAATGCATTAACTGTTTATTATTTGGAGTTTATTAGTAAAAAAAAACAATAACATGCCAAACATAACAATTCTTGAACTTAAACGAGCAAACAAAAAAAAAATTCAAAAATATGTAATACGCTTTTTCTCAATTAATACACAAGGTGTGCTATCAAATCATATCGTCATAATATCCTCAATAATATTTTACAATTGTTTAAAATAAATAAAAATAAAAATGTTAATACTGTGTTCATTGATTCGTCATAACTGTACAGTAGAAATCTAAATTATAAGCGATAGCCTACAACAGTCATATCGTCGGCTTAATATGCAGACCTGCTAACTCACTTTCAGCATATTTTACAAGAGAGGCAAAAAGCTTTTTATTTTCCCTATTTGCTGCTTGATAGAAAATTAAAAATACAGTTAGTTTTACACACTTCAAGACTTAAATAGAAGAAAAACTACATGCTGGTCGACGAGGCGTATCTTTATCTATCAATTTACATAAAAAGTGGATTTAGCCGGTTTGCATATTAAGATATCGTCTTCTTTCTTCTAATTATTTTAAGACATAAGACTTTATGACTACCTTGTGAATCCCCAAAATATGTATTTATAAAAAAATAAACTGAGATAATTTTATTGGTTATTTCAATAATTAAAGGAAATCTTATTAAATAATCTTTTAGAAAAGTAATTTGGTTTAAATGTTTAGGATTAAACCGATCCTTTTTTTAATTTTGATAAAACTTGAGTTGGAAAAAATTCTTTTACTTATCGTAAATTAAAGCCCCTATTACGGTTTATAACTCAACTCAGTTGAGTTGTAAATCAGACAACTGGTTGTGTTGAGTTGTAATTTTTTGATGTTTTTGTTCGCCGCAATATAGGAAAGTTGTAAAGCAGAGTTGAGTTGAGTTGAGTTGAGCCTTAATGTCTCAGTCCTTTTCCAGGATTTCTCTAAACATATAAAATACTTCATTATGCCATTAGAGTTTTTTAAAATTTTTAACACTTCTAATTGTTTCGGTTAATTTTGTTTAAAGACTGATTAGTGGAGATATGTATAAGAAACTCGAAACAAAAAAAAAGGTGCTGACAATCAAACATTTAACCCATTGGCACCACATTCCTGCTGATCGATGATGAAGATAAAAAAACATTGTAACTTAAGTCACCGGTCGGCAGAAAATGGGTTAAAATAAAGATCACTGAACACCTTCTTTGTTTGTATAAAAAAATATTTTCTATACATTTTGTATACAAGACGAAACAAATAACTAAAAACACAAAAAAAATGTGTTATAATACTACAAAATATTGAAATTTTTGTTACATCGGTTAATCGGTTAATCGACTGAAATTAACCGGTTTAATCGTTTATCGAAAAAAGCCAATTTGAAATTAACCGATCAGTTAATCGGGTAGTAATTAATCGGTTAACCGATTGACGGTTAACCGAATGAATACCCTAGTCAAGACAATGTGAATTTTTAATTTCTAAGCAATCTTTTGTAAATAAAATTCCTACTACCCAGTAAAAACTTCGCCTACAAAATAATGTGTTGAGTAATCAGAAAAACATAAGAGCACTACTTACAGTTCTACAGAAAGAACCAATGAATTTTACATGGGATGTCCCAAAATGAACGCATTCAAAAGTTAGTCATTATTTTTTTCCCTACCTACATACATCCAGAAAAAACTAGTTGTAGAAGTTGTTATAGATGTAGTTATAGAAGAAAGCTACTAAATAATGAGTTTAAGAAGCTATTCATATTGAAAAAGTAAGCGAAGTTTTTACTGGGTAATTATTCTATTTCCAAGCGGTTCTTCCATTAATGGTTGACATATTTCGTTTATCAGTGCAAGAAGTGGAAAGGGTACAAGCATAAGTGATAAGTGAAATCTAAATTAGTTTCCACCGAGCTAAAAAAAACTGCAATTTTAAATAAAAAATCTTCAAATCTGCATTTTGGCAATTTCGGGGTATAAGATCTGGCATCACTGCTTGAACGCCAAACAAAGGTTGCATTATTTAGTTTAAAAATTTTCAAATGGGAGCAAAGAAGGTTTTTTTTAATTGAACCTAACCTTCGTCTAGAGCAGGGTTGATGTTGATAAAAAATCGGCATTATCGGCACTTTAATTCAAAAAAATCGGCAAATTAAGAATATTTATTTTAAATACAATAAAACCTATTCTTACTTACAAATAAGAACAATTCAGCATTAAATAATGTTTTTAAATTACAAAAGAATCCATCAAAATAAACGTTTTACAAACAAATTGTAGTTAAATAAAAAGTTTTTTTAACTACTGTCTGGACGCCTACGTCACGAAGACAGTTAGTAAGTAGTGTTTTTGGCCACTAATATGTATTTTCTAACTGTCAAATGTAATCGCTGTGTTACTACGAAGCAGGTTTGTAAGGGAGAATACTAAAAAACAACTGTATCAAAACACTCAGTGTGTAAAGCTGATCGTTATATCCAACAATTTTTATATGCGCTGAATAATGCGCTTTATGTGTCAAAAATGTATTGCTTCAATGTGGGAACTCGCCATATAAAATTCATGTCTTCCGTAAGCGCAAAGGTAAGCGAAACTTTTATGTTTCTCCCTTACAAACCTGCTTCGCTGGAAGCTCCATTTTTTTTAAGTATGTACTAACATAGTCCTCATTTGCGTTATAATAAAAAAAAAAAATGTTTTATTTAATTATCAATGTATTTTTTGTTTAAATTATATTCATTAATAGTGAATATAAATTTAGCTTACCTTTATTCTTTTAATTTATCAATCCATTTTCAAATACAAATATAAACTGCTGTATTCATAAAAAATTAAAATAGATTTGAATTGTATTTTAAGAAAAATTTGTATGAAAATTTTGCCTTAAAACACATTTCAAATTTGTTTTATTTTTGATGAATACGACAGAAAGTGTTTTATCTTTTCCTTATAGAAAAAGAAACTTTAACTGAGTTATTTTTGCAAATAGAATCCGGGAATGTATTTCTCATGTGTAGTGCATAGAAAATATTCCTAGAAAATATTGAAGGAATAAGACTATTAAAGTATAAAAGCTTTTGAGGACTGTAGTTTGACTTAGAACTTTTTAACTTTGGTCTTTAATAATTTTTCATAGTGGAATGTTTTTCAAATAAAAATGTATTAACCCAACACATTACAAACACTGCATATAATATTGAATAAAACTAACCCTTGTTTCTTTGGTAGAAGCACTGACTTAATAACAATTGTCTCTTTTCAATGTTACAACTATTTCAGTATAGCTTAAAGCTAGTATATTATTATCAAACAAACAATAAGCAATCGTCTTTTAAGTGTTAATCAAAAAATCGGCATTTTTGGAGTAAAAATCGGCAAATCGGCACTTTGATAATTTAGGGGCAAAAAATCGTCAAAATGCCGATAAATCGGCAAATATGGCAGGCCTGTTCTAGAGCAGGGATTTCCAAAAATTTTTTGGTTGTGTATTAGTGAGCAGTGTTGCCACGACCCAAAAAGTAACCATAAGCGAAAAAAGGTAACCAATATTATTTTGTATTAAATGCGCCTAAGCCGCTTTTCAAAAAATGTTGACACTATGTTAACGATGGTCTTGAAAAAACAATAGGCTATATAATTTTTCGTGGGCGTGGCATCGCATATACCAAGTTAACACTTATTTTCGTCTATTTGAAAAACTTTTTGAGCTAAAGCTTTCAATCTTTATAGCATTTTATAATTCAAATTTTTCCTAACTTGACTTCAACTGTTATTGCGTGTGAGCACAGATATATTGATGCTTTCAGCCATGTGAAAATAGTAAGAATCATATTAATCGGGCTGGATTTGGAAAGATATTTCACCTAATCGTTTTTCCTAGAAAATAATTTCACTTAGACTTATGAAGCATTAAAAGTAGTGAAGGTTGTATATACAGGCTGTCTGGTGGCAAATTTATATTTTTAATACGATTATTTCGAAAAGTAATAAACGGTCTGGAGGGAGGGTGGCGCCGTTGGAATTACCGATTGTGGTCGAGTGAGCATCGCGCGTTCGCAGTGGACACATTTTTTAAGAGTAATTGCTCGTCGACAATTTTGTTCAAAGTTCGGTATTCGGCGAATACGTGATAAACCGAGTGTAAATTTAATACGTTCGTGAGCGCAGAAATTCCGCCCAACTGCTGCGGCTATGAGTGTCCCTCGGCCAGGGATCAGTCGATCTTTAAGCACTCCCGAAAACATTGAACTGTCTGAAAGCACTTTACGTGAAAATCCGCGACTTTTAATACGGAAAAGTGCTGGGACTTCCGAGAGCGATTATTCATGAAATTTTAAAAAAGGATCTGAAGTTCCATCCTTTTAAAATTTAAATCGTTAAATAACTGAAAGAAAGTTACTTTGATTTACCCAATAATTTTTGTGAAACGATGTTGGAGCGTTTTCGTACTGTAAACCCCTTTCTTGGAGCTGCGAGGATCATTTTCACTTTAACGGTCACGTCAACAAGAAAAACTGCCGTTACTGGTCTCCAAGAACTCGCAACCCTCGTTTGAAACATCAAAAACCATTGCATTGCCGCAGGGTGTGCCTTATCGCATGAGATAATTGGACCATTTTTTTTTTTTAAATTCTCGAAAAACAAGGCTCCGTTTCGAATAGTGTGTTCAACTCGACGGAAGACATCTGGATGACATACGCTTTATAAAATAAGGTCCGCATTTGCATTCTATCGTTTAATGCTCTTAATAAAACTTTGTGTCAATTATTACGTGTTTTATTTAAGTTTAAAAATATAGACCATATTTCTAAATAAAACCGTTTAAAAATGCGAGCTCTAACTAAGTCATCGTTACCCTTTGCTTGCAAAGTTCAAATTAAGTTTTTACTGAGTATGACAGAATTGCTATTACACGAGTACGATGGTATGATGGCATACATAAAAATCAAAAATTTTGAATTTTTAACATATCAAACTGACATAAACGAATTTTTCGCTATTACACGAGTTTGATTGTATGATGGGTCCCATTCTCGCATACCAAGTATGGGAGTCTAATAATCATTTTCAAGTAGATAGAAACAGTATTGGAAGCACCAATACCATAAACATTTCTAAAGTTAAAAAAGCGTAAGCTTGTCCCTAAACCAAAAATTGGTTATTTTTGTGTTGAAAAAAAGTAACCAAAATGGAAAAATAGTACACAAGTACACATTGGAAAAAAAGTAACCAATTTTGGTTAAAAGTAGCCAAAACGGCGACGCTGTTAGTGAGTACCAGAGAGTAAAAAAATTGAGGGAATGAATTTATTTACAGACGCAGAAAAATGTTAGTAATATATTTTTTAATTTGCTATTTTATAAGTTGTATAACACAACTGACAGTTTCAAATATCTTATCAAACAATTTATAAAAAAAAATAAGATTTTTGTGTTTAAAAAACTCATAAAAAATAAATATTTAACACAAGGCATTGGATGTTACCAAAAGCATTTTTGACCGCACAATATTTTTTGAGTGTTAAGCTGAAACAAAATAACATAGCATCCACTAGACATGTACACTTGTCGAAGTCACATCGACGACTGAATTGAAGAGCATAAAAATATGTGTTAGTATTGGTGTGCACAATTGTACAAAGAAATGGAAATCCCTGGTCTAGAGCAAGGTATATTTATAGCAGGTAGTCTCGGAAAGCCAGCTGTTTATTTTTTATTTGCTTGTTTTGTGGTACGAACTGTCAAATGTTGTATAGTAAACATGTAAACAAGTTTTTTGTCTCTATCTTTTGTCTTTTTTGTCTCTTATCAACCCCTTTGCCTTTTGACAGTTCGTACCACATAACAACAATAAAAAGCCCTGTTGTTTGTTTTATTGTACATACAATTGTTGTAATCTCGCGGCTACCTGTTATAAATATACCTTGGTCTAGAGCAGTGTTGCATTTAGAATACGAAAGATACATTTTTCGTATCTTTTGATGACTTCAGGTAACATGTATAATCCTGACATTTTTCGTATCTTTTGAATCGTTACGCAAAATGTACAGAAATAAAATATTTGAGAATTTTTAGTGAAATAAAACTTATTAAGACTTGTCGACTCAATGCTAATACAATAGCAGCTTAATTAATGGTGAAAGAAAACATTAAGGATCTAGTAGTGCGAAGTTGTTCTGAGGAACTTTTTTATTTTCAGGAACTTTATTCGGTAGCATCCAAACATTATATTAATTTTAAAGTTCACTTACTGTATTTTTAAAAATTACATACCTACTGCCGTATTCATAAAAAATTAAAGTGGATTTGAAATATATTTTAAGAAAAATTTATATGAAAATTTTGCCTTAAAACACATTTCAAACTTATTTTATTTTTTATGAATACGGCAGCTAATATTTATGACTTAAATAAATATAAAAATGAATTTATATGATATCATTAAATATGAAATAAAAATGTTTTTCAAAATGTATCTTTTTTGGAAAAAGTGTATCTTTTTGGTAAACAAAATGTATCTTACTCGAAATTTCACTGGCAACCAGGGCTGCCAGACATTTTCAGCAAAAAATCTTAATTTCACCAAAAAAAATCTTATTTTGGAAAAAAAATCTTTTTTTTTTTTTTTGAAAAAAAAGTAGTTTTTTTTATTAAAATTAACTTTAAAACATATCAATATGTATTTCCGCAGCTGCCAACTTTTTTTGAAGATTTCCCGCCAAATCGGACTTCATAACCGCTAGAAACCGCTAAATATTCAATTAAGCGGGATTTTTTCTTAAAAATACCTCTAAAATCTAAACATTTTTAAACGTTTATTTATACAAATCTAGATATACAGGGGTGTCATGGAAATCGAAAACGTAAAACGAAAGAATTTTAAGTGTCGTTTTTCAATAAGATTTCTGTAATAAAAAACTTTTATGACAATTATTATACAAATTATGCTCTATTAAACAGAATTTTTTAACAAAAATTGTAAAAATTAGATTAAAAGTTTAATAAAAAGTTTAATAAAAAGAACTGCCAAATTCTTTTGTTTTACGTTTTCGATTTCCACAACACCCCTGATAAGCTCCTTTTTCAAAGGTATTTCGATGCACTTAAAATTATCTTTTCGGATTAAACATTTTTCCATTAAATGTCTTTGCTATTATTTAATTTTTGCGAAACTTAGTCTGACTTGCAATATTTTCTGTTTTTGCAAAATAAAAATCGTGCAAAACTTACACCTGATTAATCACCCTTGAACGCCAAACAGAGGTTGCTTTTTAAAGGCCCAACCATAATATGCATAGCGTTGCTTAACCTATTAACAAAAAGTCTCTCAAATGTATTAAAAAACAAAAACAATATCAACTAACGTACGTACGGAATGTGCGATCGGTTTCGCACCTTGCTTAAGCAAATGACAGTTTCATAAAATTTAACAAAAAGCCTTATATGATTAACATGTATTTGTATATTTGCTTAAGCCAACTTAAGCACATTATGGTTGGGCCTTAAGTATTTTTTTTTGTCCAGTAAACTGCAAGGTTGCATTATTAAGTTTAAAAATTTTCAAATGGGAACAAAGAAGGTTTTTTTTAATTAAACCTAACCTTTGTCTAGACCAGTGTTGCCAAGTAAATTTTAAGAAATTACCCCAAATCAAAAAAATACCCCTAAATTTGCACTGAGAAAAAATAAAAAAACCCCAAAACAAAAAGAATAATTTTTAAATATTTTTTTAAACATACATACCATTTTATTTCATTTAATTTTTTACATATGTATGTATGTAACTATATTTAAACATATACTTACATAAAAAAAAGCTTTTAGAAAAACGGAATATATTATTATAAATCATTAAAAATGTCTAGTACATTTTCATCCCTCTCGTCCACGTACATGTTTTCATAATTAAATAATTTTAGCATTTCAGGAGACGGAATAAAGTTTTGGCATCCATTGCTTAAAGAATATCTAACTCTTAAAATAGATTCAACTGTTGAAGTTGCCAGTTGGTTTCTTAGTTTATTTTTTATAATACTAAACATTGAGAATGCTCGCTCGACAGTTGCGTTCGAAAATGGAAGTGCCAGTAACGCAGATGCTAGCCTACTAATATTTGGGAATTTTTGTAGGTCGCACGCATCCTTTTTCTTACTCACTTCGTGCCAAAACTTTTCAGGAGAACATGTAGTACTCCAGCTTACATTGTGTACAATTTTCCACTCCTCTAAAGTTGAATCGATATCTTTAATAAGATTTTTAAAATATACTGCAATGTCTGTAATATCAGGTTTTTTAGCATTTTGTGCATTTTCTGGAGAAAAGATTGTTATTTTTTCCATTATATTTATGTTATCTGGAAGTCTCTGCTTCAGTTGCTTACATAGTTCTACAATAAAATTTCTACAATTATCTTTAATTTCAATCTTATTAGAAATTTCATTAAAAACTTGAGTTAAACTGTAACCAAAATTAAAACATTCTAATGGAATTAAGAAACTTTCAAAACTTAGACTTGTTAATGTAGAACTTTGATCGTTTGTCAAGACGTCTGCATGTACAATTTTTTGTAAAAGACACAAATAGCAATCTTTTAAATCATCATACAGTTTTAATTGATCCATATTTTCAGCTTGAAACGTCTTATTTAATTTAATTACTGGTTTTAAAATATCTTTGAGAAAAAAAAATAGAATTTGTTTTCTTTATTATACATTTTTGATAAAAGAAGTGCTGTATGGCACTTTTCGTTTGTAGCAGATAACTCAAAATGGAGATGTAGCGCTTCCCACTGTTCAGTAATTTTTCCAATGGCTCCATATCTTGCAAGCCAACGAGTTCCGCTCAATTTATCAATTTTATTTGGGCTTGTTTCCATTATTAAGTTGTGTATGGTAGCATACTCAATTTGCCGCTTACTACTATGCGAAAACCAGCCACTAGTTTCCCGTATTATGAATTCAATTTCAGATGGCAAAACTTTCATAGCTTTTTCTGCAGCTAAGTGCAATGAATGACAAATGCATTTTACTGTAACTAAATGTGGGACAAGTTCTTTTAATCTGCTACTAACGGAATTATTTTTTCCAATCATTGCATTTGCTCCATCTACACCTATTCCCAGCAAATTTTTAATATCAAGGCTATCCGATTTCAATGAGCTAATAATCAATTTGGTAATCACTTGGGAAGACCCACTTGGAATCTCCAATAACTTATATAATGTTGTTGTAACCTTACCGGTAGTGGTACTAAAATATTTAATCATCATGCATAGTATTTTTTTATTATCAATAGAAGTACTCTCGTCAATTATTAAGGAATAGGGGCTGTCGCCAATTTCGTTCAAAGATTGTTTAAAAAAAAGGGAGCCATGACATTTTTTATAATCGCTGTGCATTTAGTTCTATGAAGCCGAATTTCCCGCAAAGAGTCTGAATCTTCCCCTAATTTTTTGATCAATTCCCCAAGATGATCAACACAGTTAACGGAACAGTGTTCTGCAACGAAGGCTGCAAGTTTTATTTCAGCAATTTTTCTTGCATCTGTATACGTAGGCTTGAAGAAATTATTTACTGACACATGAGGATCATTATTTAAAGATGTGCAATATACAGTGTAAATTCGATAATCCGGACTCCACTAATCCGGAATATTCGGTAATCCGGACAGAATTTTGCAGGTCATTGCGTATTCTATAATCCGGATTGATTGCAACTATATAGTCCGGATTGAATAACACCCGGTTTAATCTATTTTTTTTATTCAAATCATAGCATGCTTTGAAAAATACAGTCATTGCCTATTCTATAATCCGGATTGATTGCAACTCTATAATCCGGATTGAATAACACCCGTTTTTTTTATTTTTTTATTCAAATTACAGCATGCTTTGTAAAATGCAGTTAGATTAGTATGATATGAATATGTTTTTTTTTGCTATGAATTATTATAATTTTTAATAAATATGTACATACATGCGGTAATCCGCATAATTCGCTAATCCGGATTGGGGTCTGCAATCAATTATCCGGATTATCGAATATTTACTGTATATGCTTTTTTGTATTCTTATGGGCGCTTAAACCTTTTCTGTGTGCAACAAGAATACATTTACAATACTTACACACGGCTTTTTCTTCGTCGTCTAAGCATGGAGCAAGCCAACCTTATAAAAATAATAATATTTTAACATTAACTTGTAATAAAACTTGTATAAAATAATTACCTTTAAATTCATTTTGTTTTTCCCATTCTTTTTTGTATTTTTGAAAATATTTCTTTTCCTTAGACATTTTCTACGCTTTTTTTACTTTCCTTAGAATTTTTGCTGTTACTGAGAAAATTTTAAATAATATTAAAAAAAATTAACAGTAGCAATAATAAGGCAAAAAATATACTACTAAATAATTTTAACCCTAAAATATCCCCAAATGCTATTTTTACACACTAAATTTCCCCCTAACTACTTTTTAGTTCCTAAAACTGACCCTAAAAGCAAAAGAAAACCCCAAATCTAGGGTGAAAATCCCTAACTTGGCAACACTGGTCTAGACAAAACAAAAAATCTTGTTTTTGGGGAATACATCTTAAAATCTTTTTTCGGTTAAAAAATCTTAAAAAATAAGGTAAAATCTTACTTCTGGCAGCGCTGATCTGCAGTAAGAATTTCAAATTACACCTGAATTATGCTATCAACACAATCAAACGCTACCGACCATCGACTACTGACTACAAAAGTAGCTGGCTACAAAAATAGCCAAGTCGCCAGCTACTTAATTCTTTTAACGACTACCGACCACTAACTACAAAAAATAAACATCTGTTTTGACATATGTATTAAAAGTAACCAAAACAAAACAAACTTGATTTTTTTAAGTGAATTTGTGTGAAAAAAAAAATTTCAAGTGTCTCAAGAAAATTTAATTAACTTTATAAGTACTATTGCTAAAATAGTGGAAACAACGACTTCAGTGTATGAAGTGTATAAAAAACATCAGAACAAAAGTAACCGAAGATGGTGGGTCCGGCCAGTAAATATAACGAACTAAATGGAAAATTTGACAAATAAAAAGTAAATAAAAAATGCGCCAAATAAAAAGTAAATGAAAAATGTAAACAAATGAACAGAAGATTTTTATTTTTCAATGGTGCAACTATAATAGTTTTTCGCGTTTTTAGTACCGATATTTAATGTATTGCGTTTTTAAAACCACCATTTCATGCATTTATTGTATTGGCAGCACTTATCTGTTTTTTGTAGCCAAGAAAAATAGAAATTAGCCTAAGTTGGATACGGGCTACAAAAATAGCCGTGTAGTCGGTAGTTGTGTAGCGGCTAAAAGAATTATTCTCATAAGCACGCATGTATTCTATTTTTGACATCTTGTAGTCGATGGTCGGTGGACTTGATTGTGTTTATAGCATTACATCTAAGAGCAATTGCCCACAAAGTGGCAACACTGTAATCAAGTGAAAATCGACAATGCAGCGGAGGAATTCTAGTTTAATTTTGAAATTGATTTATTAAAAAGGTTGAAAACCACTCAGAAGTCGTTTTATCCGTTTTAACCGAGCGATCATCGAAGAAACATTGTCCCAAAGTCAAAACACCGAAGTGTAAAGAACTAAAAAAAGACAAAGTTCAAAACCTCACGCTACAGATAAAACGATATACCTCCTCATCGCGGGTTGGAAGTTTCTCGTTTTGCAACGAAAATAAATGAAGACTGACTACAGAAATGATCCTGTGAAGTATAGTCTTAACTTCTCGAGGCCCAAGCCATACTATTTCAACAAAATGCTATATAAACTCAATGAGAATTTGGGTGAAAAAAAATTAAAAAAAGTCTTGAGAACATAAAATGAGCAAAAATAAAAAATACGGATCCAGGGATGATAAATGACATTTTCAAAATTGTACTTAATTCAGTACAAAATTGTACTTTTTAGACACTAATTGTACTTAAACTCAAAAATACATTTTTTACTAGTTTTATTAAAATAAAACAAAAAAAAATTTGCGTATACCTATACATTAAAATTTACTTGTTTTTATTTATTAATTTGTACTATTTATTTACATTTGAAATTAAAAAAAAAATAATAAGGAATTTAGACGAAGACTTTTTAACTGGTTTTTTAGAGATGATTGTGGTAAAATATTTTTAGCCGAGTAACAAGTTCAAAAAATATTGACTTAGAAAGTAAGTTTCTTTTGAATTTGTTATCCTGGTTAAAGTACTTTTCCGCTAAAAAAAAGCTTTCGTTTAAATCGTATATAAAAGTATTACTATAGTTCATACAACGTACTTAAAGTTTATAAGTAACAAAATTCAATCTAAAACTTACAAAATCAGGTATAATTTGGAACATTAAATGATTGTCAAGGAGATCAAAGTACGATTTATGTAGGAAATTAGTTTTTCGAAAAGTTTGAATCAGATTTTTTTTAATTTAAAACTGTAGATAAAAAAATTTAAAAGACTGCAGTTAATATTCGATACAGTATTTACATTAAGGCGATTTCTTTGCATTTATTTTATTATATTTTGGTATGAAAAAATACTTTTCACATTCGCCGACGAATGTGAAATATTAACGAATGGATAAATAAATTTATTAATTTTATTTTTCAATAATTCCAACACTAGACAAAAAAGTTAAAGCGTTTGCAAATTTAAATTGTACTAAACGTGTCATTGGAGTACTTTTCCAATACGAAAAGTACTGAAAAATTTACAATTGTACTGACTTTATCATCCCTGATGCTGATAACCAAATACATAGAAATTGACCAGAACGTTAGCTCTCTCAAAAGAAATTAAAAAAATATCTCTCAAAAATCCGTACATGTGAACAGGGCTGTCAGATGTGGCGATTTTTCGCCAATCGTGGCGATTTATAAACCTAATTGGCGATGCAATTTTGTGTTTGGCGACATGGCGATTTTTTTGGCGAAATTAAAAAAAGTTTGCGATTATTTGGCGATTTCTAAAACACATTTTATCTTTTTTTCACATTTATATGAACAAATTTATAAGTACGGGCTAAGCACATTTTCCTGATCAGAAGTTATCAATAATCGGATCTTTACCGAAAAACTTATTTTGCAAAATAAATTTAAAAAAACGCAATTGTTTTCGATTGCATATGAAATGGGTTTTTTTAAATAAATAAATAATAATGTATACTGGGTAGTATGCCAAAATAGTTGAATTAATAGCGAAAAAAAAGTTTAAAAAAAAGTTGCATTGATATCGGATTCTTTATAGCAGTATCCAGCGTATTTTTCAATGTGGTGTGCAAAGCGAAAAAATGCGTAGTCTTTTTACACAGTCAACTGTTTTTACGAAATAAAATCAAATATTTCTTTTAAGCCTTAAAATTTAAAAAAAAAAATTAAATATTCGCTTAAAATTTTTGAAAACCCTGATTTTATATAGAATCGAAAACGAATCTGGGTTAGAAGGTAATTTTTAAAAATAGTTCATGTAATTTGTTGAGAAGACTGAGTTGACTTAAGGTATTTGAATACACCTTTTAAGATATTTATGCTTTGCTCTACTCATTTTGATAAAGTTTCTGTTTTTGCACAATTCAATTAACTAAACACACAAGTTCTAGATTTTAAGATAATCAGTGTTCTTATGATTACAAAAATTCTAGTTCCCTTCAACATACTTTTGCAATTTGAAGCCGCCAAACTTCTTGCGATTGCGATTGCGATTTATGATTTACAGATTACAGAATTCAAGTCAGAATCACAAATAATAAGCGTTTTGCGATTGTCTACTATAATATAAACACACTGATAGAATAAGGATAAATATGGAAAATTTATATATAACTTTATTTGGCTTATAACTTTTATTTGGCGATTTTTGGCGAATTTTTTTTACCAAATATCTAAAAAAATAAATTTTTGGCGATTTTTGGCGATTTCCGGTATACTATTTGGCGATGAAGGTCAAAAAAATCTGACAACCCTGCATGTGAAGTTACAGCAATAAAGTAAGCCAGTGTAGTCAATCCATGTGTAATTACATATATTGTGTGTAATTTTTACTTGCATGTGTAGCCCATATGTAATAAGTGGAGTGTCATCTATGTATAATTTCACTTAAAGTTCTATTTTTTCCTTAATGTTTTATAATCAAAATTTTTCTTTCGAAAATTGAGTTTTTGTTATTTTTCAGTGTCCAACACACTGGGCCTTCACACACTAATTTCATTATGCTGGCGTAAAATGGCAGGTTGTTGGCAAGCGAGGTGAAGGGAAAATAGTTTTTTACACCCTGTTTTTTTTACTATCAAATTGTTTTGCTAAGTCTTGGCTTATACTATAAAAATTTTCTTTTAGAAAGTCTGAGTGAAGAATAGCATGTTTGACTAAACTGTCAAATTTGATTTAAATTTCTTTGACATTTGTTTTTGCGCTATATAATAAAAAAAAATGGAAACATTTTTGAGATTTAAGAATTTAGGAAGTATTGTTATTTAAAAAGAAAAAAATTAATTTGAGTTAAAAATTGCATCAAATATTTTTTTTTAATATTGCGCAGCTTATTGAATACTGTAGAGCAAAACGATATTAATTATATGTAGTTATAAAGTACTTAATAATATTGTGTAGTCGATAAGTACCTTAAGCCAATAAGTTTTTTTGCTTAAGCTTGTACATAAAATTTTTGTGCTGTTCTTGTTCTTTTAACAAAAATTTCGTTTCTATATTGAAATTATTTTGTGAAATTAACAAAATATTTTATGAAAATTTTGGGAAAAAAGTGTTTGTTTTAATATATTAAATAAAAACAATTGCATTTTTAATCTCAAATTTTTTTATCGATCCTTAAAACAAGTTCTTTCTTCTTTTTTAAAAGGTTCGGGAAATGTACAAATAATTTGTTGATTGTAGTCTCTTTCTTCGCTACAAAATCTAATTTGTATATTACAAGTTTTGTAATAAAACTAAATTGTTTTGCGCAATCCAAATACAAAAATTTTGTTTGGTACACAAAATATAATTTTCAAAAAAACATTTTGTGTTTTGAATGTTTTTTCTGCTAAGTTAGGTTTTTTTCTGTCTTTCCGTTCTTGTCCATTTTCTATGACAAAAACTCTTAATTCTCAAAGTATTTTATTGTTGTTTTTTTTTCTTTTTTTTTTTGTTTTCCTTTTTTTTTTTTTTTGTTTAATTTAAAGACACGCTGGTATTGTGTAAATATTAGGGTGGATCATCCCTCGTTATGATCAGCGTTGCCACAACCAAAAAAAATTTGTAACCAAAATGTTAAAATAAAGTAACCAAAAGCAAAAAAAAGTAACCAAAATTTTTATTATCAAATGTACATACTATTTTATCCGCACTTCAGTTGAAAAATATGTATGTCTAAAGAAGGAATTGTGTTTGTTTGTATCTAGCAGGCTCAAAAACCGCTGGACTAATTTTTATAAATTTTAATGTTGTATTACCGATGGTCTGGAAAGAATAAAAGGCTATATAATTTTTCGAAATTTTTAGTTGACGTGCACTTCCTTTACAAAGTTGAAACTTCAACCTTTTTATATAAAGAGCTCTTGCAAGTAAAATTTTTTAGGTCTTGCTGTGTTATTAAGGTATCAAAGTACAAAATTTAACTAAATTATGCGGTGAATCTTTTACATATATCTGTTGCATTTTGACAAAACATCTTCAGTCAAATTTTAAAAGTTAAAAAAAAAATGTCGTTAATCATACGAATTTTCATTAACAAAACATTTTTGTTTACGTTTTTAAAATTTTGTATTATCAGCGAAATTTTTCTTTAATTTTGGTTTATTTTAATATTTAACAAAAATTATGTTTTCGCAGAGTTTTTTTAAAAAACTTTTTTGCTATCTTATCTCGACTTAAGATGTTTTGTCAAAATGCCACATATATGTAGATGCTTTTTGCCCGGTGGAAATAGAATCCTATTTAAAGTTCCGTTCACTTTAACCTTATCGTTTGTCTAGAAAATTGTTTCAGTTAGACCTATGAAGAATTAAAAGTAGCAAATAATGGCCATCCACACTTCAAAGTATATAGGTACATATGGTTAAGTTGACAGTTTGTTAAAGTTTAAGCTTTTTTAAGTAGATGAAAAAAGTATTGGTATTGGTTGCACAAATACCACACACAATGTTTAAGAGTCAAAAAAGCGGAGCGGGTAAATCCTCTTCCAAAACAAAAAATTGGTTATTTTTGTGTTGAAAAAAAGTAACCAAAATGGAAAAAAAGTACACAAGTACACATTGCACAGAAAAAATTATTTTTCCAATTCAAACAAAAAATTTGTAGAATTAAACAATTTTTTGTCTGAAATCGGTCCTACAAACAAATTTGCATATTCAAACAATTTATTTGCATTTTGTTTACTGAAAAAAAACACTAATTTTTTCAAACAAATAATTTAACTGAATCAAACAAAAAGTTTACTGAAATTCAAAATCAAAAAAAAAAAAAAAAAGTTTTTGCACAAGCAATGACGCGCACACAAGTAAGCACTGTATGAGAAGGTGATGGCAAAGCAGAGCCGCCGACTGGCTTTGAAACACATTTTTTTGTTGGAATAATTTTTGAACGAAGTCTTATACACACAACACAATGTTTTTCTTTATCACTCTCTGTTGCTATATCCTTTCCTTTGCTAAAGAAGAAATGTAACCAAAAACGGCAGCAGACCGACTCGATATGTTTTTCGTCATCATTCTATTTTTGTATTTGTTGTATTTAACCAAACAGTTTTAAAAAATTGAATACGGGATTTTGTTTCTTATAATGTCGTGTCTGCTATTGTTTTTCTTATTGTTGCACTTTTTTAAAGCGTCCAAAAATAGACTGTGTGTGTTTTTTGTTGTTGTTCTTATATTTCACATAAAGAAGTGTTGCTTACGATCAAATAAAAAAATGCAAAAAGACGACAACATTAAAGAGCGTTAAATATTTCATACAAAATTATGAAAACTTGACACCAATAACGCGTTTATTTTATTTTTGAAGAGTTGTCCACATTTTTGTTGGTTAAATAAAAATCAAACAAAAATATTGATTGAATCAGTAAAAATATTTATAGAAATTAAAAAAATTTTCAAACAAGCGGTTGTTTGAAAATAATTCGGCAATAATTTTTTCTGTGTGGAAAAAAAAGTAACCAATTTTGGTTAAAAGTAACCAAAACGGCAACGCTGGTTATGATTGTACTTAAATACTTAGGTAGACAAATTACGTCTAAAATATTTAGAGAATTTGTTAGGACAACATTCTTAAGATTAATTTAATTTTATCAATGATTTTTTTTAGAAGAAATGAAAACAGGTACTTATACATATTTTAACCACGGTGGCAATAGTTCGGGTTCTGAACAACACAAAGAGGCTATCTATCGTTAAACCAGACTGAACTCGCATCAGTAGTCATCATTACAGTGTTTTTTTTTTTTTTTTGGAAAATTATTACATACCTATATACCTATACAAATATAATTATGAAGAACTGTAGGCCTATTACCAAAAAAGAATGTACACGGATCAAAACTCCTTAATGCAGTTCTGTTCTGTATAGTAAAGAACTCTTGGTAACTGTGAATATAACGAATTCAAACACACTCGTTCGTTGAAAGCGTTCGTTAAAAAAATAAATTATTTTATCCGAAATGTGGTTGCGCCTTAATAATTTGTATCTGTTTTATCATATTATTTCAAAACACTAGCCAGTTTTACCCAACAAACATTTTGATGATTGCATTTAATTATTACTTATAATAGCAAACAAAAAAGTTTAAATAATTCAAATTATTTCTTATTGCACAAAGATTTTTTATTTATTTTTACTTAAAATATAATAATCAATATTTCTTTAAAAAAATGTTGATATTTTAAAGAATTTTCTGAGAAACTTTAAATATATACATAAACATACATACATATTTAATTAATTTTTATACCCTCCACTACAATTATTTGAGCAGAGGGTATAATAAGTTTGTCATTCCGTGTGAAACTTTTTTATTATTCATCTCAGACCCCATAAAGTATTGTTACGTTACTGCCTTTCAATAACGTTTTGGTTTATTTCCTTTATAATAAACCGTTTCGAGTTCTTTATTGCAACTTTAATAAAATAAATAAAACACAAACACTTTTAACACTGTTTACAATTAACACAACTTTATTTAGTACAAATTCTTTTTAACAACCGTAATTTATAGCTTTTATTCACAACCAACTATAATTTTCTCAGCGTTATAGGTTATTGACAAAGTCTGAACTTAGAATGAATTAATTACGCTAGTGGCCGCTAGTATTTATACCGCAATTTGGTTGTCTAGAACATTCGAAATGTTTTTCGAAGGTTCGAGGCTTGACTATTTCACCACACTTTAATTTGATTTATGGCACCACTTTACATAATTTTACCTCTTACACTGAAGCTTTTTTAACGGTCATTTCTAGGTCTTTCTGCACATTGGGATTGAAGTGTACTAAATTAAATTATAAAAATTTTTAATAACAATGTAAACTAGTAAAATTACTTATGAATACAAGACAACTAATAAATACAAGACAACTAATAAATACAAGATAACTTATAAATACAACTAATTCTTAACTAATAATTACAACTAATTCTTAACTAAAGCTACTTTCGTAACAGTATATACATATGTATATATTGGCTCCTTGAGTAATTCTAAGTTGATTAAGCCATGTTCGTAAGTCTGTCCGACTGACCGTCTGTTGAAAACACGCTCACTTTCGAAAAACTAAAAAGAAATGAACAAACTTGGTTTCAAATCCAGCAAAATCACAGTTTTACTTACTATAGGCGACATATAAAGCCCATTCTGGTACATTAATTAAATACGCCTAGAACCGTAGCAGATATATTAATTGTGGTAAAATTTCTTCCAATTTAGTTTCATATGGCCAGAAAAAATTTTATGCAATTTTATGATATACTGTCCAAAATTTACCTTAGATCCCATATTTAGCAGCCTTCTGAAATTCGCTGTAAACGCTTAAACTAATTTCACCACTGTTTTGAAATTTATGTTTTTTAATAACAGAAATTACTCTGCCGAATTTTAGGATTATTGGTATATAACTTACCATGGCTGCAATATAAATTACCCTCCTGAAAGTCATTTAAGTTCGGCTTAAACTGTTATGAATCATGATATTTTACTCAAGCAAGTTTAAATTTCTAAAAAAAAAAGCATAAAACTTTCTGATTGTCGGTCAATAATTTAATGTAGGTCTAAAACGCAACCAATTTTAATGCTAATCTCTGTTTTTATAAAGATAAATTAATAATAAATGGATATCATGTAGATTTCACTCCTGAAATAATTGAACAGCCGAATATAACACTCTAACTTGTTTTTTGTTTGCTGGGTATCGCATGATGAATAAGAACAACAACAAACAGCATGACGATAGAAGATTCATTGATTTTGTTCTTGTTGTGTTTCAAAATGTGGTTTGTCTATTTTAAATTGTGCGATTTCAGCAAGCGATCTGTATATCAAAGGTACATTGACACAAGGTAGACTCATTAGCGGACAGACATAAACCCCAATTGTCAAATTTCGAATGTATGAGCCAAAATATGTGCATGTGTGCGTTGAATTATTTTTGTTTTATGAATTAAGTAGCGAACAGAATACTCGCTGTAGTACAACGTTACGAATAGCGCTGTAAGCCGTCAAAAGTACCCTACAACAAGAGAATGAGCGAGTTGTCACTTTTTTCACGTTGGTGAAAAATGAAATGAATGAAATGACCGAAATCTAGTTTTCTGTAATTTCTTTCTATCATTTTCTTAACACCAACGTGAAAAAAGTGACTACACGCTCATTAACTTCTTGCAGGGTAAATACAGCAGTTTCAAAGTAGTCTTAACAGAATACGTAGTTGTAGCTGAAATTGAAGCGAAAAAATTTTAAATTTTGAACTTTGTTGCGCTAATACTACAACTACTGTATTCTGTTCCAGGCTATATGAATATGATTGTTTTGACAATTTTAGGGCGATACGACTGCAGGTTGGTGTTTATTTTGTAGTCCAGTGTTACAACCATACCAATATGTATTTATAAAGGAGTTATGTCATTACAAGCTATTTTCGAGTATAGGATATTGAGTATTATTTGTATAACGTATGCGGAATGAAATATGGACTTATTTTCAACTATTAGTGCAAAAATAAAACAAAATGTAATATAGAAACAAAATATGGAAAAAGTAACGGCACTTACCCTATAACTATTTCGATAGAGATCAGTTCAATAAATTAAAAACAAGTAGACAAAATATTATAAAACGAATAAGAAGGTCGCAAGTTGATGCAGGCAAATTCAAGCTATGTTGAAGGCAGAATTTGCCGGATGTACTGCAAAATCTTACCATGCGTTGGCAAATAAATGCAATTTTATAGAAAAAATGTTACAGAGGTACGTAGCACATGTCAAAGTAGTCAAATATTCAAAGAAACCCGTTCCAGCAGTCTCAGAAAAGAGTCATTTTTCATCAAACATCTAATACGGGCTTTGTTACAAAATTTTTTCCTGCTGGCTGGCTATGAACCGTATCATGGATTTTTTTTTTTTTCTCATTATTTATTTATTGAATCTTCATATATTAAATATGAACTAACAATAATTAATCAAATCTTATCCTAATTCTTTATTTTATGTCCTGCCAGTGCAAGACAAAAATTTTCTTCATCACGGGTTCTGTATCACATTTATATATGTGTTTATCGCTCATCTTAATGGGTAAGTGCTGCAGTGTCTCTTCTCCTTAAGCGAGTGTGGCCGCTATCATTTAAAATATTTCGAGCTAGTGGATTTGGGTGCAACTCTAGCCTTTTTAAATATTTTACCGCATACTTCGTAATAATAGTCCTTACCAGTGGCACATTGAGATCCTTGTGGATATTTGAGTTTTTAACATACCAAGGGGCAGCTGTAATTATTCGAAGAAGTTTATTTTGGCGCCTTTGAATTTTTTCGATATTTGAGGCCGAGGCAGTGCCCCATAGTTGAATACCGTAACACCAGATTGGCTTTAAAATAGAGTTGTAAAGTAGTAGTTTGCAATCAAGACTAAGAACAGAATTTCTTCCAATAAGCCAGTTAATTTGAATTGCTTTTAGTTTCATTTGGGTTAATTTTGCTTCTATATGGCATTTCCATGTTAAACGCCGATCTAGATGAATACCGAGATATTTCACATGCGATTGTTGAGGCACTAGTTGATTATTGATTTTAATAGGGGGGCATGTTTCCCGACGCAAGGTAAATGTAATATGTACGCATTTTTGCTCATTGACCTTCATTCTCCATTGTTTTAACCACAGTTCTAGTTGAAATATATGATCCTGCAGGTATCGAGATGCTTCACGACTGTTCTCGTGTACGCTTAGGAAAGCTGTATCATCAGCAAAAGTTGAGGTTAGGGTGTAATTGTTTGTCGGCATGTCCGAGGTATATATAAGATAAAAAAGTGGGCCCAGGATACTTCCCTGAGGGACTCCAGCTTCAATTGTCTGAGGAGAACTTAAAAAATCACCTTCTTTAATAATAAATTTTCGACCGACCAAGTAGCTTTCTAACAGCTTGTGTGTGTTAACCGGTAGGTTCAGCTTTAATTTATGTAACAAACCTACATGCCAGACTTTATCAAAAGCTTGAGAGACATCGATGAAGAGAGCGGAGCAATATTTTCTTTCTTCAAAGGCTTTTCTTATGGCGTTTACTATCCGATGGGTTTGTTCAATTGTGCTATGTTCTCGTCTGAAACCGAATTGATGGTTAGGTATACACCCATTGTCATTTAAAATTGGGGTTAATTTGGACGCTAAGAGCTTCTCAAACAGCTTTGATATATTAGATAATAAGCTGATAGGCCTATATGACTCAACTTTGGAGTGATCTTTTCCTGGCTTTGGTATCATCGTAACTAATGAGACCTTCCATTTTTGAGGGTAGTATTCAAGTCGTAAGATAGCATTAAAAATTAAAAGAATAATTTTCTTTGCTATGCTGGGTAGCTCCAGAAGCATTTTGTTGCTGATCTTATCAAAACCAGGAGCCTTCTTGGGGTTTAAATCACAAATAGCTTTTTCGATTTCTCTTATCTCAAATCTTAGGGGAACAGCTGCTCTAGCAACAACAGGTGGTAACTCGGCCGCAATATCGTGAGATATGTTTGGAGTAAATACGTTTTTTAAATGATTAACAAACAGATTTCCTTTTTCAACATCATTTCTTGCCCAACTACCATTCAAGTCTCTTAATGGTGGTTTAGAGACAACTGGCCTTTTGAGATTTCTAGCTGCACGCCATAATGAGTAATCTGATTGTGGGGTTGCATCAAGTTCCTTAAGATATTTTTCCAGAGAAGCCGTTTTCTGAGTCTGCAGTAACTTTCTAAGCTTTTTTGTACACTCTTTTAGTAAGTTCTTAAGTAACGGGGATCTGTGCAATTGCCACTCTCTTCGAGCCCTCCTTTTTTCAGACAAGAGACGCTCGACATCTGTGGAATATATTTTAATATTTTTTGTTTTTTTGGGGGCAATACTGGAATGTTGAACAGCTAGTTTCAGAAAACTGTCAAAATTGGCAATAGAGCGATCTACATACTCCGGTGTACTAAGCGGAATATTTTCTGTGCAATGGGTGCTGAGGTATTTTCTATATTTTAACCAGTTAATTTGCGTAGCTGTCGTCGCTAAGTGACCAGTCGGGGTTCATTATAGTAACAATTGTAGGTGTATGGTCAGAAGATAATTCTAAGGAAGCTTCAACATGGATCGTTTCTATGGGGATGTTTTTAACCACGCCGAAATCGATAACATCTGGAATTTTTTGATGATCAGTAGGCCAATATGTTGGTTGTCCGCTCGCTACCACATTTAAATCCATTTTAGAAATTGTGTTTAATAAGACACGACCCTTTGGTGTTATAAGTCGTGACCCCCAGAAGGTATGTTTAGCGTTATAATCGCCAGCAGCTAGGAAACAGGGTCTTAATGATTTAAAATATTTACAGTATTGGCTTTCTGATATTGAAAATCTAGGCGGTGAGTATAACGATGAAATTACTAGGTTTCTATTTAATTCCTCAACGCAAATGTTCGTTGCTTGGAGATAATCTTCGCGGTGATCAAACATTAGGTAGTGTTTGACTCGGGTTTTAATTAAAATGGCTGAACCTCCACAAGCTCTATCTCGAGGGTCCTTGGTATCATATAGTGTATAACCATTGATTTTAAACGTATTTCTTGAGGTCAAATGAGTTTCAGAAACCATCATGACATCAATTTGTTTATTTTTTAGAAAGTATTCTATTTCATTTTTATGTTGGCGGATGCCGTTTGCGTTCCAAAAACAGATTTTTAAACAGTTCATAGCTTGTTAAGTACAGCTTGCAATAACATCGATTTCATTATTAGAATTTCCTGCATCATATTACCCATTGTGTTCGTAAAATTATTAACTGTTTGCACTAATGTTTCCATGGTTTTTTCAAGACGACTTAAATTAGAAACTGGAGTTTCATCATTACTTGGCGAAGCGCCTTGCATTGGCACATGGTTTGATTTAAGGATGTTAGCATACGAGGCTCTGTTATTACAAGGCTGCGGAGCCTGAATGCCATTAGTGTTTACTTGATTTGGTAACTGCATTTGTGGGGGATTAGTTTTCGGTCCAGCCGACTGCTTGACGATAGTATATACAGGGCATCCTCTATAATTGGCAGTGTGATTTCCGCCACAGTTGCTACATTTTTTTACATTGGGGTCATTTTTAGACTTATCGCACTGGACTGTACAATGTAATTCTCCACATACGACGCACACAGGGGGTAAATAGCAGTATGCCTTAGTATGGCCAAATTCTTGGCAATTATGACATTGAACGGGACCATTTCTTTTGTGCGGCTCCTCTATAGTTATTCTTCTGTAGAGAATATATTTTAAATTATAAATAGGATGCGTTTCATTTTTTTTAAGCTTAATGTCGCCAGGTTCTAATTCTACCCGAAATAATGGTTGGGGATTTTTTTCCCTGTTTTTAATATTTGTAACGTTTTTTATTTTAAAACCCTTTTCTTCCAAAAAAGTTTTAATTTCATCTGGGTCCACGCATGAGTCTATGCCCTTGATCACTACCTGAAGACCTTTGCTGCTCTTTAGTTGGTATGTGTAAAAGCTTTTTTTAAGGGCTTCGAATTTGTTAGTTAATTTACGAAAATCATTCTCATGATTTACCTGTATTTTTGTCTCATTTATATTTCCATGCTTGATTGCAGCTACGTAATACGAATTTTTGCCTATTACCGAGATCACGCTCTTTATTAACTCACTTGAGTTTTGCTCCCTTAGATATATCGGGGGTGGCTTAGAAGATTTTATAACGTTTGGTGCTTCCGAGGATTCATCCTCCAGAATTGCAAAACGATTTTGAGAGTTTATTTTATCAAAAGATGGTACTTTTGAAGCCGAAGCAACTGCTGCAGAGGTAGGGCTGCGACCCCGTTTAAGCACTGTTATGTACCTGTCCATACCAACTTGTACTTGAGGCTTTTGACCACTTTTTACTTGAGATGTTTGCATTGCATCTGTGTTAGAGTTCATGGTACCATTTGTTAATGAGATTGTGTTTGCCGTTGTGGCAACACTTGCAAGTGTGAGGTTTATATTTTTTAACGTATCACCATCAACCGTCTTTGTAAAAAGAGATGGCGAAAGGGATCGTGTTCTAAAAATTGGTTTAGCCGTTAGGTAGTTACTATTGTTTTCTTTTGTTTTATTTATTACAGCATTGTCTTCGTTAGCATGCACTGTCACATAAACATTTCTATCATTTAGTTTTATTGTTGTCTCATTGTTTTTATTCATGCAATAAATTGTTTTTGTTTTTCACCGTTTAACTGTGCTTTTAATATTTTTGTTATTTATTGTATTTTACAACAAAAAAATAAGAACTTTAAACTAAAATGTTTTTGCTCAGAATATGTATGTATACATACACATGTATGAACATTAGTACGTATATATTTTTACTATTTTTCTTTATTTAATATTTTTTTCGTATTAATTGTTCACTTTATGTTAAATAATTAAAATAACAAAATATATCATTTATTTTCAAGCGTCCATTCGCTGTTTATATAACAAAATCAAATGTGATTAATTAAAAATTCAAATTGTATGCGGAGTTAAGAATACACGTCTGTATCACAACAAAGCACGAATCATGGATGATGGGAGCTTCTTTACAATGGACGCTCATGAATGGACACCAATTCAAACTTTTTAGTCGAATTTGAAAATAAATTTCTATAAATAGGGATAGGAACAAAAGAAACCTAGACAGTTTTACCACTCAAATTAAATGGATGTTATAGAAAATACACACAAAGGTGATTCAAGAGGCCATCCGTAGGGGGATAGATAATTTAAGATAATTTAAGATAATTTTAGTCCAAACACCAACATAATAAGACAGATTTTACGCACAAAGACTTTTTAAGAAAATTGTTCGTATGGGGTAGGGATTGCTGTTCGGTTTTAACCGAAATCGAAACCGCCGTTTTAATGCCTAAAAACCGAAATCGAAAACCGACCAATAAATATGTATATATTTACGCTAAAAGATATTGCAACTTATGCAAAGTACTCGAACTTCATGTGAAAAAAATGTATATATAACAGCCTGAAACAATGGCAAAGTATTTCAAAATTCTTTAAACTTAAAATAAATACTAAGAAGAACAGATGTTTCTTTTTTAATAAAAGTTCCTGAATTGAAACCAAGGACCCTAAATAATAATTATGCTCATTTTTCAGGTATTAAAAATAGGCCTACTCTCAAAATTGTATAAAATATATCAACGAAATTTCATTATATTAGGTGCGTTTGAGTACTTTTACACTTTTTTGCACATTTCGGGCAGAATCTCGGCGATAACTTGACGAATGTTGGTTTTCAAATGCTCCAACGTTAGGAGATAAACCGCGTAGACACGGTATTTTACGTAGTCCCAGAAAATAGTGTAGCGGATTCAAATTATTTATCTTGGAGTCCATTGGACGTCACCTAAACGTGAAACTACGTGTTCTGATAACTTGCTATGCAATAAAGCCAAAATCGATCGTGTTGTGTGGCTCGTAGCATCGTCTAGTTCAAACCACATATCAGTTTATTGTCTCCAATTTCAGGTCAAAAAAGAGTCGGTTATTAGGCGGCTATAGCGATAATCGGCAAATTCGGATTATCAGCCACACTTTCACCAACAGAAGTGATATTTTCGACGCACATCTGTAATGCTGCCAGTCTGTTAAAATTTGTTTATAATCTTGCCAATTCCTTCAACAAATGGTCGATTATGACGATTATAATCACTCCGTAATGGTCGAAAAGTGGCCACGTTTAAGTTTTAACTATTTTTACGCGTTTTTTGGCTGTTAAACGATACAGATTCGTAAATGGCAAACCTTTCACCTGAATGACCTTTAAATGAAACAAACATTTTACAGCAGCCAGCCTTGCTTGACCAGCGGTTTTGAAATCACTAAATGGATAACCATGTACTTAATTTAGTTAAATTATGTTACGAACAAAGTTTACATGACGGTTTTCCAGTTGAATAATCGGTCAGAATACTATTTCTATGTCAAACACAAAAATCCCTTTCCACTCTTTGTGGTGTGGGGGTATAAATACACATTAATATGTACATTAGTGTGTCCCAAAAAAAATTTTTTTGGATTTTCATGGGTATTTTTTTCAGATTTTTTGGAAGAGGTTAAGAGGTCGGCTTAAGACGAGTTTTTGGCAAAAATCGGGTTTGCCGGTCTTTATTGAGTTTTCTTCATAACTTTTTCAAAAACCACGATATTCTTCACTTTTAAGATAATTTAAAAGAAAAATGTCCAAGCTTTATTTTGGTGTACAAAGACTATAAGTTTTTGCAGTGCACTTGCACAATTTAAGCACCCCACATTACAATTTTTCGTAATTTTTCCATAAATTTTGTAAATAACGCTTTGTAAGTTATAAAATCTCTATGAAAATGAATCAAACCAACAATGCAAGTTATAAATTATAACTTTTAAAAATCTTATGAAAATTAAAAAAACTAACGACGCAGTCTGAAAGACCAATTTTTTCTAAATAATTTAGAAACAAATATTTTTAAATTTACTTTTACCGTTCTTGAGTCATACCGGTTTTCAGATTTGTACCCAGTTATATTATTATTACTCAAACCCAACAAGCAAATTAAAATCAAACGTTTTATTAAGCTTTGTTTAAAAATCATTAATTGGGGTTCTGAAAACCTGTTTTAGATGTTGTGACATTGAAATAAGTGTTGGCCAAAGCCACACCTCGTTCTGCAACGTCACTTACCACTTGTTAATGTTAAACTGTGTTCTTTGCATCTTGAAATGACTTGTTGGCTTCCCAATTTTCTGGATCTGTTTTAAAAAAATAAATTGAAATATTGTAAGCAAAATTAGACTGGTTGTGGAAATGAATCCTTGAATTTCTTTATTTTGAAGGTTGTCTTTTCTTCTTCGTTCTCGTTACTTCGCGTGTGGAAATATTTTTGCCATTCAACTCAAAGTTTTGATGTTGATATGATAATTAAAAAAGCGCTAAGGTAGGCAACTGATGACCTAGAAAAGTTTTTAACGTGGTGCGTGCAACTACTACATAAACAATTTTGTGGTTATCCAACCGCTTTAATAAAATAAGATCATTGTGCGGAGTGCATCGAGGGCATTGACAGAGGTTCCCATTGATGATATTTATTCTTAAAATAAATGAACTTAATTCTAGAAAGGCATCAATTTTTGAAATGTATATGCAAGATTGCAGCTGGTTTAGAAAAATTCATAGTTTTAAAGAATGAAAAATTTCCTTAACCAGCGAGCCTGATTAATAGCTTCTGAAGATGTTGAATAGGGCTTATAAACCAAAAAGATAAGACTCAGATGAAGCAATTCTTTATAGTCTTCTCTTGGTTGCATGTCTTCAAGCTGGCCTTTAGTAAAATTGCTCAAATCTTCACGTATGGGTAATGGATAACAGTTACATCAATGTCACAATTTCTGAAACTGATTTTCAGAATTTATTGCAGGGCATAGAACTATACGTAAGAACCTCAATAAATGACTTTTAAGCAAAGCAAAGCAAACCGTTTGATTTTTATTTGTTTGTTGGGTTTGTGTAATACAGTACTTTTCGCTTATAGTCACATCCTTTAGTTGCAGACAAAACGTGGACTATATCGCTAATGTGACTATAAGGCTAATTCCCATATATGCCACTATGAGGCATATAACCTATATTTTATATTTGAATATAGAAAATAAAAAATTTATATAAATTACACCGACATCAGGGTTATAGTTTTGCAAAGGAGTTGCATACTATAAAAAAGATAGTTAAAATGATAACAAGATATTTCATAACTGATGCCAAAGGCAAAAACTAATTTTTTACGAGTAGAGAGTTGATGACATAAATTAAGCGATTTAATTCTTTTTTTCTTTGGATAAATTGTGTTTTCGAAAACTAAAAAGAACTTAGTAAATATTGCTAATGTGACTATAACGCCATTAATTTGCTTTACTTTTCCCTTTGATGACTGTTGATAGATAATAGAATGTGCTTATATCGCTAAATGGACTATAACATTAATCTATATATATAAAATTGTAACGTTTCTGACTGATTCATCATCGCACAGCCTAAGCGCCGGAAGCTAAAAATTTGAAAATTGGACCGGATCGGACCGATTCACTAAGACGGGATTTTTGGAAAGTCTAATGTTTTTACCCCCTAAAAGCGTAAAAACTGGTAAATTCGATAACCTTATATCTCCAAAACTAAAAGAGATACAAAAAAACTGTAATACTTATCGTTGTTCTTTAGAAAAGTAATCGGATAGGTGTCTTGTCCTTTTTTGAAATACGGTTCTTTTAGGGAGAAAACGGGTAAAACCTGAATTTTGGTACTTTTTTATCACCCCATCTATCCTTTGAACCAATAAACCTAAAAATAAAATTTATACCACATTCGAAACTTATCAAAAAAATACGAATATTAATTAGGTACTTTTTGGAAATTCGAACGTTTGAGGGGTGAAAATCGTAACTGTTTTTGGTACTTTTTTTACAAAACATTTTTCTCCATTCATTGACATATTCTTACTAAATTATAGGCCCCCATTACAATACTTCAATTATTGATACTGAATGGGGGTATTTTTTTAATTATCGGTTATATTGGACCTTAAAACCTTAAATTCAACATGCAATGTCCTCAGTGGATACTAATCTATGAGGGTACTTTTTTGATCTTTAACTGGTACTTTTTGAATTACTGTGAGTATTGGACCTAGAAACATAAAATTCAAGATGCAAAAATAATTACAGGGGAAATTAACTTTCTTTCATTTGCTTTTGTGTTCTACGAGTGGTACTTTTTGAATTTGCTATAATATTGAACTCAGAAACACAAAATTATAGGTGAATGTCAACATATGAGACATATGAGACATACAGATATGTCCACGAAGAAAAAAGAGACGCTAACGAAGTAGCGGGTTATATGCTAGTTCATTATATTAAATTAACTTATAGCGGCAAAATAAACAGAAAAAATGGACTTTATCGCTAATGTGACTATAAACGAAGAGTACTGTAATATCATAAACTGGGTACAAAGTTTCTGCACAAAAAATAAAGCTTGAACATTTTTTTTTTAATTATTTCCTTAAAGAAGAAGAAGAAAATCGTGGTTTTTGACAAAGTTATGAAAAAAACTCAAAAAAGACCGGCAAACCCCATTTTTGGCAAAAACTCGTCTTAAGCGACCGCTTAACCTCTTTCGAAAAATCTGAAAAAAATTTCAAAAATACTTTACCCTAGGTATAAGCTTTTAAATTATGCTTGAGCTTCACAAAAACTATTTTTTGGGACACACTAATGTACATACATATATTGAGAAAAAAAAGGGAGCAGCAATTTACTTAACAAAATTGCGACGCAGTTATTGTGAAACCCAAGAAAAAGGGTGTTTATTGTTTTTTTTTTTTTTTTTTTTTGTTTGACATACAAAAATGAGCTGGGAAATGAAGTGAAATACCAATAATGTCAGCGTATTTAACTGCTGTTTGGTGAGGTTATGGTTTTTCTGCAAACAAATATTATCATTATCAGTGTCAACATCATTATTATCTTCATTATCTCCGATGTCGCCGTCCTCAACCACATAACTACATGTGGCTACTGTTTGATTGAATAAAAAATAAAAGCAACAACAATCGATATAAAACCTGCAACCTGCCAAATGTTTTTGTTTTTCCACTTGGCTCTGTTTAGGGTTTCGAGGTTTATTTTGTTACTTAATGAAACAAATAAGTTTTGTAAACAAAGTAAGTTAAAAATATAATTTTAAATACATATGAATACACTTATTAAAACACAAACATTTCAACAAAAGAAGGTAATTCAGTCAAAACGTTGTGGGAAGCCGGAAGGGGCTAGAATTATCCACTGAATTGAGCAGTGAATAATATTTTAAAATATATATGTATGTATATAAGTATGTTAGCAGATTTCTTTGGTTTTTATTCTCAGACATGATAGATAAAGCTTTAAACATTTCAATATGTATAAGGGAAATCGATTCGATTTTTAACCTGAGTTTTTTGTTAATTCCCGAAAAAATCTATTTAAAATTCCAGGGAATTTTAAAAAGGAAAACTTCGGAATTTTCTTTCCAAATTTTTCAATTAAAATTTAAGTTCTTGTGACTTTATTTCGAATAAAATAAAAGAATTTTGTTTTTTGTGGGTAGAAGGTAGGGGAAGCAAACGTCTAATTTTGGCAAAAAACTTAAATCTATATAAACAACTTTGGAATCAAGGACATGATCTCCGAGAGAATCTTTTTGAAATATTTAACTTGAGAATATTTGAGGACTTTGTTAAGTATTTGGGAACAAACAAACATTTTTTGTACTCTTCTGTCTAAAAAATATATTCAATCCGTGCTATGAACCAGTTTTTGATTGGCAACAGTTTGCCGTTGACAGCTACAACTCTGACGAAAAGTTCAGAGAGCAAAAATCTGTTTTGGTATCTATTTTAAATCTTTATTATTTGTCTATCAACCATTTCTTTTTTTCTGCTATCAACCACATTAATTTATGTGTGGTTTATAGAAAACGAGCGCAAAACTCGTCCGTTCAACTTACATTTAAAACAAAAATGTAATTCGAAATTTTGGTTTTGTTTTAAATGTAAGTTAAACGGACGAGTTTTGCGCTCGTGTTTTATAATCCACACATAAATAAACTTATTAGTATGATTATTTAAGGAATATGGTCAAGGTATATTTATAGCAGGTAGTCTCGGAAAGCCAGCTGTTTATTTTTTATTTGCTTGTTTTGCGATACGAACTGTCAAATGTTGTATAGTAAACAAGTAAACAAGTTTTTTGTCTTTATCTTTTGTCTCTTATTAACCAACCCCTTTGTTGTTTGACAGTTTGTATCACATAACAACAATGAAAAGCCCTGTTGTATGTTTTATTGTACAATTGTTGTAATCTCGCGGCTACCTGCTATAAATATACCTTGAATATGGTAAAAACAAGTTAGAGTGTTATATTCGGCTGTGCCGAATCTTTGATACCCTCCACCGACAATTTGAATATTTCAGGAGTGATATCTATATGATGTCTATTTATTAATTATTTATCTTTATAAAAACAGACAACAGCATTAAAATTGGTTGCGGTTTAGACCTACATTAAATTATTGACCGACAAATGCTTTTATGATAGCATTATTTATTAGGGTTTATATGATGCCTAGAGTAAATTATGGACCAATCTTCATGAAATTTCACAGTATCATTTTTAGTCTTGCAAAACTGTGACGTGTCAAATTTTGTTATGATAGCAATTATAATTACGGTTTAAGGCGTACTGAACTGTTTTCCGGGAGTAGGGTTTATATGGGGCCTAGGGTAAATTATGGACCGACCTTCATGAAATTTCACAGTGTAATTTCGATTAAACCGAACACTTGCAAAATTTCATATCATTTCGTGCATTGTTCAATCATTTATGTTAGTTTTTGTAACAAAATTATCAATTTTTTAAAGTGGCGGTTCCACATTTTGATTCATAGCTCTGATCCTACTAAACCGATTTGGCTGGATTTCAATCCCAAACTGCTTAGGATAACTACAAGCAGTTTGACACACAGTTTTTTTGATTTCTTTTGAGTTTTTAGAAAATGAGCGTGTTTTTAACAGACGGGCAGACGGACATGGCTAAATAGACTTAGAATTACTCAAGGAGCCAGAATATATATACTTTATGGGGTCTGAGGTGAATAAGAAAAAAGTTTCACACGGAATGACAAACTTGGTATACCCTCTTCACAACTTATTGTGGTGGAGGGTATAAAAAGAATAACAATTGACTGTGTAATGCAGTGTTGTCAATGAATAAATCCGCAGTTACACGGGACTCTGTCCCAAAATAAAATTTGAAGCAAAATTACTCATACTCACAAAATGAAAAAAAGTAGCTTAGAGAGAATGACTTCGCCACGCCTAACTTTGTTTTTGAAATGTTTATCAGCGTTGTAAATTTTGTTGTGCAAAAATTCCTAAGTTGGGGCGCGGTGGGCTTTTTTTAATTTCGGTGCGGATTTTAATTTTTGGTGGCACCAAAGGAAATTCAACACAAATATTTGTTTCAGTATAATAAAAAAATCTTCGTACAATAAAATACACCTGTTTCAATATTATTTTATTCAACAGTGCGAAATTTTTACAAACAATTTCACAGACTACAATATGAGCAACAAGTAATGATGTTTAAGACGTACCAAATCAAATGCACTAAATAAAACGGTCTTGTTGTTGTATACAATTTGTATTATGTGAACAAAAAAAGCATTTCATTATATGAAATTTGCTGTATTATTAATTTTGAATCCATACTATTATAGGTCTTTTACACTGATCAACATCTAACATCTACCATCAACGATGTAAAAATTTGAAACACTCGTTTACATTGCTCACATCTAACATCCACCATCAAATAAAAATGTCACCATTTTTGAAAAAAAAAAATGTTTTTAAAATAAAAAATGTTTTTTTCTACAAAAGTGCCAAATTAAAAAAAAACAAACACACAAAAATGTATTTGTTTAAAAATATAAAAAATACTTAACGAAATCAACATTCCAATAAAGGAGAAAACTTGACAAATGGTAACGCTGCTTTTACACCCAATTTTATTTTTGTCAGTGATGCCACAATAATAATAGAACTTATTGCCACTTTTCTAGTGATGACAAAAAAATAATCGAAAGATGTAGACTGAATGGAATAATGCTAAGTTCATACGACGATATAAACCACTCGTTTCGCTCTCTGAAACTAGTTTGCCAAACATGCTGTTCATACGAATGATTCTTGTTTCATTTCGACATTTTTTTGTGTGTTGTTAGTGTGATTTTATTTAAAATAGATAAAAAAGTAATTAAAAGTTAAAAATATATAATTTAATACTTTCATTAATATTATTATTGTATAATTATCACTTTATTTTATTAAACATCAATTTTTATTTTGTTTTTATCTTTGTTTTGATTTTTTTTGAGAGCTAGTTCAGATAAACTAACGATAAATGTTATCAAAATTGGAGATGATAGTACATTTTTCCTGTTTCGCAGCATGTTTCAAAATGAAACGACCGGTTTCGCTCTCAAAATTTTGTATGGGGAAACAAGTCGTTTCAGTCATGTTTGGTGCGCGAAACAGGAATAAGAGAGCGAAACACGAATATTGCTGTCCGTGTGAACATGGTATAATATGAGATAGGAACAGCTTTTAAAGATGTTGAAAGATGTTGGTTTTTAGCCCTATGTATTTCTTATGGAAATATGTTAACATCTTCGCAAATGGTGGCAAATTGATGGTAGATGTTAGATGTTGATCATTTATTAATCGTTAATCTCCTTTTAAAAAGTTTTGTATAGATTTTATGATATTAAAAAAAAAAATTATTATCTACGCCATTATTCATTGAAAATGAGAAAATTCAAGATAAACTTGAAAAAATTTCAAATGAACATGAATATAAAAAAAATTAAATATTTCATTTTAAATTAAAATTTCTCAGTTAAATTTGAAATTTTCTTAATTTCAAATTAAAACTTCTCAATGTTTTTGGAATTTTCTCAATTTTAAATTAAAATTCTCAATTTCCTTTGGAATATTCTCCATTTCAAATAAAAATTCTTTTTTTTTCTTTCCTTTAAAATTGGAATTCTCAAATTTATTTGCAATTTTCTCAATTTTGAATTCTAGTTTTCATTAGGCAAATAAATTATTTAGTTTTCTTATTTTTGTTAAGTTTTTTTCTTTTTTTCTCAAAA
Source organism: Pollenia griseotomentosa (assembly GCA_963931875.1). Lineage (NCBI taxonomy): Eukaryota > Metazoa > Arthropoda > Insecta > Diptera > Polleniidae > Pollenia > Pollenia griseotomentosa. The sequence continues at coordinate 5,491,633 of OZ007560.1, forward strand.
CCCTGAACTGTAAAAAACTGTGTTTGCATTTTGCATTTTCAATACAAAAATTATATTTTTTATGCTAAATTAACTCAATAAACGTTAATTTTATATAAAAAAAAACTTGAAACGTTTATTTTAACCAATAGTTCGGCACTTCTTTGAGTGCCTTCTTCAGGGTTTTTTCTTTTCCTTTTTTACAAAATTCAACAAACAAATTTAACAATATATTAAAATGACAAATTAAAAATAAAACAAGTAAGAGTGCTATATTCGGCTATGCCGAATCTTATATACCCTTCACCATGATAAGATAAGAACAAAAAATTATATACATAAATAACGTTCTTTAGATAGGTATAAATAAATATTAATTGAGCCACGCCAACTTTTCATTTCGTCATGCCGAAGAATATAAAAAAAAAAAATTATATATGTACCTAAGTCCGATTCCTCTTTTGCCAAAATTGGTGTTTGAAATTCGTTTTATAATCTTAAAATCGTTTTTTAGAACATACAAATTTTTGGGATTCTAACTGGCAATATCATCAGTCTCAGGAGAGAACTTAACAACTCGGCTACGAATGCTTTTACTGAAGAAGCGTTAAATTAAAATATATTGAGTCTATGAGTTTGTTTCTTTATTTGAGCGGCATATCATGTACATGCATTAATGTGTATGTGGATGCGTAAAATTAAACACATTACACATAAAATCCACCACTTGTAGTGAAGGGTATAAAAAAACAACAAAAAAACCACATTACCAACACTGTATTACCATAGCCACTGTATGACCGTAAAAACCCAAAATTTAATTTGTTTGTATGGTATGTTTATGTCGTTTTGGTAATACAGTGGTCTAATTGGACCTTTAAAGGAAAAAATTTAAGGCAGTCGAGGTTTGTTACTCATATCTCAGCCATTTGTGGACCGATCTTGCTGAATTTCAATAGCAAACAATTCCGGACCATATGTGACATAAATGTATAAGAACCTGGCCCTCATCATATATGGGGTCTTCGGAAAATCCATTTCAACGGACAGACGGACATCGTTAAATAAACTTTGCTCCTCATAAGGACCCAGAATATATATACTTTATAGGGTCTAACATCAATATTATAGAAATTACAAACGGAATGACAAACTTATACATACCCTATTCACCACATGTGGTGAAGGGTATAATAAAAAAGTCGCTGCGCTTTTCAAAGTTTTGACAACGCTGATTTTAAATAAAAAAGAAATTCAAAACTTGGTGCGTTTTGAAATTTCAAGGTTGACAACGTTGTTAAAATTCATAATTTCTAAAATTAAAAAATCTTCATTTGAGAAAAAAAAAATCATTAAAAATATGATTAAATTATGATTTTGGCAACACTGCCTTAAACACTATAATTTATGGAAAAGCAAATATAAATTTTGAAATTGATTTTTTTAAAGGGTTGAAAACCACTCAGAAGTCGTTTTATCCGTTTTAACCGAGCGATCATCGAAGAAACATTGTCACAAAGTCAAAACACCGAAGTGTAAAGAACTAGAAAAAGACAAAGTTCAAAACCTCACGCTACAGATAAAACGATACACCTCCTCATCGCGGGTTGGAAGTTTCTCATTTTGCAACGAAAATAAATGAAGACTGACTACAGAAATGATCCTGTGAAGTATAGTCTTAACTTTTCAAAGTCCAAATCATACTATTTTAACAAAACACTTTATAACCTCAATGGGAATTTGTCTCAAAAAAATAATAATGTGCTGTTTTTACTACACGTTCAATCACTTGTGTTGTGAAAACAACACATAAAGAAAAGGTTTTGAGAACATAAAATAGCCAAAAAAAAAAAAAAAAAAAAAAAATGCAAGGAACACAATTGGAACGAACGACGAATTTCATTAAATTTTCATTAAAAACTCGCTGCGTAAATTTATCGTATTAAGCACGATAAGTGAGAAAGTTGTATGCTGTTTGTGCAAAGAGAGATAAGTGGTGTAACCATATTTAAAAAAAATGCTTAAAACATTAACAATATCACAACTAAAAACCATATTTATAGCAAACAACTTTGTACATTTATTTAAAATTCTATAAAATAAAAAAAGCACCATTTTTAAAGTAAAAAGTGACTTCATTTACTAAAATACTTGAAAACTAAAACAAAGAATGGTCAGCTGGTGCTGATTTATTCGTCGTTCGCTGGCGTATGAAATAGAAACAAATCTACTGTAAAATCTTGGCGTATGACGAATTTTGGGCCGACGCTATGATTGTGTTTCTTTCCACACCAATTGCTTTATTTTTCGAATATTTGTGGCCAAAAATTTGTTTTCAGGCGTGTTGTTAGTATAAACTCTATACTATGTAAATATAAAGCAATGCTGATAACAAAAGCCCCGTGAAATTAACTAGAACAAAAACTCTCTCAAAACAAAAAAAAAAAAAAAAAGATTTTATCAAGTCTTGCCAGATTATGATATTCTAGTCTGGCAATTTTTGTATTTTTATCTTGTCTTTCCTCTTCTTCCTATAAATATATACAAATACACACAGCTACAACCAGTAGGCTAGCTGGTCGTGAGCTAGTCTATCAGCGCCGGGGTTGCGGGTTCGATTTCCGCCAGAGATTCTGGTCCCTGCAGACAAGCGTAGAGCTTCGCGAGATAAGATTAGGGAATTAAAAAAAAAAAAACTTCAAGTTGAAAAGTGTGAAAATTACAAAACAAAACAGAATAGCAGAGTACACTGGGTAGCCCTCCCAATTTTCTCAGCTCTCTCTCAAAAATTGCCAGTCTAACCGTTGACTAATGCTAGGAACACAACTGGGACGAAAGACGAATTTTTGGCCGCGAATATTCGTCGCCAAAAATAAAACATATTTGTGTATATGAAAATACACAGAATCATGGCGTCGGCCGAAATTCGTCATACGCAGCGACTTTGCAATAGATTTATTTCTATTTCATACGCCGGCGAACGACGAACAGGTGACCATGTTTTATTTTAGTTTTCAAGTATTTTAGTATATAAAGTTACTTTTTTACTATCAAAAAAGTAATTTCAATTTTGGGAATACAAAATTTTTAGTTACTTTTTTACTTTAATAACTGTTTTTAATTATTTTATTGCATTTAAAATAAATATACCAAGAAGAAAACTATAAGAATAGTTTTTAATTGTGGTTTCGTTAATGTTTGTGTTTTTTAAGTAAATTTTTTTTTATATGGTCACACTATTTCTCCCTCTTTGCACAAACAGCAAAGAACTTTTCCAATTAGTAAAGCTGAGAGTTATTCGTCGCTATTGTGTTTCATACGACGAATTTACTCAGCGAGTTTTTACTAAAAAATTCGTCGTGTAGGGCGAAATTCGTCGTTCGTCCCAGTTGTGTTCCTAGCATAACACGATCATAGAGTAAGGTTTTTTGGAAGCTGAATAAGGTTTTTTCTCTGTCTGTCCGTTCTAATCGATTTTCTAAAACAAAAATATTCAATACTCAAGGAATTTTGTTGTTGTTTTTAGTTTATTTTTTTTTTTTTAATTTAATGGCACGCCTGATACCGTGTAAATATTAGGGTGGATCATTGCACGATATGATCGTACATACTTAGGTAGATAATTTGCGCCTAAAACATATAGAGAATTTGTTTGGACAGCATTCTAAAACTGGATTTAATTCCCTTTTAAGATTTTCTTGTATACACATTTCAACCATGGTGACAATAGATCGAGGTCTGAGAAGCAAAGAGAACTATTGCTGGACTTGAAGTTATTGGTTGCATAAAATAAAAAATTGCTTAAATATTCACACATTGGAAATGGATAACGCTTACTTCAATGTCACAACTTCTGAAACTAATTTTCAAAATTTATTGCAGGGCAAAAACTATATCGTAAGAACCCCAATTAATGATTTTTAAACAAAGCAAAAGCAAAACGTTTGATTTTTATTTGTTTGTTGGGTATCTATGAGTAATAATATCATTAAATTATTAAGAATTAATAGATCTATCTAACTGCGTTGTTAGTTTTTTTCATTTTCATAAAAATTTCAAAATTTATTAAAGGCTAGTTTACACTATTATACTTTGTATTAACACATGTCAAAAACTCAAGTAATATGACAAAGTGTGATAGTGTGAATGCAATGTGTCACAAAAATGACAAGTATTATGAAAAACGACTTCATCGTTTTTTGAAAAATTTCTAAACAATAATACTTTTCATTGGATCAGGGTTGCATTTTATTTAATGTGTGAGTGTTTATACTTTTTGTGACGACAAACTGTCATATTCAATTAGATTTTTTGACAGTCGCAACAAAACTCATTAGATTTCTATCTCACAATGTATTATGGAATAGACTTGTGAGATAGTGAAAACTAGCCTTAAGCGTTATCTACAAAATTTATGGAAAAATTGTAATGTAGGGTGTCTAAATGAGCAAATGCATTGCAAAAACTAATAATGTTTGCACACAAAAATAAAGCTTGGAAATTTTTCTTTTAAATGTTTTCTCCAAAAGTAAAGAAAATTGTGGTTTTTAAAAAAGTTATGAAGAAAACTCAAAATAAGGCCGGCAAACCAGGGGCCTGATTCTGGCAGTCGTGATCGAGTACTTTCTCGATTCAAAAGCAATTTAAAATCTAACTATTTCAGTTAATATTGAACGAATCGGAATTATTTTTTCGGTGTTGTAAAGCATTAGTTTGAGTTTCACAATACTGAAAAAATAATTTCGATTTGTTCAGTATCGACTGAAATAAAATTGCTTTCGAATCAAGAAAGTACTCGATCACGACTGCCAGAATTAGGCCCCAGATTTTTGGCAAAAATTCGACTTGAGTGATCTCTAAACCTCTTCCGAAAAATCTCAAAAATACTTCACCCTTTAAGCTTTTATATTATGCTTGAGCACCAATCGAAACAAAAAAAATTTTTTTGGGGAACGCTTATGTACATACCGAGCTCTAACCGCGAAAATAACGTAAGCGACATGATTTTCAATTTTCGTTTTTTGTAATAAATAACTTTATTGGCAACACTTGCATCATCTCCTAAAATGTCATGGTCACATAAGGTACCGTTACGATTTTATAGCAAGAACAATTTTATTGTGAGTGACAAATTTCATACAACATTTATAGGTATGAAATAAAATAAAAAAGCTCTCTCCTGTAAAATTTGATTTTTGGCGCTTACGTTATTTTCGCGGTTAGGGGTCGATATGTACAATGATTTTATGTTTATAAAGGGTTATCCATTTCGTGGTTTCAAAAGTATAAGGCTGGAATTCGACACCTGTTAAACCAATTTTTTTTCTTTTCAGCTGGAAGTCTGACATTGACGAAAACGGATCGCTTAACTATCACACAACGCGTAAAAATTTTTAAAACCTACTACAAAAATGGTGATTCTGGCACAGCCACATATCGTGCTTTAAGAGCAATTGGCAAAATTGTAAAGAAATTTGAAGAGACTGAAGCGGTTACAGATATTGTAAGGCCAGTGCATCATCGTTTCACTCGTTCCGCTGAAAATATCGCTGCTGTAAGTGAAAGTGTTGCCGAAGACCCGAATGTGTCGATTCCTCGTCGTTCTCAGGAATTAGGACTGTCTTACGGCACACATTATGGCGTATTTTGCATTTGGATCTACACCTACATCCATATTAAGTCCAGCTCACACAACAACTGAAGCCAGCTGACCATTCACAACGTCGTAGATACGTGGAATGGGTGCTTGAACAACAGGCGGTGGACGGCGATTTTTCGAACAAAATTTTCTTCAGCGATGAAGCACATTTCACACTCGGTGGGTATGTTAAAAAACAAAATTGTCCGTGTTTATGCAGATAAACCTTTAACTTTTGAGCTCTTAAGAACCAACATTCGTCAAGTTATGGCTGAGATACCGCCCAATATGTGCCCAAGTGGTCCAAAATTACCTCAAAAGAATTAATGCTTGCAACACTTCGCGTGGTGGTCATTTAAATGATATAGTGTTTCACACAAATTTAGAGTTTTTTTCCCGGACTTTTTCGATTCCCGGGAAAGCGTGAAATTTTTTTTAATTTCCCGGGATCCCGCTCCACATAAATAATACAAAGTAAATTTTGTTAATTATTAATGAAAAAACTTTTATAAAATAACGTAAGGGAACTTGTTTACAAAGAAAGTAAAAGAAATGGTTCAATACTAAAAAATTAATTGAAGATTGAAATAGGAACTTGAACTATTATTACCTCACGCCTTTATTCCCTATTATTATGCTTTTATTCAGTATTATTATGCTCTAGATACAAGATAAAAAGATAACATAAACATAACAATTTAATTCATAAAAAAATAATAAAAACAAAATAAAAATTAAAGTACTCAAGATATGAGATCAAAAAGTTAATTAATAAAATAGATTAAATATTTGAAAGAAATATATAAAATTTTTTAACGGCTAAGGAAATAACTTTCTGACACACTCAAAGCGCTTAGTAAGTCGGCAAAAAGTATATTCCTGATTTAATTTTCTAATTATCATGTTTCCGAAAAATTTCATTCATTTTTTACCGAGGTTGGACAAATAGTTAAAAGTGCACCGTTGTAGCATGCTTCGGATTCACAATCAGAAGCAATTTTTTCTTTTTTATAAACAACGTCTGTATCAGTCAAATGTATGTCAAGGTTGATGCAAAAATAGCATCAACCGGACTGCTTCTTACAAACCTTTTCATTTCAATAGGTCCATTTGTAATCTTTAGGACAATGTGTTTTTCAAGACGTATGTTGTAGTATCTTACACGAGTTTCCAAAATGTTATTTTATTTCGGTTTCCCGCACTTCACGGGTATATAAACCAACACAAATTGAAATTGAAAATTTGTGTTTATCACCTAATATACATATCGCTCCTTCATTGCATCTTAGTCATATCTCAAAATTTTAAGGAACTTTAGCAAAGTTTTCCTTCATACCTTCTCGTATTATATCTCAAACTGAACCGAAGTTATAGCAAAATATATATTTAAATCGGTACATTTTGAAAACTTTAATCGCATTTTGCCAAGATCGTTTGTTTTTGTAGATATGACTATGTTGCAATAAAGGAGCGATATGTTTAGGTATCTCCTATTTTTAAGACTTGAACAATGAAACTTTACTGCCTGCATCTTATTTTGAATTAATATACTTTATTAACTCTTCACTTCACTAAATGTAATAATTATCAACTGTTGCATTTATTGCATCAGGAGATATTGATTTAAATACATGTACTCACTTCTTGTAATTGATATATTCCACAACCCATCCACAGATGCTAATTTTTAGAGAATAGAAAACTAAATTTTTAAGTATAAATAGCTATTTGCTGAAATTATGAGGAATTTTTTATTTCCCGGGATCCCGCAAGAAAAATCCCAGGAAAACGTTAAATAAAATAATTGAAATTGGGAATGGGAAAAAACCCTACACATAATGTCAACGTTCAAACTTTATAATAAAAAAGAAATATCATGAAAAAAAATATTTTATGTGTTTTATTTACGTTTACTTTTGAAACCGCAATATGGATAACCCTTTATATTATATTATAATACACTAATCGGTATTTCTCTAAAAAAAATTGTATATTTTAAAGAAATTTCTGAGAAACTTAAAACATACACATGTACATATTTTATTAATTGCTTGTTTTTTTTTTGTTTTGCTGGGTATCGCCTGATCAATAACAACAACAAACAGCACTACTGTAGTACGACTCATTAATTTTGTTTGTTTTTGTAAATTTGATTTGTTTGCATAAAAATGTGCGATCACATCACTGTTGCCAGCGTTTTTAAAAATTTCCGGACTTTAAAACCCGCTTGAAACCGCAAAATATTTAATTAAGTGTGATTCTTTTTAAAAGTAACGCTAGAAAGTTTTATACAAATTTAGTTGTACAGGCGTATCACAGAAACCAAATTCGTACGAAAGTGAAAATTAAAGCGAAAACACAGGACCTACAAATAACTTTTTTTTAAATTTATACTTATAAAATCAAAGTAAAAGAGTCATTTCTTGATTTTTATTTAATCCTCAGAAATAAAAGTTATATTTTGAATTTTTTTTCTTTGCTTAGAAAAAATTAATTTTTAAATTGAATAAAATAATAAAAAAAATTTATTTAATTTATCAAATAAGAGTTTTTGCACGGACTCTGTCGATAAATTCGCCCCTAAGTCGGCGAATATTTATTTAAGCGCAGAAAATTACTTGTTTTTGTCCGCAAAGAAATAAAATTCAAAATTAAACTACTATAATCTAAGTAAAAACTTTTTAATATTTTTAATTAGGCTTAAGTTCATTAAATTTAATTTTCATTAAATTATTTTTATGAAGAAAGGAATTTTACAACATGAAAATTAATTAAAATTGTTAGTGATAATCTTTCATTCTTGACCGTGGCCGGGATACGAACCGCGGCCGGCAGGTTACCATGACATGTTACGATCGCAACCACTCAATCTTCTCAGATGGATTTGCCGTTTTACAGAAGGAAAGATTATCAATAACAATTTTAATTAATTTTCATGTTGTAAAATTCCTTTCTTCATAAAAATAATTTAATGAAAATTAAATTTAATGAACTTAAGCCTTATTAAAAATATTAAAAATTTGGATTAAAAACCACAATAAGTTCAACAAAATAACCACAATACTAATGTTTGTAAAAACTTTAACTCAAAAAATTATTTTTATTTTCTGAGAAATAAATATAACTTAGGAAGTAACTTTTATTTTCTAAGCGAAAATAAATTCAAGAAAAAATTATTAAAAAGTAATTTTTAAAATAAAACTTATAACCGTTACGTTCATTGCGTAAAACACAAAAAGTTTTTCGTTTTTAATTCGTTTCTAAATAGTAAAAGTTGTTATTAAAAACGGTACGAACACAGCTGATAGGATGCTTTCAAAGTACATGATATACGTACATACTAGGGCTTCTGACTTCCCAACTATTTTATTCCCCGGAAAAAAGGATATGCGAGAAACTATACATACAACATTTCCACTAGTTTTGGCACTTATTTGCCGATTTATGAAAATAGTGAATTGTGTTGCTTGGGATATATCGAGACAATAGAGAGATATTTAATGTTCAGGCAATCGTTACAGATTTAATAGCCAAATGAACGAAACAAAAGGTTAAACAAACATATAAAAAAAGTATGAAGCATGTTTGTATGAATATTTAAAATTCTAAATCCCGTTCACAGAAACTTTTTTTATTTATATTTTATAGGTATTTAAATATTTTTTATATGGGCAAATCCCAGAAACAGTCCACCAACCAAAAATTTTTCAAATGAATTTTTTTTGATGGAATATAAGATTAGATGTATAATTTCATTTTTATATTAAAAAATATGTATTTTAATGATCATTAATACAATTATTTGTACCAAATACTACCCCACCCCTGATTTATTAATGTTATACGTAAATTTAGCATTATTTTAGGAGATTTTTGTGCTTAAAATAGCACTTACAGCAGACTCATCAAAATATAAATTTCGTTGAAAAAAAAATTGATATTCATTAGTTAAGAAATTAGTTTAAGAAATGCAATTCATAAAAATATAATTTGTTTTGTTAAAATAAATAAAATTTAACAAAAAAATACTACTGGAATAACTGTAGCGTTCGTTATGTAGAGTGCGTCACAAAGGGTTCACGGCTTTTGTCAGAAAATCACAACAGTTTTTGACTGCGAATAAGTGCATTGAGAGTTCTCTTATAGTCATCTTTCTTTTAGGAATTCGATTTTGTATACCTTATGATGCAAAATTCGCTAAAAATTAGGAAAACACACTTCAAACTTTGAAGTTACTTCCACTTTTTGTAGCGTGCGTCACAAAACTTTGTGATAGATTATTTCGCAACAAATACTTGCTAAGAAATTATGACATATGCCATTCGTAAGTACATATTAACGCAACTAAATACTATACATAAGTTGAAGCTATCTCTTTTGAAAGGCCAAAAAAGGTTTATATATCAATCAGAGAACGCTTACGAATGTAGCGTTCGTCACGCAGGATTTGCCCATATATACTTTTTTTTATCAAGTTTTATGTCTCAAACTTAAAAACATTTTGTGATATTAGATATGCCTTTTCTAAATCAAAGTAACGATATAAAAAAAACAAAAATATTAATTAATTTTGAGTTAACACCCTTTAGAGAAGCCGGTGTGATATATATATTTCTTTATATGTATGTATATAATACAATGGAAAAATTGTTATTTTTCGTTGTTGTTTGCTTCAATAAATTAATTCAAAATTGTACACAAATATGCTTTTATCATTTTTTTTTTAGTTTCTTAAGGAGCAGCTTTTCTCAAAAAAAAACAGGATTTTTTGGGGAATTTTTAATTTTGTAAAAATAAATTATGGCAACACTGTACAAAATGACAAATTAGGTATGCCGTCATCACAACTATTGGGGTGGTGTTGTTGTACCCACCCCAATAGTTGTGATAAAAAAGTACTTTGATTAGTCTTTTTCTTTTGTTATCAGCATTTTTTTATACCCACACTACAATAGTGGAAATGGTATTTTGTGTTTGTGCTGATGTTCGTAACAACCTAAAGTATAGGTCCGAGACCCACCTTTAGTATACCGATCGAGTTAGAATAACTTTTTAAATCGATCTAACGATGTCCGTCCGTCCGGCTAGCAGGCTGTTTGTCTGTACATGTTACCTTGTGCGTAAGTACAGGTCGCAATTTAAAAGATAATTTAATGAAATTTGGCTCCAATTAGATTTAAAGGAGCAAGCCAATTGAAAATGATGAGAGTTGGTTTATAATTTCACAAAGCCCCCATACAAGCTTCTTTCCGAAATAGAGTCTTTGTGCCCATAAACCGTCTTTTTATTTTGGCATTTAAAATAAATTTTGTCCAAACTTATCTGATTGCAATCTAAATTATGAAGCCAAATTTTATTGGAACTTAACCATATTTGACCACAGCTCTCATACAAATATTGTTCCCGAAAGGTCTTTTAATGCCGACAACAACTTTTACGATATATAATATGTCATGACATGATGTTGTGCAAGTATATAAGTCCAAAATCAGCCGTAGGTCCCATATAAACCCTCTTCCTTAAATCACTTAAAGGCAAATAAATCTCATATAGATGAAGTAACTAAAGGCTAGTTTACACTATCACACAAGTCTCACGTATTCCATAATACTTTGTGAGATAGATATCTAATGAGTTTTGTTGCGATTGTCAAAAAATCGAATGTAACATTACAGTTTGTAGTTAAAATGCAACCCTGATCAAATGAAAAGTTTTATTGTTTTGAAAAATTTCAAAAAACGATGAAGTCGTATGGGATGTCAAATTGTTTTTTGTAATACTTGTCGTTTTTAGGACACATTGCACTCACACTTTCTCATATTACTTGAGTTTTTGACATTTAATACAATGTGTAAACTAGCCTTAAATAGTATCCGGTATTTTATGGACATTTACATGTTTCCTAACCTTATGGTTCTCGAAACTTTGTTTTCATATACTGAGGAGTAGGGTATCAGCTGGTCGGGCTTGACCGGTTATTCCTTCTTTTTTTGTTTTCTTAAGATATTTTCTTTATTTTTTTTTCAGATAAATTCTCATTAAGTTTGTATAGTTTATTGCTTAAATAGTATGACTTGGGCCTCGAAAAGTTAAGACTATACTTCACAGGATCATTTCTGTAGTCAGTCTTCATTTATTTTCGTTGCAAAACGAGAAACTTCCAACCCGCGATGAGGAGGTATATCGTTTTATCTGTAGCGTGAGGTTTTGAACTTTGTCTTTTTTAGTTCTTAACACTTCGGTGTTTTGGATTTGGGACAATGTTTCTTCGATGATCGCTCGGTTAAAACGGATAAAACGACTTCTGAGTGGTTTTTATTAAATCTATTTCATAATAAAATTATATTATAATCAGTGTTGCCAGTGAAATTTCGAGAAAGATACATTTTAGTTTCCAAAAAGATACGCTTTTTCCCAAAAAGATACGTTTTGAAAAAAATTTGAAAATCCATTTTTAACGTTTAACATTTATTAACATAACATTTTTATTTCAAATTTAAATAAATATTGTAAAGAAAATGATTTCGTATAAATTCATTTTTATATTTATTTAAGTCATAAATATTATGTACATATCGTTACTTTAATATAGAAAAGCCCTAACTAACATTTTCCTTACTTTACAGGAGAAGGAAAAGACTTAATAAAAATTGTAGTATCGTAGTTGCGATGTTTTTTAAACGCAGTTTTTTATTAAATTGTTTAGAGAGTTTAATAAAAAACTGCGTTTAAAAAAAATCGCGACTGCAAGAACATAATTTTTATTAAGTTTTTTCCTTCTCCTGTAAAGTACGGAAAATGTTAGTTAGGGCTTTTATATATTAAAGTAACGATATGTAATTTTTAAAAATACAGTAAGCAAACTTTAAAATTAATTATATGTAATTATTTTTGGATGTTATTAAAACAAATTCATTTTTGTAAAAATTAATATACGAGTTAAGGCGTTTATACTAAGGCGATTATATTGAAAAGTTCATATAAATTTCCTGAAAATAAAAGAGATTTTCATATTTCCTCAGAACAACTTCGCACTACTATCATCGATTTAGGTGGATCGTATGTTGCAACCCCTTAATGTTTTCTTTTACCATTATTGAAGCTGCTATCAAGGCGAATTCACTAGAAGTTGGGGTCAAGTCAACATATGGTGTTTTTTTCTGTGGTCGACTTGTCAAAGTGTGTATGCAAACTAGTTTTTTATGTAAACTAACCTTTTTTTACTAGCAATATTTTTGACAATCCACAGAAGCAGTGTTGTTGTAGAGTTGACCTCACATTCTAGTCAATGCGCCTTGGCTGCTATTGTATTAGTATTGAGTCGGTTACGATGATCAATCTTAATGAGTTTTAGTTGGCTCAAAATTCTCGAATGTTTTGTTTCTGTACATTTTGCGTACAGATTCAAAAGATACGAAAAATGTCAGGATTATACAAGATACTTGAAGTAGTCAAAAGATACGAAAAATGTATCTTGCGTATCCTAACGGCAACACTGATTATAATAATAACAGCAATGATTTTATCTTATCATTTTTGGTGATAGATTCAGTGATGTCAGATTAGGCGATTTATTCCCAAATTGGGGATTATATTTTTAAAACGGGGATAACAGATTTGATTTGGAGACAGCGTTGCCAGAAAATTTGAAAGGAAAATCTTCATTTGGCGAAAAATAAATCTAATTTTGAAGAGAAAAATCTTAAAATTTTTAATTACAATGGCAAAGAAGTAAAAATTATTATAAAAATTTAAATATATACACGCAAAGAAAAAATATGGTTTATGCAATCAGAATCGCAAACTATCATTAATGTTTGTGATTATGATTGTGTCAAACACGTCTTAAGTAACAATATATGTTCAGACATAATGTTTTTAACTTATTATTGTCTCAAACATATTATTATGTTCAGAAGAAAAACGCAAACGACCTTTCCAACCATGTTTCTATATTTCTCAAAACCATGCAAAATGTCTTTCTCAACATGTTATATGGTTCTCACAATAAAAACAATAACAAATTTTTTCTCAACAATTTATATTTTATTAAAAGTACAAATGTATCGTCGTCGAAAATCCAAAAGTACGTAACATCACTTTTCCTAATTTTACAGGGCAAGCAAAAAACGTTATAAAATGAAAAATGTTTCAGATATAAAAACAAATAATTGAACATGGGCTTAAAATACAACAACAAAACTATTTCCCAAGGAAAAAAATTATTTTTCGAAATATTTTTGCAGTTATGTATGTTACGTTATTTTGAATTTGTGTTTTCTGAAACTAAAGTACGTATCATCATAATTTTTCTAAACAAAAGTGAAACATACGTTACAAATATAAAGTAATTTTGAAGTAATTTTTATTAACAGTTTCAGTTTTAATAAAACAGTTAGGGCATTTATCATCTTTTATTTAAAATAAACTTATGACTTCTTTTAATAATAAGTATTAATTTTAACTAAACAAAAATTAGTTACAAAATAAAAAAAACAATTCATTATAAAGTTTTTCTAAGATTAATACTTAGAGTAATAATTTTATAATTAAAATAATACAAAACATAAAGAATTCAATTTCATTAAAAAAATAATATACAGAAGAGAAAACAATTCAATACTCAAATGGAATATTATCATAAAAATAATGACAGTCCGAAGGAAGTAATAATTTCAGGTCCTGCAAATGCTGCCATTTCTTTTTAGAAATTTTTAATCTTTCAGGATGCAAGAGGTTAGGATGGGTACATTCAGATTTATTGGCACCCCGTTGTGGAAGAACCTTATAATCTTCCTCAATGTTTGTTTTAAAATAAATGGTTCCCGATGAATCATAACCCAAAGATCGTATCATATTAACCGTAGGGTCTCCAGACTTTTTACCTACATTTTTAAACAAATTAATTGTTTAAAGATATATTTATTTATTTTGTTATACTTTACCTGGTCGAATAGATGAGTATCGCTTGGGAACAGCTTCGTAATCCAGGAAATAATCATGTTCAAGGTGATGAACGTTAAGTGGAAATGGGTTTTGTCGCGAATCCTTTATTAGTTCAACGAGTTGTGATGGTAAATTTATTTGCTTGTTATTAATTTTACGTTGAATAAGAGAGTGTGTTGAATCGCACTCCATTTGTGTATGTCCTACGATTAAATATTTATGTTCAATAGTAATGTTTTTTTCAACACTAAAGGAAATCAAAGCATTGGATAACAACACATTGCGATTTTGGTAGAAGCATCCGTCTGAATATATAATAATATGGTGAAAATTTTTCCTATCAAGGATTGCGTTTCTTAAATATTTTATTAGAATAGTGGCGAAAGTGGATGCAACGAGGCTTCCTTCAGTTTCATCCCAGACATAGTTGTCATATTGATGAGTTACAATATTATAAATAGTAAAGTTGTGAACTTGCAACTTCATTTTGTAATATGAAGCATTTGCTTTTGACTGTGGAATTAGCTTTACAGCTTGCATGTCTATACATAACAGTAGGCATAAATTCGCCTTAGCACTTTCTATGTCATTTAATTTTTCTTCTCTCATACTGTCGATTTGTTTTCTGTGGCTCTCGTACTGCTCTTGTGAAATATTTTTAGATTCATATGCTATACAAGTGTCACACATATCATTTCTGGGTTTGAAAATAGAATAGTTACGTTTTTTTAAAACTTCCATGAATCTTGGGAAAGAAACAGGAGATATTTCATTTTCTTTGAGGGACTCACATTTCTTAGAATATACTTCATATACGTTTTTGTAAGATTTAAAATCCGTCTGAAAGTACAATCTAGTTGTGTGTTGACGTCGGTAATGCGACTCTAGCTTTGGAATTGCGTCTAACCATTTATTTAAATAATTTAACCTTGTTTCATAGCGTTTTCCTTGGGTGGTATTTCTTTTGGCTTCAGTTCTAAATTTTGTTTGGTTTTCCGGACCCATTTGTGTAACATGTAACTCACTGGAGTTCACCCATTTCCTAACCCCTGATTCTGAAATTCCTAGGGTTGAAAAAAACATTTTACTACATACTTGCAGGCGGGCGGTTTCTTTGTTTAAATAATATGATTTTGAAAATGTTCGGCGCGAATTTTCTACGTATGTCCGCTTCTTGGTAGAACATTCAATTCTATCGGTAACATACATTTTTTTTTGGTCCCACGACATTTGCCAGAAACGATAAAATATTTCTTTTCTCACACTTTCGGAAAAGAGGGAACAATGCCGTGGTGAACATTTTTCACAATATTTCGAAGTGCACCCAGCTTTCATCTCTCTTGGCTTTCTTTCACAAACTATTCCCCGTGACAAACCTTCATATTTTTGTCCATTCATACGCTTTTGCTTATTTTCTTGTTTTTTGTTTGTTTTTTTGGAACAATGTACATTGTCATCATAAATATTTTCTATATTAGAACACATTTTTTTTATTTTTACCACACTTTTCACTTCTGTTGCAATTTTAAGTTTGATATAAACTGAAATTCTTTTTAATGGTAAACGAAATCAACGCTAATAACTAATAATAACAAAAATAAATGCTTGCTATGTTATTTAAAAAATTCAAATATTTTTTTACATTTCCTACCCAAGTGTGATACGTTCTTTTGACATATGAAAATCATGAACATGTTGATACGTTATTTTGAATTATGGATATACAATCGTTGTTTTTGGTCACAGAAGTCTAAAAATTGGTAGAGGCATGTAGTTTAACCTAATGAATCATAATCAATCAAAAACACGATTTTGATTTTTTGATGATACGTACTTTTGGATTTTCGACGACGGTATGTACATAAAGCATTATATTTACAAATAAAAATAAATAGTACATACATTTAATGGCCGTTTTCTCATTTTTTTCCAACGAAAAACTGCACATTAAAGAAATTTGTGTTTTTCAATTTCTGATTTGCTTCTATTCTGTCGCAAAGCTATCCAGCACTCATCTGCCAATTGCTTATTTTCCTTTTATTTGCCGTACAGATAAATTGAATCAGCTGACTCCCAACTTTTTTCAATGCTGTCGGTGTTTTTGACTGCAAGAAAGACAACGTTTATACATGTGTGTATGTATTTTTATAATTATATTTAAATTACTTACCTGTTTTAATAAACTTATAAGTTTTGCAAGGCAGCCATGGCCTTTTTCTTCCTGAAAAAAGTTTAAATAATTTTGTAATAATCCAAGTTCTCCGATTAACTGAAGCTCGCAGACGTTAATGACGTAAAGAAAATTTTATTTTTTTAAAAATAAGCATTGTTTGTTTTGACAATAAATGTTTGCTCGATTAGAGAATGTGTTTAAAAGCAAACAAAAATTATGGTACTAAACATACCTTTTGTGTGCAACTTATATTTTGATTTTAATTGTATAGTTGAAAATATATATATATATATATATTGATACTTCACGCAGAATTTAAATTGAAAAAATTCATATGTTATATGCGAAGAAGAAGACAAATTTTGATTTAGAAGCAATAAAACTAATTTAAGTACAAGACAAATACATTTTTATCGTAAATATACGTTTTAGTTCATTATTTAATTCATTTTTATATTATTTGAGATAAACTTAAGATTTAAACTATATTCAGATTTACAAAAAGGGTAAATTTCCTGAATAACTTTGATGGCTCTTTCAGCGCAAATATTAGATCTTTTTAAATTCAGAATGGCAGAATCTTCCTTTACCCAGTGTTTTAGAAAACACTTATGCGCAGTTCCGAATTGCTTGACGGATTTTTCCAATATTTCAAAATCATTGTTATGAAAACGGTGATCCGAGAACCAAACATCATACCATGCGCTGCATATGAATTGGCAAATTGGCAAAAGTTGTATTCTGTGTTCCGGTATTAGTATGAACGTTAAAATCGCTAGAATAGCTCTAGAATTCCATCGAGCGTTGCTGAGCGCTGGTAAAACTCTAAATTTTATGTATGGGAACTTGTTGCTTACTTCATAATATTTAAAATATTGCCCTAGTTCATATAAAAATTGCATGTCATCACGCCGTTTAATAGATCTCAATGTCAACTTTTCTTCGTTTTGTTTGAAGTTTTTTGTTAGGTTTTCGTAGTTCATAATCAATTCGGTAAATATGTCATAACTCATGTTTGGCGATGTCGACTTTCCACTTATTAACTCATTCATCACATGCTTCAAAACTAAATCTAATACATGATGTTGGCATCCTCATCTTAAAACAATTCTGCAGTAAACGAACAACTCCACTTTTAACCCCTGTATTAACGTTTGTTGTGTCACTAACAATCATTTTTATGGAATTCCAAAGGTTAAATTTATCCAAGACATTCCTTATTCCTTAAAAAAGTTATAGAAAGTTAATTAATGCTCTAAAAATATATTATTAAATAGAAACCTTCAAAAATTGACAAACTTTTCCCGTTTTCAAGAACCATTGCCGCTACTCTTACTTCCTTAGTTTCATTTGTTAACACCACCGCCTGCACTTCTTTCTTCCCAAATTTCTTGCCGTCGAAATGAATACACCAAATGTCATCTCTTAAGGAATTCTTATAATTTTTTTCCAAGTTCAGCGCTGCTTTAATCATCGCTTTGTGAATACCTGCTTGTGTTGGTGTTGCTATATTTATTCCATCTTTGGACAATTCTTTGCATATTTTAGCGGCATTTTTGGTGCTTACATGGGCTGTTGTTCCCATTGTCACTGCTGCTTTTGTTGAATACTTCGCATTTCTTTTTCTTGGAAGAGGAGCTTTATATTCAGCAACAGGTGGATAATGTGATTGCTCGACAGATTCAGCTGATGATGTTGACGTGTTGAGCGCCACTTTATTTAAACACGAGGTGCTTTGAACATTTTTTCTTGAAAGGGCAGCTTTGGAGGGATGCACATTAACTGCTTTAGCTTCAGCACCACTTTTTTTAAAAGACATTGTTAATTAAAAAAGACACTTTCACTCAAGCCGCCACGCACTGAATGAGAGATCGACAGCTAAATAAAAGCAACTGGCGCGACGCTTATACGAAGTTTCAATCATTCATAAAGCATTTACTCAAATTTACCGTTATGTACTTTTGTCATATGCAAAAATACGATGAATGACAGAAGAAGAGCAAAACAAAACAGACACAAAGAAAAGAACATAATCTCATATGGTGTTTTTTCTTGGCATATGTATGAAATTTGCATACGAATTTTCAATTTAAATTCTGCGTGAAGTATTTGAAATAAATCGAAAAACTAAAAACGCAGTTATCATTTTTTTACTATTCCTCATCGTGTTATGCCATGTAAATTTTTTTTTTTTCAAAAAATGCAAAAAGTTGTACCCCTAATGTATATATAATAGTAGCAAACATTTCACATAATTTAATATGTTTAGCTAGATCAGAGTAACTTTTTAGGTGTAAACCACCATATTATATGATTATAGTGAATTAAAAAATGTTAAGGACAAAAAATATTTTTTCAAGTTTTAATAGGACTATAATAAACTTATTAGGGTAAACATATTAGGCAAATATGAATAAAAATGTTCGTAGTGAACACTTAGTAATCATGTTTTTTCTCTGCGTGTAATTGCGGTGTTTATACAAAATTAGGTTGTAGGTTTAAATTGTGTTTTAGGTCTATTTTCCATAAAATTCTTTCTTTCTAAAAATATATTTTAAATCCATTTGCTTTCTAATAAATAATAACGTAAAAAAGTCCATCTAAATAAAGAGGTTTTTTTGAAAGTAATTAAATTCTAAAATTAGAGATATATGTATAAATTTTGAGCAAGAATATTTTAGTTTGGGAGCTATGAAGCTCATACATCATATGAAATCTTAAGGGTTCTCAATTAAGTATCATATTTTTTGCTACCGTTGTTATGTCGAAGGCATTTGGAGAAAATTGCATTTAAAAAAAGCACATTGAAAAAATATAAATTTTCCTAAATGTATTCCAAATGAAATTGTTATTAAAATAATGTTGGTACATACACCTTTCAAAAGACATTGTAAACCACTAAAGTATATATACTTTGTTTAAAAATTATCGTAAACATGGAATGCGGAATTTTCAAACCAAAAGCTTCTTAACCCTAGGTAATTTTTACCACTAAGTTCTCCCCTTGGTCAGGCCAGACCCCAATTAGAACAGCTAAAAACCCAATTAAATAAAAAGTAAATAAATATGTGCCTACTATTTTAGATTATACGAATTTATTATACAGTAATTTCAACTTAGCTGCACAATCTCCGTTGCACGATGTTTTGTGCAGATAAATTAAAAGTGCTGTTATCTTAAATGTATTTATCTGGCCTAATGTGCAGGTACACAATTGTGGTTACCTGATTAAAAGTGCATCTAAAGTAACGTGTTTAAAAAAAGAATAAAAATCGTTTTTATAAATAAATTGATATTTTATTAAAATTCTATAAACTTGGATATTTATATGAAAAAGTGGCCACCATATTATTTTCATGTGTGCAGCTAACTTTGATGTTTTACATAAAAATGTTTTAAAGCTGCCCAAATATATGATAAATATGCAGGTATACAAAATGCACTTAGGCAAGGGTTTTGAAGAATAATTACGGAAAATATGTATTTTGGGCAGTTAAGTCAAAGTGCAGCTAACTTTGATTTTTTGTATGAAAACAATTTTAAAATATCAAAAATTTTGGGCAATTATCTCAAATGTGCAGGTATAGAAAGTGCACTTAAAAAAGAAATTTGTATGGGATATACAGAATAATGACAAAAATTATTAATTTTGTGCAGTTAAGTGCACTTAAACAAAAGGCAGTTAAGTCAAAACTACTGAATAATTTTATAATTTTATTTTACATGCAAGTCATCGATTATGTAGTACCTTATTTTTCACATTGCTTTTTCGCATCTAAGTGAAACGAGTTTTCCGCTTGGTTAAATTAAAATTGATTTGATTCAATCTTGATTCATTCATGTTCTAAACATATCATTTATAGAATTTACGTTTCTGTTTTTATGACATTTTGTGCTATTTGAAAAATATTGCAAGAAAAAAAAATTTTGTCTGGCCAAGAGGGTAATTTCATAGACTTAAAAATAGATTTCCACCCCACTAATTTGCTCCAATTGAATCCAAATTAGTTTCATTCAGCACACATCATTTATAGAATACACGGCCTTGATTTTTTGTTATATTCGAAAAATATTGAAAGCAAATCACAAATTTGGTCTGACCACACCAAGACGGTAATCCTAGGGCTAAGTTCCATTAGTTTTACCTTTTGGTACTAAATTCATGAACTTTTTTGTGCTTTAATATATTAAACTTTATAAAAATACGGTTTTTCTTTTTACAAATAATTTTTTTCATCAATATTCCCAAATTGAACAACCGCTTATCTAAGATGCATTTTTAAAATTTTGTATGCCCAAAAATAATGATGCATTTTTGTGTATGCTAGACAATGGGTACAAAAGTGCGCAAAACCAATAGACAACAAGCTGATGCAAAACCTCATTGTTTTAAAAATTGACTGTTAAAAAAACTGCAAAAAAGTATGTTTGTTGTACAAATTTAAAGTTAAGAATTTTTATTTCTAAAAATAAAAAATCTTAATTTGAGAAAAAAGATCTTCAAATCTTATTTTGGTCTAAAAATCTTTGAAAATAAGATAAAATCTTCATTCTGGCAACGATGTTTGGAGATTTTATTTTCATTTTTTCTTAGTTTTATTCAGAGGTAACATATCCAATGGAAAACGTGCCGACCGACCGAGCAGTCAAAAAGTGCTAAATTTAAAAATCAAAAATTGTTCTGTTTTAAATCCATTAATTTTTGTAATTCAAACTCATTTATATTAAACAAATTTAGTATACATATCAGGAATGATAAACCCTACAAGAAGTGAATGAGCGAGTAGTCACTTTTTTCACGTTGATGTTAAGAAAATGATAGAAAATGACAGAAAACTTGATTTCGGTCATTTCATTCTATCATTTTCTTAACACCAACGTGAAAAAAGTGACAAGTCGCTCATTCTCTTCTTGTAGGGAAGTAAGTAAAATTGTACTTTTTTCAGTACTATTTGCATTGCAAAAGTACTGAAGTACTCCAATGACATATTTCGTACAATTTAAAAATTTCCAAATATCAGAAGCAGTGTGACCATATTAGCTTTTTTCGAGCTAAATTTAGATTTATTTTTTCACGTTTAGCTTGAAATATTTCATTTAGCTTTTAGCTTTTTTCCAGCGTTTTTCAAAAATGCATTTAGCTTTTTCTTCAATTCGAATTTCGTTCTATTAATTTATAGGTATTTCAAAATAAATAGAACAGTTTATCAGAATAAATTTATGTATTAATTAGTTAAAAAATATAGACTGTCAGGGCATAGTATCAACATCTGAAAACGTTTGAGGAATATAAATTGTAACAAAAAAAAAAATATGCATATATGTACATACATGTAACCAAGCTTCAAAAATTTTATTTCCTATTCTTCACGCACTACTTTTAAGACTGATAAAGCATCAAAACTTATGTGTATAAAATAAAACTTGGCTTATTAATTCAACTTTTAGTAGGTACCCAGCAAAAACTTTACTTACCTGGTAAGTTAGCAAGTAATGTTGGAGAAAAATAAACACTACTTATTTTTCGGCTGAATAACTACTTATTTTTGTTCGAGGTGTCCACAGAATTCAGTACTTACAATACACTTACTAGAAGACAAAAAATATCTAGTTATTATTCAACTACGAGTAAGTTGAATTGTTAGTAAAGTGTGGTTAAATTGGAAGGGCCGATGTTGAATGTGAACCACACCTAAACGCCAAGTTTTTTTTCGACTTTTATTTGACATTTCTCTATTTCAGACTTACTCAATTTGAACCATGGAGAGATACACAATCCAACAACGTGTTAAAGTTATCCAGACTTTTTATTAAAATGGATGATAAATTTCGAAGAAAATCATCTTCAGTGATGAGGCACATTTTCACCTCAGTGGATTTGTCGATAAGCAGAATTTCCGCATTTGGGCGAATAATAATCCAAGAGTGATTGTCGAAAAACCAATGCACCCACAAAGAGTGACTGTTTGGTGCGGTTTATGGGCTAGCGGCATCATCGGGCCGTATTTTTTCCAAAATGAGGCCGGTCAGGCAGTTACTGTGAATGGTGTTCGCTATCGTGAGATGATAACGAACTTTTTATGGCCCGAATTGGAAGATATGGATGTGGACGATATGTGGTTTCAGCAGGACGGTGCCACTTGCCACACAGCTAACGAAACAATGGCTCTTTTGCGCAACAAATTCAATGGCCGTGTTATCCCACGTAATGGCGATGCCAATTGGCCGCCAAGATCATGTGATTTGACACCGCTGGACTTTTTTCTTTGGGGTTATTTGAAAGAAGAGGTGTACGTCGATAAGCCAGCAACAATTCAAGAGCTAAAGGATGAGATAATTCGGCACATTAACGGCATATAACCTCCATTATGCCTCAGGGTCATCGAAAATTTGGACCATCGGATGGAGGTGTGCCGCCGTGGTCGCGGCGCCCTTTACATTCATGTAACCAAGCTTCAAAAATTTTATTTCCTATTCTTCACGCACTACTTTTAAGACTGATAAAGCATCAAAACTTATGTGTATAAAATAAAACTTGGCTTATTAATTCAACTTTTAGTATTAGAGGCCTTATGCACTAAATTTCTATGGTATTTTTTTCTATAAAAACTATTGTAGAACCTTATTTTTTCAATTTAATAATTAAAAATGCAATTTTTTTGTTCTTTTGCCTTGTATCCCTTAAATTTTAATGTATTATCGGGATTAAAATTGATTTTTACGATGTTTCTGTTTTTTTTTTTAACATATAATATACATAATTTTACAAATATGTATGTATGCATATATCGCTCATTTTCTGCAACGTCGTCGTAACTCAAAAAATTTAATTTTGGAGTAAGTAATGCAGAATGGTTCGCTATGGTTTCTTTACTTTGTGTATAAAAAGCATCTATATTTTGCCGTTATTTTTTCTAAATGGTGCTAGCAAATTAAAAACTTGAAACACGCTTATTTCGAGATGTATTTTTTTGAGTTACGACTATGTTGCAGCAAATGAGCAATATGTCCTTTGTTTATACATACATTTATGCAGTGCATTAGTATTTGTATTATAAATAAACATAAATAACAAATTTATTTGCATATGACTTTTGAACATCCCGGTGGCGAACGTCATGATGACTCATCATGAAACATGCTGACAATGGTAAATCACCAACGACATATGCTGAATTTTCTTTGGCGTCATTCATGAATTTTTTAAGCAATTGTCCAAAATGTCATAGATGACCAGAACTGATTTTGTTCGTAAGGCTTCCGCTTGTTAGTGAGTCCTAACAGTCATCGATATTCAGACAATGTTGTCAAGTTTTAATATAATTCAATGCGGTGATAAACAAGAAAATAACATACATCCATACATTTAATAATCCGTTATTCAACCATTGACGAATAGCGGACAAATTTCAGCAGAGTTCTGTTTTGTATCGAGTGATAACAGACAATGTCAATTACTTTCAACTTTCTTTTATACAGTGAATCTTTCATAAAAATGTCTACAAAACTGTATTTAGCGTGCTTTCATCGACATTTCATATATAATAGAAATTGCGCCTTGACACCCAATTTGTCAGGAGGAATCTTAGATGAAAATATCAATTTGACAAAGTCGCTAAAAAAACGCCACCGGGATATTGTAAGTATTCGCATTCGCCAAACTTGAATTTGATTATTCGTATCTACTCGTATTCGGAAAACTTATATTGGCCCCACAGCTACCAAAAATATATTTTAATATAATATATACCTACATAAACACTATTTAATCTATGAAAAATACCGAAATAATTAAAAGTTAATACTAGAAAACTAGAAAAAAATGTTGCTTTATTTTTTGGTTCTAAATTTTCTTCTTTAGCTCTTTTTAGCTCTTTTTAAACATGGTTTAGCTCTTTATTATTTTAAAATCTGGTCACACTGATCAGAAGAATTGACAAAGGCATATTGTCTATATGTCGGCGAATATGGAAAGGATCTTTTCGTAGCAAAATATGTTAAAAACAAAGCGAAGAAATGGCTTTTTTTGTGATTATTGCATCGAATTTAATTCAGACAAAAGATATTCTACAGTCTAATGAATCTTTTTGCTATAAATAAACGAAAACTTTTAAGCTTGATTTCTTAAAGTAAACAGGGTATAGTGCGGCCCTACATGTTGCGACTTGAGGTGTGGTTGGTCATCGATTGAATAAAAAATCAATTTGATTTGAGCTTTCAAGTTGGCACGTGTGGTGGCGATTTTTTCTTTCGTTTTTCATTTTCATTCTGACGTTTTGAAAGCAACAGCTTGCGAAGTAAACAATATTTTAGAAAACTAATACGAAATTCCAATGCACAATTTTAGTAAAGAATATTAAAACTACCGGAACTATTATTTATTTTCTTTTCTTGCTCCTCTTTTTACTCCACTTCATTTATCGCCACTAGTGCTAAAAAATCGGTACTCATGTTGACTCAATTAAAAGTTTAAAAATTGTAGCATGTGCTGCGAACGATCAACTGGTCTATTCAACTCAATTGTACGACCAGTTACAACGTGTAGGAGCCGCATAAGGGCCCTTAGACAATATATTTTGGGCTTATTACTTGGTTAAACGTATGTATTTATACCCTGTTCCACTTTGGCGCCCTGGGAGTTAGAGAAATAAAAAAAAAATACCCTGTTCCACTATCAACTCTAAAAAAGCCAAATAAACAAGCATCATCTAAATTCGGTATTACGTATTAACACAATATTTTTTTTTTTTTTTGTTAATTGCCAAAGGTGTATTTCAAATACGTTTTTTTAACCGAAGCAAAAAATGCGTACACATATAAAATTGATGCAAAGACGAAACAAGTGGGTTAAAACGGGAGTATTTACCGAAAGATGTTAAAAGTATCAAACGTTCCAATATCACGTTTTAAAAAAGCCCTTGTGCACAAAAAAAAAATTTCATATTCAATTCATAAAAACTTTTATTTCGGCAAAAAAAAACCCACAGTTTAGTTATAAAAACAGTTAGCTTATTTCGAATGAAATGAGCTTTATTTCAATGATATAAGTGCACAACTTTTGATTTTATTCCCAATTTACTGAGACAATTAAATTGATAAAAATCGCGATTTCCGTACAAAAATAAATTTTTTAATGTGTGTGTTTTTTCCTTCACTTAAAAATGAGGTACCTTCACTTAATTGCGAATAAAATGGAATTTTCATGATTTTTAAAAATTAAAGACTGTAATTTTTTGGATTTGCAATATTTTGATTGTTTTTTAAAGCTAACAATTACATCTTTAAAAAAAATTCTAAAAATCGCTTTATGAAGAGTGAAGTAAGCTATGATTTTTTAAACTTTAAATTTTTGGAAAAAAGTCAAAAATTCGTTTAGTACCTGCGACTTAAAAATTCGAGCTGATTGAGAAAAACGGAGATTAAATTTGAAATCAGCGACCTCAAATTAGAAAAAAATTTCATCAAACTTCCAATCAACACACAAAAAGTTCAATTTTGTGCCGCTGTGTTCTTTGCGTTTTTGAACAACAATATGGAGGTTGGATAGTTTTGATATTTGTGATATAAATTAAATTTTTTCTTCGGTCTTTAAATACTAACACTCTTTTAGGTGAACCACATTAATTTTCATAATTTTGGGTAAACATTTTTGACCGCATCGCATCGTTCATATAAAATTTCTGGTATATAAAAGTTTCGAAGAATAAAAATAAAACATTAATAAAAAAGTGCAAAGTTTAGTAAGCTGCGAGAGGTCTTTAGAGGTTGAAGGGCCTTATCAAACTTTTTAATAATTACCTTTTAGTGATCCCTATTATTACAAATTTTAAACTTTTCAATGTGTGAAAAGCACATAAAAAATTTTATGAAATAGTAAAAGTTATTGAAAAAAATTTTAAAAAATATCGGTTTTTCGCGTTATTATTTTTTTTTTATGAAATAATAAAAAAAAGATATATGTATAAAAAAAACTTTTAATTTCTTCTAATAAAAATCTAAAAAAAATTCGTTTATTATATGCGTATCAAAAGTGATATTGCGACAGGTTTTCGAATCACTAATCTGAAAAATAAAGCTGTCTTAGGATCATTTTAATATTCTTTAATATTGGCCAACAAGTAACGGCGTAATGGGCACAATATCATAAGGGGCGTTAGTCATGGGCGTGGCAAACATTATCAAACTTCTGTGCAACTGCCTTCAACTACTTCAACCACGTACTAAGATTTACTGCTTTACTAAAAAAATTACTAGGTCATAGGATTATGGCTTCAGTCTCCCACTGTGCAGTGGTAAAAACATGAATGCAGGCAGTACTTCAACCGTTTAGTCTGGGAAGGTGTCGAAATTTTTTTATGAATGTGTGTCATTGTGTGATTAAAACTCTTTGTTTGCACCATTGTTTGCATAAATATTTACTGAGATGTAATAAAGCACTTCAGCTTTATCAACGAGGGTTGAGTTAATTTTTGAAAAATATTTTCAAGTTAAATTTAACAAAAAAAAAAAAAAAGAAATTTATGAAAATTATTAAAGTTTATTTTTTATATAAAAAAATATATCTTTAAAGCTTTTTACGTTAAAGTAAATTTAGGAAAAGTTTGCTTTAAAAAACCGATTTAAAAAAACTCGTTTGAGGTTTTTTTTTAAAGAACTTTTTTTATTTTGTCAAAAAGTCGTCGAAGGACCTTAAAAAGTAATTTTTTTCAGGAAAAAAACTCACATTTAAAAAAATATTAATTATTAAAAATAACAATAATTAGTATTGTGGTTATTTTGTATTACTTTTTAAAATTTAAATCTTCCAAAACTATTTTCGTAGAAGTAGAAAAGGTGGCTTCGCAAAAATAGTCTTAAAAAGTACCTTTAAAAGAAGATTTCTTGATAAAACACCATTTGGTTAAAAGATTGATGTTTGACTATCGACTGTCACCCGTCCCCAATAAAAAAAGTTCTTGTTTTGCGAAGCACTAACAGTAAATTTGAAAAAGTAAGCGTATATTTCTGTGCTACGCAAAAAGACATACAGAGATGCAGTAGGGTAAGTGAACAAATTCTTTACAAATTAAAAGAAAAATATATAACATTAAAAGCGCTACGACAATCCCTTACTACGAAGCAGGTTTGTAAAGGGGCATATTAAAGAATAACGGGAACAACAAAAAATTTAGTGTGTTAATCTGACAATTTTTTTGTGTTTTAATTAATTGCTTCGTCTCATATACATGTTTGGAAAATATTTTTTATACAATATCCCAGCGGGAAAACTCAGAAGACCTTCTTACTTCAGGCCTTTTTAAAGGCCTGCTTAAAAGATTTTTTGATTCAATTACTATTCTTATCTAACTGCTAAAGAAGGCCTCATGAGGGCCTCGGCTCTTTCGTATAAAAGATAAGATACACCTTCCACACTCGCTTCTATGAGAAGGGAGTAGAGAAGGAGTAACATTTTTTGTATTGTTTTTTTGCACAAGCAAAAATGTACCTGCTGAAGAAGCGAGAGCGGAAGGCCGTGTGTAAAAAAGATATGAGTATGGAATGGAGCAAGAAGGCCTTGTACATTCAAAAGAAGGGGTACAG
This sequence comes from Pollenia griseotomentosa, assembly GCA_963931875.1. Taxonomy (NCBI): domain Eukaryota; kingdom Metazoa; phylum Arthropoda; class Insecta; order Diptera; family Polleniidae; genus Pollenia; species Pollenia griseotomentosa. The sequence goes on from OZ007560.1 coordinate 5,519,949, forward strand.
AGGCCTTCTAGAAGGCCTTCCTACTCCTTCTTTTTCCCGCTGGGATATTTCCTTCTAGCAATACATTCTTAAAATACAGTACAAAAACAGAATCAACTCTCGATAGTAACACAAGCAATCTTTAAACAGAATTAACCGAAACAATTAGAAGTGTTAAAAATTTTTAAAAATTAAATCAGGGCTCTAATGGCATAATGGAAGATTTTATATGTTTAGAATATCCAGGAAAAGAATTGAGAAATTAGGTATTCTGTATTATGGGCTGCTTTTGATTCTTCCAACACCCACGATAAGTGAAAAAAAAATTTCTAAGTCAAGTGTTGTCAAAACTAAAAAAATTATCGCTTTAATCCTTAACTAAAATTGTTTTCCAGAAAATTATTTTATCAGATCTTCTTAAACTATTGAAATAACTAATAATATGATCCACAGTCTATTTTTAAATAAATACATACACTGAAAGAAATTTCTTCAGATAACCAATGAATTTTGACATTAATCCCATGAAAAATTGCATTAAAAAGGAACCTATGCAGCGCTTCGTTGGACCAATGAAACCTGTTTCATTAAAATGTATTTAATGAAACATTACATTAGATCTATGAATGTTATTCATTGGATGAATACTTTCAAAAAAAAAATTTTTTTTGTTAATTTTTTGGAATTTTTTTTTTTTTAATCATAGTTGTTCTTATTCAACTTTTTTTTTTAATCAGAGTCGCTGGCGGGAATCGATCCCGCAACCTCGGCGCTGATAGACTTTTTTTAAAAATTTTTTTTAATTCAATTTCTCAATTAAGAGCGTAAATATGAGATTAAATTGTCATAACATAACAACAATAACAACGTTGATTTTTTTTGGCTAACGCATAATAAAACAAGACCACATAAAGAGCGAACAAGCTTTTTTCGTATACATCATTTGGTTGACAACAGTTTAAAATAAGGGTGTGTTTTTTTAAAGGAGAACATTTATTTATTACTTAGTACATACTATATGTATTTTGGTATGTACATATTAAAAAAAACTAAAAACATACATATTTATGGATTGAAAGTTTTTGATTCATTACTATAATGACATTTTTCATTGTCATAATGAAAATTTAAATTTATGAAGGCATGTTTTTTTTAAACATTTTTATACTTTTAATTATTAAGACTATAGAGTTATTTGAATGTTAAAAATATTTTTTTTTTTTTCAATTATTGAAATATGTTGCTAACATAAAAAAAATTTTTGATTTCATAAATTTAATGGCATATTATATTAGATGTATGAAATAATTAAATCTTACATTTTTTAATTATCAATTAAACATAATTTTAAAGAAACTATAATTTTGTATTAATTTATGAATATAGTTATGTTTGTTTATTGTTTTTTTATGTTCCCAATTAAAATTTTTTTAATTTTTTTTTTATTATTGAAATTACCTTATTTATAAAAAAGACTATATTAATCGGTTAACCGATCAAAAACCAAATTAACCGATTAAACCAAAACCTCGGTTAATTAATTGAGCGATTAACCGATTAAAGCAAAAGCCCGATTAAATGAATACCCTAGTGGGAACTCACCATATTAAATTCATGTCTTCCGTAAGCGATATGATAAGCGAAACTTTTACGTTTCTCTCTTCGTTGGAAGCTCCATTTTTTTTATTGGGTTGTCAATGGCGGTGAGTGTTAAATGGCAAAGATTTCTGAGGAGATAGAATGGTTACTGTCGAAACACGTCAAATCGACCTGTCAGTGAACGTGGGTTTGGTCCCCCGGTCAGTCAAGAATGAAATCAATATATTTTAATTCATTTCATGTTGTAAAATTCCTTTCTTAAGCCTGACTAAAATATAAAAATTTGGATTAAAACCCATAAAGAGTTCAATAAAATAACCACAATACTCATTATTAATTTGTCTCTTTTTTGAAAAGGTTCTTTTTTCTTAAATAATTTTATAGTGACCCTCGTTAGCACTCATAGACACATGCACTTGCAAACATTTCCTTTGTAAATCGGATGACATCTTTTCCAACCATTTCTTCGAATAAAAGATAACATTGTAAAAAAATAACTGAAAGAATGGAAACATATGTATGAGTGTTTGCTGTTATTGTTTCAGTTGGAAGAGCGCCATGAGAGCAGCGGAAGTAGTGCAGTTCTTCGTAACAGGTGTACGAGTTTAATTTATTCTTGCGTTTTTTTTTTAATTCATTTTTATTTATTTAATTTGTTTTTAAATACCGACCATGATTTTGTTTTTTATTCTTTAAATTCCTGTAACTGGAGGAACTTTTTTAAAAAAGTAAATTTAATTTGAAAAGAAATTCGTGTGCGGTCTTAGGCAAATTTATGATGCTCATGTCATGGTTAGAATATTTTTTCTCGCAGACAACTGCAAACTTTGGAAAAAAAAGGATAATCAGAAAAAATATTCGTTTTCTTTAAGTTAAAACAAATAAGTTAATAAAAGTACGTTAAATTTTGGCAGTAAAATTTTTATTTGTGTTTGCTCATCTTCTGTTATTAATTTTATTTAATTAGTTCAATTAAACAAATCAACTTCCCAGTAACTGGAGGAACTTTTTTAAAAAAGTAAATTTAATTTAAAAAGAAATTCGTGTGCGGTCTTAGGCAAATGTATGATGCACATGTCATGGTTAGAATATTTTTTCTCGCAGACAACTGCAAACTTTGGAAAAAAAAGGATAATCAGAAAACATATTCGTTTTCTTTAAGTTAAAACAAATAAGTTAATAAAAGTATGTACGTTAAATTTTGGCAGTAAAATTTTTATTTGTGTTCGCTCATCTTCTGTTATTAATTTTATTTAATTAGTTCAATTAAACAAATCAACTTCCCTGCGATTAGGAACAATTTTACGACTACTTTTACAACCGCATTTGACATTTTTTCATAAAAAATTAATAAAGTAATGTTTCTCATTAATAAAAAACCCATTCGTTGTTGATTCGAATAATTGTTTTTCAAATGGAAAATCCATAATAAATTAATAAAAGGCGGCATAAAAAATTTACGTGCAGTTTTGTTCTTAATTTCGTCAAGTTTATTATTGTAATTAAATTTCGTAATGTAAATTCGTTTTTTTAATGACAGTTGTAAGGTCAAAATGTGGTTTTCTAAAAAAACAAAAAAAAGTAAAAAAAACGGTGACACAAAAGCGATGGAAAAAATAAAGAGTGGTTATCTTTGTTGGAGTCCATAGATTAAGAAAAGACTTAAAATCTTTTTCGAAAAACTTTCAAGTTTTCTTAAGACCTAAATCACTTATCTGCCCAGCTAGCAATTCAACTAAATGAGTCTTCTCAGGTCACTTTTGATGATTAAAAACTGATTTACCACTTGAACGATTAAAAAAGAGTCACATATCACAAAAATCACAAAATTGTATCACAAATAATGCTTTGAGGTTTTCCATTTTCTCACCCCGAGAGCATCATTAATGGTCTAAAATGAGCTCATATGCGGTAATTTTGCTCGTGAAGCTGATTCCTAAAAGATTCGAATATGATAAAAAATGCTAGCTGGATTTGTATGTGTGACGCCGACAATGCTGGATAGAAAAAAAATTAGATATGTATGTATATAGATATTACGTCCATCACATGAACACGACTAAATTCGCCTGCATGACAAGCATTTGACAAGTGTATTTGGTCCTTGAAGTATAAATTTGACCATTAAATAAACTACAAAGTCTTTAGATTGTTGATGAGAAGAGAAAAAAGAAGAATCTAATCGCAAAGTTGCTGTGTTCTTCGTTCGTCGTAAATATATACATAAGTAGTGGTTTTAGGTTGTTTAATTTTACAAACAACAACAGAAGAACACAGAAGAAAACTTGTAAAGTCCAGCAAAAAATTCACTTACATTCTACAACTTTCTAAACGCATTATCTTTCATACCTTATCGCTACTCGCAGCATTACATTTCTTTCACTAAATAATAAAGTTCATTATTGTAATTCCCACATTAATTCGCATTTGCACGAAGCTCAGTTGGCTAAAGCGTAAAACTAAAAGAGATAACAGAAAAGATCCAGGTTCGCTCTCCATTTTAATTACTTATTTGAATTACCATGTTCGCACGGCATATTCCTAATCGGTTTTGACAGTTTTCTTCTTCGTCTTTTTATAAATTTTGTTTATTGCTAAATTTAATTGTTTTTTTGCGGTAACTTGTATTAAGAATGAAAAGAAAAGTAAGTAAAAAATATTCTTTCAAAGAAATACATACATTTATTTATTTTCCCAGTAATTAGAATATTTTGTTTGTTTTTTTAGTGCTTTGACAGCTGGTGATGGGAAAAAACCGATAAAAATTAGAGATCACATTGATTTTAAAGTAATCCACAGGGTAATAAAAATTGAATTACGTACAAATGAGATAATCCGCTTTCAAAATTTTATATGACGAATTATGTAATTTGGATCATAATTAGGCTGTGAATTACGAATGAGAGAGCCAATTACGAAAAAACGCTGTCGTGCGAACATGGTATAAATACATACTAGTAAGGTTTTCAACAAGTTTATTACTAGTTGTTACGAGTGCAGCAATGAAAAAGTGATGAAATTTGGCGTATACATAATTTCTAAAAGAAGGTAAAACTCCCGGTTTCTAATTGATATATTTATTTAGTTAAATACATCAAATTTTCAAAGTAGAACGACGCTAAAAACCGCATCGGGCCATCCTGCTGGTTTCTTATATCGAGAGCTATTCTGAAAACAAAGGAGAATGCCCTAAAGTGAAGCATGTGTAACAGGAAAATAAGAATGATAGAAATAAAGATTATGCCATCCCAAAATAAAGCTAAAATCTATTGTGCATGTCGCACAAATGACGTCACGCGAACTGCATTCCTACTGGCTGATAATTTCACGCTGGCTTGCTCTAATAAAGCGCATACATTTCTTATAAAAGAAATTCGTGAATCAAAGTAATTAATTAGTAATTAATCTCTTCTCTATCTACTTTCGGATTCTTAAATAAATACCTAAGATGTCCCTGAAGCTTCTTCTTCCAGCTGTATAAAAATATTAATGAGAATAGTAAATTTTAATTTTGCTTTTAATACTTATACTATATATAAAACAACTAGTTGCCCTGCCGGAGATTGGACTAAACCCTAACTAGTACCAAACTAGTACAAAAACATCCAATACTAAGTCTCCACTGTAAACTGTTCTATGCCATCTTTATACTCCAATTAGCATTGAGTGTGCTTGAAAACCACTAGTTTTATTGGTTCTAGACGTGTACTAGTTCACTTGGCTCGCATTGGCTGCTTAAGAACCAGTTTGTTACTAGTTCTTGTGTATAGAAAAAACTAGCATTTTGCATTTTAACATTTTTTTAATGAAAATGGCATTAATAAATGATTTAAAATCAAATTTAAGAAGCAGTATCAAAACACAAATATGTATTCGAATTTTAGTTTTGTTACAGGGTTAGACTATTTGGCTATTTGGCTTCCTATGACAACCCAACGATAGATACGAAAGTATCGCACGCAAAGCAGTGGGTAACATTCAGCCTGAGTTCGAATCTCGGCTCTGCAAAATTTTTTTTTTATGTAAACGATTCTTCTTACGAAAAAGGTGACTTGCAGTAAAATAGAAAAGCGTTCTAATGGGGACATCCCAGTAAAAATAAATGAGTCATGTTAATTATAAGGTAAAGTAGTGTTTAACGAAGTTTCTCATTACAAAATGCGTTACTTGGTAAGAGAAGTTTTTGCTGGGAAATAAACTTTACGTGTGTGAAAGGTTGGTGCTGAGCTTTGTTTTCATTTGTCGGAATATGGTCTAGTTTATAACGTTGTTTGAGAAATGCTCAGAATGTTCTCTACTCTTATGTTTAAACTTCCAGACAATACAAATGATGAAGTTTTCACCAATTTAGAAGTTTTTTTCTGCATAATCAATCGTAATAATTGTCAAATATTTATTATGTTTAATTTATTTTCAATACCAAAATATACATTATCATTCCTTTGACGCTTGTCAAGAAGTTAGTTAAACATTCGAAATTAGGATTTTTCTTTTTCTTCGATTGACTTTTTTTATTGATTTTAAAAATTTTTTTGGAAGGTTTTTTTCTATATAAAATTTTTTTTAAGAACTTTTTTTATAATATGAAAATTAAAAAACAAATCACTCAAAAATGCCAATATATGCATTTAAAACCTTAATATGCAAAAATATGCAAAAACAAATCGATGGAATTTTAACGCAAATTTAATGATTCGGATGTCGACAACGTTGTTTGACTATCGACAAAAAACATGCATTTGCATGGAAATCGCGTCCCAACTTCTAATGTTTTTAGTTTTACAGTTTTTATTGTTTGGTTTTTGCAAGCAATAAATAATTTAACAAACTTTTTAATGTCAGCGCGCATATTATTGCCAGCAAAAACCATATTATGGTTAAATTAGTCCACCATCAAAAAGCCACAACAACAATAACAATTAAATTGTTATAATAATTTTCATTAAACATAGTTGTGTTGGAGGTGACCATATTCAAACATGTTTTTTCTCTGGGTGTACGCAATGCAAGAGGACCTGTTAAATAATTTTCAATTTTATTATGTGCCCGGAGAATCAATTGCTACAACACAGAGAAACATTGTATTTAAAAACTGCAACAGCTCCCATCCAGTTCGTACTGGAAAAGCTGTGGATACCGTTCGCAAAAGTATCCACACGGATCCATTTGAGTATACTGGTCGACGTTCTTCTCAATTTGAAATCTTCAGAACAACGCTGCGGCGCATTTTAAAACTAGATCAGGGGATGCATCCCTAAGGCCAATAATTATGGTTTGGGGATGCATCACAACGAATACAAAATGTCAGTCAGTCAGTCAATCAGCAGAAGTTGTTCCATCTTATATGAACTGTTTCAACAGGAGCCAAATTACGGCATTCGATATTGATCGAAATTCCCATTAAGTTCGATATCGCATGCCATAACTTGGCCCCAGTATTCCATATCCGTATTATTGTACCGACAATTCAGTTTCTAATATAATTATCACAAATCAAGAACCAATAATTGAGACCGAAGAAAACTGTCCGGTGTACATTACAACTGTATCCTTGGAAATAAAGACAATCCTACTAAATGCCTTAAATGCTGACCCATTTGGTATGTACAAGTACAACAATGAAATTTATCACTTTTATCTTTCAGTCCATGCGTATTTTTGTTGCTGTGTATTTGGTAGAAAATAGCTTCAAAGTAAAAAAAATCTACAATATTACATACACATCTATTTATTTACATACATTAATATTCACACATATTCACATGTTCATACTCACACATAGACACTATCTTAAATCTCTTTATATTGTTTACAATTAATCTCCCACTTTGTAAACAAAAAGGGATTTCGGTAATAACTTAAGGATTAATAAAGTGTCACCTAGTAAATTACACATACTCACATACACATCCATACTACATTTGGACACGTGTAATTGAACTCAAGTGGAGTAGAATATAAAACGTCAACCATCCGACCGTAACATTTTTTATGAGCAACAAAAACGACTTTAGCAACTTAAAAGGACGACAGATTTATTTGCAACAGTCACACACTTAACAAACAATGAAATTCAACTTTAAATAATTCCACCGTAAGATAATTATCTTAATTTTTGTTTGTTTTTGGCCACTTCGTCTGAGAGGCAACCAGTTAATTAATCTCCGCAATAATCACATGTATTAAAAGACGATCACACTGCCGTAAACCGAAATACTGTGGTAATTAAGTTTAATGACTTTAACCATTAACATGCGACTATTTGACTTTTAAATTTAATCCCAAAATGAAGAATGAATTAAGTCGAGCAGACTGATTTACATACGAGTACTAACACCGACATTAATTGAGGTGTTGTAATCTAATGACATGTGACTAATTTTTTTGTTGAATTTGCCAAAATTTTGGATGTTAAGGGCTGTTAAAAAATAAGAAAAAAAAATTGGAAGGGTTTTTTGATTCTCGGACTTTTTCACTTTCCTGGAAAGCAAAAATTCTGTTTTTTTTTTTTTTTTTTTTTAAATATTTCGGTTTTCTAATGTGTTTGTTACTGGTTAAACAGTGAGTCGGAGTATTAAAAAATTTGAGACTAGATTTTTATTTAATTAATAAATAAAAAAAAAACTTAACTAAAAGTAGCAATAGGAGTAAAAATGTATTTAATAGTCTAGTTGAAAGATTTGAAGCAACACAGAAAAAATAAAAAAATTTTCTCAAATCACCAAATTCATAGAATCAAGCAAATAATTTGTTGATTTTGCACCTATTTCCAAAATGATTATATAGATTACTAAAAATTGTAAAAATTTTAAATTTTAAATATGTATAATATCAATAAATGATATTTTTATCAAAAAACTCGGCCGTTTCAAACAATGTGTTAGTTAATTGATTTAATAAAATATAGCTCAGGTTTTGACATTTCCCAACAACAATTGTAAAAGTTTAAATTATTTTATCAAAATAATTAAATTGAAATACTTTTAAAAAAATTGTTTTATTGATAAAAAACTACTGATCACTTTTCTGTGAATATTTGGACTTCTATGCTTCTTTCATTTACATTTTCTTTGCAACAAAATTAGAATAGTAGAGTTTAGAAATTTGCAACTGTTATAATATTTACAATTAATAAGTAGTAGTTAAAGCATAAATCTAAAATTAAAAGCATAAAGCTTAATAAAACATCAGCAGAAGAAATAGCACAAGATGCAACCATAAAGAAAAAGCGAGGGACACAGCAAAGAAGTCGTAATAAAGTAGCATATGATGTAGCAATAAAATAGCATACCGTCGGCTTAGAGTGTAAACCTGCTAACTCCCTTTAAACAAATTTTACAGGAGAGGCAAAAAACTTTTTATTTTTCCTATTTGCTGTTTGAGAGACAAACCAAAAATATTGTTGATTTTACTTACTTCAGGACTCAAATTGAAGAAAAACTACATGCTGGTCGACGAGGCATATCTTTCTCGACCATACTGCATTAAAATCTCAATTTACTTAAAAAGTGAATTTAGCAGGTTCACACTCTAAGGCCGGGTTTTTGATATGTGGATTAAGTTTAAGCTTAGTTTAACGTTGTGTGAAACTCGGATTTTCCCGGCGAAATGTGATTTTTTATTATGTATTTCAATTAAGACCAATGTTTTAAGTAAAACTAAGCTGTTCCGTCAAAATTTTGTATACAAACTTGGTACTGACGGCACAAATCTGTATTTAGATTAACTAAACCTAGTTTAACTGAGATCTCAAAAACACAGCCTAAGCCGGCGATATGAATTAATCATTAAAACGAAAAAAAAGTAATTTTAATTGCATCGTTCTTAGGGAACACGATTGTTTTAAAAACAACAGACAATAATTTTTTTTTACATTAGATCGGCCCAAATGAAGAATTTGTCTTATGACTAATTCATTGCTACTTAAAAAACTACTAATATTGCTCTAAATAACGAGAGGGAGTGGGCTTCGGAGTTCACTCAAGGAAGATAAGCCTTAATTTATCGCGAAGACTTTCGGCTCACTCTAACGTTTTCCAGTACCCATGCTCTGTAACTATAGTGAGAACTTCTCGCATCGAAAAAGTGTGAAACAAAATATTCCATCGTTTCTCGAAAAGTGAAAAAAAGTGTGTCTGTAACTCATGTCGAAAACTATCAAAAGCGATTACGTCGTTACGTTATAAATGTCATAATATTGCAGTCGAAGCCTATGTGACATTGCTGACGTTGAGAACGCGAGTCACACATATCGTTGACGGCGACCAAAATGTACTAAAATTGCCACGGCGGCGGCGAAAATACAACCGTCGGCTATAACAAATAATGTAAAGTGCGACTTGAATGTTTGTTGTTTGCAAACGAGCTTTGAAAACATTCGTATATTTTATAAAAATGTTAAAAGCAAAATAATTGAACAATAAAAAAATGTGCAAAGAATAAAGTATTATTATTATTATTATTCTTTGTATTTTGCATTTTTAATTGTTTTTTAGTATTCAAATTTTTTCTCGCCCCATTTTTATTTGTGGGTTTATTTGACAGTTCCAAGCGGAAACTTTTCTCACAAAAATTGTTACAGACACACTTTTTCTGTAAATTGGCGAGTAATTTCCATACATGACAGCTAGTACTCGCCAAAAAAAAGTTACAGACACAGTTTAGTGAGAGAAACAGCTGTTTGCTTCAATATATGGCATTTTTGTTTCATTTCACACATTTCAAACGAAAAGTTTTTCGACGCGAGAGTTACGGAACATGGGTACAGGGGAAGTTACTTACGATAAAGAAAGCTGTAGACTGGCTTAGACTATCTGCTGTGTCGACGGCTGCTGTGCATATTTACACTGATAGTCGTGACGCCATTATTACGTTTGATTCTCTCTTTCTGAGAACGAGCAGAGCCCTTGACTGTTGCTTATCTCTAAACGAGATGACTCAAGGCCCAGCCAGAATGTAAATAACGTGGCGTAAGCAACTGAGCGAATACCAGAGAACCAAGCCGATCGGCGCAAGCCGATCAGCTCGCCGCCGCCGCTTGATTTAACCAAGCCGCGCCGCCGCCGACTTACACGGCTTAGACGGCTCAATTAAAGCCGCCGATGACAGCAGCTGAGCCGTGAAATTTCTTAATTCGTGTGACTAAGTTTATTTTACAGATTTGCGTTTTAATGTATTAATTTCTTTGTCAAAAATGGTATGTTTTAGCATCAATGTGCAACATTCAAGTGCCGTTATATTTTCTTAAAATTTTTCAAAGCGTTATTGTACTTAACAACTTTTTCTTAGTTTTTTGAAAATATAATTGGTTAAATGCTTCTTTCGTTTTCATGAATGCATACATCGATGGCTTAATATGAAAAAGTCGTATCTCAACTTTTAGCTACTTTACAGGAAAAAGAAAAAACTGAATAAAAACGGAAAGATTTGTCAATATATATGTTTATATATGTTGTTGAACGCAGTTTCTCAGTAAAAATGCAATGACCACTTTTATTTTCAATTTTTTTTTAATATTTATGAAGATATGTAAGATAGGGCTTTGAGTTATTCATATTTTTGAAAGAAAATTCAAGTTAGGGCTTTTTTGGACTACGGTGAAAATTAGATACATATTTTAATAAAACAAAATAAATAAATAATTCATGTTATAAATAATGAAAAAACTCATCAAAAAAATTCAGCTAAGAAACATATAATAGGTCACTTTTAACCAAAATTAGTGTCTAAACTGTAATTTATCATAAAAATAATGGCAATCCGATGGAAGGAATCTCTTTAAATCCTGCAAGTGGTCCCACTTTTTCTTCGTTAGTGGATTTTTTTCTTTGTGAAGACTTACGGCGGGAATTTCTGCTTTAATTCTTCTAACTGATCTCTGCGGAAGTAAGTCATAGTCGTCGGTTATTTTAGTTTTAAAATAAATTACTCCGGATGGTTCATATCCAAGAGCTCGTATCATGCTTACTGTCGGTTCACCAACGACTTTGCCTAAAATTTAACACAATAAGTGAGTATACATAAAATGTACCTATAGAGTTAGAGCGCAATATTATTTACCTGGACGTATAGATGAGTACACTTGTGAACTTTTTTCATAATTAAAAAAATACTCATAATGCAAATGATGTACTTGTAGAGGTGTAGGAACTTTGCGCGCTTTCTTTATAAGTTGAACGAATTGTGATGGCAAATTTATTTGCTTTTTAGACATTTTTCTTTCAATAAGCGAATGAGTTGCATCGCATTCCATTTGGGTATGGCCACTTATTAAATATTTTTGTTCAACAGTTATATTCATTTCCATACAAAATGCAAGCAAAGCATTAGAAAAAACAACATTACGATTTTGGTAAAAACATCCGTCCGAGTAAATTATTATGTGATGTATATTTGGAGAACGAGCAGTGAAATTTCGTAAGTGCTTAATAAGGCATGTTGCAAAAACGGAGGAGACTAGATTGCCATATGTTTCATCCCAAACATAATTGTCTGAATCGTGTGTGACAATATCGTAGATGGTGAAGTTAAGCAGTTGCAATTTCATTTTATAATAAGCAGCACTGGCATTGATATGAGGCAGCAACTTCACTGCTTGCACATCCATACAAAAAACTGCACATAATCCGGCTTCGGCATTTTTAATATCGTGGTATTTTTCTTCATGCATTTCTTCAACGTCATGTCTATGTTTTTGATAATCTTCGTCCGAGACATTATTTGCTCTGTGAGATACACAAAAGTCGCACTGGTCCTTTCTAGGCTTAAAAATGCAATAGTTCGATTTCTTCATTATTTCATCAAAAATAGGGTATGATAATTTCATGGTCTCATATTCCTTTTTGGATTCACACTCGTGGACATAGATCCGGTAAATGTCTTGATATGAAGAAAAATCCGTCTGAAAATATAATTTCTTACAATCTTTCCGACAATAATGAGACTCTATTTTTGGTAACTCATCCAGCCACGTTTGTAAGAAAGAACGTCGTTTTTTATTGTGCTTACCTGCTACTGTTGATAGATTAGCAGACTTGCGCATACCTAATGATTTGTCGGGGCTATTTTGCGAACCGTGTTTACCGGCAGAGTCGATTCAATTTCGAACCATTTTTTCCTTTAGTCCTAGTGTTGAATGAAACATGTGGCGGCATACTTGTAATCTATTGGAATCCTGTTTGAGGAAGTATGTTGTGGTATAAGCTCGTCGCGAATTTTAAGAGCTATTACTTTTTTTATCCGAAATTTTAATAAGACCAGTAACATATATCCGCTTTTGTTCCCAGGACATTTCCCAAAACAATTTAAATATTTAATTTCGAGTGGCCTCGGAAAACACTGAACAGTTTTTTAATGCACTTTTCACACAATACTGTGATGAACACGACTCACCGAGTTGTCGAGGAGGTTTTTGGGAAAGTTCTTTCTTAGATATGCCCACATATTGCTCACCTTCCATTTTTTTCTTTTTGTTGACGTTTGCTTTCCATTTGGAGTTATTCGCAACGCTATTACTCTTGCGAATATCATCTGAATTTACAGCGCCGGAGTCAATATTTTTTGTTGAGCAATTTATATTATTCAAACTTTAATTATTTTTGACACTTCAATTTATTTTTCACGCTTCAATTATTTAAAGTCTCAGTTCTCCACACTTTTATATTACAATGATGCAAATTTTATACAATTTCACAACAATTTCGGGGGAAACCCATTCTTTTTTATTTCACCCAGTGGCAGAGTAACTATGCTACTGATTGCGACTCTATACTATACTATTGATTGCTACCCTGTTATTCTTGTTACAATAAAAGCGATGCTGCTTTAAAAACTAATCCATCAACCACATCAATAAAGTGCATTGATATTAAAATGAGTTAGGGCTTTTTTCTTCGAAGAATTTTCTCAAATTAGATAGGGCTTTTTTTTAAATGTTTATACATTTTTTATTTGTTAACATAAAAACAAACAATTTTTAAGAAACGTGTATTTGAGGGCCTTTCGTCAGGATATGCAAAAAACGCGATTTTGTGAAAAAACGAGATACGACCTTTTCATATTAAGCCATCGACATACATATGTGAATCTTTATTAAAAATAAGTTTAACACAAATATTTCCATGATAATAACAAATTTAACTTGCAATATTTTCAAATAAACTTTCCATGTTCATATTAATATTTTGATGGACTCTTATTTAGGACACAACACCGTTTGAACATACAGAATTTTTTTTTCTCAAATATTTTAGTATTATACACATATGTATTTCCAAACATATCGATTTAGAAGTTCAGACAAAAAAATTGGTAATAGCAAAATATCAGTGAATGCTTTATTGAAGTAATCTATTTGAAAACTTGTTAAATTTAAAAAAAAAAAAAAAATATGTGAACAACATATTTTTTTCTTGCTTTTAACTAATTAGTGGTATAATTTTGACCACAACAATTAAATTAAAAAAATAGTTTTGCTGATAAGTTCAGGTTAAGGAAATTTTATATTTAATTATTGCAGAAAGCTTTACTTTTTGTAAATGGATATGGGTATGTGGTCCTACAGATAACATCAGTTTAAAACAGTAATGAGAAAAAAACGAAATTGCACTATCCTTTTATAATTATTTAATGTTTTGTACTTTAACATAAAAATAAATAGATATAGAAATGATTAATGGTTTTCCTTAACTGCCCGTCTACAACTGACATGATTTGCCGTTATAACTTGATGTTATAAAAGCGTTGCTAAAACATTTGCATTAACAACCGTGTTATAACATGAGAAAACTTCTAACATGATGAGTCTATACTTAACAATAACATCATATTAGTGTTAAAGTAAAGCATTTCATGTCAGTTGTAGACTGCATGCAAATAACAATTTTAAACATTTCAAGCCGACATTTAAGCCGCCGCCGATTCATTGACGCAAACGCCGCCGCCGCCGATCAATTATACCCACGCCGCCGCCGCCGATCAAATGCCTTCGGCTTGGTTCACTGGCGAATACATGTAAATCATATCTGGCAAACCATATTAAACTTAAGGAATCTTTTTGTTAAGTTAAGCAAAGTGCGAAACTAGTCGCACATTCCGTTCGGAATCAAAATGTTTTTTATTTTGTTTTTGTTTTTGTTTTTTTTTGTTTTTTTTTTTTGTTTTTTTGTTTATTTTTGGCAGAAGCTTAAGTTACTTTATGCAAATTTGGTTGGGCCTTAAGCAGTTTGATATCAGGGTTATATTGGTGCCAGGGATATACTGGGACACATTAGGGCGGATAAGCTGGATAATAGACTTGTGTAGAAGCAGAATTTAAAAGCAAAAACTTTTTTTTTTGCTTTGCTTTCAAAAGCAAAGTTATTTTTGAAAACCCTGTCCCTAAACAATTTGTATGAATTTATGGGTAAATATTTGAAATTCTTTCAAAACGATTCAAGAGTTCATTTGCAGAAATAAAATTGTCCCAAACGAAAAGTCTTAAAATTTGACGCAATAAAGCAAAGATTTCATGTACTAAGTGTAATTGGGGTAATTTAATCTTTACATACACTAGAAAAAGTCATCTCCATTTTTTGCGAAATTCAACCAACACATTCAACAATAGAATGCTGTACTCGGTTGTGCCGTATCTTTAATTCCCTTTGCCAAACAACTGTCGTGTGCGTTGGTGGGCACATTATCGAACAGAATATAAAAAAATTTATGATGATATATGACATTTTTTCTATCAAAATAAATTTCTCTATTGAAGAAGCAAACCACATACATATGTGTTTGTTATGTGTAAAAAAGCAACAACAAAAATCAACACATTAGATTAATAAAAAAAAAAGAGAAACACAAAAGGGGATTTAATGAAAAAAAATTAGAGGCAATCGTAGTTTTCTGCTTATCAGTCGTTTATGGACCGATTTCTTTGAATTTTAATAGCAAACTGTAGCGAAGTTATTATGACAAAAATATATAAAAACTTTGTCCCCATCATTTCCTGGGATATTCGTTAAACCCAAAACAACCTCCACATGGATAGACAGACATCGTTAACCCTCTAACAGGCAAAAGCTAAATTTTAATGACAACCTCTTAAGAATTTTTTCTAAATAATATTTTCCCAAAAACAAATAAATTGTACGCTGAAGTTGAAAATCTTTTTTATTTCAGTCGTGAGGTGGAAAAACGATAGGGTGCCTCAGGGCACCCTTTCGTTTTGAATGTTATTCAAAAAAAGATTATTCTTTTAGGAAAAAAGCAAACAATTTATACTATTTTTGGTAATGATATCGCTCATTTGCTGCGAGACCGGCATAACTCAAAAAATTAAATGTTGGAGTAAGAGATGCAGAATTGTTTGCTTTGTTTTTCTTTATATTGTGTATTAAATTCATGTTTATATATTTTATACTTTCCCAGTTTGAAGAGAATGTGTCTTCTTTTTCTCTAAGTACTTAGAGCAAATCAAAAAATTTAAATGCGTTTATCTCGAAATAAATTTTTTGAGTTATGCCGGTGTAGCAGCAAATGAGCGATATGTAAAAATTAGTTTTTAGTACCTGAATGTAACTAAATGTACATCACACTTCTCGCAATTACATTGTGTTTGAGATGTTTTGCAGAGCTTGCATTTTCTTTTGCTATTTTCCTTACCTGTCCAGATTGGAAAAGGGTTAAACCCCTAAATCAGTCGTCTTCGGTTGGATGTTTGGCTTTTCTACCGATTATAGATGTCGCTGCCTGTGGCTTTTCGAGCTCTAACAAAGAATGGCCAATCTATCGTCTTTCCGAACATGCTATCAGTCAATTCAGAAAGATTTAATTTCTTTTTTCATTTTTTTAAAGTAAAGTCCACAATACTAAAATTTAATTATATTACTGTAAAAATAGTTTAGGACACAAAAATTGCCATAAACGGGCAAGAGTGCCCTGAGGCTGCTATAATATTTTTTCCGTTTAAAACAAACAATATTATTATTTTGATGAACTGCTTAGCAAAAATTATATGTTGTATTCTTTTAATTGGAAGTCTGTTTTTTTATTTCACAAAAATTATATATTTGTTAAAATATTTTTTTTCTATTGACACTGATTTCTTGCAATTAAATGTGAATAAAACACACGAAACTTGTGCTATTCCATTCAACCAAAAATATAACGGTAAATAGAATAGTAAGTGATCGAAAGTAACAACGGATTATTGAAAAAAATGTTCAGTAGTATCACAATAGGAAAAAAACGGATAGCTGCCTTGAGGCATCCTTATCTGTTAGAGGGTTAAATCAACTTCGCTATTTACAAGGACCCGGAATAAATATATTGTGTATATTATAGGGTCTACGATCAATATTGAAGAAATTACAAACGGAATGACAAACCTATATACCTTTTCCACCTGCTTTGAAGGGTATAAAGTACAAGGTGGACTGAAAGTTCTACGAACATAAATCTGTTTCTTTTACTTGATTTTTTGCGTAGAATAAAAACATGGTTGAAGTATTCTAAAAAAAACATATTATGGTCCCCGCAATGGCAACAAACCAACTATTGGGGTTTTAAGCATTTCTTTTGTTACTATTAATAAAAATTTATTTCTGTGTATTTAACAATAAAATGTTGACCTTCTTTTAAACTTTAAATATGTTTGAATTTAACCATATAATGTTTTAATAAAATTTAGCTACCATAGCCATACACTTAAACTAATTATGACCACTTTCACCATATTATTATCACCGCAATCATACTATGGCTAAATAAGTCCTCTATGCAAAAGCCACATCCATATTATGGTTGTCTAAAAACATGTTATGGTTAATAATAACCATAATATGTTTGAAATTATAATATTTTTAAGCAATGTTTGTTTAATTTTAAATAAAATGCTAAAAAATAAATAAATTATGATTGTTTTTCTCTCTACTGTAGTTGAATGCTTTTCATTACTTACTTGGTTTGCTTAAAATTCTCCTATTCTTTTTCTTATAATAGTTGATTTAAAAACATAAATTTATGTAGAAGTACAAACCAGACAAATGGAAGGAATTCTGCTGAAGGCAGTCGTGGAAAATGAATTAAGGAATAGCTTATTAAGGCTATATATGTATATATGTATATTAGCGTGGCCGTTAGTTGTATGGAGAACTTTTTTTTTTGATTTCTTATACTCTCCCCCTCCAAATCGGTTCAGTTTTATGTAAAAAAAAATACAAAAAAATTTCGTAGTGATAAGTTGTGTTTTAGGGAGGGCGTCCGCCCCTCAAAGTTTGCCATCAAGCCATTTATTAAAATGTAATTTGTTTGCGTATGACTATCTTCTAAAAACAACATTTTACAAGAATATGATATTTCGCAATATTTTAGCTCTTCTAGTCAACAACATAAGCCTCTAAGAAAGTTTTTTGCTAAAATCAATATTTTAGAAAATAATTAAGAAATTAAAAACAAAATACCAAACATTTTATATACGTTTTATATATATAAAAGGGGGATTTAATGTCAAGTGACCCAATTTTAAAATAGATGTCTTTCGATTTAAATGAAATTTACACCAATTTTAGTACTGTTAGATAGTAGCTTAGACACAAATTTTCAACAAGATCGGTCAAAAATTTATTATTAAAAAGATTTCTGTAAGACGTGCTAAAAAAATTGTGTTCTTTCTGATTGTTCAGTAACAGCACAAGCTGAAGTTTTTAGGTAAATTTTCTAAAAAATGATGTCTAAAATAAGGCTTGGAAAGATGAAGCAGAATTAGGCCCAGCATTATTGTTTAACAAATTTAAACGATTTTCCCAAATTTCAAAGATTAGGGAACGAGTTTTAAAAGTGGTTGATGAGAAATTGATGACTTCTGAAAGAAGTAAGCAAGTTGGAGCTAGGTTTTGATTTTAGACCCATTGTTTCTTAGTCAAGTTTTCTAAGAATGTGTTGGAGATAACGTTCTTGCTTTACAAAAAAAAATTGACCCACCCTAATATATATATTATCAAGATCGAAAATAATACATGTTACAGGAACAAAAAAAAAACGAAATAAAACTTTAACTAGATTCAAAGAAGGAGTAAAAGTAACGAAATAAAATTACAACTTGACTGACTAAGCAAATTGAAACAGGTGGCTGAAATAAATAACCATACTATGGTTAACATTCACCATAAAATTAGCGATTCTAACTATAATATTGAATAAATTATGGCAAATTTTAAACATATTATGAGTAATTCTGACCTTTATGTTTAATATTGACAAAAATATGGTTAATAATTACCATATTATGGTTGATTTCGGGAAATTTTTTCTTCAATGTTAATCATAGTATGTTCATATTTAACCATTATATGGTTAACAGCAAACATAAACATTGCTGAAATCTAACCATACTATGTTGATCTTGGAATATGTTCACCTCCAACCATATTTGTTCTGCGTGTACGTATGTTTCTTCCTAATATTTGTATAAATAAAGCTGATTTTCCATTATTAAGTACATTTTTGAAAAAAAAGTTTACGGGAATCCCGCATTAAAATGACTGAAAATCCAACTTTATATACCCTTTTCACTTGTAGTGATGGATATACTAAATGTTTGAAGAGGAATAAATCTTTCTTTGTGGCGAAAAATTCTATGTGAAGACATAACTTTTATTTCAAAAAAGAAAAGTCGAACGCTTATACATTCTTACAAATACTGGTTTTTAAATAGGAAAATGTTCGAAATAACCAACAGATTACGTCACCACATCGTCAAGACACTTAAACATTTTACAATTTGTTCAGCAATTATTTGCTTTAAAAGAGAAAAAAGCATCAGTGTAACGTACCCACTGTAAAGCCAAAAGAGTTCATTGCTTTTAATTTTTCAGACTTTTTTCAATTTGATATGTTTATGTTTGTATGTAAGCGAATGTGTGTATGTGTTTGTGTCAGATTTTGCTGTCGGTATTTTGTTAAAAAGTAAAGTACTTGAAAATCCCACTTAAACGCTTTTCCTTGTCATTAATCTCCTCTATGGAAAACAAACGATGACATTGACGACGAGTACACGATGAAAACAATGAAAACAACAGAACACACATGGGAACATTAACAAACATACATGTATACATATGAATATATTTAGTAGGAACGTTAAACATACCGCAGTCTGATATGCAGCGATTAGCGATTTAACGCACACTTGAACTCTTTTTGCTACTGATTTACACACACACACACACATGGATACACGTAGCTGGTAGTCATTAATCAATAATTGTTTGAAACATATTGAACGTCAAAATGAACATCATGACGTATTAACAACATTTATTCGAACCGTTAGAGTGACAGTGACAGCGACAGGAGCAATTCCGTAAAAAAATGACAACAACCAGAAATAATAGACATTCCGGCCAAAAATTGCAATAACAAAAAGACGAAAAAACAAATTTCCACAGAAAACAACAATTAAACGTACTAAACTGAATAATGTACAAAAGAAAGTCAGAAAGAATAGTCGGTCCAGTTTAATACCCTACACCACAGATTATACGCACTACTTTTCGAGAGCGTACTACCCTATGTGGAGCCAATCGTGGACCCTGTCAAATAGGGACCAATTTGAGTATATTTTGGTAACTTAATCTGGGAAAAATTTAATGCAAAAAGCAACATAATAAGCATAAAGACCTTCTTCCGAAAAGAAGTTTGAATAGAGGTTTTTGAAATTAGGGACCGATTCTTACCACTTTGAATCGGCTTCGGCGTTAAGAAATTAAATCGTATGTATGAAACAAACTACCTTTATAATTGCAACATGTACTTTGCGTACATGCCCTAATAACAAGCACCGACAGCCACCGTTAGATTGACTCATAAAGTGATTCTGGGTCAATCGGCCAATTTTTGTATGTGTTGCACTCAGGGTTAGGGAGTCGTCAAAAAATAGTTCTAACTCCGACTGCAACCTCTGTAATATTTTAAGTCCGACCCCGACTCCTACTTTTACATTGATGCTAAATGAACTCAGCAAAAACTTTACTTACCTGGTAAGTTAGCAAGTAATGTTGGAGAAAAATAAATACTACTTATTTTTCGGCCCAATAACTACTTATTTTTGTTCGAGGTGCCCACATGATTCAGTACTTACAATACACTTACCAGAAGTCAAAAAATATATAGTTATTATTTAACTAGTATGTTGAATTGTAAGTACTTACAGTGTACTTACCAAAAGCCAAAAAATCACTGGTTGATAGACTAATAAGTAGTTATTGAAAACGTTACCAGTAAGTTAATATTCAGTACTAAAAACAACACAACTAATAAGTTGTTATTGAGCTGATTATTAGTAAGCAAATATTCAGTATTGAAAATAATAGAAGTAATAAGTAGTTGCTGAGGTCATTACTAGTAAGTACTAATTGAAGTATTCAGAATAATGGCAATTGTAATAAGAACTATTTTCGAGGTAACGTATGAAATAACTACCACCTATTAATAAAAATCAAAACGTTTTCCTTGGGTATATGATACTGGTCTTTATTTGACTTTAAACTCTTTTAATACAGTACGTTTTAAATGGTTATATATATATATATATTGGTTCCTTTAGTTCCTATAAGGAGCATAGGGCCTCAACAAAGTTTCGCCATTCGTTTCTACTTGGTGCAAGGTTCTTTATTTCGTTCCAGGTTTTGCCTGCTCTCAAGGCTTCTAAGTCTAGCTGTCTTCGCCAAGTGTGTGCTGGTCGTCCTCTTCTTCTACTACCCTGTGGGTTCCAGTCTATAGCATTACGGGTTACGTCATCTGGAGATCTTCGCAGTGCATGGCCAATCCAGCGCCATTTCCTTCTTAACACTTCGATTTGTATTTGCTTCTGATGAGTGCGTTCCCAGAGTTGTACAAAAAATTTTTAATATTCTTCTCAGGCATTTGTTGACGAAGACTTGCAGGGTGTTCACATCTTTGGTAGCCATGTTCCACGTTTCGCACCCATAGAGGAGAACAGATTTCACACATGAATTGAAGATGTTGATTTTTGTGTGGATGGAGATGACTGGTGATTTGCACACTGTGCTGAGTTGGCCGAACGCTTGTCGGGCTTTCATAGTGCAATTCAGTACATCATCAGAAGATCCTCCGGTCGTTGTTATGATGCTACCCAAGTAGCAAAAAGTGTTAACATCCTGGATTTGAATGTTTTGGATGGAAAAAGGCCTGTTACATGTGGAATTTATTCTCATGGCCTTTGTCTTAGGAATATTTATTTTGAGGCCTGCCTTTGCAGCTTCTGACTCTACCATTTTTAGGCTTTCTAACATGTCGGAGTGACTATGTGTTAGAAGGCATATGTCGTCGGCATATTCAAGATCGGCCAAACGCTCGCCAAGTCCCCACATTATGCCTCTGTTGTTGGCCGTTGCATTTTTCATAACGATGTCCAGCACAACGTTAAAAAGTAACGGTGACAATATGCAGCCTTGACGCACACCCGCTTTAACAGAAACTTTGCCGCTTATTGAGTTTTGGTGTAGTATACGACAATTTGCGTTTCTGTACAACTCCTGAATGATCTCAATTATTTTTCCAGGAACGCCTTTACAGGTCAGTGCCTTCCAAATGGCATCGTGTGAAAGTGTGTCAAAAGCTTTTTCGAAATCTATAAAGACTAGGTAAAGGGGCGATCTCCATTCGACTGACTGCTCAATTATAATACGGAGGCTGTTTATATGATCTAAGCAAGACTTTTGTGATCTAAAACCCGCCTGTTCACAACGAAACTCTTTGTCAAGGGAGTCAGAAAGTCTTCTATTGATAATATTAGCGATTATTTTGTTTATCATGCTTAGAAGTGTTATTCCCCTCCAGTTTCTACACTCTGTAAGATCACCTTTCTTCGGTATGTTGATGATCAGGCCCTCTTTCAATTCGTCGGAGAGCTCAGTGTTGTCACACAATCTTTTTACCACATTCTGGAGCAGGAAGGCACTTGTTTGGGGGTCTACTTTTAACAGCTCAATGGTTATATGGAACAAGAAAATTATTCTGTAAAAATTTATTATTTTGGAAAATATTAGAAAATTTTTTTAAATTTTTTGATGCCGAAAAATTTTGGAGTCGGAGTCGCGAGGTTTTGTGAGTACTTCGACTCCGACTCTGGTGCAAAAACCTCAACACCGAATTTTCAACTACGACACCACAGCCCTGGTTACACACATTAGCACAAACGCATTATACCCCTCTACGACACCACAGCCCTGGTAAAACACATTAGCACAAACGCATTATACCCCTCTAAAATGGTGTTGTGTGTTTTAAAGCAAAAAAAAAAAAAAACTGTCTTAAAAAATTTAAATGACAAGAAAAGAAAAACAAATGATGTGTAAACGACTCATGTGTTGCAAATACCCTCTCATGCTATTTGCAACCAAATAAGCACAAATGTTCTGAAAAAACTTGTACTAAAGATGTCGGTGAAATAAAAGCGTTTTATTAAAAAGGCCGTCCAAGGCCTCGGAATCCTTTTAAAATTTTAATATAAAAAAAAGATGATTAGAGCAAATCCTAACAAAGAAGAGTTTATTATTAAAATTTGTCAACTACAACTGAATTTAAACTTTTGTTGCACGTGATGTTTTAACGATTGGAAACATCAACAAAACCCCTTTCAAATGACACCAAAACGTTATCTAAGAAGAAAATACAAAATTCAATTGTTCAAAATCCTTTAAAATGTACCTTTTTTAAAACTAGACTTTAACTGCCGTATTCATACAAATGTTTTTTATATAAAAAAGGTTTGCAAAACAAATTTTCTATGAAAATTTTATTTAATACACGTTTGTAAAGTTTTATAGACTTTTATGAATACGGGACAAGAGACAAGAAAAGGAATTTATAGGTAGAAATAAGATAGAGTAGACAGTAGACAGAACGATAGCCTCCCTACAGACCTCTCATAAGAAATAATTGGCCTATTTCTCTGACAAGCCCTAGTAGATCGACTGGATTAGATCCAGCTAAATTTTCAGCCATTTCAGCCTGAGACCCAGCATCCCAGGACAGTGGCAAAGTACATGCTTAATCATATGAAGCTCTTCAGCGTCCTCGCATAATCTGCAGAAGTCCCGTAGGGCATTGTCCCATTTACTCGTAAAATCCCTAACAAAACAATGACCGTCAAAACCCCTATAAGGGTCATAAGACCACTTTTATCCAAGCCTAATAGAACCTTGGTGACCTTGCATCCAATCCGAGCCGCATTGCCCTAGGCACCCTGCAATCCGTTCTATCCAACAAGGAACATTTAACGTCATCATGGAATCTATCCCTGATCATCTCATAGTAGTGACATAAAGGGGGTTTTACAACTCAGTCTCTTAGCTCTAAGACCAGATTCAAACCCTGTCTTTTGTGTTCGTCCATAACCTCATTACAATCCACCTTGCAGTGTCCGGGTACCCAACACAGCCCGTACTATGAACAGCTCCATGAGCTTCCTCAGGACGATCAGGTAAGATCGCACTGTATAACCTGTCAATGATCTGAGCGCAGCCTGACTATCGAAGTAAACGATGTGGCTAAGTGTGAACTCGTCCAGGTGGTAAATAGTGAAATGCTGGTAACAGGTTGTATCGAAATAAAATAGGTACCCCGAACTAAAACCAACCAATCAGCGTCTGTACACCTTATAAGGAGCAGCTGAAGCCGGCGTCGCTAACGCATCAAACGGCTCGCATATAAATACGTCTCGGAAGCGTTTGAACGTCATGTCAAGGGCGGCTTTTTTTGTGAATTGCAATTAGCTAGCCTGTAGGCTTTATCTAGCAGCCCCAGAACCAGGGCAGGATGCCGTAGACTAATCATCTGCCAATCTTTAATCTCTCTAACTAATGAAACCTCAAAAAAGATATTGAGGCCCTAGGCTCCTTAAAGGAACTAAGGGGAAAAATATATACATATTTACTTTCACTTTTTTTTTGCAAAGTTAAACAATTTAATCTTAAGCAATACATCAGTGAATTTGTTTTGTACTTTTTAGACTAAACAGTCTCTGTGACATGAAAACATGTGTAAAATTTCTGTCATCAACAAAACACACACGACTTCGAGAACTATTAGTCAGAGTGCAATGATCGCTGATTTTTTCCATTTCTTTATTTTTTTTTTTAACAGAAATTTAATGTAAAATATGTACAAGTAGATATAATTTTAAAGGCAATTCTTATTGTTCACTTACCAAAAAACAAAAACAGCAGCACAAACATGGCCAAAAAAATTAACCAAATGTGATGATAAAAGTTATAGAAGATTGTCAAAAGTTTCATGAATGAAAGAAAATAAAATGAAGAGAGAAAACACTTAGACACATCGTTTATTATGTCGTCTATCAAACACAACAGATTTTCAAGGCACACAGTGGCAGTGAAAATGAAGGATAGCGAAGGTAAAATATTATGCGTTTGTGCTAAAATTTGTCACGCATGAAACAAACCGTTTAATAAGCCAATCGACTCAGAATCACTTTCTGATGCGATCTAAAAATGCCCCTCCGTCCAGGTCGCAATTTTAATTAAATTTGGAACATACGTGTTTCAGTTGTCATAAGAAAACCTATAGAATATAGACAATCGGTCCATAATTTAACATTAACACCATTCGAACTTCTGTCCAGAATAATCTTTGTATCCAAAAAACAATCTTACTATGCTGGTATTTAGATACAAATTCGTTCAAACTTAAAGTGGCATAACTTCTTGTTAATGTTAGTATTAATAAAAAAAATTTGCGACAATCATTTTTACGATATCTGTCATGACAAAATTGGGTTAAACGTAAACGCTAATTTATATTGTTTACAAAAAGTACCAATTTTATCCCTATTTTGTGCCTCAAATGTACTTTATTTGTTTACTGCTTTTATGTTTAAGAACATAGTTTCAAGTTCGAGAAAAACTATTTTGAAAAACGCGAAAAAACAAAAAGTACCAATAGTACTAATTTTAACCCTTTTTTGTCCTTCAAGTGTACTTTATTTGTTTACTCCATTTATGTTAAAGAAATAGTTTCAAGTTCGAAAAAAATTATTTAAAAAAAAATCGATAAAACAAATAGTACTAAAAGTACTAATTTATACCCTTTTTGGTCCCTCAAATGTATTTAATTTGTTTACTGACTTTTTGTTAAAGAGCAACGGTTTAAACTGTGCACAAATTTTGTACAAAAATTTTTCTACAAAAAGTACTAAAAGTACTAATTTTTGACCAGCTTTTCCCAATAAATGTACTTTATTTGCTTTCTGCCTTTATTTTAAAAGACAGAAGTCTCAAGTTTACGCCAAATTATTTACAAAAAAAGCGTGTTTATAAAAAGTAGCAATAGTCCGAATTTTTACCCTGTTTTGCCCCAGAAATTAACCATATTTGTTTGGTGCCTTTATCGTTAAGAATATTCGTTTAAATTTGATGCAAAATTATTTTGAAAAAAACGTTTTAGCAAAAAGTACCCAAAGGTACTTATTTTTACCCTGTTTTGTTGCCTTTGAATGAAGTATTCAATTTCAAGTTTTAGGCAGTCGAACAAAAAACGATTCATTTTTATTTATACATACCTGTATGGATTAAAACAAAATGTTGTGCTTATAGGTCCCAAATTAGCCTTAGGCCTCAAACAAAGACTAGATAGAGGGGTAGGTTATCTAACAGTTGGTCGTGTTTCTTACTTGTCTGTTTATTTTAAATGATCCCACTGTGAAACTCATTCTAGTTAGAAACAAAAACATTTTAAGAAAATAATAAAAAAATCTACAAATATGTTTTCCATTTATCAAATGTCTGTTTATGATTGTTATACTTAAAGGTACTATGTTCAGACCTAGCAAATATTTGACGAAAATATCGAACAAAAGCGTGACCAGTAGTTTGATCAAACTTAAGCTTTATTTTTAACACTTTCTATTGATTTACTAATCTTTACTTGTTAGAAATGAAGTTTGATCTAGCTAAACGTTTGGCAAAAGCAAATGATTTTTTAATAAAACTAGTGGTTACGTGTAGGATGTCAAATATTTAATAGGCGTGAACACAGCTTTAGATACATTTATAAAAAGGTTTTTCTTTTTCACTTATTCACTTCTGTTTGTATTTAATGCGATTTATTTTCAACAGCATTTTAACTTTTTGCTACATTTTCATCTCAATTTGAAATATTTACTTAACTTTTATTTTAAATTATATTTCACTTTTATGTCTCATTTATAGCACAACCCCTCTCTCTCTTCCTCGGACGCTCTATTAGGTTTTCTGTAGCTTGTTTATGGCCTGGCTGTCTTCATTTAACCATGAACTAAAAGAAGTGAAATTTATAACGTTTAAAGTCTCGCCGCCAATAAACGTGTGTTTAATGAATGAAGAATGAATGAATAAGTGATGTGCATGTGTTGAATGGTTTGCATGAATGTGTGTGCGTAAATTTGGGTATCGGTGAATAAATGTATGACAACGTCAAAGTGTTTGTTTACTTCTGAGCGTGTATGATGGTAATTTTGATTTTTATGTCCTTTTTGTGTGCTAAAAGACAACGAGGTTAATTTGAAAAGGTTTTTTTTGCAACAGTTCTTTATAGGAAGCTATTAATGTGATTCGATATTAAGCATTTTAAAATATGAACTGCTGTTGTTTCCATAAAAACAAAGTTACGTTTAAGTTTTGAATTTGTACATCAATTAAAGGGACAGTTTAAAAACGAACGCTGCATTCAGAGAATTTGCAACTCATCTCTAAAGTTTACAATAAAAATAATATACATATGTATGTTTGTAGTTAGGAAGGCAATACTACAACAACTAAAACAATAGATAAACAGAAGTAGCTTTCTTGCATTGCATGGTTAGTGTTACTGCTCGAACTGTCAACCGTTTTTAAACAAAACATTATAGGTAATCACGATGGGTAGTGCAAAGTGTGCAAACGATGCAAATGTGTGCAAAAATACTCACATTTGCACAGCACAATAACAAAATAAACGTATTTGCAATTTTCTGGATTTACTCCCTGGACTGGTCCAATGTTATGCAAGCATGGACCTTGTGATTATTAGAAAAAGTTTGTACTGAAACGACATGTCTTTGTTTTTAAACGAAATGTTTTCGTTTTTAAACGAAGTTAAAACTAATCCTCTGGATTACACCATGGAGTAGTTTTAAAACTAGTCCACTAGAGTATGAATGAAGATGGAGTAGCTTTAAGACTACTCCGTTGTAATGCAAAACTGGGTTATATGGTCCATTCCTAGGACATCGTAATGTTAAATCGACCACCTTTTGACCAAAGATATGGAGTAGTTTTGGAGAACTCCTACTCTTTACATGTATGAATGGACTTGTCTCGTTATCTGCAGGGACGGACTGCCATATTATTTTTATTTGTAAAAAAGAAAATTATAGTTAAAAGTTTGTAATAAGACCCTCTTAGACCCCATAAAGATCTTTCATTAATTAAACAAATTATATGTGAGATATCAACGAAATTTTGTATTTCTTTCAAAGTTGTACCGATGCCAATATGTATGTAATAGACCATTGTGCAAATGTCCCCTGCGGCTTCTCTGGTTGGCGCGCATCCGAAATCTCCAATTTTTTAAGACTCTGGCGCATAAATCTGAATGAATTTGACCGATGACATGTATTACAATCAGTCTGTCGGTGCCAAATCGGCAGATCTCATAACCTTTACTTAAGATGACCATTCCATGAGCTGTGTGTTACGTCTTCCTGTTGAAATCACACGTCATTAGTATCGTATCTATCGTTGGTAACATCCAATTCAGATCACAAAAGTTGATAATTATCTACTTATAGCGATTGCCGTTTCCGGGAATGGTCTGGCTAACATCGTTGTTAAAGCGGCAATGCTTTTGGCAGAAATTGCGTTTTGTGTACGTTTGGTGAACTATTGGACTCTTATTAATTCACCACATCGCGAATAGTCCTCTCGGTAGAACGACAAATTTTGATAAGTCAAATTTAACATTTGCACGTTTAATTTAACACTATATACGTCCATGGTAAGTTGACTAAACGGACTGAATTTGGAAGATCGTCAGCTCATTATTGGTTTGATGATGAACTGTCGAGATGTAGATATAAGAATATGGCCGAAATCTACTGTCAATAATCGGAAGCAGAATTCGAAAAAACACTAAGTACGGCACGTTAGGGCACCGTACCGTATTTTTTCATGATTATTATATGAAAAATACAAAATAATACAAAACCTGTTTGTGTTTGTAAGTTTGTACATGAACCAAATACGATACATAACGATTGTCCGCTGTAGCGTACGCCTTCATATGCAATATCAGTCATCAAAAAACCAATTGCAGCAAACGTATGGCACAGCACGTATGTACACTTAAAGTTTACAATTTACTTACTTTAAAAATATACAGAACGCGTACGCTTAAAGAACACCATATGTGCGATGAAACAAGATCGATACGTTATCTTAGAATTTTTGTTCGT
Source organism: Pollenia griseotomentosa (assembly GCA_963931875.1). Lineage (NCBI taxonomy): Eukaryota > Metazoa > Arthropoda > Insecta > Diptera > Polleniidae > Pollenia > Pollenia griseotomentosa. Next base: position 5,549,020 of record OZ007560.1, read on the forward strand.
CAGCTCACAATTGTTATGTACCGTACAGTAGATAAAGTATATAAGAACATCTCATAAAAAAACAGCGCTTTTAAGAAAGAATGGAAAAAGCACCGTGTCTTTTTTAATATTTGTCAATATAAAAAGTATTATGTATAAGAAAAATCCTTATAAGAAAAAAACTGACACTAGACATATTTAAAACTCTTTTTTTTTCTTATAAAAACCTTTGCTTAAAAGAAGAAAAAAAAAACGCTTATAAGAAAAACTTTCGTGGCTTTTTTTATATTTTCTTATTATGTGTTCATTTATATGAAAATCACTCAAACAATTGAGTGAGTGATCAATTGCTTGTCACCTCGAAAAAGCACATTAGGGTATTTGTTTTCAAAAAATACACTACGTTTGTGTACTATTTGTTTCTAGATCTTATGCGATTTCCGTCTGTCTTTATGTTGTAAAAATGCGTGTTCCGAAGACCGAAGACAAGTTGGAGACTAGGATAAGAGACCAGTTTATTAGTGAATGAGATATTATCAATAGAATATATTAATGAATTTTTAAAACAGACCTCGTACAGAATTATTATTATTTTATATGAGTCCTTTTGTAAACTCGTACATGTGAGAATATTTACATAAATCACTTTAATGTTTGTTTAAAAAACTCTACAAAAAACACTCACTAAAATATTAATAAAAAAAATTATGATCATTAATAAACAAATTTTCACAAAATTTATAGCACTTTGAGGTGAACTTTTTAATGTAAATACTCGTATAATCAATATTTAATGTTTATTAGATGTAATTTTACTTTAAGGTTATAATGTAAAATAAAAGTGTTTAAATTTAATATTAACAAAATACGTACGCAACATGTTGTGAACTAATTACAGTCCTGCTCTGCAAGCTTTCATAAGAGTTTAACAGCTTTGAAACCAGATATTCAAAGAAGGGCTTGAAGCAAACACATTATGGTGTATGCAACCATATTATTGCTACAAAGCATTTTATAGTTAAATCACGGGGCGCGAAAGTCAATGCGATGAGCAAATAAAATGCCATCTATAAGTTTTTCGTATTCGCATTCGAATTCTCACATCCCAATACAGAATAAGCCCGCAGATTTCTATATTGTAGTTGCTCGGGATAATTTTGTTGATGTCACGTATTATTGTAAAATGCTGTACTCCCCATGGTGGAATAAGCAGGTGGCATCGGTACGGCAACAAATTTAACATTAAAACAAAAATGGAAATTACATCACCGTTTACGTCAAAAAATACATTAAACAAAAATCTAAGCGTGCCGCTGTATGTGATGAAATAAATAAATTTTTTAGCCAATTTTTATTTATTTATGATCAATATCTTATTTATTTTAATTTAAAATTATCAAAAACTTTAATAAAATACAATAATCACAGCACAAAACGTGGACTTTTTGTAAACATAAACAAAACTTTGACATAAACCTAGACAAACAATGCAAGAGCAAAAAATCGTCATCTGGCGTGGTGCTGCCACCTGTTTATTTCACCATGGTACTCCCTATCGAAAGTAAGTGACCGTCAACAATTTCATCAGTCAACAGTTAACCACAAAATAATTTGTAGTTGACGGTTGACTGATGAAAATTAGCCTTCGCACTATCAAGCAAACGAAAATTTGAGCAAAACTGTCATACATGTTCGATACTGTGTACCTCATTTAAGGTTGAGTGTGTAACGGGAAAATTTTCCATTAAAATTTGGTTAAAAGAGCACAATGTTACTGGTAAATCTCAAACAAATAAATGGTTACGGCAAAAATTTATAACTTTTACGGCCAATTTCAACAAGTTCAGTTAAAACAAACTGTTACTTCAGCTTCCAGTTACCAATATGTTTTGACAGCTATAACTGATAGTTTTTTTTATAACTGAACTTAGTGAAATTGGCCGTTATTAATTTAATAAAACTCCAGAATGTCACTCAACCGCCAAACAAAAACCAGACATGTCGCGACTTCAAAAACTTTTGTCTTTTACCAAAAACATCGCAACGCAGCGACAATCTGTAACTTTAATAAACATTTAAACATGCGAACGTTAACGTGTGACATCGTGGGCCTGGCTGTTAATGTCATTTCCACAGCCATAATAATTATAAACACTTGTGACGTGAAATTCATACAAAGGTAGCACGCATTTTAAATGACGACACAGTTAATTGCGACAAATACCTCTGACAACCACCCACCCACTCACTCATGCTTCATTGGTAATGGGTCATTCAAACAAGCGAAAACTGTCGTCTTTATGGCTGGAAGTGTTCTGAAGAAAGCAAAAAAAAAATAAATAAAACAAAAAGACTTTAATGCAGGCTGATATTTCACAAACATTGCAATACAATCGCCAAATCCATGCAAAGCAGCAATTTGTATTTATAGCGGCGCAGATAATCATCTTAATTGCAAAAGATAACAATTACATTTCAACTTAATCTTAACTAAACTCACTTGAACCATCTAAACGGATTGTAAGTGAAGTTAAATGTTCAAAAAAAATAAATAAATAAATGAAAGAAAGACCTAAAAGTAACTGGCAGTATGAAAGAAAAAATGCGAAAATTTGCTGCAAAAACACGAGTAATTGTTGTGCGTGACCCCATGAAAAGGACTCTAAGCGGATTATTTTTGTACAGTTTGTTGTGTATTTTAATTTTCTTTTAACTTTAACTTAGAAAATAAGCAGCAGAAAATAAAATGAATACAATCTCAGAATCATAACAAACTAATAAAAAATAAATCAGCAAAAAAAACGTATTAAGAAATGTTGAAATTTCTAAAGCATCATACACAGACAGACGGGCAGACGAAGCAGGGTTTTAAATTTCTCGGACATTTTTTCGTTCTTTCCTGGGAAATTTTTTGTAAGACTTTAAGAAATTTTTTTTGCACTGTAGTGAAATGTATATTAGATTCGGAAAGGCTATACTTTTTCAATTCAAAAGCAATTTAATTTCTAATTATTTTAGTCGATACTAAACGAATCGGTGTGGCCGGATTCTGATTCAACAATTCCTTACGTATTACATATTTTTTTTCATTTGTGACACTGATAAACTGGCAGTTAGTGCTTAAATTTACAATTTTGGGGGGAAATTACTGAAGTTTCCTTCTTAAATTCCACGTGAGTTTTTAAAGTATTTTTTTCGGGAATTTTAAAGCAGAAACCCTAACAATGACAAACAGAAAAACAGCCACCAAATTTAGTGTTTCTTGTCAGATAAAATAGACAAAATAAAAACATATTTTTTTTTCTTCAACATTTCTTATGCAAAAATTCCAAATACGATGAGGAATATAAATACCAAAAGTTCGTTTAAATCACTTGACAAATGGGCGAACCTCAACAACAATAACAACAACCACAACAACAACAACACAATTAAACCCAAAAACGAAAACAAAAATTCGTTTTATTACTTTTTAAGACAGATTTTGTGACAGCAAAATGTCTTTGCTGAACAATTAAAACGTTTTTTGTTCAGAACTTTAAATGTGTAAGCAAAATATTTAATGGGATAATGAATGTGAGATTTTTTTCAAGAAAAATACATTTATTGTACATACATATTTGGATAAAATTATGTGAAAAGAAAAATATCATTTGCAGTTAATGAAAAAATATTATGTTAAGATGGATGAAGGACAGTTCAAAGTGGTAGGATTTAAAATCAACTTAATGCTGTATCTGCCTTTCAATTGACGGCTTTACGTCTGGTTCAATTGCTTTATAATAAAAGCCAGGTTTTTTGTATTATTACCAGGGTTGTTAGGCTTTTTCTACAAAAATCTTCAAAAGTTTTAACTAAATTCGTCAAAATCGTCACGAACATTTAACAAAATCGTCAACAAATCGTCAAATATTTCAATTTACAAATTAGAGCCAACTTATTGCATTAATTGGTTCAAAAATATAATTTTTTATTTATGGTTAAGAGTGTGATATGGTTAAGTTTTATTCTTTTTATTTCAGCAAATGGTCTGAAATATATTTATCATTTGAAAAGAAATACATAAGAAAAAATATATTTTCATAAAAACATAACAAAAATGTATTTATTTCATTTATCCATTTTCACAAAAACATTAAATAAAAAATAAAATCTCATTTGCTATTAGCTCGAGCTATCTTTAAATGATTAATTTTTAGCGCTTTCTCTTTCGCAAATTGTTTTTACTGTTGAAGGTGCTAAACCAAGGGTGGGTTCTGTCTATATCAACAGTTTTTTACTCGACTAGAAACATTTTATTACGTCCAATTTTAGTTCCAAACAAATGTATTTTCCTTTCTTGCACTCATTTTTCTACACAACTTCTTATTAAGAACCAATTTCTTACTTCCCAACACGCAATTATACTCAGAATAACCTTTTTACACGCAAATAGAAAAATTCTTCACATGTGATTATGACTTCAGCGAAAAAATGCTATCGTGTAGCGACGCAAATCGAAATCATAAAAACACAAAACGGATTAACCCATTTTTAAAAAGCGGACCAAATAGGACCGGCGCAAATCGGGGCTCTAGTGTATATTTTTGGCATTCATAATATTGTAGAATTCGAATTACTACTGCTTCTAATGAAAGCCACCTGGTTTGTAATGTGGGAAGAACTTTTTTTTGTTTAATTTCCAATAATATCTGTATTTCGAACAATTGATTTTTACGTTTTGGACTGTTTCCAATATAATATTAAATATTTCTTGTAAGTGTTTTATTGATGCCAGAAAATCGTCATAGAACTATTGCTTTTAGTAAAAAAAAATCGTCAATCGTCAATTTACTGTATTTTCTCAAAAAAATCGTCAAAATTATGAAAAACCGTCACATCTAACATCCCTGATTATTACTCGTTACGGTTTTAGGCATTTAAAAGTGTTTTTTTTTTAATCTGGGCTTAATATGGCAAATATTGGACCGATTTAAGAAAAATTTGGCAGTGTAATTTCTAATCATATGAAACTATGGCCGACAAAATTTTTCTGCAATAGCATTATTCGTAATGGTTTTAGGCGAACTAAAATGACGGAACAATGTCCACAAAATTTAGTAGTTAGAGCAAAATTTGTTTTCAATCGGTGCATTCCGTCACCAGTTTTTGTAGGAGCAATATCAATTGCTTAGGGTGGTTGTTCAACCATTGGGGTTTGTTTATTTTTTTATTTATACATTTTTATATATTTATTGGTTGGTCCTTCTTTAACAAAACATAAGTTTTTTATAATAATAGAAGTGCAGATATAGTTATTTGGTTGAGTTGAGCAAAAAAAAAAATATATTTTATGACTTAACAAAAAATGTTGAATGCTGAAGTAACCGACGAAAGGAAATAATTCCCAGTTTCTATTATTTTAATTAAGTTATATAGATAGTTATAGATTTTCATGCACTAGAAAATCGAAAATATGCGCATAAATTAACCACTAAAAACTGCAACATTTTCAATAAAAAGGGTTATTTTTTTAATTTTATTTAAAACAAAAAAAAAAAAAAAATGAAATATTGTATTGATGTTTTTATTCTATTGTTATTCAAAGGTATAATATTTTTAAAACTTAAATAACTACATAATATAAATTTTTTATATTATCAAGAGTAAACCTTTGTCTGTTAAAAAGCTTTTGTACATGTTACAACATCAACCGAAGTTGAAAAATACTTGAAGGATGCCAATTCATTTGGAGAATATCATATATGGGCAGTTCCAGCGAAAAGTCTACTTTTTGTAACGTAACGCCAGAAATAATTTAAATTGTTTCTCGAAAAATTTAATATGTATAGTTTACTTTTTTATATTTTGGTGTAAAGCGCAACTTGCTCTACATTTAGTAACAAAAGGGATTATGGTTGAACAACATGGTCCTAAAATGCAACCTTATTTGCATTCTGGCGCTACATTAAAAAAAGTAGACTTTTCGCTGAAAATTACCATATGTACATTAAAACAAGCAAAGATTTTTAAATTTTATAGCTTAAAAAATAAATATATATAAGTCAAAAGTTTACTAAATAAGGTTTTATATAAACCGTCTTGCTTAATTCGTAGTCTTATTCATTTTTGTAATGCAAGTCAAAATCCACTTCCGTTTTTTTAACGTCACGCCAGCACATATTTTTGCTTATATCTGCAAATCCTTAGCGTCGATTGCTGTAATTTTTTTTCTGAATATGTATAGTGCTACTTCATTACTTTGTATACATAAAAACCTTTTTCACAAATTTGACTTCTTCATTTAATTTTTTTACATTTTGTGGTACAAATATCACGACACGTCAAAATGGAAATGCCCATATATTATTTCTAAAGCACTTTTTTTTGTCGGTTGCAAATATCTCCCATACCACCGCATCAAATTTAATGAATGATATCTCATTTTAAAGCTTATTTCTAACACTAATGACGAAAAATAATTAGAAATTGAAAAATTAATATTTTCATTGATAAAAATTATATTTTATATACAACTGCATGATAATACTGTTGTCATTAGGATTATATGTTTTTGTTCAAATGTGGTAATACAGGGTCGCTTAATAGTAATGCAGTTCTATGTTACAAAAATGACAACTACCGGTTCGAAATATTCGCACGGGTCATCTAGTTAATTTTCTAATTCAGATCCCACATTTGATTCAAGATCAAAAATAGTTGAAATTTGTTTTATTTTTTGAAATCCAATATTTTTTCAAAACGTTTTGGATTTTTTTTATTTGTCTTGCTATTCTTCCTTTCATATTGTTGATTTTACTTTCTGCCAATTAAATTACTTGAGTCGACTATTAAGTGAACTAAGTCCATGCAATTTCGTTAGAGTTTCACCAATATATCCGAAGTTGGAAAATACAAATGCTAATTGACTTTTATTGTTATTTAAATTTCATATTTATTTTACTTACTTAATCGCATAAGCGTCGGTAGCAACAAGTTCTTCAATAATATTCTTATATTGCTCAAAATTTGTTTTAATAATATTTTAAAGCATCTAGCCAGGTTCCTCTTCTTGTTATTACTGGCTCAAGTGGTAAGGGATACATTTCATTAAAAATTGCAACTTATGAATGAGTCTTTAAAAATATTTTTTTCCCGTATGAAACCAATAAATCAATATTATCGAATACAACTCGGTGTAACCCATGTGCCAAGCAAGTAACATGTAACAGTTTTGGATTAATTGCTTTAGGCCAATTGACAGCCGTAACTATGTAAGATGCTGCATCGGTTTAAAATCGAAGGATCTTTTGACGAAATCTTGAAAATCTTGTATTTCAAGCAAAGCTCCAAAAAAAAATTTAATTGATTTCAAAAATTTTTTTTAGGAAGATTTTTTTTTTGTACACAATTTGAAAATTTTTTTGAAGAACTTTTTTTTATAATTTGGAAACTTAAAAAAATATAGCACTCAAAAATGTTAAAATATGCAAAAATATGCATTTAAAAAAATAAGCAAAAATATGCATTTTCACCAAAATATGCAACAATATGCAAAAACAAATCGTTGCCATTTTAACGCAAATTTATTTAGTTTTGAAATAAAAAAGTTCTTTTGTGCCTGGAATTCGTTTTAACTTTCTTCTAAAACTTCACTATATTCTTTAGTCTGAGTTTATGGGTGATAGGAGAGAAGGGAAGCATGTTATTTTTCCCTCTCACCAATAAACTCAGACTTTCTGAAAGAAAACTTTCATAGTGTGAACCCAGACTTATTGAATTAATTATATTTCTTAAGCTTCGTACAAACGGTGGTCAGATCTTACAATGTTGTCATTAAAATGGACTAAAAATGTCTTGCAACTGTGTGTACATTGTACGCTATTTTCATTTGGCAGATGTGTTAAATTAATGCATCTGACAATGGCGCCATTGCCAGAAAAATGACAACATTGTAAGATCTGACCATCGTCTGTACGAAGCTTTAGTGAATTTAAAAACTTCGGAATTTTTTTACTAACAAATGTTTATCCTGCATTTTTCCAAAATTTTGTTCGAATTCGAAATGTTTTGAATATTTAAAAAACCTAATCATCCAATTCAGCACGCTTCTTATACTTTTTTTGTGATTATATTGCCCTCTTCCTTTAAAAGGATTACGACAATTAAATTCACTTTGCGGCATTTTAATAATAGAATAACCGGGCACTTTTAAATTATTTTCGAAACAATCCTTTGTATAGCAAGAACGGTGCACTGATTTTTAAGTTTTTTATTAGTATAAAAATAAACTGACTTTTTTTTAAGGCAAAATTAGTAAAAAAATTATCCAAATTTTGATATTTTAATCAGCCCAAAGTTCATTAAATTTAATTTTTATTAAATTATTTTTATCAAGAAAGGAATTTTTCAACATGAAATTAATTAAAAAATTTTTTAATATAATTTTCGATTCTTGACTGAGCTGGGAACCGAACCCATAAAAAGATAACAAAATAACCACGTGTGTTGAAAAAAATCGCTTATACAACATTTTTATTTATATGTACATATATAATAAACCTTTTCGTATCCTTGTTTTGTGCCTCATAAGCCACTTTTCTAACTTCATTTCTAAAAATTTGCTTTTTTTGCTGCATACTTACTGCTGCTATTGAGTTGTTGACATTTTATTTTGCTTTCGCTTTAACTACTCCTTTTCTTACGACAATGAAGCAAAGCAAGAGTGAAAACAGTGGCGTGTAGAGCAAAACAATACTTAATAAACTTAAAAATATTTTATATGGAGCATAGTTAATGCTTAATATTTCAGAAACGATAAAAAATTCCGTAAAACATGTTTTGGATTCAGAAAGGGGGTATTCAAAAAATTAAATAACTCAATTTATTATTATTTTTCAAAAACTTTATTTTAAAGTAACTAGTAAAAATGTAATACCTCAGGTAGCAAGCAGGTGGAAAGTAGTTTTTGAATAGCAATAAATTAGAAGAAAGAAATTAACTTTATTGGTTATTCAACACAAAAATATTGTTGTTGTAGTTACTGGACTTGGCTTTTAAATCAGTGATGTCCAAAATTTAATCTATGGCTATATTGCTGCATAATAATGTTAGTGAAATGATTAAGTTTACCCAGCAAACACTTAAAATTTAAATCCTAGAAGTGTTTGTGCTTTTGATTTGTTCAGATTATTGCTACATTATATTCTACTTAAATGCTACTTCTATTGCTATCTGTACTGCTGTTTCTGCATAGAGCGTTCATTATTAACCTTTTCTATAACATCTGCTTTTAATATATACTTATATACTCTACTCTACTACTCTCTGAATTTTATTTATGTGCTACGACTACAACTATTGCAGAAACAGTGAAGGTAGCAGTAGTGGAGGTAAATTTGTGGCTCCAACTTCTTAAAGATTTTTAACAAGACTATTTAGTAAATTTATTGTTGTTACTGCTATTTTAATTCTAGTTATCTTAACACTGTTAAATGGTATGGAAGTGAAGTCTTGTTCTGGGAAAATTGTTTTATTGAAAAGATAATAAATTTGTTCAAAATAAAAAAATATGTTCAAAAGATTATTGCAAGATTGTTTTTCTTTTTCTCCATTTATTTATTAAAGTAATAATTTGTCTGTCTCAATTGGATTTAAAACCAATAACAATCATTTTTATTTGTTATAGCAATTAATTATTAATGTTAGTGCGTTTTTTAAAGGGGATTTGATTTCTTTTTTTTTTAATCTTGTTATTTTTTTTTAAGTGGTTTCATTACATTTTGTTTATACGAGAGTTTTGCTGATTGGATTTTTGTTAAATAATTGTCTTTCGCTGGCGCGCATTAATAATATTTCTATTTTGTTCTTTTTTCGATTTCTAATAAATTTTATTCATTATTTATGATGTCCTTTAGTGAAATTTATGGAAATTATGGTCATAAATCTGTGTATCTCATAGAATAGACGTGAAATATGAATTGCTTTTTAGCAGATTCAAACAAATTCAGTTGTAGTCATTGGCCTGAGTGACGGTCGTTTATCTCCTCGTAAACAAGAAATACAAAAATGTTTTTCTTTTTTTTACTTTTCATCCAACTACCAACTACTGCACTCAGTTTTCTATGGATTTCGATTTGATAATAGCAAAATAGCGCAGAAAATAAATAGAAAAATATTCATACATTTGAACGTATGAGTTTAAAGATTTGATTTTTGTTTAGAGAAAATCTTTAAAATTTTGGAGTGATGTCTAAACGACTTTCCCGCAAATTTTCATTTTTTTTAATTCGGGTTTATAGATTTGCGGGTTTTGGGCTTGAGAAAGTCAACCAATTTGGCCCACATTAGGTTGTGGGTCAATCAGTGTCTATTGCTTAATGCTCTTATGTACAGGGAATACACGAAAATGTTTTTACTGATTTTAACTTAAGCTTAAATTTTAAATAACTCACAACTTTTTGTATTTAAATTTTTATGTAAACTGTAGACCGTTCTGTATTCATCCCATCGTAAAATTTTTCGCATGAAACTAATAAACTGCAACAAAAACAGTGAAAAATAAAACAAAAAAAGGTTTTTCTCACACAAGTGTCTTTACACAGAATAAAATAAAAATTAATTTCAATTAAAAAAATTGTGATATTAATTAAAAAAATTTATTAAATTTGCTTTAGTAAACTAATTAATATTATTAATTAAACCCTTGATTCACCTGATTAAATTTTTAATTAAAACTGAATTTATTTTTGATTAATGCTTTAATTGGTGTTGGTGTTTAATTGGTGTTCTGTGTATATCTTTACTTTACAAGAGTTATCTGTCATGTTAACAATATTCCAGCAATTATTGGAAGGATGTGAGAAAGAGTATTTCTGTAACAATATTTGACGAAAAGTTTCTCACAAGAACTGTCAAAATAAGGCAAATTTCAAAGTGGTGTGAGAAAAACAAAATTTTAAAAAATATGGATAAAAAAAAATTGCGTTTTAGCGTTATAAAAATATTAGGAAATTTTTGCCCCCAAGCGCATAAAAGGGTTAATTTAAAATTTTTTTTTTCATTGAACTCTGAATAGAAAATAGATGAACTTTTTCCTATTGATCAATTTTGTTCAAAAAAAGTATTTTCATCAAAATCCGTAATAATCAAATCGTGTACCGGGGGACTACCAAGATAAAAAAAAAATACCGAATATAAACAAACATTTTATTTTGTCATATAAATTGAGTCAACCTGTTGAACTGGAGGAAGATCTATATTGTTGATGAGCTAGTGCAAAATCGAATGACATCTAGAAGCTCATGATTGCTTTATACAAGAAAAACAAGACTTTGTACGACGCACATCATCAATAGATGCAATTAGAACCGTAAGACAACCAATATCCGAATAATAAAAGCCGATTTCAAGCTCACCCAAAAGTGACTTTTAATTGTCTTACAATCCCTGCCATTTCTGTGCCTTCTGAGATGAGTTTTTGAAATATTAAGTGAACAAGGCAAAAAAAAGTTGTTTATACAAATATGCTTGCATATTCTGTTTAATAGTTTTATAATAAAGTTATAATAAGTGTTGTACCCTAATAATAATACAAATTCACCAATTTAGGCAAATATACTTTAAGTTTTTATTCCAAGGACAGGAACAAACAAATTTGACAGTTTTACAATTAAAACGTTTTTTTTTTTTGTTTATTTCCAAAAACAAATCCGAAACTTAAGGGAAAATCCTTAATGCCATATGTTTGGAAATTGTTTATTTGTTATTTATTTTATGAAAAGCCAAAAGGACTTTCTAATAAATGTCCTTTTCGATATGCTATTTTGATTTCAATTAACAAACAAAACAACATTTTATGTCAAAATAAATTTAATCTTTCAAGAAATGGAAATTGAAAACTCTAAAATACGGTTTTAAACAAATAATATAAATAACACACAAAAGCACAAATAGGTGGGCCTATTTTTGTCGTATTGTTTGTTTGTCATTAAAAACATTGGCCAAAAACTCATTAAGGCCAAATACACAAACCAAATCGGTAACCGCAACCTCAATCATTAACCCAGTCCGGCAGTCAGTCAGTGGGTTTAAATGTGTTTTAAGTCGATGCACTTAAAGCCCTTATTGATTTTGAAAATGAAATTGAAATGGGACACTGGCTAAAATAAACATAAACAATCCACAGGACAAACAAACAATCTCAAATCTAAACGAACTGAAATTGAAAACGAATAGAATAAGAAGCAAATATTTGTGTGTGTGAGTATTGAAATAGCAAAATGTTGTTGACTTAAAACATTAAATAGAAATAAAACAAGTAAAAAGTATAGTGAGTCTGGCCTGACCAGTACAAAATGTTGCCATGACATAGAAGTTATTTTAAAAGATATCGTTGCCAAATTTTGTATCTATTCCTACATTTTTAAGAAGTTTATTGCTTTTTTCGCGAGTGTTATTTGTATAGGAGCTATGGTCAAATATGGACCGATCTTAAAATTTAGTAATGTTTGAGCCAAAAAAATATGTTTGAGTCAAATTTTTAAACCAAATGTTTGATATTTTAATTTTCATTAAATAATTTTTATGAAGAAAGGAATTTTACAACACGAAATGAATTAAAATTTTTATTGATAATTTTCAATCTTGACTGCGCTGGGAACCGAACCCAGGTTCTCACGGACAGGTTGCCCTTACGTTTCGATTGAAACCACTCCATCTCTTTAGAGACGTTTGCCTTTTAACACTCACCGCCATTGAATTAAATTTGAATCTAAAAACCAATACAATAAGATAGTTTATAAGCACAAAGACTATGCTGGAAAGAAGAGTGTATGGGGCCATAAGACAATATGAACCATTTCACCGCACCAAGTAAACTGACAATATAATAACGAAATAAGATGCTAAGTAACTGACAGAAAAAAAAACATTGCAAAACAAAAAAAGAGTAAGTCGGAAAAAATTGGTTAACAATAGGCTTCGTCCTTAAGTTAATTTAGACGTATGTACCGAATTTTATCAAATTATCTTCAAAATTACGACCTGTAGTTTGCACACAAGATTTCATGGACAAAATTTATTTATTTATTTACTTATAGTTCATCTGTGTAACAAGACAAAGAGTTATTTTGACAATAAAAATTTAAACATTAATTCAAAAACAAAAGATTACGAAATTAAACAATTTAGGTAATTATAATTATACCAACCGCAAGCCAGACGGACATCGTTAGAACTATTCAGAGAGTGGTTCTGAGTCGATCTGAGAGACAAAATAGCACGATATTTTCACTGCGAGTAAACATTAATATTGCGTATCGATTTTTTAAAAAAAGTGAACAAATAAAACTTCCTCTTGATCAAGTATCAACGATATCGTCGGCTTAATATGCAAACCTGCCAAATCCACTTTTTAAATAAATTAAGATTTTGATGTCATGTGGTAGAGAAAGAAACGCCTCATCTACCAGCATGTAGTTTTTCTTTAATTTGAGTCTTGAAGTGTGTTAAACCAACTTTATTTATGGTTTTTCTCTCAAGCTCCACATATGAAATATAAAAAGTTGTTTGTCTCTCCTGTAACATTTACTGAAAGGGAGTTAGCAGGTTTGCATATTAAGCCGACGATATGTTGACATAAGAATTTAAGCGAAACCTTTTAAACAAATTTCAAATCAATTTACAGCCCATTATGTTAAGTGCGAATGTGGGTTTTCCGTTTAATTTCCGGTTAAAGTTTAACATTGTACATATTTCCTTTAAATGCTTTAAGTATGTATTTCAATGTTTATTTACCAATATAATATATTTACCAATATATATAATATATTTACCATAATACATATTACTTTAATAAACATATTTAACCAAATTAAGTTTTAAGCCAACAAAAAAAAAGAATTAACATTAATAACCATTTCAATGCACTGACGATGGCAAAATTTCGATTAAAAACCCCTCCCCCCCCAAATTGTAATTGGGTAACTGTAGTAAATTTCTTTGCATAAAATTCCCCTGCAGTTTTAAAAGTAGAAATTGACTCAAAATCGTTAGGTATTTCCCTAAGGAAAAATCGACTAGCTACTTCATTTGCCACAAGTAATGCAAGAGTTCGTCTTTTAAATCTCTCACTATATTTATTTTTTGTGTGTCGAAAAAAACTGTGCCGTTATAACGGCACAGTTTTTTCCAAAGAGAATTCAACAAGAAAAACATTAACTATTTTTCTATAGAAGCAGTGTCAGTGAAATCGCACATCACATGTGATTAGTGAAATCATTAGTAAAAGGTTATGCAGATGGAGGCAATTGACTACCGTCAATGTCATCCCCATGTTAAAATCGTTAGTCGTGTGCATTGCTAGTAGTTAGGCTGGTAGTTAATGGTAATGATTGGTAGTTAAGGAAATAGCTAGGCATTCGCTAGCTACGCCGACTGCAGGGTCCTTATAATCGACTCAAAACGCACACACATATACGCAGGCACCTACACACACACACACACACAAACACAAGTACTTTGTCTTTGAAAAAGTGAAAGTAATTTTTTTTCTTTGTTACATTTAAGTACTAGAAGGAAAAAATGTGTCTGACTTTTAGAGCTTATCAGCAGCATCTGTTTCACTTGTTATTTTTTCATTTATTTTTTTTTTTTATTCTCATCTTTTAAATTTCATGTATCCAGTTGCAAACTTGATAAAAGGGAGACCATCACAGGCACAGCATGACATTTTTCAGAATAATTGTGTGTTGCCACAGCATTAGCAAGTATTTGAGTGGAAAGAAACGTTTAAGATCAAGATTAAATTATAATTTTATAACAAAAATTAGACAAAAACACAGCCAGGGCATTAGAAATTAGTCAATGATTGACAAAATTTAAGAGAGAGATTAAAAAAATCAAATAAAGTTAGGAGTTTGTTTGTAAGTTGAGTTATCTAAAACGTGAGTGCTTTTATTGATGAAAAAAAAATCTTTGTGCTAAGAAGAAATAAAATGTTCTATATAATTTTTGATATTTAAAAATCTTTGTGCTAAGAAGAAATAAAATGTTCTATTTAATTTTTGATATTTTACAAAATTGGCTTTAGCACATGTCAGTTAGTTATATCCAAAAGATCTATCTATATTTTTCCGAATATATTAATGTGTTGATTATGTATGGCAACGCTTCTGAAAAAAAATTATATTAGGTAAGGCAACTTTTCTCAAATGCCATTTACACGCCATCCAGACATGCCATTGTTATGTTTGCTTAAGAACAAAACGTTGGCAGAATTGAGGCCGTGTCAGATACAACTTCTTCGCTTTGCGTGACGTTTCTTAGGGCTATGTCAGATAAAACTTTTGCTTAGCGTTGTGTTAGTGATTCGCTTTGGCATCCCACCGAACCGTTTAATGTCTCAAAACAAACTCAACAAAAAAAAAAAACCCCTTTACAAATCCGCCTGTATTTATAGCACAGAGCTTACAGAGGCGTCACGAGACAGCAAATATTGTGTTTTTTCTGTCTTTTTCTTCGAAAGCTGCCCTTTTTGCATTTTTTTGTTTCTATTACGCAATTTGTATTGACCAAAAAACGTTTTCTTTCTCTTTCTGCGAAAGCTGCCCTCGCAAATGATTTAGGCATTTTTCATGCGTCACTTTTTTCATCTCTGTATGCTTTGTGATTTATAGTTACAACCGGCAGTAGTTGTATGCTATGTTCATACGACGATATAAACCACTCGTTTCGCTCTCTGAAACTAGTTTGCCAAACATGCTGTTCATACGAATGATTCTTGTTTCATTTTGACATTTTTTTGTGTGTTGTTAGTGTGATTTTATTTAAAATAGTTAAAAAAGTAATTAAAAGTTAAAAATATATAATTTAATACTTTTATTAATATTATTATTGTATAATTATCACTTTATTTTATTTAACATCAATTTTTATTTTGTTTTTTCTTTGTTTTGACTTTTTTTGAGAGCTAGTTCAGATAAACTAACGATAAATGTTATCAAAATTGGAGATGATTGTACATTTTTCCTGTTTCGCAGCATGTTTCAAAATGAAACGACCGGTTTCGCTCTCAAAATTTTGTATGGGGAAACAAGTCGTTTCAGTCATGTTTGGTGCGCGAAACAGAAATAAGAGAGCGATACACGAATATTGCTGTCCGTGTGAACATGGTAGTAGCCAAGTAGATTCAAGAACCACCTAGTCGGTTCCACACCATTCTGTTCGAACTCGAAATTCTACAATTAAATCTAAGGTCCATAATACAGTGGAACTAATAACAATTTAAACTAATACGACATACATAAATTACAATTTACAAGATAACTTATAGCTAAAATTATAAAAAATTCTTAGATAAATTCGTAACAATATAATAGAAAATTCAAAAAGTACCAAATGTTGAACGAAAAAGTAAACGAAAGAAAATGAATTTTCTTTGTTTCCCCTTGTTTTACATTTTTTTAACACCCCATTGACATATCAAAAACTTCCCTACAAGAAAATGCATAATCAAAACTAAAAAAAAAAAAAATTACTATCACACTTCCAACAATTTTATATTAATTGTTACACTCTAACATTAATATATAGATTGGGATAACTAACATTTCATAAATAAAACCATTTTTTATATATTTTTTTCAAACGTTTGTAAAAATTTGTGAATTGTGAATCAATTAATTTACTTCTATAATTTGAATTTTAAAGTAGAGCTAAACATTTTCTAAAATGCTTGTGGTAAGGTACTGATGGCGGCTTTAGAGGACGTGGTGGTGGATGCTCTGGAAACAACAGAGTTCATGTACAAAGCGGTCGTTTTGAAAGGAGTGGCCGGCCTTCCAACAGGTAGCGGTCATGCGGGTGGTGGCTTTGGTCAGGATAATCGTTTAAGATTTGCCGGTGGTAATAAATTAACAAATATTATTTAAAATCCTGATGACTTTGTAAGTATGTAATTGATTTGGTCGCATTTAATTGGTCACACGTTCGTTTACCTCAATTTCCAGACCCATGCAAGAAGTGGAGCGACATAGAGCAGCCACAGAAATAACGATACGGATACAGGAAAGTATACTGACTATGAATTTGATTATAATTTTTTCAATAAAAAATTTCATTAAAAATGAAAATGAAAAAAATGTATTATGTATTTTATAAAGTTTAGTACTCATCAATATTAACGTTATGAATAACTATTTAAGGCCGTTATACACTATCCCACAAAGTCTTAAGTAATTTACTAAAATGCAACCCTGTCATGATAAGTTGTTATTGTTTTTTAAAAATGTTCAAAGAATAATTAGATCAGGGAAGCATTTTTGAAAAATACGTAAGACTTTGTGGGATGGTGTGTAACGGCCTTTAGTGCTAACCAATATTTACGTTATGACTAACTAGTTAGTGTTAACCATTATTTAGGTTATCATTGACTAATAAAAAGCAGCAGAGTAAGCAGTACAGATATATATTTCGTACTCGAGTGGAATTAATTAGTTAGAGAGAGAGACAAAATCACATGTACACAAGAGTTTCGGTTAGTTTTTTCATTTTGCTCTTAATAAACTGAGGAACTTTAACCAATATATCGGTAACCACTACCGTTCATATAATTAGTAAAATGACCGGTAGTCTTCTTGTAGGGTTCAATATTGCAGTGGGAGTCCTTAATTAATTACATTATGACAATAAATGGAGAAAAATGTTTTGTAATAAAAAGTACCGAAAATACTATTTTTACAGCTTTAACGTTCGTATTTGGCAAAAGTACCAAATCCAAATCCAAAAAGTTCCAAAATAAAGGTTTTACCAGTTTACTTCTCAAAAGAGCCGAATTACAAACGAAAGTACTAAAAACTCGCCTGTTTATTTATTTAACAAAAAACGTTAAGTTTTAAATTTTTTATATTTATCTCTTTTATTTTAGAAGATATAAGGTTAGCGAATTTTCGAATTTTCAAAAAAGCCCATTTTAGTGGATCAGTTTAGCGAGAGACCAACCTCCTGTTCAAATAGCAACTGTTTAGCTGCAGGCGTTTAAGCTGTTCGATGATGAATCAGTCAGTCACAATTGTATTTACCTATACAGTTGAACCTCGATTATAAGTTATTCGATTAACCGGCAATATAAATTATGCATCGATTGGTACTCAATTAACCCAACCATAACGAATAATCGAGGTTCAACTGTATATAGATTGATAGGAACCCAAACAATTTTTTATTGTTTAATGATTATTGGCTGCTATGTCTTGCTAAAACATTGTGCTGGTAGGTCAAGAATAGGTCCTATAAAAACCCCCTCTCTAAATTCACTAAATGTCAATATAAATCTCCTATAAAGAAAGATATTTAAAAAATATTCGCCACAAAAAACTTTTGCATAAATCTTAATTTCATAACATAATTTTTTTTCTGGCAGATCCATTATTGACCCAAATAGGGTAAACTCTCGAACAGGTATCATATAGTAGGGCAAAGTACTAAAAGAAATTTACACAAGTTAAAAGTGCTACAATTTACAAACATCATGTCCAAGAACTAACATTTTTATTTTCATTTTACATTAAATCAAATGAAATCATTGTTGTCTCAATTCCATCCAGCTTTTATGATTTCATCGTAATATTTTTAAAAAATAATTTCTTTATTTTGTTTGGCATTTTAAGCACGTTTGCAACACTCGGATCACTCGTGTCAAATAAACAGAAAACAAAAACATGCAATTTATTCGAGCCCCCACTACAGATGCACCTTCATCTGGCAGAAGATTAATAAAAAAAAACACTTATGGAAACATCCACCCACTATCGAGTGAACACTTTTGACTGTTTTGTTTAAGGAGTATAAACGGTTTTAAGTAGACAGCAAATACATTCTTGTAGATACTGTCAATGTTTTTGTTGCCTGTGTATTTCTTCTTCTTTTTTTACAAATGTTACCATTTTTTTGTTGCCTTTTCTTTTTTTTATTTGTTTGTTGCTTTTGACCTTTGAAGTACTTTGTGTTTGGTATCGTTTGGTGTCATTTCTTTTTTTTTTTTTGTCCTTTTTGGTAATATTTTTAGCTGTGACTTTTTTAAAAGAAAACAAAACCGAATTGTGACTTTAACCCAACCAGCCAAGTTGTTTCTATTTTTAAGGTAAAAATTTTTTGCAATTGTGATTTTCAACAGCTATAAATTATGTTCTTCTTTGATATTTTAGATGTGTTTTTAAGTTCTAAGTCTATAATTCTTGTTGCAGGCAAAATGTTTGTGGTATTTCAATTGTATTTGTTAAATGCTATTTAAATACACTCAAGAAAAATGTGGAATATTTTACAACCAGAAAATTAGTTTTGGCTAAAATAAATTTTTAAATAAATTTAAGCGATTGCCAAGTCAAGTACATATTTTTTTTATATAAAAAATTTAAACGTTACTGACTGGCCGACTGATTCATCATCACACAGTCTAGGCGCCTAGAGTTATAAAAATTTAAATATGGTCTCTCGGCAAATCTATCCACTTAGACGGGATTGTTGGAAATTCGAAAATTGATAGGAACGTGTCAATTCACTAACTTTATATCTATTAAACTAAAAGAGGTACAAGAAAAAAATTTAAAACTTATCGTTGTTTATAAACAAAAAAAAAATAAATGTGCAGGTGCCTGGAACTTTTTAGAAATTTGGCCCTTTTGGGGAGTAAACGGGAAAAGCTGTTTCTGGAACTTTTTGTCACCTCATCTATCTTCGGAACCAATAAATATAGAAATAAAAATTATATTACATTCGTAACTTTTCTAAAAAATAATAATCGTTCGCTGATTTTTGGTTTGGCGCATATGCCAAAAAGTCGCAGGGGAGACAAACAACAAATAAGGTTTACATAAAGTTTTCTGAAAATATACCCGATAGAATTTGTTTGTATTTTCACTACTGCTTCTGGCATATGTTTTAAAGAAAAATTAACAGTTTTTTGAACGTTCATTAATGAACATAGAAGTAAATCGCATTTTATTGAACGTGAACATTATTGTTTTGAGCAGCATGCGCCACTTTTCTAAATTTATTTCTAAAAAGTCGCTTGTTGTGCTGCATACGTATACTTACTGCTATGTATGAATTTGTTTACATTTTATTTTGCTTTTGCTTTAACTACTTTTTTCTTACGCCAATGAAGCAAAGCAAGAGTGAAATTTTGAATCATGTTTTTTGTATGTTTTTGTATGAGGAATTTACAGCATTCTTTAAATAATGGCGTGTACAGCAAAACAATACTTATTAACTTTAAAATAGTTTCTATGGAGCAAAATAACTGCTAAAAATCTCAGGAAACCAAAAAAAATTTCGTGAAATATGTGTTGGATACAGAAAAAGGGTATTCAAAATACCCCATACCCAACTAGATTTTTTTTTAAATGGTCGGTAGGTCAAACCAATAATGAGCTGACAAAATATAGAGTTGATACTTTTTCGAAATTCGACGTTTCCCTAGGGGAGAGGGAACTAGAACAATACTTGTCACGTGACAGTTCTAAAATGGTAGGGACCGGGTCTAGTTCTGACACTTTATATGAAGAGTACTTGTCACTTTAACATGACGATGGACGTGGTTAATTGGCAAGTTTTTAATACTTTGTAGCATGTAACTGAAATATCCGCAATGGACGCATTAAATTTCTGTTAAAATAATGCCAATCGCAGATATTGTCCCGAGTGAACCGCTGGAGTAACTTTCCTTTCCTCTGGAGTATCTACACTTTAAACACTTTATCACCAGTACAGTGATTTGGCTTGTTTTCGCCGTATTTAATTATGGAATCTCACTGCAATATTGAATGGGGAGAAAAAAGTATTAAAAGGGAAAATACTGCAAATAAAATGTCTTTCTTTTACTTTTCCGTTCTACATTTGGTACGTTTCAAATGTTCTATAATGTTGAACTTAAAAACATAAAATTAAAGGTACAGGCCCCTAAGTGATAAGAACCTATAACTCAACATCTTAAAATTATACATTTTCAATTGATTCACATAGAGGTTATTAGCATTAAAAAAAATACATATTTTTAAAATTTAAAAATTTTTTTTTAAAGGAGTAATTTCACAAAAACGGAGTGTGTCCTACAGGCAACAACGAGCAACAAGGGAAAGCAAAAGTAAAAAAGTTATGAAAAAGCATTTCATATTTATGTTAATTAGATCTGATAAGACGAGTGAAAACTCTTGAAATAGTTTTTTGTTTTCGAGTAGCATAAATATACGATGCATAACTCACACAGAATGAGTAAATTTTACCTATTTTGGATGGTTGCGTCGAATTCTTTTTCGCCCATTGAGGCCAGTGATCGACTTGATTCTGGCGGACGACTTGCGAAGGCAAGTGTTGCGGAGGTTTTCTATTCGTTTTTGCTTCGATTTAACCATATAAAAGTCGGCGCGTAAGGGTGGGTTAAGTTCTCATCGTACATAGAGATTCGCTAACTTCTAGGCAAAAGTTTCTCGATAACATAATGGACTTTGATTTATTTGCATTCGCTCTTATAAATCAACTTAAATTTAGATATTGTTACGTCTAAATAGTAATTATCGACCAAAAAATAAAAAATAACACTAAAATAAATTTGCTGGAGGCTGTTAAAAATAGATTTCCTTTTCGCTCAAAGTAGCCCACAAAACACAAACACAAAATTTCGTGTTTTACGCATATAAGCCAAAAATATTAAAAGTACTAGAGTAATGACTCATATTTGGACACTAACCTTACAGATTCTCACAAAAAAAAAAAGCGAAGCAGAGGTTATAAAAATATTTTTTATTAATTATTTATTATAAAGCATTCACTTTTTTAAATTTTAAAAATTATAATGGGATCGCAATAATTATCACTTGAGGTAAAGAACAGAGTGTATACTAAAGGTTACATTACTTGATAGGTCAAAATAACTATTACTATGGAAATTATTGAGAGATGACCAGTATGTTGCCTGTAGTATACTATATGTTACAGAGGGATAAGATAAAAATTCTTGGTACTTTTTGTTAAAACCTAGAAACATAAACTTTGGCATTTAAATATGTGCATGAAAGAAAAGGAGACGTTAACGAAGTAGTGGGTTAAATTCTCTAGTGTTATTATATTTTAAAACATTTTTTCATGAGTGTTACCAGAATTCTTGAAATTTATTGTTTATTTTTTTACAAGTTTTTTCTTATATATTTGATATATTATCTGAAGTTTACACTACTTTTTTTGTTTTTATTATTTTTATGACCAAAAGAACAATTTGTTCGCTTGTTGAATGTGTTTCTTTGCGTTGTAAAAAATGAAAAAAAAAAACGTTGACTTGTTTATACATTTTTCTTGGTTTGTTTAACATTTTGTTTCTAATAGCACCACAAAAGTGAAATGATAAAATTAAATAATTTTCACTGAAATGTTGGCTTTATTCCAGGCACCCTACAAAACGGTGGTGTTCATTTTCATTTTCTTTTAATCGTATCGAATTTTTTAAATAAGGATAACTTATTGATATGATTAGTTATAAGATTACACTAAAGCCTAGTTTTGCATTGATTCATTTTGTGTCATTTCTCTCACAGCACAGGTGGAAAGACTATATATCGCACACTTAATCATAAACAGTCACAACTCGAAATTCAAAAATGATCAGGAGAGACAAAAAAACTCGCTTCAAAAACATGGTTTGGTTTTTTAATCAAATTAAGTTCCAGAAATGTTGAAGAAACGAGGTTAAAGAAAACAGTGACGAAAAAGAAATTATAGTGGTCATTATAGATTTTATTTGTAAACTGGTTAATGAAAAAATAAACGCTTTTGATAAATTTTGAGTTGTGACTGTTTATGATTGAGTGCGCGATATGTATATCTTTGTGGCACCGTTACTAATTTCTACAATATTGTGAGGAGTACAGTTAACTTAACGATGTCAGTTCGAAGACCCCAGAAATGATGGGGAATTGCTAGTTATTTATTTATGTCACATATAGTCCGGAACTGTTTGCTTTTAAAATTCATCCTAATGGGTCCACAAATGGCTGAGATATGAGCAAAAAGCCACAACTGCCTCTAATTTTACCCAAAAATCTCTTGTTGCTGTCTTTTGTTTTATTTTCATGTATATCTGGACGGCAAGAGCGAAAGTTTCCCAATAAGGTACAAACATCTTGGTTATCAAACATCCGACAAAACGTGGGCGGGATTGAAGAAGTGGTCTTGGCACAAAAAGTGATTTATAAATATCTAAATTCATAACTAGGGCAACCAAAAAAGCACTAAAAATCAGTTTTAAGCTCTTAAAAAAAGCGTTTAAAAACATGAAAATAAGCTGTTAAAATTAAAAAAAGCGATTTAAACTTGTTTGTTTTCCACTTAATTCGTTTAATACGTTGTTATAGTAAATTATAAGTGAGAGTGTAAAAAGCTTTTTTGTCTTACCTATTTTTGTGCATATAAAAACTCGCCCTAGTAATAAAAATGAAATATTCAATCTTTACAAATTTGTGACACGCTTTAAGAAAACGTGTTACAAATCTTATGATTTATTTAATAGTCTTTACGTAAACAGCCTGTAATCACTGGAACAATTGGACAATAAAATACATGTCTTTACTTAAGACCGATTATTAAACAAAAAATGGTGGGCGAACCACTTCCACAAAAAGGAGACAACAAAAATAAAAAAACACACAATTTAAATGCAGAAAAAATTTTAACTAAAAGTGTTTTTCGTCAAGTCTATTATATATAGAATTGAACTTTAAATTGTGGCATTTTAAATTGTGACATATTTTCTCCTACGATTAAATCGTTTGTTAGAAAAAGATTTATTTTAGAAAAAAAATTTCAAGTTTCCTTTAGACTTTAAGAATTTTAAAACCAAAAAAGAAAATTCAATATTTATTTGTTAAAAAAGTATTTATGGTACCACAAGCATCTGATCTAGGGTTGCCAGAAACCAAACTTGAAATAACTGCACCCATGTTCTGTAACTCTCTAAACTGTGTCTGAAACTTTTTTGGCGAGTAATAGCTGTCACGTAAGGAAATTACTCGCCAATTTACAGAAAAAGTATGTTTGTAAAATTTTTGTGAGAAAAGTTCCCGCTTTGAACTGTAAAATAAACCCACGAATAAAAATGGGGCGAGAAAAAATTTAAACACTAAAAAACAATTAAAAATGCAAAATACAAAGAATAATTAATAATAATGACATTTTGTTCTTGGCACTTTTTTTATTGTTTTACTATTTTGCTTTTAACATTTTTATATATATACGAATGTTTTCAAAGCTCGTTTGCAAACAATAAACATTAAAGTCGCACTTTACATTATTTTGTACAGCCCTCGGTTGCATTTTCGCCGCCATCGTTGAAAAATTGTCTATAATAGTAAATTTTGGTCGCCGTCAGCGATACGTGTGACTGGCGTTCTCAACGCTTGCAATGTCACATCGGCTTCGAGTGCAATATTATGACATTTATAACGTAACGACGTAATCGCTTTTGATAGTTTTCGACATGAGTTACAGACACATTTTTTTCTCACTTTTCGAGAAACGACGGAATATTTTGTTTCTCAAATTTTTTGTGATGCGAAAAGGTCTCACTATAGTTACAGAACATGGGTATTGATTTGACAACGTAAGCAATTCACATGGGCTTTGAAAAAATAACTGGACATTTAAAAAATACACTAATACTTGTACGATAGTTCAAAAAAAGTAATCATTTTTGTTAAAAAAAAAAAAAATAACAAAAAAACAAGAAAACGTAAAAACTAAAACTCTGTCTTACGTCAAATTACATATCGCCCCCAAAATCCAAAAGGTCATAAGTAGATTTAAATCAGATAATTTGTCGTGCTATTCTTGCTTCCACATTGTTAATTTTCAAAATTTTCCAAGAATAGAATTCTGAAGCATCTAGCTAGGTCCCCATCTTGTTACTACTGGCTGCGGTGGACGGGGAACCAAGGGATAAAAAAAAAATCTTTTGTCGACATCATGAAAATCTTGTATTTCAAGCAAAGCTCCAAAATAATTTATTTTTTGATTTATAAATTTTTTGGATGGTTTTTTTTTTGTGTATTAAAAACTTTTTTTTAATATAAAACATAAAAAAAATCACTCAAAAATGTCAAAATATGCATTAAAACCCTAAATATGCAAAAATATGCATTTTCAGCAAAATATGCAAAAATATGAAAAAACAAATCAATGCCATTTTAACGCAAATTTAATGATTCGAAAATTGATCGACATCGTTCTTAGACTATCGACAAAAAACATGCATTTGCATGGAAATCGCATTACTGTCATAAGTAAAAAAAAATTTTAAATCAGCTTTTTTATTGTTTTTGATGCATTTATCCAAATTAAGTCTCGTAAATATTTCAGCAGTTAAAAGGTGTGTACTTTCTATTTTTTTCTTGTGAGTTTAGATTATTCAAAATGCTTAAAGTACTTTCACAAAACGTTTGTTTATTGCATTTAAAAAAACGAAGCTTATTAATTGATATATCTTTCGGTTAGTTGTATATTTTTTATTTGTATTTAGTATATAATTAATAAAAACATTAATTTTAAAAAATATTTTTTAGCTGGACAAATTGTAATTTAGCTGGAAACTGAAAAATACCATAAAAACTGGACAATGCAGGCCATTCCAGGCCGTCTGGCAACCCTAATCTGATCCCATGATTGTATTGCTCGGAAATCTTTTCTTTTAATGTGATTTTTGTGCACTTTCTCAATACAAAATCTGTTTAATAAATTTCGAATCATTTATCAGAGCCTATTGTCATTTAAATATGTTAAAATGTGTTTTGGCAAACAATGGAGTTTGCAAAAAAAATGAAAATCATTGAACAAAAAAAGATTAATCTTAGTTCCTTAACAAATCTACAATGAGAGAAATTGTATTTTTTTTAATTAGAATTTTGATTCGGGAAAAATACTTTTGTGCTGCTCGGAAATTTGTTTGATCTAAAAATGCAGAAATTTCTCTGCAAGGCTTGAATTGTAGTTTTTGCTGCATTTAAAAGTCCTTAAGTCTTGGCGTAGTTTTATGAGCTAAATTTAAGTCACGTGGCCGTTTATCGAGATTGATTGCAAAGTTCCAGCAGCATCTGCATGCAACAAATTACTGAAAATATAAACGTTAAAAAAATTTGACTTATTGATGTTCAAAATGTGAGCAGTGTTGCCAATGAAGAATTCGGAAATTATACTTGACTGTGTCCCAAATTACACATTTAAAGCAAAATTACACACACGAAACCAAAATGTATTGCGAACCCGATGGTCTTAAAATAAACTGCATAATTCTTTTTAAGCATAAGGAACAAATGTTTGAGAAATGACAATCATGTTTGCAAGTTTATTTTAAAAATTATTTCCTCAAAATAACTTTGAACATTTTTTTCGCAATATATGTGCACATAAATGTTTTTGCGATGTACACATGGACATATGCACAGAAAAAAAGTTTCCAAAATTGTTTACCAATTAAAGCTATAATCAAAAATAAAATCAGTTTTAATTAAAAATTTTATCAAGTGTATTAAGCTTTTAATCAAGTGAATTAAACGTTTAATCAAATGTATAAAACGTTCAAGTGAATTTAACGTTTAATTGATACTATTAATTTGTTTACTGGTGTAAATTTAATTAATTTTTAATTTAATATCAGACATTTTTTAATTGAAATCAGTTTATATTTTTTTTCTGCAGTAATTCAAGTCACTTCTAGAGCGATTAATTTCAGAAGACATGATTTCTGAAACGAAGAGAAGAAAGAATGCTGAAAATAGAAAAAGTTGTTTATATTAGGCACCCCAGTTGCAATTATAACCCGTTTTTTGTTTCTCTTAAAAAATTTTCCTGCTTTTGGCCATATCAGCAATTAAAATTCTAATAGATATAAAAACATATTTTTCTCTGTGTAGATAATTTCGGATTGTGCAAAATACACATAAAATTCCTATAAATTGTCAAAAATATCTGCAGTGAAAAAAACAGACATCATCAATGGAAAAAGCATGTTTATGAGGGCAAAAAAAAAAAAAAAAAACAAAAAATCATTGTAAATTTCTTTCTAAGAATAAAGCTTCGTTCACAATAGCCAGCAACATTTTCACTTGTGTTTAAAATTATGCAACAATTTTTTCACAAGCTCACACATTTTGCATTATTAAGCCAAAAAAGTTATTGAGAATCCTAGGGTTAAGAAGCTTTTAGTTTGAAAATTCCACATTCCATGTTTATGATGATTTTTAAACAAAGTATGTATACATAAGTGCTTAAGAATATCTTTTAAAAGGTGTACCAACATTGTTTCAATAACTATTCCATTAGGAATTTACTTAGGAAAATCAGAATAGTTTCAATGAGTTTTTTTAAATGCAATTTTCTCAAAATACCTTTGATATCAAAAAATATACAATTAAATTGAGAACCCTTAAGATGTCATATGATTCATAGCTACCAAACTAAAATCTTCTTGCCAAAAATTTATATATCTCTAATTTTAGCACTCAATGAAACTTCTCTATTTAGTTGGATGTTTTTACGTTCTTATTTATTAGAAATTAAATGGATTTAAAATGTATTTTTAGAAAAACTTTTATGGAAAACATAACTAGACACACAATTTAAATCTACAATCTAATTTTGTATAAATATCGCAATTATGTATTTCAATTTTAATAGTTTACATAATAAGAAGTACATATGTATGTTCCTATAAAAAATTAATAATATTGACTTTTTTGGCCTTGTTAAAAAAAATTTGGATTTTTCTCTTAAAATAAGATTTTTTTCGCCAAATGCCAAATTTCAAAACTTCTGGCAACGCTGATCGCCAGTTTTATCAACCGCCAAACAGGGTTGTCAGATTGATTTTACCCTTTTTCGCCAAATTCAATGTCAAAAATCGCCAAAGCCTTTGTTTTTCAGTTTTTGACAATAAAATAGATATTTTAAGAATTTTTAATAATTTTAATTAGGCTTAAGTTCATTAAATTTAATTTTCATTAAATTATTTTTTATGAAGAAAGGAATTCTACAACATGAAAATCAATTAAAATTGTTATTGATAATCTTTCATTATTGACCGTGGCTGGGGCCCCACGGTCAATAATTAAAATTATTAAAAATTTGGATTAAAAACCATGAATAGTTCAACAAAATAACCACAATACTAATTATTTTAAGAATTATTAAAAATATTTTTTTATAAATTTTAAAAAATTAATTTGTTCAGTATCGCTAAAATATGCCACAGATTTAAAAAAGTCGCCATAATAAATGTTTTGTTTAATATTTATTTAGAATACAGTAAAAATAGTTAGTGAACACAAAAGAGGTGCAATGTTTACTATAAAATAGTTTATAGCAGTCAACTTAAAGCAACAAAAAAAGAATTTTTGCAGTTAGTATTTAACAAATATTGGATATACATTTGTATATAAGTTGCAGTTATCTAAAATGCTTCACTGGCAAGACTCCCTATTTGTCTTCTTTTTTGGAATACATTGTGAGTGAATTACATTTATTCAATGAAGGTACAAAAGAAGTGCAACATGTACTATTCACATTCATATAATTTAAACCTCGTAATAACGCGTCTAGAAGTTCGTAATGCATTCTACTTCGAAGGCGAGTTTTTGTGGAGTTCATAATTTCAACAGAGGCCATACTTGTTGTAATTACCAGCATATAAAGTACAGCCAAAGCAAGTTCCTTTAAATGGTACGTACCTGCCGTATCCATGTAGCTATAAAATTTTGGGCTAAACCTATATAAATTAGATGAAATATCATCATTAAAACCCTTTTTACAATTGAAAACCGCAAATTTTTTCGATTAGATGAAATATCATCATTAAAACTTTTTTTACAATTGAAAACCGCTAATTTTTTCGAGTAAGTTTCGTAAACATCGAAAGGTACGTCAGGATTCATAATCATCTCTAACAACAACGTTTGTTATCTATGATAATAAATTGCCACATACATAATATGGAAAAATTTTCATGGACTTTAAATATATTCATGTTTTAAAGAATTATATTTATTGATTCTTTCAAGAGCACTTTTAAAAACTAAAACAATTTTCTCGAAGATTTTTATTATCTTTTATTTTTATTTATTATTATATTTTATTTTATTATTTATGAACATTCATACTTTCAAATACTGACCATACATATGAATGCCTCAAATTTCATACATAAAAATACTAGAATAAAAGTTATATTTTTCCTTCTTATTGAATATAACGAATTTTAAAAAAAAAAATCCATAGCGAACAAAATCGCCAACTATTTTCTTAAATCGCCAAAAAGTCGCCATGGCGCCGAATCAAAAATTAGGTCGCCAAACAAGTTTGAAAGTCGCCATATCTGACAACCCTGCCGTCAAACACGTTTAAAAATCGCCACGTTTGGCGAGAAGTCGCCATATCTGACAGCCCTGCTCACAACCAGGGTTGTGAACTATTTTTAATCAAAAAGCGCCGTGCCCCCAATCAAAAAGCGCTAAAAAGCGCTAAATAATATTTTAATAACAAACTTAATGAAATGTTTAAGAACCAAGTTTTATTAATTACACTGGCTCTCAAAAAAAAATCGTTTTAATTAAAAATATATAAAATACAAAGATATTACAGCGTTAAATTCAAATCCGTTTTCAGTTTTTTCTATCATGTCTAGTTTTTTTATGCGAGCCTGCGAAATGCAGGTTTATTATGAATAAAATATGACATGAAATCATGAAGATCAGTAAACAAAATGTTAACTAGACGTGATTGAATAAACTATTTGGATTCAGCACGGTAAAGTCAATTAAATCAAGTTCTCTACCCCGATTTTTTTTTTTTTTGTTTTTTCAGAAAAAGTAAAGTAATATAATTTCAAATATACACGGAAAAAATTATTTACTAAATCGCCAGAAAATATGACTTGAACCAAGAAAGTCTTGCACCATTCTCGTCCAAGCCAAAAATTTCTTATTGTAAACATGTGTTGCCTGGTTTAAGCAGAAAGTTATAACTCAAAGCGAACTAAAATTTACTTAAATACAACTAAAAAAAATCCATTTTAATTCTTTAGTTACTTAAATCAAGTTTTCGTTGCTTTTTAAAAAAAGCCTGAATTTTTTCATTAAAACGTGTTGCACTAGTTAGTTTAAGAAAACTTAATATAAAAATAAGAAACTTTTGACTGATTTGTTACCATGTCGATCCAAATAAAAATTAATTGAATCAAACCAAGTGTTCTTGCGCATTTTCTGAAAAATTAAAAAAAATCACTTGCTTTTGTTTTTTGATGCAAGAAATTCGATTCTATTAAAAAATCAAGAAAATCAGACTAATATTAAATAAATGCCGCTTGATTTCAGAAATATCTTTATTGTTTTTAATAAAAATAAGCTACTTTTTGATCATATACCAAAAACGTGAATTTTTTAATCATGAGAAAATGTTTCTTTATTTAAGAAAATTTTTCTAAATACGAACAAAATAAGTTAGAATCAAGAAATTACTTTTGGATTTTCTTCTTTTAAGAAACGAAATGGAACAAGGAAAAGTTCTTTCCTTGTATAGTATGCATTTCAGAGTAAAGTATTTAATAAACGGAAACAAATTTTAATTTAATGTGTCTTGATTTTAATGTATGCAAATAAAAGTACAAAAATGTTGGGTATCAATAAAAGCGCTAATTTAGCGCTCTTTTTAAAAAAAGCGCTAAGGAAAAAATATGCGCCTTTTCGACAGGTAAAAAGCGCTAAATCTAGCGCCAAAGGCGCTAAATTGGCAACTATGCTCACAACCCTGACGGTCACACTGACCCAAGAATGATAAAATAAAGATTACGCCAACAAGCTTAAAATTTTAAAATGTTCTGCGCATGTTGGCCCTGTGACGTCACACATTCCGTGTTTCTATTGGCTAATAATTTGCAGCTGTCGAACTGTAATGTTTATGAGTAAACACAACAGTGGGACAAATTATAATTTTTCTCTTCAAATTATTTTGTAGTTAAAAATAAATTTTTCTTTTTATTTATATTTTTTATTTATATTTATTCCATTTAATAAAAATTATCTATGTAACAATAAAAGACAAAACAATTTCATTTTGAATTACAAATTGAGTTGGAATTTCATTTTCAATACTGCTGTCAATGGTCGGAACTGCTCCCGGTTTCAACTTTGGTGCACGCCGATTGCTAAATCCTATTCATAATTATGAAGCAGTGAACTGCAACAATTAAATATATGTTGACTTACCCATTTCAAATATCAAATTTCTTTCAAAATCCTCCTCTTTGAAATGTAAGGCACAAATTCTATCATTTTTAACATCTATGGGTTTGCATCGATTGCAAAACATAACCCAAAGCTTTCTTTGTCCTGCATCTTTGGGAAATTTGTAAAACGATACATCTATGGCAAAAAATATATTAGTTCCATTAAAAATATCCAAAATTTAATTTTTTTCTCACTTGTTTTTTTACTGCTGCTTTGCTTACATTTGCCCACTGCACACTTCATGTTTATATTTGTTGTTGTTTTTTTTTTTGTTCGTTTTTCTTTTTTCAACAATTACAAGGTTACCAACTATCACATAATACATACATTTTTTCGCAAGAAATTTTAAATCTAACACATGAAATATTCTTGGTAACCCTTTGAATGGCCCTTCTACGTCACATAACGGGAAATCATGCGCATGTCGTAATCTTTATTTTATCATTCTTGACACTGACCCTGGCGTTAAACTCTACCATTTTTGGATAATCAAATTAAAATTGCAAATGCTGCGGAGAATTCTAATTTAATTTTGAAATTGATTTATTAAAAAGGTTGTAACCACTCAGAAGTCGTTTTATCCGTTTTAACCGAGCGATCATCGAAGAAACATTGTCCCACAGCCAAAACACCGAAGTGTAAAGAACTAAAAAAGACAAAGTTCAAAACCTCACGCTACAGATAAAACGATATACCTCCTCATCGCGGGTTGGAAGTTTCTCGTTTTGCAACGAAAATAAATGAAGACTGACTACAGAAATGATCCTGTGAAGTATAGTCTTAACTTTTCGGGGCCCAAGCCATACTATTTCAACAAAAAGCTATATAAACTCAATGAGAATTTGTGCGAAAAAAGTAAAGAAAAGGTCTTGAGAACATAAAATAGCGAAAAAAACAATGCAAGGAACAGAATTGGAACGAACGACGAATTTCGCCCAACTTGTAAACTTTCATTAATAATTCGCTGAGTAAAATCTTCGTATGAAGCAAAATAAAGACAAATAACTAACAACTTTTATAATTGCGAAAGTTGTTTGCTTGATGTGCAGAGAAAAATAGTGTGACCATTTAAAAAAATAATATTAAAAAAATAAAAGATTAACAAAATCACAAATAAAAACCATTTTTTTTTAGATATTTATTTATTTTATAAAAAGGGAAAAATTACAAGCTCCAATTAACAAAAAGTAACCGATGGTTAGCGAAATATCGAAAAAATAAATAATTTAAAAATTTTTTAAAAAAAGACCTAGAGCTTAAATTAAAATAATCAGTAATACTATAACTTATAATTATACAAAGTCCTATTTTAAAGAGCTCTCAAGTTTAATTTCTATTAATAATAAAGTTAATTTTTCTGTTATTTTATGTACATAGCAGTTTTAATATGTTAAATCATTGTAAGCAAAAAAATTACAAAAATCTTACTTTTATATTGTTACAAATAAAAACCATTTTTATAACCACAAATTTTCCTATTTATTTTAAAAGCTATAATACCTATAATTATTAAAGTAAATATGTACATAGTAACTTTATTTATTAAAATACTTAAAAACAAAAACAGACGCTATTATTGTGTTTATTTTCATATACATACACCAATATGTTTTATTTATGGCAACGAATATTCGCGGCCAAAAATTCGTCGTTCGTCCCAGTTGTGTTTGTAGCAAAAAGCAATGCTGATAACAAAAGCCATAGAAATCGACTAGAACGGAAACTCTCTCAAAACAAAATAATAAAATTATCTCTTAAAATTCCGTACGCGTGAAGTTACAACCACATTTCTGCCTGTTTGTAGAACACGAGCGCACAACTCGTTATTTTTACTTTTAAAAACTAATTTTGAACATATTTAAAATTCTGCTTCGAATTTGCATTAGTGTCCAGATTATAAAATTTCAGTCTTGCAATTTTTGCATTTTTATCTTGTCTTTTCACTTTTTCTTTTTATCTATATATATAAAAATGAAAAATGTTTGTATGTGTGTTTGTTTGTTTGTTTGTTTGTTGGCTTATAGACTCCTAAACTACTGAACCGATTTTCCTGAAATTTTTACAGATACATCACGTGAGCCCTAAAAATAAAATAGGCTACTTATTTTTTCGATAGGGGCAGGGGAATTGGTATCCCCCATAGGATGCCAATATTAATTATCGCATATATTAAGATCCGCTGAACGCATTATGCAGATCTTTTGGTAGTAAGATCTTCTGAGCCCCAAAATTAAAATAAAATAGCAGCGGGGGAAGTGGAATCCCCCATAGGACGCCAATGTTTAACATCGCATATCTAAAGAACTGTAATAGTGAGAATGTTCAAACTTTCTAGAAGTCACTCTTATGGTATACAACACTTTTGAAAATAACAATAAAGCGGGTAGGCGCAGGGGGGGAAATACCTCCCATAGGATCCATATATTAAGTATCTCTCAACTCAAGAACTATTAAAGGGAGAGTCTTCAAACGTGGTTAAAGCTACTATTATGTCAAACTTTAAATTTCAATATAGAAATGGACAGAGGAGGAGCAGTACCCCTCATAGATAGAAATATAATTTAGAGCCGCTGCACTCTTTTTATTAAACTTTTTGTAGTATGATCTTCTGAACCCCAAAATTGAAATAAAATAGCAGCGGGGAAATGTTACCCCCCATAGGACGCCAATGTTTAATATCACATATCTAAAGAACTGTTATAGTAAGAATGTTCAAACTTAGTAGAAGTCACTCCTATGGTATACTACACTTTTGAAAATAAAAATAAAGCGGGAAGGCGCAGGGGGGAAAACCTTCCATAGGATGCATATATTAAATATCTCCCAACTGAAGAAGTGGTTTAAGCAGTGTAGCGAAGCGCACCGGGTTAAGCTAGTATTTTATAAATATAAAACTACAAATACACCAATAGCACGTTTTATGCTGAAAATTGTGATTTACGAAACAAAAGAGATTTGCAGAGTACATTAGACTGAGTAGCCCTCCCCAATCTTCTCACCACTCTCACCAAAAAACTCAAGAATTGATGAACGATGACTAACCCGATCATAGAGTAAGGTTTTTTGGCAGCCGTATAAAGTTTTTTTTTTTCTCTCTTTGTCCGTTCTAATCGATTTTCTATAACAAAAACATTTAATACTCAAGTTATTGTATTGTTGTTTTTAGTTTTTTTTTTTGTTCTTGGCGAATTACTTTAAAGTAAAAAAAATAAAATGGTTCTGTATTTTATTTAATGTTCTCTATTTGAACTGGAATAGCATTTCAAATGTATTTAACTTTTCTCATTACTGAAAACTTGTAAACTGGTCTTTCTAGCTTGAAAACTCGCTTGTTATTTGCATACAACTTAATTCATCAATAAAAACTATTTAACTTTCTTCGGATATGCAATTATGCATTTAAAGCTTTATTCATTAAAAATAGGTATTAAAGGTTTAGAAATGGATTATAAACGAATTTTCTTTGAAAATTTGTTAATCTATAGTTTGATGCTTTTTATGTCTTTGGTTTCGAAGGTACCACGCGATGCTGTGTATTGATAACCGAAAAGTTTGTATCTCAACTTTGGCTCTTGCTGTTCTCCAGATATCCAGAAAAAGATATAAAAAAACCACAACAACAAAGGATTTATAGAAATAATACGAGGTAGTAGTGGTTTTTGGCTCATATCTCATCCATTTTTGGTCCGATCTGGCTGAATTTCAATAGCAAAATTATAATAAGCATACCTGACATAAATATATGCCAACCAAGTCCCCATTATTTCTAGGGTTTTCGGAAACCTTATTTCAACAGACGGTCAGATGGACATCCGATTTAAACTTCCCTTCACATAAGGATTCAGAATATATATACTTTGTAGGGCCCAAGGTCATTATTGTAGAAATTACAAACGGAATGACAAAGTTATATATACTATTTTACCTTCGATGAAGGGTATAACAATAATAAATAAGTAATAATGTTGTGGGCAAAATTTGCAAACGGTTTCTTAATGCAGAACGTGAGTTTGTGGAAAAAATTGTTGTTTTGAACACCAGTGAAAATGCCCCCAGGGTTAATAAAGTTGGTACAATTGTACTTTTTTGGTACAATTCAAAACTAAAAAGTACGCTGGTACCCCCGTGACTCATTTGGTACTATTTCCAAATTGTTCAACCTATATATTGATAATTGATATAAAATGGCAACTCGTATTTACTGTCCAATGAATATAAGTGGAGTTTAGTGTTTGGTGCAAATAGTCTTGCAAAATTTCGTAGCTTTTTTATGAAATCGAAGGGAAACTCTATTTTTTGTTGTTGGATTTAACAAAACAGCTCTGGCGGCAATCAAAAATAAAAATTAATGGATTTCTGGACCCTAAAAACCGCATGATATAGGTCTGGCTAGATCATCTACAATTTGTTTGCCTCTATTCTTGAATTTTTTGGAAAACTAACTGTTTTGAATAATCCGGGGCTCGAAATTAAATTTTTACCTATGGTTTCTTTGGCAAAGTGTCTTGGAATTATTTATAGAACAAGAATCGCGATGTGCTTTTGACGCGAAAAAATATTACCCACCCTATTATTATGTATAATTAATATACAAATGAATTTTAAGTACCTTTTGTTTTTGTTGTATTAAATTTTTATTTTTAAGAATAATATAAAACAATTTATAAAAAAAGATTTAGTACTATTGGGGCCGAAAGAGTACGATTTTAAAAGTTCGTTGGAACGATATTGGCTATCTCATTTATCATCCCTGTTGCGGCCTATTGTGAACAAAGCTTGAAACTTCGAACCTTAAATGAATTTTTTTCAAATTTGCACCATTTTTTCAACAATAAAAAAACATATTATCTACAAAAAGAGGTATTTATACATGAGGTATGTATGTATACATAGGTATGTATACATAGGTATGTATCTCGGGGTTTTTGTGAACATGGATTTTCTATTTATTCATTTAAAATGTAAATTAGAAAAAAACTTGTTTACTTTTACTTATGAAAACAGAACGTTTGGAAAGTTTTAATTTTTAGTGCATTAATTTTATGCTTAGCATTTTCATACCCTTAATCGAAAGTAAAAGGGTATACATATCTATATGAGTTTGTCATTCCGTTTGTAATTTCTACAAGATTGCCCGTAGACCCTAAAAACATTATTTGTATGTATATTCTGGATCCCTATGAGTAGCGAAGTTGATGAAACGATGTCCGTCTATCCGTATTAATGTTGAAATGGGTTTTCCGAAGACTCCAGATATGATGGAGTCTTAGTTATAGGATTTCTGTCACATAAAGTCGGGAATGGTCTGCTGGTCAACAAATGGAAGAAATATGAGCAATTAACCACGACTGACTAGTTAAAGTTCCATATTAGGCTCAAGCATCTTGGTTATCAGTTGACAACATCTGACAAAAT
This sequence comes from Pollenia griseotomentosa, assembly GCA_963931875.1. NCBI lineage: Eukaryota > Metazoa > Arthropoda > Insecta > Diptera > Polleniidae > Pollenia > Pollenia griseotomentosa. The sequence goes on from OZ007560.1 coordinate 5,585,709, forward strand.
GTGGGCGGGGTTGGAGAGATAGGCGCGTCACAAAATAGATCTGTAGTGTAATTCACTAACTTTTCACACTTTAAAAAGTGTTAACTTTAACAACACATAACTTATTTTTAACCACGGTAAACAGTTTTAAATTTCTCTTTATTCAAATTGATATATCGTGGCAACTCTGCCAACAGAAACATCAAAATAGGATAAAATAACAAAGAAGAATAAAAAAAAACACAACAAGAACCTTTTAATTTATAGATTTTAAATGATATTGTGCCAAGCGCGTAAAACATTACTAATTTTTATTATTTTATTAATTATTTTATTAATTTAATTATAATTAAATTAATTTTTTAATTTTTTTATTTTATTTGAGTCAAATGGTTGGCTTTACAATAAATAAATAAGAAGCTTCACGGAAAATTGGTGTGTGACAAGAAGTGGATAAATTGTAGGCTAAATACCTCAAAGCCATATTATTTATCGACTTTATAAGTACAACGAAAAATAAACATTTTTCTTAGCGGATTTAACCACACCAAAAATGTTGGTGTTAATAAACCACAATTTGTTTGGTTAACAGCTGACTGAAACAGCTGGATTTAAATACCAGCAGTTGTCGTTAAAAGTGTAAGTGAATAGCAAAATGGTTAATTTTGTGGTTAACATTTTTAAACGCAACAATTGTGGTTTAAAAAGCATATTGAATAGCAATACTCTTTATATCTAACACCCAGGCTACAACTGACATCAAATGGTTAACATTAACACTAACATAATGTTAGTGTTAGGTATAGCCTCCTCATGTTAGTGTTTTGTTTGTGTTTTAACAGCGTTGTTAAGCAATCTGTCTTGAAAGCTATTTTATAACATAACTTGAAGTTTAAGTTTGACAGACAGCTTTTTTTTGTTGCTTTGTATTAACTTTTTTATACAACTTGTCAATAATACGCGCGTGGCTGATAAATAATTAAAATTAAAGCGCAAAATAAGTTTTCCGAAAATAAATTCATTTTAAACTAATGTTGTAAGATATTTACGTGTTCTCCACCTTAAACACATTGGCAATTTGACGAAGCTATTCTGTCGGCGTTATTGCTTGTGTTAAGACATCACAAATTGCACGTGTGGCCGAAGGGTAAAGAAAGGAAGGAGAAAAACTGCCCAAAATTTGGTACACATAGCTGGGCTTTGTATAGAAATAATTTAGAATTTTGCAAGTTAGATGCATTTTACACGGTGCTCTGGAATATATATAAATGAAATTTTGCGGTAACTCTAATATGATAGCGGATTTAGTTTCTAGATCATGTATGGAAGAAAATAGGACTAAAGAAAAAAAAAATAATGATCCATGACTTAAATTTTTTTTATTTGCGAAAAAAATTATACCGCCAAAAAGTCGTGAACCATTTCTTTTTTTCTCTCTTTAGTCCTATTTTCATCCATACATGGTCTAGAAACTAGATCTAGAAACTAGAACTAGAAACTAGACAAAGCTGCATTTAAATATATTCCAGAGCACCGTGTAAAATGCATCTAACTTGCAAAAATCTAAATTATTTCTATACAAAGATGATGTACCTGGCAAAAGAAAAATTGTATACCCATATTGCCCTATTTAAATCGAAGGGTTAGCACCCCATTGCATTTTTGTCAAAACGCTAACTAGCACGAATTTCCAAAAAATTAGCTGAGACAAATATTTAATTAAATCGACTAAAGATTAAAATATGTTAATTTGGCATTTTTATTACAAACAACCCCGAACAAAAAATTCAAAAAATAGTTTTTTACAGAAAATCCTTAAAAAAAAGGACATGGATGATCGTCCTTAGACAAATTGTATATACAGTTGGACACGCTTTAAAAAACCTTTCTTATGATACCCAATTTGTATATTTTGGAAAAGCCATTATGACATTACATTTTTTATTAATTATTTGATATAGATTTGTTAGAAAGAAACAGTAAATGGTAGAAAGAGCAAACTATAAAAAATGTAAACAAAGTTTTTTAGTTTTTTTTTTCTCTTGTTATGGTTTTGTTTCAGGGATGGAGATAAGAATTTTTCAAATTGTACCAATAACCTTTAAAAATTGTACTTTTTTACCCTAATTGTACTAAAAGATTTTTTTTAATTGAAATTAATTGTATTTATGTTCATAAAAAACACCACAAAAAGGTATTATAAATCTTAGTTTAAAAAGTATCAACAAAAAAGTACAATTGAAACAACTTAGCCATCCCTGTTTTATTTTATTTTATTAAATGTTGCCAACTTTTTGTTTATGAGAAACCTAAAAACAAAAAGCGGTAAGTCGCTGAATTTGCCCATAAACCGCTGATTCAGCAACACTTTTAATATTCCAAGCTTGAAATGTCAATTTTAAGTTAAGCAATTTAAAATTTTTTTTTGACATAACTTCATTTTTTATCGATTACTTTAGTAAAATTTTTGACAGTTTGCCATTTATCTTAATACAGCTTAACTCTTTGCACTTGGTAAGTTATTGTATTACATTATATTTTTACTATTCGCCAAAACTTGAAATTTAAAATGTAGTGTCATAAGGGCTTAAGGAAACAGATTCTCAAATTAACAAAACATGCAAAAATAGACAATTTTTAAAAATGGTCCAGCTCAAGAGAGGTCAAAGCTGGAGCCGAAATACTTAAAAAAGTCCAAGGTTCATTTTTAGGAGGTACAACGGTCACTTTTTTTGGTGAGTCGCTCTAATAAACATATGGCCCGTTTTTGATAATTTTAGAATATCCACACAACAGTGCAGTTGAGTTTTTGTTTTGAATTTGAAACCTGCTTGTGTAAACGCTCAGACAAGAGCTAAATCAAAAACGATTTCCATGTTTTTGAAACGACATATTAGTAACCGCTTAGGTTTGGAACTCCGTTTCCTTCTTTAAGCCTGGTTCTCTGTTTAACATTTCACGTGAAATGCTGTCAAAACGCATATTAAAAAAACTTGTGCGGAATATCTATGAACAAATTGTTTCTCTATCGACCGAGTTGTACTCTGTTCATTTTGTGAAAAAGTTCCGAAATGTTTCTGGCAACATTTTTTACAACTGCGAAATAATGTATGCAGCAAAAGCAAAAAAGGATGAACTGATTATTAAATACGAAATAAAAAATTTAAATAACACAACCTGTAACAGTTTCTTATCCATATTTACTTTCTTTTTTATTAAAATTTTAAATAAAAAAAATATTTTCAGTAAAATACATGTGGGGCTGGTTTACATACACAAAACAATGTCGCATACTTTGCAGGAATAAAAACGTCAAATTGTACAAACTCGCATGATAGGTAACATTGATACATGTCAAAATTTTCATGTTAAATAATTAATGTTGCTCAACATTTTTCATAAATTTGAACAGAGTAATAGCCTTTACTAAAAAAGGAATTTAAATTATAATTATTTAAGGTACATTTGCTATTAAAAAAAACCCGTACAAATGCATCAAATCCAAAACGAAATTCGTTATTTCAAAACTTAAAAAGGCTCGAATTTTCTATGATTTTGGTATTGTTCAACCCTATTGTTAAACAATTTTCTGATGATTTTTTTGAAAAGAGCTGCAAAACTAATTCCAATATTGAAAGACCAAAATATCTCGCAAAAGCCCAACGGGTTGCCATCTGAGAAATTTGAAGCCCATTTATCTGTCGAAATTAAGTACGAAAGTTGTTTTTAAACATTCTTGATTTATTTGGGTTTTGTGTGATGGTGATAAGTCCTAAGGTCCTAAGTCCTTTATTCGATATCGATCGATTTCATATGAAAAATATAAAGTAATATTGATCGAAGAAGGCCTATTTTCAAAATAAATATCTTGCCAAGGTGCAAATGTATCTTGGTATTTAGTTACGTTACCTTAAAGCCAAAAATCTAAAAACTACCAGCGAAAAGCATCAATCTGCCGTAACCGTAACCCAAGCAACAACATGGGATGGCGCTTGACTTTTTGTGTCGATTCTAAGTTCCCAACTAAATTTGATATTTTTGTTTGCTAACAAAATTTTGTATTGCGAAATTTATTTTTTATCAAAAATTTTTTTTTAAAATTCCCACTCGCGTGCAACGGTTTAAATCTCTTTGCTTTTTGAAGACGTATTTTTATCTGCGTCTCCGCATGATTGTTACCCTTTTGTATTTTACAACTTATCATTTGATGACACTTCATTTGTCGCACCCTTTACAGCTTTTTTTAAGTTTCATTTGCATTTAAAATCAGTAATTTTGCAAAGTAATTTTCGAAATTATTCCTGTCTCAAAAATGTTACTCCAACTTTGCGAAATTCTTAAAAAAAGAAAACAGTATAATCAATGACTTCAAATCAAGACTTTATTCAATTCAAACGATGAAGTCATTAAATACATAAAAGCAACTAAATATATTAACCCTTTGCCCGATTGCACTCAACAAAGGGAGCCGACCTTTAAATGATTTGTATATAATTTGCAAAAGAAAAATATAAATAAAATGCTCCTCATTCTTTAATAAAAGTAAGTAGACAGATAGTAGTATTTGCAAAGAAAAACTAAAAGCAAACCATTGTGTCAATAAAAATGGAAAAAATGTATTCAATTCTATTAAATGGAAATAAATACGAATCGATTGGTTCATTTTGTCTGCTAAAAAATGTACAAAAAAAAAAACAAAATTCATATAAAATACGACAATCATTTGTTTAATGCTGCGTAAATTCGCCAAAACAAAAACACATTTTCCAATATTTTCAATTGAAGAGAAGAAAATACAATAAATATGGATTCTATAAACATCATAATCGTACAACTGACTTTTGCTGCCCTTTTTTATTTATCGAGATACAAGTAGCATTCGTGCAACGCTTAAATATATTTTTTTTTTCTTGAACTTTGTTGCAAACAACTTATCTTAAGATTAATATTTTTATCATGAATTTGTGACAAACAATTTGATATTTTATTTATTTATACCTTAAAAGTTGGCTGTCGGCCATATTTTATTAATAAAAAAAAAACAGTAAATGAAATTCAATTGTTTGCTACGCATTTTTCGACCGAAGCAGGGTTTCCAATAAAACGAATTTTGTTTTCATTTACGAAAGAGATTTCTTTAATTCCCAGGACTTTCTGGTACGTATACACTTCTTTATAAAGAATAATAATAAAAATTAGCGTTTAGAAAAATTCGTTCCTCTTGTTCCTTGCCATCCTCTTAAAATCTCTTCATCGTAAAACAAAAACCGTCCGAAAACAAATCGTTATAGAAATTATTAGAGTTAAGAAAAAATCCGCGAGCTCTATGTTTACATTGGTCCTTTAAGTTGTGCTGAGAAAGGTCAACAGAAAAAAGAAAGACAAAAAAAAAAAAATTTAAAAAAAGCAAAAAATAAATGTACTTTGGAAGAAGTAAAGAACTAAAAAAACAGAAGTTAGGAAGAACATGTAAAATCAATTAAAATAGATAATCATTCGAAGCAAATTTCTATCTACCAAAGGATAAATACAATTTGGTTTAAAGATTGATGTTTGACTATTGACTGCCAGCAGTCGTCGTTGGCTGCGAGTGTCAAACGGCAAACCCCTCTGAAGAGATTGAGTGGTTGCAATCGAAACATGTCAGGGTAACCTGTCCGTAAAAGCCAGGGGCCAGATTCTGGCATTCGTGATCGAGTACTTTCTCGATTCGAAAGCAATTTAATATCTAACTATTTCAGTCAATACTGAACGAATTGGAAATATTTTTTCGTTATTGTAAAGCATACATTTGAGTTTCACAATATAGAAAAAATAATTTTGATTAGTTCAGTATTGACTGAAATAAAATTGCTTTCGAATCGAGAAAGTACTCGATCACGAATGCCAGAATTAGGCCCCTGGGTTCGAGCCCAGCGGCAGTTAAGAATGAACAATTATCAATAAATTTTAATTAATTTTCATGTTGTAAAATTCCTTCTTCATAAAAATAATTTAATGAAAATTAAATTTGATGAACTTTTGCCTAATTAAAATATCAAAATTTGGATTAAAAACCATGAATAGTTCAACAAAATAACCACAATACTAATTACTAAAAAAAATAATTTTTATTTTCTAAGCGAAAATAAAATTAAAGAAATAATGATAAAGAGTAAGTTTTAGAACAAAACTTATAACCGTTACGGAACCTGGTTTAAACCAGTGTTCGAAAATAAACAGAACATTATTTAGCGTTTGGCTTACTCATTCAGGAACGATATAATTGGTTTTAGTGTTTGTGTAGACGAACACACGCCTTAATATCGTTCGTAACTATTTTCAAGAAAGAGCCAAACATTATATAGTGTTCTGTTCTTCGATAAAAAAAAAACAGACCAACTGTAGTGGTCCTGTAGACAAACATTCTATTTATTTGAATGTTCTATAATGTTTCTTTTTTTAAATTGATAAAGAAATGGACAAACAAACAATTTTAGCAACGACCACAGCACAAATAGCTTGTGTGTGTATTTTGTATGTGTTTTTTTTTGTGTAAAATAACTGTTTTGTAAAAAATTTTTGGTTTTTTTTTTAACCAGCCAAAAGGGAGCTAAGCACAACTGAAACAAACGAACACTAATGAGCTGAACCGAACACAATAAAGTTTGTGGTTTTTTTTTAAAAAAACCGAACGGAATGAAATGTTCTCATCTTTTTGTTGAGTTGGATAAGAACAGTATTATTTTTGTGCTCCAAGATGAGAAACAGGGAAAAGTTATTTTTTTAATAATTTACTACATAAACACTATTAGCGTTTGTGTTTTCCATAAATCTACAGAACCGAACACTAAGGATCGATATTAAGTGTTTATTTTGGAACACTGGTTTAAATAGTTTTTACATTTTATTTTGCCTTCAATAATTTTTAACTCGTAATTTTTTCCCTTTTCACATATTTTCGATCATGAAAAACTCCCATGAAAAATTTTTTTAAGTAATTCAATGGATGGCATACATAATGACATACGTGAAAAAAGGTCCACGGAAAAAAATTCTCTTATCGTGAATAGGTTTTTCTCTCGTAATTTGTTTACTTTCCCCTTTGATTTTATCACTTTATTTTTGCTAGAGAACAGAACACGTATTTAAGTAGTTCTTCTTATAGTTCCAACATTAAGGGCAAGATCCGTTAATAAGGCTGACAAACTGATATTGCTCAACAAAATACAAAACAACAGATAGCTTGCCTGCGGATTTGTGAAGACTTCAAAAGACGTGGTGGCAGAATTTTTGAAAATATTTTGCTACATAAAATTTAAAAAGCTCATAGGACTAACCTTGTAATCAAACTATCCCTCCAATACTTAATATTTTGCTTTGTTTTTAAACTTTTCTTTAAAAACTGTATACGTGCATATTTTTGAACAAAAATTTCATAGATTTTTAATTTTTTTGTTAACTTTGTTCTTTTTCTTACATTCAATGAAAGCTGATAGCGTGAAAAATGTTTTACGGGAGATTCACGATTTCTTTTTTCTTCGGGGGGAATACAAATTTCACTCTTTATTCAAGATAGGGGTAAATATGTTTTATTTTTACAATTGGTTGTACAATTTGAGCGAATTGACAAAGTCGCAAAGTTTTGGACATAAAGAATTTAGCAGCAAGAATTTTGCGTTTGCGCTGATATTTGTAACGTCTTAAAATATTGGACTCAGATCAATTTCTGAGTCGATCTAAAGATTTTCGTCCGTCAATCCTGCTAGCTGTCCATGTAAGCCTTGTGCGCCAAGTACATGTCGCAATTTTGGAGATAATTTGATGAAATTTGGTACATAGGTTCTTATTGATACAAGGAATTAAATTTCAAGGTCTATAATTTCACAGAGCTCACATACAAGTTGCTTTCCGTGATAGAGTCTTTGTGTCCACAATGTTCTGACAATCGCACGATTTGAAAACGCAAAACACCAGTATTATTTTATGGAGTTCTGAAACTCGTGCGTTTTGCTTGCGATCTGCGTTAGTTTCTTAAAAAATAGTTTCCTTGGGCATACACTCGCAATCTGGAGCTGCCAAACTTCTTGCGATTGTAACTTACAGAACGCCTTTTATGCGATTTCGAGACAAAATTGCAAATGTTAAGCGTTTTGCAATTTTCAGAACATGCCCGTATGTTGGTATTTAAGGAGATTAAACTTGTTTAAATTTTTTATTATTGCAATCTAAATCATCTCACAAAATTTTCTTGTAATCGGTCCATATTTGACCATAGCTCCCAAACAAATACTACTCCCGAAAATAGCTTTTAGTGCCATAACTTTATTCAAAATGTTGGCATTGATATAAAATTTAGCTACCGTAACTTTGACAAAATGTTGTGCTGAAAGGTCCAAAATTAACCAAAGGTCCAACATAAAAACCCTCTTCCTAACTTCACTTAAAGGCAAACAAATCTCATTGACATGAAAACATCTAAGGAACTTTTTCATGAATCTTAACCTCACAACATAATTTTGTTCTGGCATAATTTTGGTAGGAATTTTAAAAATATTTTCCTGGGAAATTTTTTTTTTTCGAATCAGAACCCTAAAACGCAATAAAAAGAAAATTACTTTAAGTAATAGTTTCTGCCGTTGCTTGGTTGGTTGTGCATTCCCATTCATTTTTTATGTCAGTTGAGCTCCAGCACAGGTCATATGGTTCTTGAAAATGTCAACATTTGCTTAACGCTCAGTTTTTTCTTAATATATTTATATTCGCATGCGAAGAAAATCCCATCATTTTTCTTCTCTTTTTCGAAGCTTAGACGAATTTCAATTAATTATGGAAATATATTTTGTTGAATGTGTGAGCGTTTGCCAAAACTTGTTTAAAAATTAGGGTAACCAAAAAAATTTTGCTAAATTAAGAATAACGCGACAAAAATTCCCACAAATAAGTCTACTATAAGTTTAATTTTATGGAAATAGAGTCACATAACACTATAAATTCAAACTTAAAAAAAACATTAAATCAACCTTTGTTTAACTTCAGCTCTGACTTTTCAACCACTATTAATCTTAAATAATAAAAAACCTAAAAGAAACAAATAGGCTATGATGACTCATATATACCCTTAACCATGGTGCGATAAGAGCAGAAAGCTTTATAAATACCGTTTTTTTATATAAATAAATCAATTTTTTGCCACACCCACTTATCTAATCTCGCCCAAATTTTGCCGGATTTTGTGTGTTGATATCTTAGATGCTTGTACCCTTTAAGGAAACTTTTGCTCTTGCCGTTTTCTAGATATACAGAAATGCATAATGTCTTTGTACGGGAGATGCCACGCCTACTTCTCTTATCCCGCCCAGCTATGTGTACCAAATTTGAAAAATTGTTCTCTTACCGTTGTAATTATTTATTTAAAGTGTAGTTACTCTAGAGGAATGGTAATTGACATACAACTAGTCATGTGACTGGATTTTATGCAGGAGTGGCTGATTTTATCTGTTTACTCAATATGAATGGGATCATGGTTCACACGGGACAATACATACGGCTAGTAGTGTATTAACATGCAATGTATCAAATGTATTGAATGTGTCTCTTAATATTATATCAGATACCTGTTACCAAGTGTCAAAAAGGTGCCAATTAACCCCCTCCTAGGATAGCGGCATGTTAAAGTGACAAGTCTCCTTCATATAGTGTTAGCACTATAGCCGATCCTTACAATTCGAGAACTTTCACGTAACAAGTTAGGTGTTAGTTTCCTTTCCCAAAGGGTATAAATATGTTTTTACAAAAACTTCTCCTGCCATGTTAGGATATGTAGTATTTACTCTTGAATTTTTATGTGTCGTTTAGATTCTGAATAAAATGTTACAATTTTATGTGGCCATCCATTCCAATTTGTTGATGCCCTGCTCGTAAATATTCGCATTAGACATTTGGTTTTTTTCTAAAAGCTATTGCTGTTGTTGTTGTTGCTACCAACTAGCGAGCATTTTATAAAAATAATTATCATATCGTCGGCTTAATATGCAAATCTGCTAACTCCATTTTAGCACATTTTACAGGAGAGACAAAAAACTTTTTATATTTCATATTTGCCGCTTGAGAGGAAAACCAAAAATATAGTTGGTTTTACACACGTCAAATTGAAGAAAAACTACATGCTGGTCTCAACCACACGGAATCAAAATCTCAATTTACTTGAAAAGTGCGCTTGGCAGATTTGCATATTAAGCCGACGATATGTAAGACTTTTTCGCCTCCACTGCACGTTTAAAACAATCATAAATGAACTCATTTCTGATCATAAAAGATCATTTTGTTGGGGAACAGATGCGACTCCTCTACTCCCCTCTTAACGTCTCAAAATATTCAAACATATGTACCTGTTTTTTTTTTCTAAATAGTTTTCATTAACTTTTAAATTGTGTTTTCGATCGGTAACGAGCAATTTTTCAGACGCGATTGACGAATGTAGTACATTTTGTTCTTGTATTTTAAATTAATCAGTTTCTGTACGTAAGCCCGAATAATTTTTGAGTTCGTTTTTAATCGCGCAAGTACTTAATCAATTCATCAAGTTCATAATCAAAAGTAGTCGAAGAAATTAAAAGTGAAACCCAGTTTCCTGCTCCTCCTCGACAGCATGATAACTTCTGCAGTAGTCATTATATCCTTGGGTCATCCTAATCATGTGGGTCGCAATTAGCTAGTGACCCGTAATGATCGATGTCACCATTCATAATCTGGGCCCTACCAAATCAAAATATCACAAAATAGATGGCTGGCCATCTAACGGGTATTCCCACCATGCCGTCATTCTTGAGCCTTCGTATACGACTTTCGTCCCTTCGGGGGATGCAGGGATCATCTAAAGGACATTTCACCTTTTGGTGTCACATCCTCACGGGCAAACCAAGCGCATGCAACAAGCATCCAAGTGACATGGGCTCATAAAGTTTTTGGATAACTGGAGTTCTAACTTCAGTAATTTTATCTTTCAAACGCCAGCTGCATAAATATCAAAAGATTGTTTGTTGAAGAAAAGTAAAAAGAAGCAGTTAATATTTCACAAACATATACATCCTTGCACATTTATCTATACATCATAGAAAACGACTATAACAGAAAGAGAAGGAGAGAAAAAAAACCTATCTCAGCTGTCAAAATAACCCAACTCTAAGATTGTGTTAGTAAAAAATAAGTTTATTTTGTTGTTGTTACTTCATACGTAGGAAATTTTTAGAGAAAAATTTTTTTTTTTTTAATTATTCTGAGAGCGTTTCTTCTCTAGTCGTTTTCCTATGGGATGGAAACGTTTTCAGTGGGTTTGTGTGCGTGTTGTTGATAGAGTATTGATGAATATGCATCTGTGAATAACTTACAATAATTATTTGGCACGGTCATTGAACCGTTTAGGATTATTATTGTTTATAGATTTTGGGTAATTTTTCAAAACACAAACAAATAAAAAAAAAACACAAGACACAAACTTGTAAACAACATTTATCTCGTACAAAGAAATCTCATAAATAACTAATTTGATGAGAATGAAAAGTAACAGGTAGCGCTCCTTCTATCCAAATAAATGGAAGTTGGGTGTATCTATCTTTGCTGCTAAGTATTAAAAAAAATGTAGACAGACTTACATTTGTGATCTGGGAAAATTGAAGAAAGAAAAGTTAAAGATAAAAAGTTAATTTATGATTAATCGATTATTAGAATAATCACAACTTTCACAAATAGAAAAATATATTTTATTCCCTTGTTTTAAATTTTCACAGACACATTTATTGGCAGTCTGTTGGAAATGACGTCATTATGAAGGTCATATTGAATTTAGTCTGCAGTCCAGTCTTGTAGCTCTTATCACTCACACTCACTCGTTTAAAAATGTTTATCAAACAAAATTGCTTGGAGAGCAATTCTAAGAAAACATAATTTGACATCAAATGTTTTCTTTGCCAATTTTTTTTTTAGGTTTATTGACACCAATCCATTGGTACCTGTTCAGTCATTTCGTTTGGTTTTTTTAATCCATAGATAATTTAAGTTGATTGAGCGAGGGAATTTTATTTTCTTTGTTTAAAAGAAATATTTTAAAAATTATACAAAATGGCTTTTGACCTTTGCACATTTCTAAATCTTTTTTAAGTTAAAATCTCTAAAAATTTTGGTATCAATAATTTTGACTGACGTTTAGTTTAACAAGAACATGAAGGGACTACAACAATAACTTCACCATTTGTGAAGTAACGATATTGTGATGTTTGTTAACCCCAGGTTATTCTCCAGATATCACAGCAGTCTCGAGCCATTTCGATTACCTAGCATCCAAGCAAAGCAATTCTGATCTCCAAAAATGCCTCATCGTAATAACCCTTAGAGAAAGTGTAAAACCGTTTCCTGCTCCTCTTTTAAATCATGACAATTTCTGCAGTAGTCATTATCCTAGGCCCTAGGCCCATCCTCATCACAAGGGTCGAAATGAGCTAGTGACCCGTAATGACCGATGACACCATTCTAAACTTGTCCCTACCAAATCAAAATAGACGGCCAAGCGTCTATTCCCACCCTGCCGTCTTTCTTAAGCCATCCTGAACGACTTTCGTCCCTTGGGGGGTTGGAGGGATCATCTAAAGGATATTTCACTTTTGGTGCCATATCCTCCGGGTAAATCAGGTGCATGCAACTTGGAATGCTACAAGCATCAAAGCATGGCTCATGAAGTATTCGAATTTTTGGAGATCTAAGTTTCACCAAAGTATTTACTCTGGTGCTACGGGAGTCAGTAGCTCCGGCTGCACGTCACCAGTCTGACTATGGGTTGAGGCCTCCGTTAGTATACTTCTTGCGGAAAGCTTCCTGTCTTTCAGGAAGATTGTCTTTGTGAAAGCCATGCCGTTCTGTAAAGAGATACTTTCAAGGATTATATAGTGGCTATGGACTTTACCCAAAACCGTGGGAAGGGACACTTTTACGTAAAGGGCTGAGTTTTTTCCCTTGTGGAAACATTTGGCCAACGGAGGATCCCTCGTCCTGATGAGGTGCTGTTGCTAATTAACAGAAGCTAATGTATTTTAATATAGCGGTGAAGTTTAAATAGCTCCGTCTCCTAACAAGGGACGAGTGTATAATTATACCCACACCACAATAGTGGAGAGGGTATTATGCATTTGTGCTGATATGCGTAATATCTTAAAATATGTGTCCTAGGCCCACTTAAAGTATACCGATCAACTCAGAATCACTTTCGGAGTCGATATAACAATGTCCGGACTGGCTGTCCTGTAAAACAATTTTGGAGATAATTTAATAAAATTTGGGTTATAGGTTCTTATTGGCACAAGGACCAAGCTCATTGAAAATGCGCCGAATCGTAGGGGACAGTTACTGCCTCTCACAAACTTTCTAAACGATATTAATGAAATTTAAATCATAGATAGATCTATATTTATATGGACACATAAGCATGGAAATATAAGAGACTAATTTAAACATAGCATGATTGCAGAGAAAATAAGTATGATCAAAGTAATAATCATAGTGCTGCTATTAGTCATGTTTTTTCCTCTGTTATTTACTAGTTCCTCAACTTTTTCACATTACATCAATTACGCCAGTAGTATTTGAATTGTTTTCACTTGATAGAATGTTAAAATAACAATTTTACATAAAGTGGCTTGCAAAACAATAAAAAAAAATCAATTGATTGAAAATATTTATAATTTTTCTGTTCTTTTAGTTTTGGAATTTATATGAAATAAATTTAAGTACTTCCAACTAAAAAATCTCGAATTTAAACACGATTAAATTTAATAATAAAATTGTTTTCCTTAAAGTGTTAAATGATATTTAGTTTATAAATCAAGGACACACAATTTATTGTCAAACACACTTACACTCAATAATCATTGCGTGGCATATTTAAAAAAAAAAAAAAATAGAATATTTTCTTGTTCTTCTTTTCCAAGTTATGGACTTGAACAACTTTTTAAGTGGCCTTTGACCTACAAACACGCGCAGACTTTACAACACTTGTAAAGGACACTTTCATATTTCAGGACTTTTCAAAAAACAGCAATAAAATGCAAAATGAGTCGCAGTCTATTCACTTTCTGTTAAGAAATGGCCAAATTTGTATCTCTCACGGCATTTAGTCGTATTAAATTTCGGAGTCATAATTTTTGCTTAAATTTAATTTTGTTTAAAGCAACTAAAATTATTTAAGTGTTTGCTATATTGGTGAAATTTTTGAATGGCACATGTTAACAAAATACATGCATTCTAAACAATTCGTCTGTCTTGATGTTTGTTGACAGAAGCAGTTTGAAAAAAAAAACAAATCAACTTCAACAATAGATGTAGGGAAAATAAAAAATAAATTGGAAAAATTCTCATCATTTTCCATCACAATGTACTATTGTGTTTTCTAAGATGTTTTACTATTTTCTTTCTTTTTTCAGTTTTGTAAGTAACTTTTGTTGAATTATGCACAATTACTTTGCAATGCATGTTTTTTTGTTTAAATCCTGCAGAAGCATGTTTACATATAGACACAGATATGTTTATAGTAACAGGTACATTAAGTGTAGAAAGCCAATTATTTTAGGATTTAAAACCTAAAGTGAAGGAATTCCTAGTACAAAACTATCCTATCAAACGTGTGGCCTTACTGAAAAACGTTTAACGGCAGTAATAGAAATCGTTTTGTGAAAGTGATTTTTTTAGGAAAAAATTAACTATAGCACTAATTGCAGAGCTACGTACGAGGTCGTGCCCGAAATTATCCTACCTAATACATTCTAAGCAAAAACTCCTTTCAGCGTTTCCCAGCGAAATTTATTATCTTCGATACACAGAAACAATGCTTCAAAATTGTTTACCAATTAAAGCATTAATCAAATATACGGGCATGTTCTACAAACCGAAATGAAGTGGAGTTGAAATCGAACAAGATTTTGATCTCAATTATTTACAAAATGGCTGTAGCCTATCCTATTTTCAATAGTGGTTCTTGTAAAGGTAATTATTAGTACTCAAAGTATGAAGTATTTAAAAAGGTATATTTTCATGAACCTCCTTTTCAAAATGTGTGCGATTTTAAATCCACTTCATTTCGTTTAACAGAACATGCCCAATCAAGTGATTTAAACATTTAATTAATATTATTGTTTAATGATGACTCGTTTATAACACAGCACCCTGTAAAAACATAGCGGTCCTTAAATTGTTATTTACTTAATTTTAAATTCTGTCATTACATTATTTTTCTTATACTAAACCTTGCTTCTTTTATAATGTTTAAAATCATTAAACTTCACTCTAGTTTGAACTTTAGCAGTGAACAGACAGAACAAACAGTGTAAAATTAAAACTTAAACAAAACAAAAAACTCTTGTAAATAAAACAAAACACAATTATTTAAACCAACAAATACAAAAAAAACAAAGTGTTTTTATTTGAATTAAAAATAAAGTGAACCGTGAAAGATTTGAGGCAAACATTCAAAGTTCAGCCCTCAACATTTGGTCCTAACGAACCGGATAGTTTTTGTTTTACAAAAAATTTACAAAAAAGTTTTTACAAAAAAATTTACATTAAAGTTTTTACAAAAATTTTGGCAAAAAATTGTGTTTTTGTGACTCTAATATGTATTAAAAAATTGTAACTCTAAAACAACAAAAAAAACATAGTGTATTATTTAGACAACGACAAATAACACACACATAAAATCAACCCCCAAACATTTGGTCATTTTCTCAACGAAACATAAAGTTTTTTTATTAAAAAATTTATTAAATCAAAATTGTGTTTAAAAAAGCAAATTTATAAAGTTAAAAGTGAACAAAATCTAACGGGACCCAAATTCCTTGGCGCAGTAGCAGCAATAACAACAGCATTATTAGCAGACAAAACAACAACAACAAAAGAAGGCTTAATAAACGCAGTGACACAAAAGAAAAAAGACCCAACAACAACAAGTAAGTCAAAGTATACAATACAACAAGAAATAAATATTTTTGCTTGTTGTGTTACTCTTTAATTTTTTGCCGCTGCAATTTTTAAAAAAGAAAATAACCGTGACGTCATCATCCAAATAAATAAAAACCGAGTTACCATTACGTCAATTTTTAAAAAAAAATTAACCGGGGAAATAAATACAATATTTGACTCAAAATTTTAAGACACAATTTGTCTTATCGCTAGCGGGCAATTTTTTTGACTCAATTTTATTATTATTCTGAATCTTCAATTTACAAAAATGTCCCTGAAAAAATTCGTCAATTGCACAAACGATTTAGTCGACTTCGAAAAGATTCAAGCAGAAGCGCGTGCTGAAGATAATGTACACGCGCTGGAAATTATTCGAGTAGAATTAGACTCCATATGGACTCAAGTAAAACGATCATATGAAGAATGTAGGGACTTAGATCAGGATGGTGATAAACCAATTGACAAAAGTAAATTACGGGAGCGATACCAAACCGCCCTAATGGCTTATAAAAATTGTCTTTCTTCCATCAACGCTGAAATCCATGCACTTTCGGACACAACCATGGAAAAAGTTGAACGCCAGTCAACTATTCCGTTAGAAAAGAATGTTTCATCAATAAGACTCCCTCCCTGTGACACCGACACCTTTTTTGGGGATTATAAATTATGGCCCAGTTTTCGTGACTTGTTCACAGCCATATACATTAGAAATCCAAATATTAGCAATGTTGAAAGGCTTTTTTATCTGACTCAAAAAACCGGGGGAGAGGCCAGAGATGCAATTACGCACGTCCCTTTAACAAACAA
The DNA here is from genome assembly GCA_963931875.1 of Pollenia griseotomentosa. Classification (NCBI taxonomy): domain Eukaryota; kingdom Metazoa; phylum Arthropoda; class Insecta; order Diptera; family Polleniidae; genus Pollenia; species Pollenia griseotomentosa. Next base: position 5,602,476 of record OZ007560.1, read on the forward strand.
TGGTTTTATCATGGCCTGGAAAAATTTAGTTGACCGGTACGAAAATAAATGGATGCAGGTAAATGAGCAATATAAAATTATTTTGGATCTGCCTCATGCCTCTATGGACTCTGGAGCCTCAATTAAAAAATTACAAAGAACAATAAACGATTGTAGGCAGACATTAGGCACGCTAGGAATTGACACTTCAACATGGGAGTCATTTTTAATTTATATTTGCTCTCAAAAACTTCCCAGGGCTCTTGTTCAAGAATTTGAAAATTCTCGTGAAGATTGTGCCGAAGTACCCAATTGGCAAGAATTCGACAAGTTTTTGACCCACAAATTTAAGACCCTAGAATCAGTAGGCAATATAAAATCATCAAAGGACAAACCCATACCTCCCAAGTCTGAAGTGGCAAAAAACACCCAAAATAAACGAAACATCAATTCATTCCAAACGAATATTGCGAATGCTGAGAGTCAAAGTCATAGCAAAAATAAACCCGTTCAAAGTGCTAATAATAACGCCATAACGTGCCAACATTGTCGCGAGTCACACACTCTACGATCATGCCCCACATTTTTAGAAAAAAATGTAAGTGATCGAATTCATATCGTAAGAGTCACAAATTCATGTTACAACTGTCTGTCGATCAATCATAGTGTCAGGGAGTGCCCTAGTAAATACAGTTGTAGGCTGTGTAAACAAAAACACAACACTTTGTTGCACAAGGCAACAGTGACCCAGCCTACAAACTTGCCACAAAATGACGCTGACGTGCAACCAAGTACAAGTGCCGCAGCTCAACCCCAATACATACAGTCCACTTCAAGATCAAATATTCCTAACTTTACTTCCCTGACCCTGCGCGAAAACACACAAATCTCGACAAATCATGCACAACAAGAAACGTTGCTTTTCACTGCCATTGTCGAAATAGAAACTAGAGGTCAAAGATACCAGGCGAGAGCTATCATCGACCCTGGATCACAATCAACTTTTGTATCGGACAAACTAAAAAACCGATTACAATTACCCACTAAAAGAAACATAGTTCACGTTTCTGGTTTGAGTCAAACAGTTTCTGAAACCTCAACTAAAGCATGTTTGCTTAACCTTTGCTCACGGGTGGACACATCGTTTAAGTTAGAAATTTGGGCACCAGTTCTCAAGACCCTTCCCTCTAATTTACCACCTCAAACATTGGACATGCTAAAGCTCAGTGAGGCTGCAAAATTGCAACTTGCAGACCCTCACTTCAATCAAAGTAGACCCATCGACATGCTAATAGGCCTCGACGTAGGCCCCTCGATTTATTGCATGGACACACCTATGCGGTCTATTGGATCCCTTTTGGCACAGAAAACAGTATTTGGCTGGATTGTGGGGGGACCAACTCCAAAAACTACTCAACCCAGAACAACAATTTCTTTATTGAATACATCGTCCCTTGACCGAATCCTCACACGCTTTTGGGAGGTGGAGGAAAACCCAAAACAGATTTTGAGGTCAGACGAGGACACTATTGTGGAACACAATTTTAAACAAACAACTCGTAGAAACGACACGGGAAGGTATATAGTTACCCTGCCCTTCAAAAAAACAGAAGAAATAGGCTCTTCTCGCAACATTGCCATGGCTCAGTACCTAAGAATGGAACGCACGCTCAGCCATAAACCAGAAATAAAGCAATTATATGACAACGTTATATTAGAATATCTTGAGTTAGGACACATGAGAAAAATCGAACCCTCGGATATAAACAAAGCTCCAAATTATTATCTGCCGCATCACGCAATAATAAAACCAGACCGATTGACCACTAAACTAAGAGTGGTTTTTAACGCCTCTAGCCCAACGTCAAATAAGAATAGTCTTAATGACATTTTATATCCAGGACCCATTCTTCAGCAAGATCTTGTTCTTCTGATAGCAAAATGGAGATTTTTCCGCTTTGTATTTAACGCCGACATTACAAAAATGTATCGTCAAATACTAATAGACCCAACTCAAACAAAGTTTCAAAGAATCTTATTCAGAAAATCCATAAATGACCCCATAGAAGATTACGAGCTACTCACAGTCACATTTGGAGTTAATTGTGCCCCATATTTAGCCATAAGAACGCTTCTTCAGTTAGCTGAAGATGTACAAATGACTCATCCCTTAGCGGCCAAGATTCTTAAACAAAATATGTATGTAGATGACGTCTTAGCAGGAGGTCATACTATAGAAGAAGCCATCAAAGCTAGAAAAGAATTAACTTCTGTCCTAAAATCAGCCGGCTTTGATCTTATGAAATGGAACTCTAATGAGCCACAAGTCATTCAGGATTTACCTAGTGAGACTCTACTACCACTCGACTGGTTAAATCTGTCTGAAAATGACGGGACCAAGACTCTAGGGATAAAATGGAACATTTCATCAGACTCCTTTACATTCACAGCCCCAGATATAAAAGTAAAAGAAGCGTATACAAAGAGGGAAGTTTTGTCTACAATTGCCAAATTTTTTGACCCATGTGGATGGATAGCTCCAATCATAATAGACGCTAAAGTAATCATGCAGCAAATATGGTTAGATAAGACGGACTGGGATGACATTTTAAAACCAATTTCCCAACATAAATGGAAAATATTCGAGAACAATTTTCCCAAAATTAAAACTATAAAAATACCCCGATGGATTAAATATACCCCCTTAAGTCACATCGAAATACATGGCTTTAGCGACGCTTCAGAAAAAGCTTATGCTGCTTCATTATACATTCGAATACAAAATGAAGAAACATCCATACACACAACTCTTTTGGTATCAAAGACTCGAGTAGCCCCCCTCAAAAGCTTATCGCTACCACGCTTAGAACTTTGTGGAGCTGTATTGCTAGCTAACTTGGCATCAAGTCTGTTAAAAACTTGTGAATTTAAAAATGTAGAAACCCACTATTGGACTGACTCAACAATTGTATTATCGTGGCTTAAGAAACCGCCATGTACCTGGAACACGTTTGTTGGAAATCGAGTGTCGGAAATAATACAAAAGGTCGGGATTCAAAACTGGCATCATGTTGACTCAAAAATGAATCCTGCCGACCTAGCAAGTAGAGGTTGTTCACCAAGTGAGTTAGAATCACATAGTCTATGGTGGAATGGACCGTCGTGGTTAAAGTTGCCAAAACAACAATGGCCATCTCCGCGCCCTCCTCAGGATACAAATATAGAAGCCAAGACAATTAAAATTCTAACAGTCACAAACACAGACGACCCATTAAGCCGATTTTCATCTCTACCCCGTGCATATCGAGTCATAGCCTACATTTTACGCTTCGGAAGACCCATACCAAGAAGTCAAATCTCATCTATAGAACCTTCACCAGAAGAAATACAATCTGCAAAAAATCGCATCATAATTTGGACACAAAAAACTTTATTTCCTGACGAATATACTGCATTACTTCACAAGCGTCCAATTTCCCCTCGAAGTAAACTTTTAACCCTTACGCCATTTCTCGATCGCAATGGGATCATAAGGGCCAATGGGCGTTTAGCGCAGTCCCCAGCATTAACGTACAATGAACGCTGTCCAATTCTGTTGCCATACGAATCAAAATTGGCCAGAATGATAACAGAATTTGTGCACAAAATTACTTTGCATGGAGGAAATCAGCTCATGACCCGAGTAATAAGAACAGAATTTTGGATTTTTCGACTAAAGCCCTTAGTAAAAACAGTCATAAATAACTGCAAAACATGTGTACTTTACAAAAAACACACTCAAAGTCAGATAATGGCATCCCTGCCACCTGAGCGCACAACAATATCAAGACCCTTTACCGTTACAGGAGTCGATTACGCTGGACCCTTTACCATTCGAAACTTTACTGGTCGAGCCTGCCTCATCACAAAAGGGTATGTCTGCATTTTTGTATGTTTTGCCACCAAAGCTGTACATTTAGAACCAGCTAGTGATTTATCGACTCAAGCATTTTTAGCCGCTTTCTCCCGCTTCATTGGAAGACGTGGATGTCCCGCAATCATATATTCGGACAACGGCACGAACTTTGTCGGAGCAGCAGAACTCATCAAAAAGGATCGTCTAGAATTTATGAAAACTCTTCAAGCCCAAGTTACACACAACTATAGCCACCAAAATATAATTTGGAAATTTATACCCCCTGGTGCCCCACATATGGGCGGACTCTGGGAGGCCGGTGTAAAGTCATTTAAAACCCACCTTAAGAAAATGATACCAGATATGAAGTTCACCTTTGAAGAGCTGTCAACAATTCTCACTCGCATAGAATCGTGTTTAAACTCTAGACCCTTAAGTCCTGCTAGCGATGACCCGAACGACCTTAACCCATTGACCCCTGGACACTTCCTAATTGGCACTCCATTATTGACCCCAGCCGAACCTGATGTAAGCAGCGAAAACCTGACCCTCATCAACCGCTGGAAACGCCTAAAAGTCATCTATCACTCATTTTGCCAAAGATGGAAATCCGAGTATCTTGCCGAACTTCATCGCAGGTACAAGTGGAAGTCTCAAGAGGACAATGTCAAAGTCAACGACCTGGTGGTCATCAAAAACAACAATTTGCCGCCCAATGAATGGCAAATGGGCCGAATCACTAAGACTCATATTGGAACTGATCAAAACTGTCGAATTGTCGACATCCAGACAAAAAATGGGATCGTTACCAGACCCATTACAAAAATTGTGGTTTTGTTTTAAAATACATTTAACATTTTTAAAAAATTTTCCAAACTAATTTTACATTGAATTCCTACTTACAGGTATGGCATCCCACAAAACATTTCTAAGTTTCTCATCAACAGATTTGACTGCTGTCAACATATTCAACCCTACACGACCCGCAAACTTGAATCGAATTGAGATCCTAGATGCCATATCTGCTAAAATCATCACAACACCTTGCTTCATTGTAATCTGTTTTTTGACCTATGATAAACTGCACCAAGTCATGGGGGCCGGAATGTTTAATGATGACTCGTTTATAACACAGCACCCTGTAAAAACATAGCGGTCCTTAAATTGTTATTTACTTAATTTTAAATTCTGTCATTACATTATTTTTCTTATACTAAACCTTGCTTCTTTTATAATGTTTAAAATCATTAAACTTCACTCTAGTTTCAAACGTTGCGACGACAATTACAAAAAACAGAAAACAAATTGTAAAGTAGTGAAAATTAAATAACATAAAAAATTACAAAGAATTAACAAAACTGAAAACAAAACCTATTGTAAATTCATAGAACAAAAAAAAAACAAAATTGTGAACAAAACAAAATATATTTAATTAAAACCCTAATATTAAATAAAACAAAAATATTACACATAACAAATACAAAAAGCAAAGTGTTTTTATTTGTATTAAAAATATAGTGAACCGTGTTAAATTTGAGGACTCAAAATTAAAGATCGACCCTCAAACAATTATTATGGCCATTTTCTCAACGTATCGACAAACTGCCTGTTACTTAATGTCAACATAAAGAAATAAAGAAAAACAATATAAATTTATTATACCGATAAACTGTCCGTTAACGATTTTGGGTTTCTCAATATACCGACAAAAAATATTGGTTTAAGTTGGCAACACCACTCAAAATACATGTAAAAGTTGGGTGTCAGCTGATTGAATTTATCTGTACGTCAAATAAAAGGAAAATAAGTAATTGGCAGATGAGTGCCGGTTAGCATTGCGACAAAATAGAAGCAAATGAGACATTGAGAAAACCAAATTTATTTAATGTGCAGTTTTTCGTTGGGAAAAAAGATAATCGCCTAATGAGAAAATGGCCATTAGTTTGTTTACTGGTGCAAATTTAATTAATTTTTTAATTAATATTAAATTTTTTTTGATTGAAAACAGTTTGTATTTTTTTCTGTGTACTAGGGTATTCATTTAATCGACCTTTTGCTTTAATCGGTTAATCACTCGATTAATTAACCGAGGTTTCGGTTTAATCGGTCAATAATCGGTTAATTTTGTTTTTGATCGGTTAACCAATTAATAAAGTTTTTTTAATAAACTAAGTATTTTCAAAATATAGAAATGCATTAATTATTTATTATTTGGAGTTTATTAGTAAAAAAAACAATAACATACCAAACATTAAAATTCTTGAACTAAAACGGGCAAACAAAAAACAATTCATAAATACATATGGACCGATTGACACCAAGCATGGACAATAAATTCGTTTAGTCTGGAGCCAGGTTTCTCTTAAGTTTAATACCGAGTAGTGGCGCTGTTGTCGTGATATTAGACTTTTTTTTATTTATGGTACGATTTGGCTGAAATTTACAAAATATATTTATTAAACAAAACTAAATTTCCTGGTAAAATTTTGAACCGGTAGATAGCGCTGGGGTCAAGTTATTAACAAAATTCTCCAGTATTTAATTTGTTATCTTTATTTGGAAAATCCCGAGCAGCACCGGGACCAAACAGCTAGTGTGAATATAAAACTTGTTATTTTTTCGTCCGCTTATATGTAAATAAAAGTAGTGTCAGAAAATTTCATCTAAAAATAACCTGAACGGTTTAAAGTGGTTAGTTGAATTTTGATCTGAATGGGCCAAAATAGATTAGAAAGAACCATAGGGCACTCAAACATTCAAAAGTTTCAAAATTGGCATAAATTTTGCATCACTGTACTGCCGCCATTTCTCTCTCAGGTCGGCTTAATTTGAGACCCCTTCGCAAATGTAATGATTTCTTCAAATCAATGAAAATTATGCCAATAATTATACCCAGCACTGTATTTGAGTGACACTTGTAAGTAATTGAACTTTGAGAACTGTTTTAAATACATCTCCCAGTTGGCCACATTGCCGTTGAACGACAGTACGAACGACCTTACCCTTTAAGTTGATTTCTAATAAACTCTATGTGGGACAGTATGTATAAGACACATTGTGTTAGAAGTTGTCTTCTATCAAACTCTATGCGGGACAGTATAAGTAACATTGGCTTATTAGTTGCCTTGTGTAAAAAACTATTGTCCACAAGTTTTCTTCTGCCGTAGTTGGATGCTTTTCAATCACTTGGTTTGATTAAAATTCTCACATTCTATTTTTCATGCAAATCTTGTATATAGAATATATTGTATAGGAGATACTGTCTTGTAATTAAACGTCGTCGAAATTATTTAAGAAGTTAGTCGTCTTGTGGCACCTAATTTTCCTTTGAATGAAAATTTTTTCGACAATTTGTATTGAGCTGTCCTCAGTTTATCTTCTACGACTTAATATTGTCTTGTACCCGTCGTTAAAGATGCCTTAAAGACGTGCCCAACTGGGCTTCTCATAAACGTACACATGCACACATACGTACTTATGTATGCAAAAAAGTGAAAAGCAGAAATAAATTAAATACAAATTTCAAAAGGCTTTCTATCCCAAATCAATAGAAAAAAGTAATAAATCATAAAATTTGCTTAGAAAATAAGTTTTGAATGGCTCTTGAGTTGATGTCATTCACATTGTCCGTTTTTACTGATTGCAGCAGCCATTTTTAACCAAAAAGGCAAATATTTTAAATTACTTTAAAAGTGCTTGTGCCGAAAAAGGGCATAGAGAAAAAAATAACAAAAGCGCAACTTCTACTGTAATTTTAAATTCAAATGATAATTCCAGTCTTTTTTTATTAATTATTTACACTTCTCCTTCTTTGCTTTTATTTCAACTTTTTTTTTTAAGTTTGGCGTGTAAAATGTCATTGTTATTATACTTTACAAAACTTCTTTAGCTTGGAAAGGATTAAAAATTTTTCTTAGATCAGCAACAAGAGAAAAAAGAAACTGTCCTTTTCTACTGGCTTCCTAATTAAAAATTTCATGTATTCATTAGTCAACTTTCATAGCAATCAGATAGAATTTTTCCTTAGCTGTGATTGTTTTAAGTACACTTAAACTCAAAACAAAGTTAAAAAGTTAAAAAAAGAACGTAATTCGTTTATTTGCAGAAGTTTCATTTGTCCACCAGCCCAACCAGCGAACCATTCAAACATTTGAGTGCAAAATATATAAGTACTTAAATGACACCTGAGAATAGATAAAAGTGTGACTTTTCTCTCACTCTCTATACTTATTTTTTTTTTAATTTATAGTCCTTTCTGGAATTGTATGAATGAGCTTAACAAAAGGCTTAAGTTTCTTAACTGCTTTTACGCTTCAAGTACTACATGCACTTTTTCGTTACGCTTAACCATGTTTTTTTTTTGGAAAAGGAGAGCAAATAAAATGAAAACTAAGTACTTTTGTACATTTTCTATACAAATTTCTTAACAACTGTTTTTATGCATTTTGTACAAATACACTAAGCAAAATTTTAGTTAAAAATAAACTTGCTTCAAATTTTTATTTGTAATTGATTCTCTTAAAAACTAATAAGTTGTTTGTCACCTGGGAACAGCACATAAATTAAGCTTTAGATATTTTAATTCACCATTCTTTTAACCACTTCTTACTTTAAGTTTAATATTTTGTTGAATTAATTCTCAGATGAATTAGTTTAATAAGATTGAATGATTTGTGCAAAAAAAAAAAACGTTTTAAACAGAGAGAGAGAGAGAGAGAGAGAGGGAATGAGAGAGATAGAAAAACCTAAATCAGCTGTTTAAAAAAAATCTAACTATAACCTAACCAGTGTTGCCAGTGAACTTTTGAGAAAGATATATTTTAGTTTACAAAAAGATAAACTTTTTCCCAAAAAGATACGTTTTGAAAAAAATTTTAAAATCCATTTTTAACGTTTAACATTTATTAACATAACAATTTTATTTCATACTTTAATGAATATTGTAAAGAAAATGATTTCGTTTAAATTAATTTTTTTATTTATTTAAGTCATTAATATTAGGAACATATGTAATTTTTAAAAAATATAGTAAGCAAACTTTAAAATTAATTATATGTTATTATCTTTGGATGTTATCAAAACAAATTCATTTTTGTAAAAATTAATACACGAGTAAAGGCGTTTACACTAAGGCGATTATATAAACGTTCATATAAATTTCCTGAAAATAAAAAAGATGTTCATATTTCCTCAGAACAATTTCGCACTACTAGTAATCATCGATGGATCGTATGTTGCGACCCCTTAATGTTTTCTTTCACCATTATTGATTGAAGCTGCTTTCAAGTCGAATTCACTAGAAGGTGAGGTCAAGTCAACATATGGTGTTTTTTTTTCGGTGGTCGACTTGTCAAAGTGTGTATGCAAACTAATTTTTTATGTAAACTAACCTTTTTACTAGCAATATTTTTGACAATCCGACCACAGAAGCAGTGTTGTTGTAGAGTTGACCTCACCTTCTAGTCAATGCGCCTTGGCTGCTATTGTATTAGTATTGAGTCAGCTACGATGATCAGTCTTAATAAGTTTTAGTTGGCTAAAAATTCTCGAATGTTTTGTTTCTGTACATTTTGCGTACAGATTCAAAAGATACGAAAAATTTCAGGATTATACATGATACCTGAAGTAGTCAGAAGATACGAAAAATGTATCTTTCGTATCCTAACGGCAACACTGAACCTAACCCTTTTAGCATTTTTACTGCTAAATTTAGTATTATGTATTTATTGGATTTAGCAGTGAATTTTTCAAATTGCATTTAGCATAATTTTTAGCATTTTTCTAATATATTATTAGCATTTTTTAATCTTATAAATTTTATATATTGCTATTTCACCATATAACTTAACATTTCTGTCAATCTCTATGATTGTATTTTGTCATTTATACGTTCATACAAATGTATAATAATTAGAGTTTTTTTTCCCCGGACTTTTTCGATTCCCGGGAAAGCGGGAAAATTTTTTAAATTTCCCGGGATCCCGCTCCATATAAATAATACAAAGTAAATTTTGTTATTAATTAAAGAAAAAACTTTTATAAAAAAACGTAAAAGAACTTGTTTACAAAGAAAGTTAAAGAAATGGTTCAATACTAAAAAATTAATTGAAGATTGAAATAGCAACTTGAATTATTATCACCTCACGCCTTTATTCCCTATTATTATGCTTTTATTCAGTATTATTATGCTCTGGATACAAGATAAAAAGATAACATAAACATAACAAATCAATTAGTATTGTGGTTATTTTGTTGAACTATTTATGGTTTTTAATCCAAATTTTTAATATTTTTAATTAGGCTTAAGTTCATTAAATTTAATTTTCATTAAATTATTTTTATGAAGAAAGGAATTCTACAACATGAAAATTAATTAAAATTGTTATTGATAATCTTTCATTTTTTGACCGTGGCTGGGATTCCAACCGCAGCCGGCAGGTTACCATGACATGTTTCGATCGCAACCACTCGATCTCCTCAGATGGATTTGCCGTTTTACACTCGCAGCCATCGACGACTGCTGACGTCAATAGTCAAACATCAATCCTTAAACCAAATTGTATTTTAACCTTTGGTAGATCGAAGTTTGCTTTTTTGAATGATTATCCATTTTAATTGATTTTACATGTTTTTTCTTACTTCTGTTTTTTCGTACTTTTGTCAAGAATTATTCTTGAAGTCGAAAGTACATTTTTTGTTTTTTCTTTTTGTCTTTCTTTTTCTTGTTGACCTTTTTCAGCACAACTTGAAGGACAAATGAACATATAGAGCTCGTGCCTTAGCATTAACAATAATTAGTATTGTGGTTATTTATAACAAATTAATTTATAAAACAATAATAAAAACAAAATAAAAATTAAGGTACTCAAGATATGAGATCAAAAAGTTAATTAATAAAAAGATAAAATATTTTAAAGAAATATATAAAATTTTTTAACGGCTTAGGAAATAACTTTCTGACACACTCAAAGCGCTTAGTAAGTCGTCAAAAAGTATATTCCTGATTTTATTTACTAATTATAATGTTTCCGAAAAATTTCGTTCATTTTTTACCGAGGTTGGACAAATAGTTAAAAGTGCACCGTTGTAGCATGCTTCGGATTCACAATCAGACGCAATTTTTTCTTTTTTATAAACAACGTCAGTCAAATGTATGTCAAGGTTGTTGAAAAAAAAGCATCAACCGGACTGCTTCTTACGAACCTTTTCATTTCAATAGGTATTTGAAATCTTTAGGACAATGTGTTTTTCAGGTTGTATGTTGTAGTATCTTACACGAATTTCCAAAATGTTATTTTATTTCGGTTTCCTCGCACTTCACGGGTATATAAACCACCTAATAAACATATCGCTCCTTCATTGCATCATAGATATATCTCAAAATTTGAAGTAACTTTAGCAAAGTTTTCCTTCATACCTTCTCGTATTATATCTCAAACTGAACGGTACATTTTGAAAACTTCAATCACATTTTGCCAAGATCGTTTGTTTTTGTAGATATGACTATGTTGCAATGAAGGAGCGATATGTTTAGGTATCTCCTATTTTTAAAACTTGTTCATGGACAACGAAACTTTTCTGCCTGCATCTTATTTTGAATTAATGTACTTTATTAACTCTTCACTTCACTAAATGTAATAATTATCAACTGTTGCATTTATTGCATCAGGAGATATTGATTTAAATACATGTACTCACTTCTTGTAATTGATATAATCCACAACCCATCCACAGATGCTAATTTTTAGAGAATAGAAAACTAAATTTCAAAGTATAAATAGCTATTTGCTGAAATTATGAGGAATTTTTTATTTCCCGGGATCCCGCAAGAAAAATCCCGGGAAAACGGGAAATAACGGGAAATAAAATAATTGAAAAAGCATTGCATGTTACTTAAGGACTCGTTAAACACAAATCAGGTATAAAAAGCATATAGTGCGTTGACGCGTTGTGTGGACCTTAAGATTGTTTTAGTAAAATTTATAGTTGCAACGTACTGAATTTTAAAAAAATTTTTTTAATTTATATTCAAGTCTTTTTCTATTGATTTGTCTTTCTTACAAAATCTAATTCCTTACATGAATTCCTAAGTAAATCTTTTTTGCAGTCTACAGCAAATTTAATTAATTTAATTTATTAAACTTGAATTAGGTAAAGTATTCTAAAGGTCTCGTTACTCTTACGTAAACGTACACGTTGCGAATCAGCTGTTTCCGTTTTCTCAGCAAGCTTATGTATAAATTGGTAATCTTACGTCAACACCACTTGAAACATTTACGTATTTTTAGTAAATACCAACGTTTAAAGTCGACCGTAGCATTTACGTATGAGTAACGAGGTCTTTAAAGAATTTAATATTTCAAGGAAAAGTACTAAAAAAATTAAAGCTTACACTAGATTTAGACAGTGATTTTTCCATGTTTTTTATGACATGAATTTTTGGTGTTTGTTGGCAAACGGTGTAGAGAAGGAAGCGGGTTGGAGAAAAAAAAACAAATTTTCTGTGCCTTTTTTATATTTTCCTTTGCACACATTCGTATTTTTGTTATGTTGCTTCATTTTATTTTTTTTTTATTTTAATGTGGCAACATTTCTTTACAATACAAAACATAAGCGCATTTAAATTGTTTGCTTTTACAAATAAAGAAGAATAAACGATAACGGGGAAAAAATCGTGGTTTGAATCTGTTGTGTTTTTGGAAGCAACTTTTAAAAGGAATTAGTGCCGGTTCACACACGTCAAGTTTGACTCGTCAAGTCATAAGCTTTTAGGAGAAAAGGGAAAAGAGAATGCCCTCTCTCCTAATAACTCAAGACTTGGCGAGTCAATCTTGAAGTGTGTGAACCGGCACTTACATTTTTAAATCACGGTCTGAATCTGCTGTTGAGCTTCGTCAGATCTTACAATGTTGTGATTTTCTGAAAGATGCATTAATTTAACACATCTGCCAAATGAAAATAGCGTACAATGTTCACACAGTTGCAAGGCATTTTTAGTCAATTTTAATGACAACATTGTAAGATCTGACCACCGTCTGTACAAAGCTTTAGTGTTGAAAAGATGGAAATTAAAGAAATTTAAATTATTGAAAGGAAATCATTTTTCTATAGAAATTAATTTTTCAGCGAATTAACTATTCGAGAAGTAAGGTTGAACAAATTAAGCAGATAATTATTTCCATAGAAATTGAATTGCAGAGAATTTGAAACTTGATTAATAAAATTTTAAATATATCAAAAAAAAAATTTTTTTTTTTTTTTTTTTTTTTTTTTTTTGAGTGTAGCCAAAAGAGTAAAAAACGTTTAATGGCACTGTAAGTGGTGTTAGAAACACAAAACACACATAAAAATTTCAAATTAATAGACCCTTAAACCTCTAAAACTATATGCAGAGGGTTAATAAATTTTGCAATAAAGAGGGAAATTGTAAAACTAAAACAATTGAAAAGCAATCTACGAAATAAGTTATGGAAAGTTATTTTGTAATAATACATAAAGGTTATAATTTCAGGAAAAGTTTTTTAATTTTAAACATTATTTTTGAATGCAAACTAGCCGCGAGAGTTAAATCCAATTCACACGAATTAAATTTAAAACTTTCACCCACATAAATAAGTGTAAAACTTAAATATATAGGGGCAGAATTTACTTGCAAATGCATCGATTTTTTTATATCCTACACTACTACTAGTGGTGAATGAGGGTATACTAAGTTTGTCATTCCGTGTGATATTTTTTTAATATACATCTATGATCCATAAAGTGTATATATTTTGGCTCCTTGAGTAATTCCAAGTCGATTTAGCCATGTCCGTCTGTCTGTCCGTCTGTTAAAAACACGCTTACTTTCGAAAAACTCAACAGAAAATAACAAATTTGGTCTCAAATTGCTTGTAGTTATCCTAAGCAGTTTGGGATTGAAATCCAACACAATCGGCTTAGGAGGATGAGAGCTATGAATCAAAATGTGGAACCACCACCCTAAAAAACTGATCATTTTGTTACAAAAACTAACTCAAATGGTGGTAGAATGCAGGAAATGATATACGATTTTGCATAAATTCGTTTTGTACGACTGGAAATCATACTGGTAATATCGTATGCAATCGTATAATAATAAAATATAATACAATTTGGCACGCCACTGTTTTAAGACTCGAAATCAAACTGTAAAATTTTATGAAGATCGGGCATCATTTACTACATATAAGACCATACTCCCGGAAAATAGTTTAGTACGCCTTAAACCATAATTAATAATGCTCTCGGAATTAAATTTAATAATTCACAGTTTTATAGGACTAGAAATCACACTAATAAATTTTGTGAAGAGCGGTCCATAATTTACCATAGGCCCCATATAAAGCCCACTCTGGTAAAATAATTAAATACGCCTAAAACCGTAGTAGATATAAATATTGCGGTAAAATTTATTCCAACTTAGCTTCATATGGCCAGAAAAAATGTCATGCAATTTTGTGATATACGGTCCATAATTTACCTTAGATCCCACATTAAGCAGCCTTCTGAAATTCACTGTAAACGCTAAAACTAATTTCACCGCTGTTTTTCAATACCAGATATTTTCCATAGGTCCAATGAAAATTTCCCTCCTGAAAAATATTTAATTTCGGCTAAAACTGTTACGAATCATGATATTTTACTCAAGCTAGTTCAAATCTCTTAAAAGAAAAGCATACAATTTTCTGATTTTCTGAGGGGTGAACAGTACCAAAAACGAGGATTAATTCAAAAATAAAGTTAGTTTTTCGCATAAGTATTTGGTACCATATAAAAGTAGATACAATTCAACACGAATAACTGTAAAAATTGTGGATCTATGTTGTTTACTTTTTTTGTTATACACTGCCAAAGTTGAATAATATTTTATTATTTGGAAACATTTGTTAAAAAGTGGAAATCAAGATATTTTAATTGATATTTGAGAGAATTGTTCCTTAGAAAACACAATTTTTTTAAATGGATCCATCAACTTCAGGTATTTAACTAATTTATTAATCAATTTTTATAAAGAAAAATCTTGAGCAAGTATTTTTAATTTTTTTTTTAAATTGGTCAAAAAAAATGAGTTTTTTTTTAAGGAAAAAAAAGTAAGGAGGAACATGTAAAATCAATTAAAGTGGATAATCATTCAAAAAAGCAAACTTCGATCTACCAAAGGTTAAAAATACAATTTGGTTTAAGGATTGATGTTTGACTATTGACGTCAGCAGTCGTCGATGGCTGCGAGTGTAAAAACGGCAAATCCATCTGAGGAGATCGAGTGGTTACGATCGAAACATGTCATGGTAAACTGCCGGCCCGGGTTCGAGCCCCGGCCACGGTCAAGAATGAAAGATTATCAATAACAATTTTAATTAATTTTCATGTTGTAAAATTCCTTTCTTCATAAAAATAATTTAATGAAAATTAAATTTAATGAACTTAAGCCTAATTAGAAATATAAAAAATTTGGATTAAAAACCATAAATAGTTCAACAAAATAACCACAATACTAATTATTGGAAATGTTGATTTCCAAAATGTTTGTAAGAATACTTGGGCAAAACTTTTTATTTATTCTTAAAATATGGTATTTCAACTTGCATAAAAAAAAAAAAAAATCTTGTCCGTTTTTGCCCCATATGAAAATATTTGCGATTTTGTGAAACACATTAACTTGTTTCGGTTAAATGATTACACTACGTCACAAAATTTCAACAAAGTCGTGACCAAATAAATCTGACAGCTAATATTTATGTAAAAGTTTCCCCTGAATCCGAATATGAAGTCTGAATCGTCAAAAGTAGAACAGTTTTTTAGATAACCGTTATTTGAGTTTTTAAAAAAGATGATGTGACTGAAATGCAAATATCTTCAAAAATTTTAAACGGATTATGTATTTCTTTCTTTTTAGTAAAAGGTTTTAAAATTTCTAAAATAACCATGGATTGCTAGTAAAGATTGGTCAAGAAATGACAGAGTTACAGGGGACAAAATTTCAAGCTGATTTGAAAATTTTACGATTTTGTTAAATTTTGCTCTTTTCAAGTTATTTTTTTTAAACAATGATTTAAAAATGCTAATGTTTTATTGCATGCGACATTAGATTATTTTAATATGAAAATTTTGCGCCCAACAATACATAGATTGGTACAAAAATAAAAAAAACTACAAAAGATTTAGTAAATTATGTTCAAAATTTACATTATTTAAATTTACCACAAACAACACTTAGCAGAATAACTAAATATTTCCGATGATGAAGATGATAACATGAAGATTATTATTTTGATGAAGGTGAAAATAATTATGAAGATGATTTTTAGTTCCATATTTTAGCAATGAATATGCCTTCTTTCAAAAAAAAAAAAAATATATTCATTGATTTTTTTTAAGTTTTTAATTTATTTAATAAAACAAAATTAAAATTCCACTAAAATTTTACAACAAAAGTTTATTTTATTAATCAACATACACAGAATCCAAAAAAAAAATTTGTCATAAATTACAGGCTTCCCTGAATTAAACCTTCTTTTTGCATTTGTTTCACACCACTGTGTGTCGGTCAATAACTTAATATAGATCTAAACCGCAGCCAATTTGAATGCTGACGTCCGTTTTTATAAAGATAAATTAATAATATATGGATATTATATAGAGCCCACTGCTGAAAAGCTCGAACTTTCGGTGGAGGATATCAAAGATTTGGCACAGCCGAATTGAGCACACTAACTTGTTAATATTTGTTTTAGCTTTAAAGTAGATTATCTTAAAATGTTGTTTGTGGCATATGATGTTATTACAATAACTATATATGTATGGATTGGTTTTTTTAGTTTATATTTTTTAATTTTATTTTGAACTTTTTAAGTATGTTTTATGTACATATTTCCTACTAATATATGCATAAAAATTCCGCCCTGGCTAAATAATAATAAAAAAACTCTTATCTTAAATGGGTCAAAAGTTAATTTATTTCTATTTGAGGACAATAATTCTTTCTTGAATATTAGGAAATAAAACCTCAAACAATCTACAGCCCATTAATTGTATAAATAAATAAGTAATAAAATCCCATTTGAACTTTGGGCTTGTCCACATGTTGGCCAGACTTAAACTAGAGCTGTTGCAGACTTGTCGATTAGGGTTTCTATTCCGGACAATTTTTTAAAATATTCCAGGGGTTTTTTTCTTGCCAAAGTATGTTAAACGAAATGTAAAATTTTCCAACTGGAACAAATGTATACGCATCAGAGTGCTACTTAAAGAGATCCACTTTGTATATGTTAGTCAAAATATATATGTATTAGTTCCTTTAAACTCCTACAAGGAGCATAGGGCCAAATAGAATCAGGCAATTTAAGACATGATGTTCAGGCTTATTTTCCGGCCGAACCTCGATTCGAAAGCAATTTTATTTCAGTCAATACTGAACGAATCGGTATTATTTTCCCAGTGTTTAAAAACTAAAATAAATGCTTTACAACACCAAAAAAATAATTTCGATCCGTTTAGTATGGACAGAACGAATTAGAAATTGAATTGCTTTCGAATCGAAAAAGTATTCGATCACGACTGCCATAATTTGCCCCCTGATTTGAAGCAAATGGTGGAAGGTATCACCTTGTATGTTTCTTAAAATGTCCTTATTTTCACTCTATTTATTTTATTTTTTTTAAAACTATTACTAAAATACGCATCTCCTTTACTAACCAACTAGCCTACCGAGGCACCCAATCCGCAAATCTTATTACGATTTGCTTTTGTGATGCGATGAGGAGATTTAAAAAAAAATCCAAGCATTTTAGAGCAAGAGAAAAGCTCAGCGACTCTATTGCCTAAACGTTTTCCAAAAGAACGCAAACGATATTTTTTTCTGATTGTGGCCGATTTATTGCATAAAATGACAATTGATTGTCAATAAATGACGGCGTTTTATGTCCTTTTTCCCATAAAATTTAAGAATGATTTTAAGCGTTCCTGGGAATGAAAAAAGTTTATGAAATTAGAAACTCTATTGTGAATTGACAATTTCCCTGACAAAACACCAGTAAAGGTTTATTCTTACTTTCACACTCAAATCATAAATTAGACAGAATTCCCAGCAAGCATTTTCTAGCTAAAAATAATCTAAATGCTTTCGAATACTAGTCGATGTAGTAACACAAAGTATCAACTAAAATTCTACATTGCGTAACGCACTTGTAGTTTACTATGAATTTAGTTTAGCAATGTCGCTTTTGTTACTAAAATATATATTTAAAGTTACAAATTATTTTATTGCTATTTCGATAAAAAAAAATAAAGGAGACCATTTTACTGAACTCCGTCAGTTATTTTCTATCCTTCATATTCATAAAAAAATATTTAAGGTTTATAACAGGCTTATAAAACGAATTTTTTATGAAAATTTGTTTGATATATTCCAGCACACGTACGAAAATCGGCCCTCTGAAACACTGACCTAACCACGGTCCCTCGCCATCACAATGCAGGATAAGCTTTGGCACAATAACCCAATTTCGTAAAAAAAACTTTATTACTGAAACGTAAATATATGAAAATAAAATAACTATGCCCCACACGAGGACAACCTATGGCTTCAACCAACGGATAATGATTGGAACCTGGAATATACGAAGTCTCTCCGAACCGTCAGAACTCATCCAAGTCCGCAACGAGATGATAACATGTAACATCAACATCGTAGTCTTAAGCGATAAGATGGTTGTTAGCGGTATATTTTGTCACCAATTCCTGTATGCAGGCAATCCCAGCTTGCAAAAAAACGGAGTTGGCTTCCTACTCTCTCCAAAGGCAAAAAATCACACATTCAAGACAAGGCTATATCTGAGCTCTTAATTTTCAGACGCTCTCGTTCTAAATTTAATAACATCACAGGCCTGCAGGGCTATGCCCCACCGACCCAGATGGGGTGAGATAAAAATCCTTATCGGCGACTTCAACGAAAAAGTTGGTAACAACAAAGGTTACATGCACCACATGTTTATCGGCGGCACAAAACTCACAATACACAAATACAAAGGACTTAAAAATAAAATCAACCGTGCTTAAGCCGACGGCTACTGCCAGACTGACCCCAAAGTCAGGTATATGGGTCGGACCGATACAGAAGCCTACTACATATAAAAATATCTATACGAATATGTATTATAAAGCTGAAAGTTTGTATGTTTCTATGTTTGTAACAAGTAATCTACGGGACACTTAAGTGCTTAGGATAGGGTCCAGGGGCGAGAAATCTCCTTTACTCAGAAAATATTAATTATCCTTTAACAAGAGATCTACAAAAGCAATAGTTTCCGTACTCAAAAGAAAAACAAAACCATTTTTACGTGACTATGCTGTTCACCCTCCATTCCACCTCCAGTCTATTGTCTGTCCGCTCGACCGTCTCCTGACCGAATACGAAAGTGACTTTGTCGTTTGCCAAGCTTTATCGGCTAAATAGCTGAACCGATTTTGATGAAATTGGAAATATAGGCTTTTTTAAACTGGGACAAAGAGGGGGACATGAGGAGAATTACTGCCTCTCCAAAAATATCTAACTAGTTTTAATGAAATTCGAATCATAGATAGACCAGCGTATATAAAACACATAGGTGCCTATTATGAACTAAATTCGATTTTCGACAGCAGTCGAATTAGCTGATCGAACGAATTTTCATTTGGTATTATGGCGCGCATTCGATAAAAATTTACTATTGTGATTTTGTTAATTCACAGTAGTACATTTTCGATCAGCTGTCACTTAAAATAAAACATTTTTGTTTACAAATTTAAAAAATAAAATTAAAGTTAAACGTGACCACGGCGGAATTATGGTTGTTTTCAAATAATTTAGCTTCTGTGGAGTTTTATCCCACTTTTTTACATGCTGAACTTTGCTGCAAATCATTTGGTCAAAAAAGAATTTTGTTCCATAAGGAATATGAGTGTTTCTAATTGCTGTTTACGACGTTTGACTTGCATAAAATGAACAAAACTGATAAAGAATATGGTTTTTGGTATACGAACACAAAAAAATTTACAAATAGTTACATTTTCAACAAGTTTTTTACATTTAATTGCACCGTCGAAAGCAAATTTGTTTTCGTTGAAAAATTCGGTGCACAACGAAATTTTCGACCGTGCTGCCAACTCATAATACCAAATTAACATTCGATAGTCGATGTTCGATAGCCAGCGAAAATCGTTTATCGAATGTAACTCATAATAGGGGCCATAGAGTTTTAATTTTTTTTTAAAGCTAGGAATATGGAGGGACAGTTGGGCAAT
The DNA here is from genome assembly GCA_963931875.1 of Pollenia griseotomentosa. NCBI lineage: Eukaryota > Metazoa > Arthropoda > Insecta > Diptera > Polleniidae > Pollenia > Pollenia griseotomentosa. The sequence goes on from OZ007560.1 coordinate 5,622,652, forward strand.
TTTTGCCTATCCAAAATTATCTTACTGATTTTGATAAAATTTAAAGTAGGTATATGTAGATGGATCTTTCGGGTGGTTAAATTTTAAGGGCCGATGTTGAATGTGAACGAAACCTAAACGTCAAGTTTTTTTTCTGCATTTCATTTTACATTTTTCAATTTCACACTAACTCAATTTGAACCATGGAAAGATACACAATCGAGCAATGCGTTAAAGTTATTCAGGCTTATTATGAAAATGGGTGTTCAAATCAAAATGCATATCGTGCACTTCGTGATTTGTTCGGTCAATTTAATCGTCCAAATGTGCGTACAATCGGAGAAATCGTGCAATAATTTGAGCAAGCCGGGTCTGTAGATGTGAAACCCCCAGTGCATGCTCGTGCAGCTCGTACTACAGAAAATATTGCTGTTGTTTGCGATAGTGTGGCTGAAGAGTCGTTCACCTCAACTCGTCGTCTTATGCATAAAGACTTGCATTTACGCGCTTACAAGATGCAATATGCTCAAGAAGAACTAAAGCCTCTTGACCATTCCAAACGTCGCCAATCGTCAGAATGTGGCAAGAAATGGCAACAGTGGATGATAAATTTTCGAAGAAAATCATCAATAAACAGAATTGCCGCATTTGGGCGAATGATAATCCAAGAGGATTGTCGAAAAACCAATGCACCCACAAAGAGTGACTGTTTGGTGCGGTTAATGGGCAGGCGTCATCATCGGGCCGTATTTTTTCCAAAATGAGGCCGCTCAGGCAGTTACTGTGAATGGTGTTTGCTATCGTGAGATGATAACGAATTTTTTATGGCCCGTGGTTTCAACAGGACGGTGCCACTTGCTACATAGCTAACGAAACAATGGCTCTTTTGCGCGACAAATTAAATTGCCGTGTTATCTCACGTGGTGGCGATGTCAATTGGCCGCCAAGATCATGTGATTTGACACCGTTGGACTTCTTTCTTTGGGGTTATTTGAAAAAAAGGTGTACGTCGATAAGCCAGCAACCATTCAAGAGCTTCAATTATGCCTCAGCGTCATCGAAAATTTGGACTCGAAGGCGCCCGGGCCCGATAGCCAATTTTACCCGAAATCTGCAGGCGAAAACAAACTTGGATTGGACACATCTTACGAGGGCCGCCTTTCGAAATCGAAAGACACGCACTGGACTGGAACCCGCAGGGCTATAGAAATCCTGAAAGGCCCCGAAACACATGGATACGAATGATGAGAAATGAATGGGAAGAGAATTTGTGGACGCCCTTTGTGAACTTTTATTAAATTAACATTTTGTTAAGAAAGTTATGGACAAAAAGCTAAAAAAAAGTCCTTTGAAGGAGTCAAAACTTAACAGTAAGAAATTGAGGAAATGAATAAAAAAAATTTTCAAACCCTCTGATTTAACTGTCTATCTTTCCTTGTAATGATTCAAATAATTAGACCATGATTTCAATGTTTGTTATAAAATTCTGCAAAGTACCAAATGTACCAAAATAACTACCAAATGTGACAAAGTAGTATCGTGTTGGAAGACAATCGAAAAGCACTCTATCAAATGCTTGAAGGGATAAGTGGCCTTAGTCATTTCCTCTATGGAAGGCTGGCTAGCAAAACAACAGGAGGCATTTTTGGGCACATGATAACGGTCGACTGAACAACGATTTTGGCCACATGATTAGAAAACAAGTGTTTTATGGTAAGGAATAAAATGGCAATAAAGAGGGGGAAATATCCTGTATTAGATGACATCAAAATACAAATCTTCAGTTTAATGTAGTGGTGGTTTAAGCTGAAAAAATTGCAGGATAATCATTGATAGTCCTTATGTGTTAATAGGAATTAAATGGAACAAACGTAAAACAAAAACAGAAACAAACAAACATTTGAAATGGTATTATTTATCTGTCATTATTCTTACGAACAGGAAATACTTTGTTTCCTCCTTTTTATTTTATTATTTTACTTTTTCCTTGAAAGTTTGGTTTTATTTTTATCTTCTAGTGTTAGTTCTTATTTCAAGAAAGAGATGTTATGAAAACAAAAAATTTTCATTGAAAAAAATCAATGTTTTCTTTTTTACCCATTCCAGACTGGTGAATTCCGGCAACAAATTTTTTTTTTTTAATTTCAATAAAATTTTGATGACAGATTAAAGCCAACACTTCAAAACATACAACTCATTTCTTAATTTGGCTTTTGGAGAACTGTGTTACTGCTAACACTAGAGTAAAGTGAATACTTTTTTCTTGTAATTTTAAGGTTTTTAAAGTGGATTTTTGTACTTTGAAATTAAAGTAAGCTATGATTTTTTTTTCTTCGAAGTTTTCTTTTTAAATTATTACGTTATTTTTAATCCGCTTTAGTAATTAATCACTCCATGTGATTATTGTGATTTTGTGCGCGTTATTTTTTTTTTTTTTTTTTTTTTTTGAATAAGTTAAATGATTGGGAGTAACTTTAAAAATAAATCAAAGCTAAAGGAAACCAAAGTAAAAAAAGGTCAGAACAAAAAAGTTAGTGCTTGGGGACGTAAAGTGCTAATTACATCCACCACTGTTAAGTATGAAAAGTAAGTATCATACATTTTAGCTGCCACCACGTGATACCCTAGTAACCAGAGCATTTTTAGTGACTTAATCTATTTACATGAGATTAGCGTGACTGACTGGGTGATCATAGCCCAGCCCAAACAGCTTAATCCAGACATTTGAAATTTTGTATGTGGACTCCCCTCGGAATGTGTGGGGAAAAAGAAGGGATTTTGGTAAATTTCGCTAGTATGAGGTTGGTTGGGGGTAGAAATGTGGAAAACGGGTAAAATCGTCCAACTTATATCTCGTGATATAACGAGGTAGACGTAGAATTCCAAAAATATCACTATTGAATCAAAAATGACATTGACATCTGTTTAGTAGTTTTTTGAAATTTGTACATTTTGGGTACGAAAAAGGCCAAATATATAAATTTGGTACTTTTTTGTTAATTCATTTATCTTCTTAAGTAATAAACCATTTAAAGAATTGAAATTGTGTTCTCCTCTCCATAAGAAGCTTTCATACACATTTTGGCAAATCGGAAAATCGAATATATACATATTTTTGGTACTTTTTTCTATGGTACTTATGTATTGCATAATAAAAAATAAATAAAATTCAAAATAAAGTTAATAAAATAATAATTTTATATGACGCCTCGTAAGATATATATTTATTATATATAGTAGGGTGGGTCAATTTTTTTTGTAAGTAGGCGTATAGCAAAAACGTAATCTACAATAAATTGTAAGAAAACTTGACTAAGAAAGTATGGGTCTAAAATCAAAACCTAGCTCCCGCCGAGAGACATAATGGAATCTTGAAAATTGGTTTCAAAAAATAATAGGTAATAAGAGCAAAATACTGTTAAATGCAAAAATTACACATTTTTAATGTTCCGTACTCAAAGAGTGAAAATGAAACCTTATTACTGAGACTTCTTTGTCCGTGGGTCCATCCATCCGTCCGTCCGTCACAGTGCCCATTCTCCGGAACGGGAGGAAACGGTAAGAACTAAAGAGCTAAAATTAAGACAGATATAGGAAGGCTTACAGGTGTCCCCATAGAAGAAACTGTATTTTGGCTGTAACTTTGAAACCGTTAGAGGTAGAAACTTCACAGAATATGTAGTTGCATGGGTGGTACACAAAATACTAAAAAAGTAAAATGCTAAAAAACGTATCTTCAGATATCATTTAATCCATTTTTAAATTTTTTATACATAAATACATATATTGCACGGTACTCGTAGTACAGAACCTAACATATGCGAGCCTTATACTTGGCTCAATTTATAAATTAATTCTGGGCTTAATTCCGCTTTATCTTTTCGAGCCATTTTTAAAACACCTATATTTATCAAATTTACCTTAAACTTAAGTTTGTAATGTTATTGGACAAAAGGTAAGAACACAATTTTTTTTAATTACAATTTCTCGAAGATTTTGTGGTAAAAATTGCGTGGACTTAATAAATTTATAAAAAAGCGCACTGCCATGTACTACTGAATTATAAAATTTTACTTTAAAATACATCGGTACATAAACTTTCATAATAAAGTTAGCCAATATTTTTAAATTTGTGAAAGGCAAACTAGTTGCAACATATAGTCGCAGCAGTCTGCTGGCTTTTGTTAACCAGCGAGAATGAACGATTTGTCCCGGTTTCATGCTAGCTATATCTTCTGGACACGAACCTTCCGATACAGCTTTGGCTATTCGGAAGAGGTATACCAGATGTTGCTACTTTTTTATTTTTTACTAGCTGACCCGGTCCGCGTTGCTGGCCCTAAGCAAACATTAGTGTTGTATTACCAGACGATTTAAATTGAGCTTTAAACGAAATTTACGGCCTTTAAAATTTTCCTTCCGTAAAAACCTAAGTCGGACCATGGCGATGATTTTAAAGAAAAAATCGTCCAAATGGATCAAGCCGTTCTCAAGTTATGCGCCTAATAGAAGAAGTGGGCGTAAAAGTAGGCGTGATACATTTTTCTTCCGATGAAAACGTAAAATGGATTAATACGAACATTTAAAAGAAAAATTAGTCAAATCGATGGAGCCGTTTTCTGATTTTAGGTAATTCGAAAAAAGTGGGCGTAAAAGTGGGCGGGGCAAAGTTTTCCTTCCGTAAAAACCTAAGTTGGACCATGGCGATGATTTTAAAAAAAAAATTGTTTGAATCGGTCAAGCCGTTCTCAACTTATGCGCTTAATAGAAAAAGTGGGCGTAACAGTAGGCGTGGTAAATTTTTCTTTCGATGAAAACTTAAAATGGATTAATACGAACATTTGAAAGAAAAATTAGTCAACTCGATGGAGCCGTTTTCTGATTTTAGGTAAATCCAAAAAAGTGGGCGTAAAAGTGGGCAGGGTAAAATTTTATTTCCGTAAAAACCTAAGTTGGACCATGGCGATCATTTTAAAGAAAAAATCGTTCAAATCGGTCAAGCCGTTCTCAAGTTATGGATTTTGCTACGCCCCTCCGCCTCCAGTCCGAAAATCAAAAATTAGACTTCACAGTGTCACCCGCCTGAATATTCTGAAGATTCCCTGAAAATTTCATCAAAATCGGCTCAGCCGTTTTGGAGTCCATACGTTAGATACATACAAACATCCTATTTTATATATATAGATAATCAAGCCTCTCGGCGGGAGCTAGGTTTTCATTTTAGACCCATACTTTCTATGGGTAATTTTCTTAGAATTTTACGTAGATTTCGATTTTGGTATACGCCTGTCACGTTTTTTCTCCCCCGAACAAATTGACCCACCCTAATATATAGTGATGCAGTTGTGGATACAGAAGGGAAATTTGATATTCACTACCTCTACCGCCCCCCCCCCCCCCCAAAACAAACAAAAATAACCCCCATTTCAATAGAGTTTATAAGAGAAATTTTGCAATATAGGATGTTTCATTTCGTTTGCTGTTTACACAATATTGAGCTTAGACTCTTAAAAGAATATATATTCTGAGTCCTTATGATTCTGTTAGTCTGTCTGTTGAAATGGGGTTTCCGAAAACCCCAGATGTAATAGAGACTTGGTTGGTATATACTCTTGTCACATATGCTCCGTTAAGTTTTGCTATTAAAATTCAGTCTTATCAGTCCACAAATGGCTGACATATCAACAAAAAATTACGGCTGTCTCTAATTTTACCCATAAATTCCATTTTGATGTTTTTTTTTTGTTTTCTGTATAAGAGCATTTCTTTCTAAAGGTCCACCGTGACCGAAAATTTAAAAGTTTTTAAAAGCAAATTCTTTTATTAGTTTGTTATAGAGAAATATTTAGATTTTATTAATTTTATAAATTCCACCATAAATTCGTAAATTCTTACATGGTCTGTAATCTAAGGAAGAGTTCGAAAAAAATATGTTATTCGGATTAACGGTAAGTTTTTATTTTGTTTTAATCGTTATTCAGTAAAATTATTATGGAAAAAATTTCACGTTCGAAATGTCACGTATCGACACAGATTTTGGCTTAAAAAAAATACGGAAGATTTTGGAATCAAACCAAAGACATTTAAAATTGTTCCAAGTTTTGCTGAATTACGCCTTTTTATACATGGCCACAAAAACTCCTTCTATTTTTTTCACGTTCGAATCGCCACTATTTTTGACATTTTCTTTGACCTAGAATCGCGCCCTCCATAAACTTTAGCATAGATAACAGTGCTTTCTTAGTGCTATAATCTAAGGGTTAAAAGAAGGTAAAAATATTTGTTGTTTAAAATTTTATTGCATTTTTGATGCGTACGACTGTCACGTTTAACACTATGGAATTACCCATATATGGAGAACCGCAAGAGATAAAGTTTGTAAACTAAATACAAGCAATTTGGTTATCAATACACAACATCTGTGGGCGGGATTTAAAAAGTAAGCGTTGCACAAAATAGTTTTATTTATATCTAAATAACGGTATTAATATAACTTTCGTTCTTATCGCACCATGGTGAAGGCTATATAAAATTCGGCATAGCCGAACATAGTACTCTTGCTTGTTTTTTTTTTTTTTTTTGTTTGTTTTCGTCTATAACCCTAGTTAATGCAAAAAAAAAACATTTTGGCCCCAAAATTAACAGAAAATAATAAAGGTATTCACGTCAAATGCGAAAACAACAACAACCACATAGACAATTATTTCGCACAATTATTTGTCTATATGGTAGTTATGTTTTTGCAATTTGACTTTTTCGCAAGAGTGCAACTTTTGACATGAATACTTTTAATAATAAAAAAAAATTACACACAATAAATTTCAAATGCATTGAAGCTGTTAAGTAAAACAAAAATTCTGACGGCAAGCCGGTTAGTCAAGCAGTTGACCGTGTATGGAAAATTACCATCTAGATTCAATTCACTGAAAATAATTGGAAAAGTTTATTTAATTTTAAAGTTTTAAATTAAATTGATAAACTAAAATGGTTGTTGATTTTGTTCACGGTCAGTTGGAAATATTTTAATTACAATTTTTATTTTACTGATATTAAATCTCGCATTGCAATGCGAGAGTGAGACGTAAAATGAGCGAAAAGCTATCAAACAAAATGGCCTTATTGTATTAAGGCAATAACATGAATGATGCGATAGCTGCTACTCTACCCAGAGCAGGTTTAAGAATTCAAACTTAATGTTCTATTGTGATAATTATAAAACATCTAAAGCTTTGTACAGACGATGGTCAGATCTTACAATATTGTAAGCAGGCGTTGCCAACAGCAATATTTTTCTGACAATTTTAGCCAATTTTAATGCAATTTAAGCAACGCTGCTTACCAATATTGTAAGATCTGACCTTCGTCTGTACAAAGTTTAACTTGTGTTGTGTTGTCTAGTCAAAACGGAGTCTTTGCGACTCTACTTACGCAAAGTGAACTACCACGAAAACCGAACAGCCAACTACTTTTCTAAAAACACTTTTGTAAAACAAAGTACCCTACTGAGAAACACAAATCCCTGTTTTAAAAATAAGTTCCTTTTTAAACAAAATTTTCATTACATATCACTCGGCAAAGTCTATCAGGTTTGTAATCGTTGTAGAAAACGAAACGATTTAAAATCGATAATATCGTTTTCAGTATTAGAACAAAATAAGTTTTAAATACATTTTCTTCTTATTTTGTGTCAAATTTTTTTTTTTAATTTTCCATTATCAATGTAGTTGAACTGTATTTTGAACAAAAACGCTCGAAATTCATCACACCTTTTAAAACGACAGTTTTGCAATCGATCGATTTTCATCACATACCTGCAGTAGTGATCGAGTACTTTCTCGATTCAAAAGCAATTTTAGTCGATACTGAACGAAACGAAATAATTTTTTCAGTATTGTGAAACTCAAATTAATGCTTTACAACACTCAAGGCGAATTCAACTACAGGTGGTGTCGGAACTACAACAATCCAAATATAACAGAAAAAACATTGGGTTTTTTGCATTGCATTGTTAGTGCCATTAGCTCGAAATGTCAACCATTCTTAGCTAAACACTAACAAATCAAAACAAATAGGCTCGAATTGTCAAAATCAGATGCCGTTTCGACACCACCTGTAGTCAATTCGCCTTGACAACACTGAAAAGATAATTGCGATTCGTTCAGTATTGACTGAAATAATTAGATATTAAAAGCGAGAAAGTACTCAATCACGACTGCCAAAATTAGCCCCCTGTTTATCCCAGGACTAATTTATAATGTTGTTGTTGTTTTTTGTTCGGCTTAAGGTCATATAAAAATTATAAATAAAAAAATATCCGCAAGTTTTTGTATTTTTAATTTTGTTTTTTTTTAATAATTTTTTTTAGATAATCGCAGAAATTAATTGTTTCATTAACTTTGGTAATTGGTTAACAGAATTGAAATATGAGATTAAAAAAAAATCCCCTCTGCTGACAAGACTTATGTAACTCAATGTTTTAATTTTTTTTTTTTTTTTTGTTTATTTTTCATTAATTCAAACCACAAATATGTTAATGAAATGATTACTTATATCCTGTACGACTTTGTTTGTTTTTACAGGATTTTGTTTACATTTTATGCTTAAATGAACTGCAAATTTCTGTCGTTGTCTAATTTTGTCTGGGTTTCTTGAGGCAGTCTGCATAAATGATGTTCATTAAACAATTTCTAAAGCAAATTAAGAACATCCTTCGCAAAAATGGGAATGGAGAAAAACCGCCGTAATAAATTTAATTAAAAACGGCTGCTCCATTTACCCCGTTTGCTTCATTTTCACCTGCCTAAAAAAATATGATTACGGTGTACCTTCTTAGTACAGGCCTTTTTAAAGGCCTGCTTACAAATTTTATTGATTCGATAACTATTCTTATCTAACTGTTAAAGAATTCCTCGGCTCTTTCGTATAAAAGGTAAAGTACACATTCCACATTCGCTTCTATGAGAAGGGAGTAGAGAAGTATTAAAATTTGTTGTATTGTTTTCTTGACCAAGTAAAAGCAAAATAATTATTTTTTTGATACCGTTACCATTCTTATGTAAATGGTAAAGAAGAGCGGAAGGTCCACTCCGCAATGACAATGTGTGTAAAAAAGATATGAGTGTGGAATGGAGCGAGCAGGCCTTGTATATCCAAAATAAGAAGTACAGAGGCCTTCTAGAAGGCATCGTACTCCTTCTTTTTCCCGCTGGGCATATTATGTATGTTTGTATTAGAAAGTACTAAAAAATATGTGTAAGTTAGTGTCGGTATGTGGGTGTTGAAATTGTTAAATGACACAAAACCCCACAAAAAAAGTTTTGTTAGGGATAATTTAATAAAAAAGTTAATTTAAAAGTTTTCTTCATCTTAATTTTCCAACACCTTATTATTTACACGAAAAAGTACAACATTCTAAAAATTTAACAAGTGCTGTGAGCATTTTATTAATAACACTAATGGCGATTTCTATTCTGAGAAAAAAATGCTACAGTATATGCATGTAACACTTTTTCATGTTACCTATAATCACTCGAAGTGTTACATGTTGTACAACTTCAATCGAACAGAATTAGCTGCCTTTATGTACAACTATTACACTTTTATTATTAATGTAGTTCATTTGCGATTTTTAAAACTATTCGACTATTTGCTGCACACTTACTTTAAGGTTTAGAAACAGACATTGACATCACTTATTGCTTGAACAAATTTAAAACGATAATAAATACATAGAATTTTCCACCAAAATAAAAAAAAACGATTTAATTCACAATGGAGTATGCCGCCGAAGAATATTTAGATGTAGAATTCTTTTGACAAAACTTTTAAAATATTATGACAAACAAAATAAAATATTGGTTGTACAATCAAAGTAGTAAGTACCAAAGTTGTAAAACAGGGCAGTATGAACCCTTAAGTAAAAGTAAGGGTAAACATGTAACATGTTTTGCATGTTTTTCATCAACATTTTCACAAAAGAACTTGAAAATTTTTCCCACAGTTGTATTTTTTGTACAAACGAACGCAAAATGTAGAACATGTAACATTAATGCAACATTTTTCTCAGAAAAGAAATCGCCATAAGTTTGTGCAAAGCAGCGTTGCCGGTTTCTGTGTAATTATCCAAAAACTGGACAATAAAATCAATTTTGGACTATTTTTGGAGCATACATTTTTTGTTTAATTTCGCCACAACATTATTTTTAAAACAATAAGGTTAATCAAGTAAACCTTTTCATGTTTAATTACAATTACAATTTCATGTTTAATTACAATTTTTTTCCAAAGTTTTCTTAATTTGGCGTTGAGCGATGAAGCCCATTTCTTATTATATGGCTACGTTAGCATGCAAAACTGCAGGAATTGGGCTACGAAGAATCCAAGAGTAGTTCATCAGCGACAATTGTACCTATTTAAGGGAACCACTTGGTCAGATGAATCTTCTGAAAAGATAATTAGCCCATAGTTGGTTGAAAATACCATTTTCTTGTATTTTAATCTCTGTCAACGGTCGATCGGACGATGTTGGAAAATGTTCTTAGGCCAGCTGTGGTAGGCCATCCAACCATGTGGTTTAACAAAACATACTGCAGGATCTTTGATGGCTTTTGCAAGGAACATGTTTGGCGAACGCAATATTTAGCGCACAAGCAATTTTAACCGGGATCCACCACGTTCACCGCATTTAACAGTTCCTGACCAGGATTGTCAGATTTTTTTCACCTTCATCGCCAAATAGTATACCGAAAATCGCCAAAAATTTATTTTGTTAGATTTTTGGTAAAAAAAATTCGCCAAATATCGCCAAATAAAAATTTTATATAAAAAAAAGTATACAAGTGTATTTTACCTTCATTTAAATTTTATTATTCTAGTAGTGTGTTTATATTATAGTAGAACATCGCCAAACGCTTAGCTTTTGTGATTCTGACTTGAATTCTGTAATCTGTAAATCATTAACCGCAATCGCAAGAAGTTTGGCGACTTTAAATTGCTGAAGGGAACTAGAATTTTTGTAATCATAAGAAGGCTGATTATCTTAAAACCTAGAACTTGTGAGATCAGTTTATTGAATTTTGTCAGAACATTAATTTTATCAAGCATGTAAACTGAGTAGAGTTTGATGCAAAAAAGCGAATTTTTATAAGCGTGATTTTCTATGTGAATATAAGCCAGAATAAAGTAAAATTTTGTATTTATTTGAAGCAAAGGATAAATATCTTAAAAGGTGCATTTAAATTAGATATTTGAAATTGAATTGGAATACTTAAAGTCAACTCAATCATCTAAACAAATTACATGAACTAGTGTTCGCCTAATGGTCAAAATTCGACCATAAATTTTTATGTACATACATATGAAGAAAACAGCACATATAAGTATAAATAAATTTACATGTTTTGAGCATTTATTTTTTCCGTCTTAGTGGATCGATTTGGCGAAGGACCAACCTTCGATTCATATTTTATCTTCTACGTGAGTTGATTTAATTTTGTAAGTTCAATATAAAAAATATAAATTGAAAAACAAAAAAGTATCAAAAAGTCTCCTTTATGGATTGTCATCCACTCAGGACATTGCATCTTTAATTTTATGTTTTATGTCTAATATTAACGAAAATTAATCAAAGTACCAGATGTTGAACGAAAAAGTACCAAAAAGCTCCCCTTACATGTTCTTGTTCACCCAGTTTAACGTATAATTTTATCTTTATAGGCCGAATATTAACTCAAAAAGTTCCATATTAAAAACAAAAAGTGCCAACCTTTTTTATCTTATAGGTTTTTATTCACTCAGGAATATTATGCTTCTAGTTTCAACATTATAGAAAATTTTAAAATTATCACATGCAGCACGGAAAAGTAAAAAAAAAAGAAATTTTATTTGCCGTATTTCCCTTTTTTGATACTTTTTTCCCCCCATATAGGTTCGGTTGACAAACATTAGAAGAAAGCGTTCTTAACTGTTTTGCCTGTGCCGATTTAAACATAAGATTTATATAGTCGAAATATTCGAAAACCGGTTTCTGAAAAATGTCGAATAATCGACCACCCTATTTTTTATTATTTGATAATTGAAAAAAACAAATTTTTTATTTATGTGTTCTGCATATGTGTTAGTAGCAAATTTAAACACTTATAACTCTGAAATTAATGAACAGATTTGAATAAAATATATATTTTGCACTTCTGTGAGTAAATACCTTTCAAATAGTGGATATTTTGTTCAAATTTTTGACATACAGAGGAGGAAAGTGTTCTTAACTGTTTTGCCTTAGCCGATTTATATATAGATTATTTTTAAAAATTACCTTCTAACCCAGATTCGTTTTCGATTCTATATAAAATCAGGGTTTTTAAAAATTTCAAGTGAATATTTAATTTTTTTTGTTAAATATTTTAAGGTTTAAAAGAAATATTTAATTTTATTTTGTGTAAAAGTGCGCATTTTTTCGCTTTGCGCTTGATACTGCTATATAGAATATGATATCAATGCAACTTTTTTTTTTAAATTTCTGATTTTCTTTCGCTATTAATTCAACTTTTTCTGCATACTACCAAGTATACATTATTATATATTTATTTTAAAAAACCCCATTTCATATGCAATCGAAAACGATTGCGTTTTTAAAATTTATTTTGCAAAATAAATTTTTCGGTAAAGGTGCGATTATTGATAACTTCTGATCAGGAAAATGTGCGAAAATCTAAGAAAACTTAAGCTTTATTCCAAATTTCTATGACAACAATTCTTTAATGTTTTCAAGGTAATAATTTGGCAATATTATCAATTTATCATTTAAAACAATTGCATTCGTATTGCGATTTTAAAATTTGTTAAAAATTCAAAGAAAAAACTTAGCCCGTAGTTATAAAATTGTGCATGTAAATATGAAAAAAAAACATAAAATGTGTTTTAGAAATCGCCAACTTTTTTAAATTTCGCCCAAAAAATCGCCATGTCGCCCTACACAAAATTGCATCGCCAATTAGGTTTATAAATCGCCACGATTGGCGAAAAATTGCCGACAGTTTTCTTTGGAGATATTTAAAAGACAGAGCGTAGATATATTAACAATCCAGTAACATTCTTCATCTAAAAATTTACATTAGAAATCATGGCCATTGCATTCGAAACTTTACGAAAAGTTATGTAAAATATGGCAATAAAGCATGCTTGTAAATGTAAATGAGAAAGAGTATAATTTTTCAAAGCTAATAAAATAAAATTCCTTAATTAAAAAAAATAATTATAATCGCTTAAAGTTACAAACAAGTTAAATACCTATATGCGTAAATAAAAAGCGTTACTTATTATAATGACCAAAAATTGTTTTCTTTAATTTATAAATTTTTGGATAATTTTGATGGGGAGTCTGTGTAAAATTAATTATGGATTTCGGCAGCACTGGTGAAAAAGTTATTTCTTTAAAAACAGCATAATATTAAATATGAAAAGCTCGTAATTGTCACGCACTCATTCAGTCAGTATGAGCCGGTCAGCACAAAGCATACAGAGATGAAAAAAGTGACGTATGAAAAAGGCCTAAATCATTTGCGAGGGCAGCTTTCGAAGAAAGATAAAGAAAACATTTTTTGGTAGTGATAGCGTAATCAAAACAAAAAATGCAAAAAGGGCAGCTTTCGAAGAAAAAGACCGAAAAAAACACAATATTTTCTGTCTCGTGACGCCTCTGTGTGCTCTTTGCCGGCCAGAGTGGCCGGGCCAGTCAGTGATGTTAACTTTTATTTTTTAATAACCTTACGGCCCTCTAAAAATTACCGTTTTTTAGACGAAATTACCGTACGCAAATGTTTTTAACAAAAGCATTAATGTGCTGTTTCCAAACGACAGGCGATTGAATGTGTAGTAAAATTTATATATTTGAAAAGCACTCAGTCCATCGCCTTCATTTGAAAACAACAGATAAGAGCAGTATTCATAAACAATTTATTTACAATTTAAATGTGTTTTAAGAAAAATTTAAATGGAAATTTTTGTCTTAAAATACAATTTTAAACAGGGTTTAAAATGCTATCGCCATATTAGCAAAAGCAGCCAAATTTTGCCTTTTTCCTATTAAAAAAAAAATCAAAAATAAAAAGCCGACAAGTTCCACTGCTAAAAAAGCCCATACTTTTCAAAAGCAGCAGCAAAATAAACACACTGTTTTTGAAAAGTAACCTTTTAATGGACACTGGCTTTTCCAACTATTGCTTTTTTAACAATAGCAAAAATTTTTTATCTGATGGCACTCAAAAAGCAACGGCAATCACTTTTATGTTGTAGGAAAAAATATGTAGGAAAAATAATGAAACAAACAGCTGCTGTCAAACAGCCCCCAAATCAAAAACCAATGCATGCTAATAGCCGCAAAATAGGAGATAAAAGCAGCGCAAAAGGCTGCTAAAAGGCACATGATTGCAAAAAAATACTCGACGACGACAAGTGATATTTTTCATGCAAAACAAACACAACAAGAATTTGTTATTTTTTTTTTATACAATTGGGGGATTCACAAGTTGTCATAAAGTCATATGTCTTAAATAATAACATGAAAAAATACGACTGCTGTGAACAACCCCTCATAATTCATTGTGCTATTTTTAATTAAAATCAGCTGATTTTAAACAAACATAAAATATTAATATTAACCTAAAAAATATTTTTTAATTCTAATCCATGAATTAATAAATTAAATTAGACTATTTTCCATTTTTCAGACACAAATCACAAACAATTTTTATTTTGTTTGTTTACCAAACAGCAGAGTCCTAAGCCGATCTTATTTGACGGCGCAAGTGATTTGTTGCAAAAATTGCTAGCCGCAGGTTAAATTCGAATGATAGCAGGATAAAATTATACCATCAGAGGCGACGGCTTACAAAAACTAATGCGGATAACATGCTCAGCGCATATCTCTTCTGATTAGTTACGACAGCACAATAAACATAGCAAGCAAAGTTTTATTAATTTTAGATACTTTTTGTTTACAAAGCAACAACAATATTTTTAAACCATTGTAAAATGTTAGAACATTATGACAATATAACATAAAAGCACACGTTGTGAATACCCCAAATAAAAAATCCAACAGACACTTTGCGGGTTGCCTTTACTAAAAATATTTTAGAAAAACAAAATACACACACACACACATTTCGTGCTGTAGTCATGCAAACTATCGAGCAACAACAACATTACTACAACATTACTAAGGGTAATCACGATGGTCATTGTGCAAATTTGCAATTTGTAAATTTGCTGTGGAAATTATGATTGATCGTGAGCATTCAACTTTAATTTTTTGTGCAAATGTGTAATTTTTCTAAAAATTTATTCTGGCAACACAAAAAACTTCTGGCAGCACTGTAAAAAATCTGCATTTGCTTTCAATTATACGCAATCATATTAAAATAAATGTTTTCTTTTTATCTATTTTATATTAAAATCCACGAAAATGTTCAATTTATATGTTTTCTTAAAACCAATACGGCGCTTAATATGTCAAACGTTATTGTTTACATTTGTTTGCAACAGAGCAAATATACACTACTAATTTTGCTCATGATTTTTTTAGTGCAAACGAAGTAAAAAAGAGCAAATTGCAAATACGTACATTTTGTTGTTGTGTTGTGCAAATGTGTGTATTTTTGCACGCATTTGCATCGTTTGCACACTTTGCACTACCCATCGTGATTTCCCTTACTGATGAAAGGCAAAAATTTATTTTTCCTTACCACCATGAACTGATCAGTATTTTATCGTTGTAATCTGCCTTTTTGCAGAGCTAATAGCTTTGCTCAGACTGCTTTTAGCACACACTTCAGCTGCTTTTCATTTTATTGAATCGTCTTTTTACCAGCCAGTGAAGAATTTTTGTTCTTTGAATTTTAGATTTTTTTTTGTTTGTCTTTTTTAAATTTCTTTAAACTACCGTATTTTGAATAGAATTACCTTGCTACCTTTTGCGGCCCAAAATAACCGTAAAAAGGGTAATTACGGTACGGTTAACATCACTGGGGCCAGCCATCAAGCATTCTCTCTAGGGTTTGCAATACCGCGAAATCGGTATTTTGGGTTTGAATTACTTAAAATACGGAAGTTTTTGTATTTTGGATGTTCATTCATTAAGGAAAATTAAAAAACACCAAATAAAATCTTTAAGTGCACCGTAACATCGAATGAATTTTGTCGTGTACTTCTACACTGATGAAAAAATGCATCTTCATATTGATGATGCCCTAACATCAGAATTGTGACATCAATGTTACTACAAATGGCAATCAGATCCAATGGTTTGATTTAAAGATATGTACTATATTTTCTTTTATATAGGTATATTGGTTCTTTTTAACAACGTTGTTTTGATTTGAGTTCTAATTTATATTAATTTAAAACCAACCTTTACGGTTTTAAATTTCCTGGAAGTATATCTATATAATGTTTATAAATTTTATCATCCGAAATTGTATTACAAAGTTTTAAATGTTAACTAGTACGAGAGTTAGAAATAAAAAATTATATTTTTCTGGAAACGCGTTTCCTGCACACCTTTTTGTTAGAAAAAAGTTTCTTTTAAAAAAAAATTTGTAACACTAAAGTAACCAACCCTGAGTACAAAATAAAGAAATATTTTATATGTACATAAATACTTTTATATCTCCCTCTACAGGTATATGAATATGTATGTATGCATAAAAAACATCCCAGCTGACGACCTAGCAGGACTTTTTTAGACTTGTGTGTGTGTGTTTTTATTTTATAATGTTGGATTTAAGTAAATTTTTCAGGCACACTTGTAATTTTTTAAGTCAAAAATTATTTTAAGTTTAAAACAAATATTTTGCAAGAGAATCAAAAAACCAACTTATTGCTTTCAATGAATTTTGGAAAAATGTATTAAAAATATTAAAAACCACCACCTAAATTTATGAGCAAATTATACAAATATGCCGGCATGTGTTGCAAGTGAATAATGTACATACACAATGAATTTAAAAACAAAAGAAAACATTTTCTAAATATATTTTTACCCAACCAGAAAAGTCTAGGCGTGCATTGAAAAACAATTAAATTGCATTAGAACTTAAACTCAAAATAATTTATTTTTAAGTTAAATATATTTTTATTTAAAGGAGATAAAAATTTAGTTTAATAAAAACAATTATGTAAAAGAAAAAAACAATTTGAATGAATTCATACATTTGTACTGCTGTTACATAAAAATTAATTTTTTTTCTTTCAAAATGATCAGTATTATAAAAGAACAGGGTATTTGTAACTGTATAGGCATTATCTACAACATGGGGATATAGCTCAGTGGTAGAGCATTCGACTGCAGATCGAGAGGTCCCCGGTTCAAACCCGGGTGTCCCCTGAATTAAATTTTTTTTAATAGTTTTTTTAAACAAAGTTGCAATTTATTGTTTTTAACAAAATTGTAATTATTTGTTATTATTTCTTCCTGGTGGAACAAGTAAAGTCGCTGAAGTTTTTTAACTAATATTTACAGTAGGGCGCGTTGATTTGTATGGATGAAAAAAAATTTTAAATTGTATAGCAAAAACGTAATCTACATAAAATTCTGAGAAAATTATCCGAAGAAACCATGAAACAAAAGTTTCATAGCATTAAAAAAAAGCATTGCAGAAAGTTCTGCAGCAACTGTTTCATAAAGTATACGGGCACTACGCGACTTTTTCAATACAAATGATTAAGTTTTTTTCTCGATCAATTACATTTTACATAATACATATATTCATAATTTTTCATATCATTCTTTACAATAAATTTCCCAAGAATTCCTGGGAAAATAAGTGGAAATACATTCATACTTGCATACTTATGTAGAAATACATCGTGTTCTCGAGTTATTTTCACATTTGCCATCGCATGTGTTTTTTACCAATAAAATAGAAACAACAAATCGACAAAACCTCACTATTTTGCACTAAAATAAAAAACCAGTTGATTAGATCAAAATATATAGGTAGGGGTAGCTTTTACACCTCTTGCCCTATTTCGCCCTAAATATTGAGAATTATAGATTTTAGTTCCTTCCAGATGTTACACTATTTGCCTGCCAAATTTCAAGAAAATCGGTTAAAAAGTTAAGAAGATATAGGTAAGGGGAGCTTTAACCATTCTTGCCCTATTTCACTTCCTAATACTTTTAGACGTTATAGTGTATGCGTGTCAAATTTTAAAAAACCGGTTAATTGGTTAAACAATTTCTTCAGATAGGTTTCAAACACAAATGTAAAAACTATTTTTATTAAAAAATTAAATTAAATTATAAATTCGGATCAAACTATATCACAGTACGAAACTTTCTAACTGTTTTATTAAAAAAATCAATGTTAAATTATTAAATTATTTTTATCAAACTAAAACTAAATTTGTTGAATACTTAAAATGAAAATAATTGAAAATATCTCCCTGAAGAGTTGGGAATCTCCAACGAAACGTCAGAAAAAAAAATTATGATATAATATTTTAATTTCCGTAGAACACAAGACCTTAATAAGCCCGCTTAGAGTTTTCTAAAAAAACATAACAATAAAATTAGGAAAAGTTCGATAATAATTAAAATTAAACGGCATTACTTTATTTTAACCATTACTCGCAATAACCAATTATTAAAATTTATGTATTCAATTGTTAATTGCGAGTTACCAATTACAAAATGCAATTTAATTCGTAATTGACAATATCATGTGACATCGCTCTTTTTTTAACGTTTAACGCATTTTAAACCACGCTGTATTGGCCCCTGCTTATTAGTTTCATAGTTATTTTTGATCGTAAATAATTTTGAATGAAATATAATAAGCCTTATTACGAGAGTCGTTGTCGTGGTTGAAATTGTAGTGGTTTAAAGTTATTGTCGATATCAATTAAAATTTACGACAATCTTAGTATCAATTTATTAAAACGACTGGTTTTAGGCCAACACAACAACACTCATAGTAAGGCCGAACAATTGTTATATTATTCCTAATGATTTTGCGGGATCTTTGAGTATTAATTAACATTTTTACCAATCAAAATCACTGTCTTGAAAGTGTTGAAACCAAACTAAACATTAGGTCTTAAAAAGAAAATGTTCGTCATAAACTTCTACAAGAGTATGGTAATTTATTGTTAAACTTTTATTAATGCAACAAAGTACCCGCAATATAAAAAATATTGTAAATATAGTTTTTTATCAAAATTTTCCATAATTTTCCACTAAAGCGTACTGACTGAATATTGTTGATGTACAATTTCGAAATTTTCTTTGGGAAAATAATTTTGTTTGTACCCGCATTAAAACATTTCAGATCAGGTGCAAGTACTTGTTTCCACTACCAATATGCATTTGAAATTTATATATAGATAATACACAATTTTCAAGTACATAGAGAAATGATCTTTAACAACGTCTGCAAAAATGTTCCTAAAAAAATAGACAGTTTACAGTGAAAAGATAGACAGATATTAAGCTCGGGAAAAACTTTTGATCATCATTTGCAAAATGCTGTTAGGGATCGACCCTGATGGTTTCCGCTGGACCGAGCGCTCGATGGGATGCTGACAACATCACAACCCAACAAACACGAAGTCAACCCTTTGATATGAAATGAATTTATCATTTGACATCAAACACAATTTTCAAACGTTTTCTCAAATTACAAACGTTTGATAATCATTTGAAAATTATAGCATTCTCAACAAAAAGGGGAAATTATTTTCAAATTGAGAAATGCCTTTATTTTCAACTTGCTTTCAAACGTAATTCTCAAATGTGGATTGTAATACAATGTGGAACACAAATAAAAATATTTTATTTTTTTAATTAAAATTTAATCTTTATTTAAATATACTGTGAGATAAACATTTTGCACCATAGCTTAGAGATTAAATAATGTTCTTTCCGTGCTCTAATTCTTGGACAGGCGAATTACTTGACTCCTTTTTATTTTGAAGATTTTAGAACCGCGATCATACAACAAACTTGTAGTTTCTTCACTTTCTCGTTTAATTTTTTTTTTAATTCGTATTCTTAATCATTTTAACTACATACTCACAAATCATTTTTATTTTTCACAAGAAATAAATCGTTCACTTGTAAAACACATTTTACCACGAAGTAAAAATTTAACTAATCGCCATATTTAGAGCCACTTTTTGGGTTAGAGATTAGTGATTAAATTAACTTTAATCTCCGTATTTACTTTTTGAGTTGTATTTTTTTAACTTTATTTTGCTAGTTTAAGCGGCCAATGGTGGTGGTTTAAACCTTAACTTAAACTCTCAACATACACATGTTTGGTTATGTTAAACTGTTGCAAAAATAAGAAACAAAAAATAATTTTTAAAAAATGATATATTGCTAAGCACTTTTATATAATTTTTCCTTTCAATATTATTTCTTTAATATATTTTTTTTTTTAAACACAAAATATTTCTACCTTGTAAACAAAATTAAATTCGCGCATTTTCTTCTTTTTCTTTGAAAACATCCATGTTGCTTTGATAAAAAGTTGACATTTGCAAAAAAATGTTGCCATTTATTTGTGCTCAGTATTGTAGCACTACATGGTTTAAGCCACCACCCAAAAATATCAATTTCAATTGATAGTAGTTTAACTTAATTCTCAGATTAGATAATTATAGAATTGAATTAACTTTAATCTCAAACCCAAAAAGTGGCTCTTAATGTTTACATTTATTTTTCGCTTAAGTATTGCCAAGTTTAGTTTTGATTTGAATTTAACATTTAATATCAATTTGACATAAAATTGATAAAACATTTGATGTTAAATGTTTATTTTCAAATCATTATCAATTTTATGGTGTTTTCTTTTCTACAAAAAATGTGACATTTTATTTAAAAAAAATGCAATTTGGTGGCTGCTTCCTAAAAATTTTGCCACCAAAAAGGATGAGTTTTTTAGAATAAAACAAGCCACCCTTTTTGGGAGCAAAATTTTTAAGAAACAGACACCAAATTGCATTTTTTTAAAATAAAATGTCACATTTGTTTGTAGAAAAGAAAACACCATTAATTAAAATCAAACATTTGAAAACGTTTGAGAATTGTGTTTGATGTCAAATAATAAATTCATTTCATATCAAAGGTTTGACTTCGTGTTTGTTGGGATAAAAATAACAGTTGACCCTTTTAAAACGGCTTTCTTGTTTCAAGTTATAACGAAACCGCAATAAACGAAGAAACGGTTTATTAGTGTTGTATCGAAACTATCGCGCTGACCGTGTTAAGCGAACAAATAAAAATCGATTATTCCAAGCCTTTTGTGGTGAATTATTTGGACGTGAAAGATCACAAACGTTAAAAAGCTAAATTATATTTTTCAGTGGTTTATAAATTACAAAACTAAGAAAGAAAACCGACATTTTGGGTCTTACATGTTTGTTTTTTGTCTCACGAAGGTTCTTCAGTACATCAGAAATACCAGATTATACTTATAAAGAAGTCTCAAATAAGTTAATTTTGTTGTAATTGTTTTATTTTATATTTTAGATACATTTTAAATGAGATGTTCACTAATCTGCTACAATTTTTTTACAAATACCTTGCCAACACTACGTTGGATGTTTATTTTGTGTAAACTCTATTGGATTTTTTGACTTAAAAATTTTTCTTTCACACATTTTATTTTTTAAATTTGTATATCAGTTATACTTATTAGTGTTATTATTATTTCTATATTTTAAAATATAATATTTTAAGCATCTATTAATTCCATATGCTGCGTACAGTATTAATATAATTACAATAAAAGCTTTAACATATTCTGGCACTAAATGCATTTTCGCAAGGCTTATGAATTCATAAATCTGTCATAAGTTCTACTTTTTTCTAAGGATCGATCTGTTTTAATTTTATTTCACGTGAAATGACACACAGTGCAGACGTCTGATGTCGGTGCTGAACGAACATCCGTTATTGAAATAGTTTGAAATTAAGATTTTACGAAATAACGTTTGCCTAACTTTTAAACTAGTATCATCAGATTAATTGTACATGGAAAACATTTTGGCAATGTTAAGTCCGCTATCTAAATACATACGTGTAGATTTTAGGATCAACCATAATATGCATGAGCTAGCTTAAGCTACTGTTAAAAATTAACGAAAAGCCTTTCTAATGCATTTAAAAAAACATAATAAAAACATCTGATTCCTCACGGATGTGCGACCAGTTTCGTACTTTGCTTAACCAAATGGCAGTTTCCTAAAACTTAACGAAAAGTTTTCTCAAGTTCAATTAGGTTTGACACCTATGGCAGGAAAGGAATTTATAAAAAGACAACAACAAAAAGGAGTTCGTGTAGGTTTCAAATCGGGTTAAATTCACTTTTATTGTAGTTTTATTGATACATGGATTGCATCTTTCATTAACCCCGGGTCTCCACGTAGCAATATTTATTGCGGCGTACGTCAAATTTGATTGCTCCATTAAATTTGCGAAGTATAGACCGCTTATTGCCATGAGTGGCAATCCATTCCACAATGATTGCTTGAGCAACTATTTCTTAGCAATCTGCTGTAAAATGAGTTGTCATTTCAAAGTTATTTTCGGGAATACAAAATTTATTTTTAATAAGTTTTCCGTATGACGTGCTAAATTCCCAATTTTGATTTTGATATTTGATTTTGATATTTTATAAATACACTGAAATTTATTGTTGAGGGAAAGCTAGCTTCTATACGCATTTCACTGGTTGCTAAGCCCAGCTCATCAGGAAACCTTTTCCAAAGATTTTAGAAAAGCCAAAAATATTATACAAACAAAACCCTAAAGCGAATAAGAATTATAAACACTCGAAGTCTTACTTGTAACAATATCAAAGCTTAAACAAAACACCAACAATAAACAGTGAGTTTATCCTTCTTATTTATAATGTCATTTATATGACATTTCATTTCTCTGTACGTTTGTTTATGGCAAAGCAATTTCACGTGGAGACCCAGCGTAAAGTAAAAAATTCAATTGCACGAAAAAATGCCAAACAGTATGAAAAATGTACGTTTTGATAAAAAAAAATTAACAAAAGTACGTTTCATAACGAATATAATTTTTTTCATACAGCCTGTTCAACGATTTCGAACGTTAACGTTCGCATAGAAAATTACATTTAAAACAAAAACAAATTGTCGAATTTTGTTTTTGTTTTAAATGTTATTTTCTATGCGAACGTTAACATTCGAAATCGTTGAACAGGCTGATAATTCATAATTTTTTTATGTTAAGAAAAAAAAAGTATGCTTCTACACGTTTTCAAGCTGATTTTAAACCAAATATTTTAAAAATCCCAAAAAACCAAATTGTCAAAAAAGCGAAAAAGTTCGATTTGTTTTGCGGCCCCTAACGTTATACTTATAAAACGATGTATACAAAATCAGGCAACTTCAGCATAAGGTTATCATTCTTGTGATTTTTGTTTTCTTCTTGGGCGTAGCAGTAAAAACAATTAAGGTATTCACGTCAAAAGTTGCACTCTTGCGAAAAGGCAAAAATGTGAAAACATAATAACAACCATATCGCGCCTTTATTGCAACATAGTCATATCTCAAAAAATCATTATTATATCTCAAACTGAACCGAAGTTACAGCAAAAGATATTTTATTAAACCTGTATATCGTTAGCTAAAATGCAAAAAGGGGTAACTAACAAAAATATAATTTTACAGGAGAAGCCAAAAATGTTATAAAATGGAAACTATAAACATGTCAGAACAATTTTCAAAGAAACCCATTTCATTATATTTTTTATGAAAAAAAATGTTTAATTACGTCGTTTTGATCGAAGAAGTGTAAAGTTTTGTCAAGACATGTAGTTTAATAATAATTCTTAATAATCAGTCAAAAACTCGATTTTGAATTTTTTGTTAGTTACGCCTTTTTGCATTTTAGCTAACGATATAAAGGTTTATTTTGAAAACTTGAATCACATTTTGCCAAGATTGATTTTTTTTTTTTTTTTTTGAGATATGAGACTATATTACAATAAAGGAGCATTATAGACAAATATTTCGCACAATTAATTGTGTTGACGTGAATACCTTTAATACACCTACATACACCAAAAGAGACTTGCAAATAAAATCAATTTTATACTTAACTAAACCGTGCAATTTTCGTGCCTGAACGCGGAAAAAATATAAAAGCTGAAGGCCATTATGTTGTTAAATACAGGGCGAAAACAGAAAAATTGCAACGGAATTGAAATGAACAAGAACATAAAAGTGATTTGTGGTTGTGTATAGATGGCTCACTGGCATGGCGATTGTTGGATGTTTAATGCTGTTTTATATTGCGTCGTTGTTGTTGTACATTGCCATATTGTATCGATGGTTGTTGGTTGGAAAAACAAAATGCAAAAATTGTTTAAAGCCATAGAATGAGCAGAGGAAATCGAAGTAGAAAATGCAAAAATTCTAGCAATATGCAAATCGTTATGTCTATTGTAAATAAAATATATTGGACTTCTTCTACTTCATATGCTGGTATGCATGTGCTGACAGTTACACATTAAATTGCTAATGCGAAAATTTATAGAAATCTAATACAAAAACAAAAATAGTAAATAAAAGAATATAAAAGAGCGAAACTTAAACGATATAAACTGATGAAAATGGTTACTAAAGCCATTTCCAGCTGTAAATTAAATTAAAATGAACTGTTTTACTTACTTGGTACAAAACAACAATGAGAAATGAAGTGTGAACTAATGAATTGAAACCTTAAATCTTGAATCTTGAATTTTGTAAAATACTAGTAGTAATATAAATCATTTAGATTTCTTACCTAAGAATTAAAAAATATATTATTGAACAATTATTTCTTTATTTATATTTAATGTACAAAACACCTTTGAGTTATTGAAGTTTGAAATTACAACTAATTCGGGTTGTTTATGGTAAAGTTTAAATCTAAGATTTAAATCTGTAAATAAAAATCACACAATATGTTTTTTAATCAAATTAAGAAAATGTTAAATGTTCAACACACCTTTATTTATTAAGAAGTTTTAAATCTTTAGGCTTTTAAACCAATTTCTCCAGGATTAAAAATTTTCACATTTCTATCATTGACTTTATACAAAATCTCCTTAGATGCATAGTTGCACTCATAACTATTATCAGCTTCATCTAGAACCTTCTTAATCAATAACTTGCCATCCACTTCACGGAAAACACCACTTTTCAGCTTAACAACTCGTATATGTAAAGAACCCAACTTGGCCACATTATTATCGTCCAAATTGTAAACGTCACAATTACTCATCTTTGTTAAAATGGTCAAGTTTTTGAACTCTTGCGAAAGGTTGACCAGACCATGACAGAATTTTTGTATATCCTCTTTGGACGCACCCAAATTATATAATATTGCCAAATTGTCAATTATGACGGTGGTGTTAATGCGAGACGTAAAATTAGTGGCCGATATTTGTTCCCTTATGTCGGCCAAAAGTAAGTCGGTGATGTTACTTTCTTTAGTCAACCATTTGCTGCTGAGGAAATCTTTGGCCATATCAGTGAGAGTGTCAATGACACTAAGAGTTTTGCCTAAAAATATGTTGCAGTTGTAACCCAGCCGCATGCCAGCATTAAAATAGTGCTGATAGTTGTGCTGCAAACAGACTAGAAGAGTGCCAGCGTTTGAAATACGAAGACGTTGTCCCAAAATGGAGCTTATTAAGAAGCTTCCATCCATGTTGGATTCTTCACTAATGTGTATAAACGAGGGCAATTTTTGCTCATTCAAGCCGCAAGCAAACAAAACGGAGGCAGCCATGTTTTACGAAACTAGAATTAAAATTACAAAAAATAAATATATTAACATCGAATGTAAGAAAAACTTATGTGAGTATGTATGTATAGTGAAATATAAAATATTGAAATAAATTTAATGTTTCCATTGATGTCTCCTTTCAAATATGAAATTCATATTTTTTTTAATATAAACAAACGTTAAGTCTACCCAAAACAATGTTTCTTTTCCAATAGAGCTTGCTTATAAATGCCCCATAAAATAAACACTTATAAAATAGACAACCTTGAAATGAATTCTTAAATGTTGTAAAATATTCCAACAAGAATAAAAATATCTGTCTGTGTCTATACATAATTTATCTCACGATTCAATGAACCTTTAAATAAACCGTCCACTGTAATACCCAGAAATATTTACAACAAATTAATTACAAAAAAACCCCTAAATGTGCAATTTGAATTTTTAAGAGCTAACCAAATACAAGCAACTAGATACTTCAAATAATCCAGTTGTCACAAGATACAGTACAGTGTGTAGGACTAGAGGTCATAAACAATCACTAAGATTCTGGGGGGGTTTTTTAATGTCAGTGACAGTGATCACATTGCACAAGTCCAAAAACAATGTGTACACACACACAATTTGTGAGTTGTTATGTTGGATATTCAGTTGTGTCAGGATAAAATAAAATAGTCATATTATTTAACGCCACAAATTTCAAATTTTTATTTCGTTACTCGTCTTACGTCTTATAAAATAAGAAAAAAAATGTCCAGAAAACGTTTGTTACAAGTTTTCAAATGTGTTTAAAATTTAACATTAAAGAATAAAAAAACATAACATAAAAGAATTAAATAAATAAAAACAAAATAAAAAGAGTTGGCCCATGGGGGGATCGAACCCGCGACCTTCGCGTTATTAGCACGACGCTCTAACCAACTGAGCTAATGGGCCGATACCCATGTGCTGTTCTAAAATTACGAATAAATATTATCTCTTAAATAATGTACGATTCAAAGTAAAATAAGTCAAGAAAGACAATAGGCAAAAATTAAACATTTCGAAACATGAACTGTAAAATATATTTTCATAATTTTATTTACATACACAAGGTGTGTGTGTGAAACGGTAGCAAAGTACTCATGGAAGTAAATTTTTGACACTGTTGAGGTGAATAAAATTTCACTAGCCCTGGGCATGGTGTACATTACATAAAATTAAAATTAAATTAAAGTAAAATTTACATTTATTTGCATCCATAAAATGAAATTTATTGGAAATTGCTTATATCACGTTAATTTTTTTAAGGAATGACTTCATTAACAATATTTTGGTGTAGTGAAAATCCATATTTTTGACATAATGGACTATTTTACACAAACAAATTTGCTTGTTTTTGTTGTATTGTTGTACAACAACTCCTAGTGCTGCCACCTTCTAGTAATTTCACCATGGCCCTGGGGGCTAGTATAAATTTTGGCATTAGAGTCAGGGTTGTTAGGCTTTTTTCTTAAAAAATCGTCAAAAGTTTTAACAAAATCGTCACGAACATTTAACAAAATCGTCAGATAAAATATAAATTTTTAGCAATAAATTATATTTACGAAAATTGTGATATGGTTACGTTTTATTCTATTTATTTCAGCAAGTGCTCTTATTTATTTTAAAAAATAAGTAAAAATATATTTATCATTTGAAACCAATACATAAGAAAAGAAATATTTTTAATTAACAAGATGCTTAATTTCCAATTTTTATTCTTGATAAGAACACTGAAATTTATTGTTGATGGGATAAGCTATTCCTATGCACATTTCACTGGTTGCTTAGGCCAGATCATCAGGAAACGTCATCCAAAGTTTTTAGAAAAACTAAAGATATTATACAAATAAATAAAACTGTTAAGCGATTAAGAATTATAAGCAAAAATTTAACAATATCAAAGCTTAAACAAAAACAACAACCATATAACAAACATAAGCAGTGAGTTTATCGTTTCTTACATTCCCCTAAATATTTTCATAAAAACATAACAAAAATTTATTTATTCCATTTATCTATATTCACAAAAATATTAAATAAAAACTAAAATCTCATTTGCTATTAACTCGATTAATTTTTAGCGCTTTCTCTTTCGCAAATTGTTTTTACTGTTGAAGGTGCTGGTCTGGGTATATTAACAGCCGTTTCACCCGACTTGAAATGTTTTATAACACCCAAACTAATGCATTTTCTTTTCTTTGCACTCATTTTTCTACACAACTTCTTATTAGGAACTAACTTCTTACTTCCTAACACGCAACTATGCTTACAATAACTTACCTAAGAGGATTAAATGGGAATTAGTCTTTTTACACGCAAATAGAAAAATTCTTCATATGTAATTATGACTTCAGTGAAAAAATCCAATCGTATGTAGCGACGCAAATCGGAATAATAAAAACGTAAAGCGGATTTAACAATTTTAAAAAAGTGACGCAAATCGAAACGACGCAATTAGGATCGACGCAAATCGGGGCTCTAGTGTATATTTTTTTCTAATGAAAGCCACCTGGTTTGTGATTTATTTTATTTTTGATTAAATCTATGGGTATGAATCCTCAAGACTACTATATATTACAAGATTTTATATAAAGGCATAATTAACGAAAAATTTGAGAAGAAATTACCATAGGCCAAGATTTAAAATCAAAACATTAATGTGCTGTTTCCAAATGACAGGTGTGGTAAAATTTATATGAAAAGCACTCAGTGCATCGCCTGTCATTTGGAAACAGCAAATAAAGCCGTATTCATAAACCAATTATTTAAATTTTTAATGTGTTTTAAGAAAAATCTGAATGGAAATCTGAATAGAAATTTTCGTCTTAAAATACATTTTTCCAAAATTATAGTATTTTTTTAGGAATAAGGTAGTAAAATAATTTTGAATTTGATCCGTACTTAAAATAATCTGAAAGCCATAGTTAAATTTATAACATTGCGGCTGTTTCATATGTCTAAGAACGAAAACATTTACAGAAGCATAATGTTCTTAATTTTTTTTTGTTATAACATTTATCTTTGTATGTATTTTTATTTCCTCCTAAAAGTTAAAATGTATACTAAAAATCCAAATTTCTTTAAATTACCGTATTTTAAATAAAATTACCTTGCTACCTTTTGCGGCCCAAAATTACCCTAAAAAAGGGTAATTACCGTACGGTTAACATCACTGATTAGAAATGCCACATTTAGCATAGTCCTTCGGCTTTTTAAGGTAGGTAGTTTAATTAATGATAACCTCGCAGTATACGAGGGAAGATTTCCAGCATAACGACCAAATTAGCTTCTCAGGCAGAATAAGAGAAACTGCTTTTGAACAGATTCTATTCGGTCTATGTGCATATTAATTTCAGGATCCCAGAAAATAGACCCATACTACAAAATTGGTCTTACTAGGGATGTATATAGTTGTTTCGTTATATTGGGATCTGTAAACTCTTTAGACCATCGTTTTATATGATGGTGATGGGGGAAGATTATTTTTTTGTTTAATTTCCAATATTTTTTGTATTTCGAAAAATTTAATGTTACGATTTGGACTGTCCCCAATATAATTGTATGCATTTCTTGTTAGCGTTTTATTGTTGCCAGAAAATCGTCATAACACTATTACTTTAAGTAAAAAAATCGTCAGTCGTCATTTTACGGTATTTAAAAAAAAAAACGTCAAAATGTCGAAAAATCGTCACATCTAACAACCCTGATTAGAGTTGAAGTTTATGACAATTTTAATTCAACATAGAACTTTGCAAGGTACGTTTACACAAGGTAGACTCATTTGGAAGTGTAAACATGCTGCTCTATAAAAAGAACCGAGTTGTCAAAATTGTCTTCATATAAAACCAAAACCATTTAACGCACACATGCAGAAATTTTGGCTCATATACACGAAATTTGACGCTTGGTTTCCAACTGGGGTAAACAGCTGACAAACATATGGGCCAACGAGTCTACCTTGTGTAAATATACCTTGGAACTTTGCTACCGTTTATTTTAATTAATTATCACATTTTAAGTATTATTTAATATTGCAGTTTGTGTATGCCAATTCGCTCATAATTTTTTAAATGTTGCGATTATAACAAAAAATACATCCATATACTTATGTATAAAGTTTATAAAAATATAAAAAATATATATATACAGTCAAATATAAGAAACAACTTTTTCATTCTTCCAGATTTTTTTTTTTTAAATTGTAAGTCCTTCATTTAATTAAAGGTATGTATGTATAATTAAAAAAAAAATAGAAAAATTCATGAGAATGTTTTAAAATATTTTTATTTTGAAATGAATTGTTTGTCTAACTGTTTATAAACACTAACAGCCTGTTTTTAGATCACGATTGCCCATTTCGTTCGTTTAACTTACTTTAAAACAAAAACAAACCCGTCTTTATGGCAATTTTAAACGTTGAGGAGCAAAACATGTTAATTTTTAGATGTTTTCTTATATATTTTTATTTGTCCTAAAGACACATAGAATTTACGTGTTTCAAAATTAAACTCTTTCCAAAACAAGTCAAAGTCAGGGTTCGGAGTGTTGGATTTTGGTTTTTTTACTGATCGTATTTTTAATGACGGTATCAAGGCGAATTCATACAAGGTGGTCTTATTTCGTAAACGTTTACAACACTGTAAAATATTTTAACGTTGTGTCAAAAATTTAAGCAAATATTTCATTTTGTTTTTGATTTTAAATTGTGTGTTTTGAAATGTGATAACTTAAAAAGTCTTAAATTTCATAATTTTAAGCGAAAATTATAGAATTTAGTAAAGATTCCCCAGAACCACAAAAACGATATACCATTTTGACACAAGGTTAGTTATCAGCTGTTGCTTACGTATCAAGATAAGTTCACCTGGTGTAAATTCGCCTTGGACGGTATGCTATCAATGAAAAAATAAAGTGGTGTTGGGAAAAATTTAAAAAAGGGTATAATGAATCAAATGAAGGAAAAAAGAAAAGAATAATAAATATCTGGTCGCAAACATCTCAATTTGTTGCACAGCATTTCAAATGTTCATCAAGATGTTGTTTTAAAAGCCATTATCATTAAGAATTTGGCAGTCCACTTCCCAAAATGACTTTGTACTTTCCTATGGATAATAAAATGAGAGCATCTGTCAATAGCTGCTTTTGTAATTATTACCAATTGCCACAATCTTTTTTATAACTGAATCCATATAATTGCTCCGCCCATAACAATAGAAGTTTCAATTGTTCTTTTCTCCAGTGCATTATATTTCTAATTATAGCGCAACGTCTCTTATTATATTTCTTTTTTGTTTCTTTAAATAACTCATTAATGTTTATAACAGCGTGGTTAATTTTTTAATTTATTTTACATATTTTTGTGCCGCTGGTAAAGAATCTGACATGGTGTCAAATCAAAACATGATAACTGTAGTCTGAACACTTTTAAACATGTTAAACTTGAATTGTATGAATATAGTAAAAGTTAAACGAACGAGTTTTGCGCTCGTCATTTAAAAACAGGCACCAAACAATATTTAACGATTATTGCATAACATTATTCAAGAGCAAAAACTTTTATGTATTTTAATTATATTGAAATTTCGATTGATATCGATGCCGTTATTAAGTCCCAAAAGTTCAACAGTTAAATTTAATCACATTGGTTGCGTAACAAATTTTCGTTTATTTACAAAACTTCATCTTATACCGTGTTCAGATATACCTTCAGTCAATATTCAGTCAATATTCGGTTTATTGACATAATTATCTTTCTGTTCGCACATACACAATTTAGCTAACTCAATTGGCAATTACCTTAAGCAAAATGTACACAACTTTTGACATCTTTAAAGAAAAAACGAAATAAACATCTGGCTTTTGCGCAGACGTAATGGATGGACCTTTGTTTTTGTTGTTGTCAAACTCATTAAACACACTTGTGAGAGTGTTGCATTTAAATTTTACTCAATATTTAAAACAATTTCGTATTAATTTGGTATGGATAATTGAGCTCAATAATGACATTTATTGCGTGAAACCGTGTAGCTAACTCAATTTATATTACTACTACATACAACATTCAACGTAAACAAATATGTAAGAAATAAACATCAGGCTTTTGCGCAAACCTAATGGAAGGGCATTTGTTTTGTTGTATACAACTATACAACTATAAAACTATAGTTTTAGTTGCCAACTAAGTTGCTCACTAAACACACTTGTGCATTTTAATTTTACTCAATAATTATAACAATTTCGTAATAATTAATTTCGTAATGTATTATAATTGGCCTTATAGGCTTTCTTTGTATTGAAAGAATGGAATAAAATAAATAAAAATAAATTGCAATTTTATATGGATAAATGAGCTCAATAATGTCATTAATTGCGTAAAACTCAATTAAGGTTTATATCTGAACACGGGTTAAGACTCAATTAAGGTGCATATCTGAACACGGTATTAAGTCTTAACGACAATAAGAATATATTTCGTAAAATACAAATTTTCTGATATATATGTCTGGGTTCACACTATGAAAGTTTTCTTGCCAAAAAGTCTGTGTTTACTGATGAGAGCGGAAGAGAATATGCTATTATTCGCACCCATCTCACCAATAAACTTAGATTTTCTAAAAAAGGACTTTCATCGTTTGAACCCTGACTAACGAAATAAATTTGAAAAAAAAAAATTATTTTCCCTTCTTTTGTTAAGGTGGTGTCGAAAAGGCATTTGATTTTGACAGTTTGAGCTTACTTGTCTTAATTAAATAAAACTTTTTTTGCAACGTATGAAAATTTTCTTAAAAAAGTTTTTATTGCTTACATGAATTCCAATATTTGCACGTTTTTTAGTGCTGTTAAGAGAAAAGTATCATAATAAATCCTTATAAGCATATATAGTGCATAGCCAAAAAAACTTTTTTTTGCATTGAAAGCGCATATAAATATTCAAAATTAATTAGTATTGTGGTTATTTTGTTGAACTATTTATGGTTTTTAATCCAAATTTTTTTTTTTTTTTTTAATATTTTTAATTAGGTTTAAGTTCATTAAATTTAATTTTCATTAAATTATTTTTATGAAGAAAGGAATTTTACAACATGAAAATCAATTAAAATTGTTCCTGATAATCTTTCATTCTTGACCGTGGCTGATGAAATAATTTTTGAGTTTAAATAATTTATTTAAATTGTATTACATTGTGACGCATAAATAAAGAATATGCATACGAGCAAATGCTTTTTCACAAAACAATTGTGGTTATTTGAAATGGCAAGCTATAGCTGCACAAGTTGGAATGAATAAATGCGTTGAATGCTTATAAACAGTGTGAATATAAGCGATATTTAATTAACAAATAACTATAATACGAACGAACTCTAAAGGCTTTATTTATTTTGCATTACAAAATATACAATACTTTTGTAGATACATGGTGTAAAAGAAACAAAGTACATATCTACGAAAGTTTAAAAAGAAATAAAAAGAAACTGGCCCATGGGGGGATCGAACCCGCGGCCTTCGCGTTATTAGCACGACGCTCTAACCAACTGAGCTAATGGGCCGATATTTCCTGGCTGACAAATACGTTACTTGAAATGCAAACTTGTTTATTACACATACAAATATTACAGTAAGGTACCGATAATTCGCACATTAAATTGAGAATTTAAATCCACTTAAAAAAAATCACGTTAAATCGCAATAATTGCGTACATTTCGGTCCCTTCGTTAATTCGCATTTTTTCAATACAAAATCTGTTTAACAGCTTGAAAATGTAATTGGCTGTTGATAACTTTGTTAATTTGTAATGTAACGAAAAAAATCAACAGTTATGTACACATTTTGGTACATAGTAACACATATTTGGAAGTAAAGCTGGATTTGCCTTTAACTTTATTTATGTAGTTTTGTTTCTATTTTTCTTTTTGATCAGTTTATCATTTGATTTACAAAACATCATCGTTCTAACGAATAAAGGTTTTTGTTTTGTATTTTTTGTTCGTTCTAATAAATCGGTAATTAATTGGTATTTTTCTTATTTTAACCCCGTTAAATCTGAAATCCCTATAATACATAAAAAAATATCTAATCCCCTGCGAGGACGAATTATCGGGATTTTGCTGTACTTGGGAGCTCTGAATATTATCAATTATGTACCTAGAACTGTGGCTTTTGTTGAAGTTTTCGTAAAATTTTCAATACTGCAAATTAATAAACAACAAAAAAACAAAAATATTATTTTATTTAGCATTTGTTACTTCTGTTTCATGGAAAATTTTTTATAAAAATATTTTTTTTTATTTTATCTGATTTTATAATAAATAACTTTATATTTAAAGAAAAAAAAGGTCGGACAATAGGTAATTTATATAAAAAAAAATATTAAAAATAATTTCATGGCCCATGGGGGGATCGAACCCGCGACCTTCGCGTTATTAGCACGACGCTCTAACCAACTGAGCTAATGGGCCTTGCACCAACCCGTGTACGAAATAACTAGATAAAAAAATCATCTGCAGTAGTGCTAAAATGTTATTTAAACAAAATTTTAAGCTTTTAATTTAAAACAGCACATTAAATATTAAACACTTGATACCGATTTGCAAATTTATTAAGCAAATAATACTTATTTTGTTATTGAGATAATTTGAAAACATGTTTTATAACACAAACAAATTTAAAAATAAAAAAAAATTAACAATTAGCAACAAAATTTTAATTAATTCAATAAATACAAATAATACTTAGTGCGATAGCAATTTATTAAATTATAAATTATGTTGTGCATATGCATTTAATAAAATGTTATTCAACAATTTCTAGAGTTATTATTGTTACACTTTATAAAGAAATTAAAACTTTGTGTTTCCATCCCAATCATTATCATGACAGACAAAGCGAGATATTAATTAAAGTTAAAAACACTTAAATGTGAATAGAGCTGCATATTATTGAACAATTGAGGGTTTCCATAATAAAACGATATTCATAATTTAACTTCGACAGTTTTTTTGATTGTTAAATATACATTTTAATTAAGTCCAAGAAAATATGGAAATACAGTTGAACTTCTATAAGTCGAACTTCTGTAAGTCGAAAATTCTTTAAGTTGAAGGGAATCTCTTGGCAATAGCGGTAGACAGGCCAATTCACATGATTTTGTTACTATAACTTGAACTCTTGAACTTCTTAATCTTGAATTTTTCTATAACTCAAAGTTAAGTATTTGCACCAAGCGTGGCCACACTTCCACAAGTCGAATTTTTTCAAAAAATTGTTTGCCATCTTAAATTTTGGTTTTATTTAAAATTAATAAGCATTTAAAATATGATATTTATCTTTAGTTAGATAAAATTTGATAAATCTAAATTCAATAATTCTAAGTTTTTCAAATTTTGTATGTAAACACTTATCAAATCACACAATATTTCAATAAATGAAATCTTTAAACATGTATGTACATATGTATTTGTACGAAATAAAATTAAATTAACATGAATACCGAACGAATTTAATTTTTTGTTGTGCATTTATTAAAAAATTCTCTAACTTGAAGTTTTTTGTCGGGATAATGGAGTTTCAAGTTATAGAAGTTCAACTGTATATTTTTATACACTTCACAAAGAATGGAAAAGGTATATATATGTACGAGGGCAGATCAATAACTCAGTAGTTTTTTTAATTTCCCGCCTCCTAGCTAAAAGGATCCTATCTGATCCTATCAAAAATTCTTTTATTACCGAAATCTTACTAAAAAAGGACTTTTAA
Organism: Pollenia griseotomentosa; assembly: GCA_963931875.1. Lineage (NCBI taxonomy): Eukaryota > Metazoa > Arthropoda > Insecta > Diptera > Polleniidae > Pollenia > Pollenia griseotomentosa. The sequence continues at coordinate 5,658,216 of OZ007560.1, forward strand.
AATTTTGGCGTTTTGCGTTTGCGATTTCCAGCACACCCCTGATTATCTTTAATGACAACCTGCTTTGTCTTCATTGTAGAGTAAAAACTATATGTGGATGGTGAAATTAAAGTAACACGTTGGGTATACCGATAGAACCAGAAATTCGAAAATGCTGCAAAAAGGCTCTTTTAACTTAATTATTTGCAAAACAATGTCCTAAACAGTAAAATATGCACTAACAAATCGATGCCAAAATTTAAAAAAAGCTCTAAAACGGATAGATATATTATTTCTGCCTTCATTAATCGCACAAGGAAAAACATGCAATCGCATATTTGTCGTTTCCCTGGTCATAACTAAAGCATGAGTTAATTTTATCCTAATATTAGTAGGTATGTAGCAGTCCAAATTATAAAGAATACGTAGAGAATAGCCAACTTTAGCAGCAACTGCCGATATATGTCTAGTATAACCCTCAAACAATTAACCATTTTCAATAAATTGCACACGAGTATTGTCAAAAACCACACCCATAGAGTCGTCCGGGTTTTCAATAGAGTCAAAGACTATAGCCTTTGTCTTATTTGGATTAAATTTGAGTTTATTAATTTCTACACAGTCTGCAGCTCTTAAAATAACTCCTTATTTCCTGTTAATAGCAAATTAATATCTTCAGCAAAGAGAAAAACTTGGCATTGCAGCATACTAATATATTCAATAAAATCATTCATATATATAAGGAAAAGTATCGGACCAAGTACAGAACCTTGAGGAATGCCGCTTGAACATATCTTAAACGATGAGTTATTTTCATTTAAGCCAACATATTGTTATCTTTTAACAATCTTATAGACTTGTGTACTTAATTTTAGTTTTTTTTACTGAATATATTGATCTCCATTTTATGTTATTTAAAAAAAAAAACCATAACAGAAACTTAACAAAATAACCTTTTGGCGACTTTTTTGTATTTTTTCTACTACCTTTTTATGCAAAATTTAATTTAAAAAAAAAATAATAAAATGTTACGAAAACTGAACAAAAATGACGTTTGGCGATTTTTGACATCCGGTTTGGCGATGGAGCTCAAAAACATCTGACAACTGGAGTGATCGTGTAAACTACCCTTTAGTAAACATTTTATTTGTGCATTTGTGAATAAGGTGAATGAAAGTGCATTATTCTCATGTTATCAGTTTTGGTGTTGAACAAAATCAGGTTCGTGTTCGATATCGCTACCTTGGCATGAGTGTGAGTCGTATGACCATGTTTTAAGCATAGTTTCGATTTAATCAGCTTTTGTGTTGAATTTTTTTAAAGCACAATATTTTTTTTAAAGAGCATAGTTTTCTATTTCTATGGAAATCTTTTGTTTGCATGTGTGTTAAGGTTTCATTTAATTTGTTTTTTTTCGAATCCAGCATACAAAACTACTCCGAATAAAGCCATTCTGTGCTTTGCGCACAAAGTTTACATGGACAGCCAGCCAGCCGAACGGAAATCGTTAGATCGAGTCGAAAAGTGATTCTAAGTCGGTCGGTATACTAAAAGTGGTTCCAAGACCAATATTGTAAGGTGTTACAAGCATTAGCACAAACGCATAATACCCTATCCATATTGTAATGTGAGTATAATGATAATAATAAATACTGAATTTTTATCGTTTTATTTTGGAACTCCTCAATTTATTTTGTTGTCATCGATACCTTTCAATTGATACAGCAAATTTAAACCGACCAGAAAAACATTAAAAAAATGTTTTACCTGAAATTGCAACATTTTAATTAGAGATGTGAGCGTGGCTTGATTTTTTTTCGTAAAGCGTGTAATTTACGCGTAAATTATCGATGATCGTTTACTCAAAAAAAAAAAACTCACGAGAGTGAGCGTGATTGCAATAAAATACTTGCGTGGGTGTTCGTTGATGATTTAAATTTTAAAATCACTAAGGAAGGCTTTCTTAAGAACAATTTCAATACATACAAATTGAATTTTTTATATTATTGTCCAAATTTAAACAAAAATAAGTTTAAAATATTTTTAGAAAATGTATAGAACTAATTTATTTCGTGAGTGTGCTCGATTGTTAGACTTTGGAATTGTTTCGTGAGTGTGTACGCGTGATTGTGAGTGAAAAACTACTCATGTGCACAGCTCTAGTTTTAATTAAATAATAATATTTTACCAAAATATAAATGTATGTACATGCATGTGTATGTATGTACATTGTACATACCTGGAGAAGAGAGAGAAATGCTCGATTTTATTTAATATATTAATTGTTATAGAAAATATTGGAGATTTTAGTTTGATTTAAATAAATTAACAATTAAAATGCTTGTTATTAAAACCTCAATAATGCTATTGTTCAAGTGGTGAAATTACAATTTAAAATATGTATAAACAATTGCATGTATTTTTAATTAATATTTAACAGTTTTCCCTTTATTGAAAAAACACACAGGTTATGCTATGAACACAATTGTGTCGTAAGTCGTTTGAACGTAGGACGTATCGCCGTAAATTTCTACAAACATTCTCAATTAATCACAATTAAGTCGTAAACGTATTTTGTTTAAAGTCAAAGTTAAGATATTTTTAGGCAATTCACAAAATGTTCTATTGTGCCATATTGGTTATATATGCTTTAATTTTGTGAATCTGCATTTAAAAAAATATAGCAGATACAATGAATATGAAACAATAGAACAGTTTTTTAATGGCAAAATAACGATAAGATATTACAAATTTGCTGAACAAATGAATTAAAGTAAAGAAATCAATCATTCAACAAAGCTTTGAGTAAGAAGAAACAATATAATTTTCCAAATTGCAATAAAAGTATGTATCAAAATATACCTTCAAACAAAAAAACATGGGCTCATTAAATTTTAGAAAAAATTTCTATATATGTGAAAATTTCAATTAAGAGGCCTCTATGGATGAAAAAATCTATTTTTACTTTTTTGGTGATTCTGAAAATAGACAATACGCTCTTTCCAATTCAGCAAACCGCAGTTTTCTAACTTCATTAAGTTGCAAAGCTGAATGTGATTCCCAAACTTTTAGAAAAGATATGGACTGATAGTTTATATCATCAAATCTCTTCCCTTTTCTCGCCTTGTCAACATGGTTTCAAGAAATCACGTTCCACTGTTACTGTTACTAACTATTGTAAATGAAGGTTTTATTAAAAATAAACAAGCCGACGTTATCTACACGGATTTTATTAAAGCTTTTGATAAAGCCAACCACGATATTTTATTTACAAGTTATCACGTATGGGATTTAGATAGAACCCAACAAGTAAAATTTAAGAATGCTACCTCAAAACTTATCAATGGTTTCTCTGAGGTGCCTCAAGGAAGTCATCTTGGTCCCGTTTTATTCACATTATTTATTAATGATCTGCCATCCGTTGTTCAGCACTCCAACACACTCATATATGCTGATGATGTACAAATTTTCAATTCGTTTAACAATATTATGGATCAATCCTCTTTGAGGGCTGACATTGAACTTTTCTCTCAATGGTATTGGATTTAAACTTAAAAAAATGTAAACACATGTCCTTTTTCCGCTTACTAAAACTTGATACTAGTTATTATCTAAATTTAACATTACTGGATAAAGTTCATAATATTATTGATCTCGGTATTCTATTAGATCATAAACTGAAATTCTGTGATCACATTTTATTGATGGTTAATAAAGCTAATGGAGTACTTGGCTTTATGAAACGTTGGTCGAAAGAATTTTCTGATCCATATATCACTAAACAGCTATATACGTCTCTGGTTCGCCCTATTCTCTAATATGGATCAGTTTTATGGGATCCTTACTTCAATACATATATCAACAGCATTATATCTGTACAGAAACAGTTCCTTTTATTTTGTTTAAGAGGTCTTGGATGGAATTCGCTTGTATTACCTTCATATGAAAGCAGACTTGGTCTTATTAAGTTACCGACGTAAAAAAGTCGAAAAACAATGCACAGAAAAAATTGTCCCACATTTTCCACTAATTAAAGCATTAATCAAAAATATAATCAGTTTTAATTAAAATTTTAATCAAGTGAATTAAACGTTTAATCAAGTTAATTAAACGTTTAATTAATACTATTAACTGGTTTAATTGATACTATTAATTTGTTTACTGGTGCAAATTTAATTAATTTTTTAATTAATATCACAAATTTTTCAATTGAAATCAATTTTTATTTTTTTCTGTGAGCTTTGTATTTCGTTTTTAATGGGTCTAATATTTCGTTTTTAATGGGTCTAATACGCGGTGATGTCGATTCCGATTTCTTGTTGAGTAAAATTAGCTTAAATGTTCTAGCTAGGCCTACACGAAACTTTCAGCTGTTAAATTTAAGGTACTATCGTACTATTTACGCTAACAACGACTCCTTTCGTCAAATTTGCGTAAAACTTAATTAATCTATGTCATCTAGTTGACTTTTCTGATAGTAACGATGTTTTAAAAAGAAAAATTATGGTTTATTTAAATTAATTAATAAAATAATTCTTTATTTATTGTACTATAATTTTAGCACTTATGTCTGTAAGGATTTTTAATCTATAGATTGAAATTAGAATTTCTACGCGGGAAAGAATTCCCGGGAAACCCGGGACACATTTTTAAAATTAATTCCGGGAAATTTTTTTTTGGCAATTTTCGGGAATTTAAAATTTAATTTTTCTAAGTTTTTATTGTTAGCATCGTTAAAATCAAAAACTACCTACAAATCGGACTATTTTTCCTACGTCAATGAACCAACGGTCTCTTTAATTGCTGATGAAATGTCTAAAAGTAGAAAATAAAAATGTACACGATACACCATCACTAACACCAGATGAACCATCTACTATCTTTTAAGAACACCGTGAAAAGGCTATATATATCAAATGCTAAAAAATAAATGTAAACAAAATAAAAAAGCCTCAAAATATTTTAAAAAAGAATTTGACGTCTGTAGAAAGCGAGAGTACGTTTTCGGTAGCAATATACATATAAACAAGGATTAGAAATCGAATCTCTAATGAGCTTTTAAATGCTTTAATAATACTAAAATGTTTTTTTCTTAAAAAAAATTAATTTTACAAAGTTGCTTCATACATATAATATTATGAAAATATGAATGTTACAATTTATTTGGTTTTGTTTTGGTTTTCTGTAGTTTTAATTAAGGTAATTTGTTTAGACTGTTGTATATACATATATATATATATTCTTTTAAAAAAGTAAAAACCTGTGTCTTGAACTCATTTAATGAAATCATTGTTTTATTCTAAAAATCCCGGGATTCCCGGGAATAAGATTTTTTTTATTTCGTTTCCCGGCAATAGAAAATTAGAAACCCTAATTGAAATAAATAAATAAAAAAATAAATAAATTACTTTTGTCATAATTAAGCTTTAAAATACACCTTTGATAAGAAAAAAAAAAACTTGTTAACTTAAAAATCTTTTTATCCAAAACTTATTTTTTCCCATAGGTCCCTTTTAACCAGGGCTGTGGAGTCGGAGTCGGAGTTGAAGAGTCGGAGTTGAGGTTTTTGTACCGGAGTCGGAGTCGGAGTCGAAGTACCCACAAAAACTAGCGACTCCGACTTTTTTGCATTAAAATTTTTCCAATATTTTTCCAAATAAAAAATTTTAATGACCAATTTCTCCAATTCTTTTTAAATATCAATTCATATTTAAATATAATTTTTCTTATAATTTTATTTTAATTTGACATAAAAAAAAAATTTTAAACATAAATTGATATTTAAATAAATTAGTGGAATTGGCCATAAGAGGGTCTGCTTTTTTTAAATTGTGAAGTCAGAAAATAAGGACCAGTATACTTTTCATATCAAAAATTAAAAAGTTGAGATAAAATCTTATTTTGACAATTTATAAGAATAGTTATATAGATTGTATCGAAGCATGTCCTTTTCTATGTTTTAATGTGACCTCAAATTTCTGTAACAAAAACCACTATTTGAATTTCGCCAAGATATCGTTAATGAAATAGAGCCGAATTAAGAAATTTAAAAATTAAATTTGTATATTAACAAATATTTTTGTAGCCATGTTTATGAATATGACTTGAAATCAGCTGTAGCTCCCGTGGTGAAAGCATTAAGTGAACTACATTTTAAGTTCCAACCTTCAAGGTGAATTATAATAGAATAAAAGGAAAAGGAACTCGGAAAAATACATGACATTGTTCCAGATATAATTCCCATCAATGTGGGGGTTAACCCGAAAAATGATTTGAGAATACTTTTATCTACTCACTTTAGGGAAAATTGGAGAGATAATAAAGACTTGCAATTACAAATTTCGGTCTTGGACAATAATAATATTGAATTAGGAACGGAAAAATGCAATGGCAACTACACTAAAGAAAAGGATTTAAATTTAGTTATTTAAAAATTCACATTTTTTTTAACTCTGCAGGTGGGAGATAAACTACATCACGCCACATTTTGAAAACTTTATAGCAGACCGCGCAAGCATGTTGATAATCGCAAATGATGTTTATGTAATAAAAATGTGCTTTTGTACGAATATTTTATATGATCCTAACATATTTTTTTATATCGATGATATACTTAAAAAATTACGTCATAAAAGGTTCGTTACCTTCTATGGTACTGTTCCATGCCTTGAGACAAACAGCACCAAGTCCAACAACAAAAGGGGTGCTATTTCCCAAAAATAATAGAAGGCTTACAACATTTTTTTACGTTACGTTTCTCTTCAAAATGTGTTATATAAATTGTAGAACTAACAACTGAAGGCGCAATGTATGTTTTAATAAACTATATTAAATTTTCCTGAGAATGATTTAACTTAATAAATAAAACAAGACCAAAATGGCAGTGTCTGAATTTATGTCTGTATATTAAAAACAAAGACCTCACTTCACAATTTACAAAAAAGGACTGTCCTTTGCCTCTATTAATATTGTGGTAAACAACACTTAGTAATCTTGATGCCTTTAACGTCTAAGCCAATTGGACTTGGTGTTGTTTTCAACTTTTCTATCTCGAAAGCTACATTAGATAGTACTTATGGAAATTCACACATCTATAAATTCCAACAGTATAAAAAACGTTATTTGAAAAAGATGTGAATTGGTGTAGTTTATCTCTCCCCTACAGAACTATTTTTACATTTTTTTAGCAATGTTTGCATAATTTTAATAAATTAATATAACCTTTAACTAATGTTCAATGATCCCATACGGATTGAAGCAAAACTCGTTTCTTTCGAAAGTTCGTAACAAAACTCGTTCGTTCCAAAATTAAATCCATTATTTTTCTATATTTCAGTTGGTTTAAATTTCTCAACTGTTGAGTTATAAGTCAAGAATGTCATAACACTTTAGAATGAAAAAAGTTCAACTCATTTGGTCTATTGAATCGGGGGGTATATGTTTTTTACATTTTTTCCAAAATCCAAATAAAATATTTTGCAGCTTTCCTACTCATATGTTAGTAACTAGTAGTTTAAAGCTCAATGCGCGGCACGTTAAAATATCGATTTGAAATTTTTACAGAATCATTTTCTTGCTATATTTAACCATTTAACAGGTACTAAATTAAAAAAGAGTTTAAAGTCAAATAAAAACTAGTCTCTTAAATAATGCTAGGTTAGAGTAGGAGTCGGAGTTGGAGTCGGAGTCGTGCTTAAAAAATTTCCGCAAAAGGAGTCGGAGTCGGAGTTATAACTTTTTCTTAACGACTCCACAGCCCTGCTTTTAACTGAAATTGTCACATATACATTAGGGCTTTCGAATTGTTAAAAAAGTTCACGCAGGGATCGGTTTGAAATTGAAAACAACAATTTTTATCTCACGGAAATTTTAAAAAATATACACCTGATATTTGTATATATTCCTATACGTATCACTTAAATGCTATTTTGGAATTTATACACTGCTTTAGACTTAAAAATTTTCCTACGGTTTACAATTCATCGCGGTTCAAAATTTCTTGGAAGGTTTTAGAAATTTGCTTCCCTGCGTGTGGTGTTTTTCGCAAAACGACGGGAGACAGTTGTTTTCGTTACTACAACATTCTTGGCCACTCCGTGGTACTATGCCAAAAATTTGGTTATACCCCTAATACACATATAGTAAATTCGAAAAAAAAACAACAAAAGATAATTTTCAATTCAAAAAACTTAGAACCCTTTTACAATACAGAAATTGAAGTGCAAACAGGCAAAGTTTGTTGAAAAGGCAAAGCTGTATTCGTCAGTGTATAAAAATGCTTAGATTATTTACACTGAGAATATTGCACACAGAAGAAAAAAAGAAAGTGTCAAAAATTTCTGGTATAATTTTTACAATGTTTTTTTAAAAATTTGTTAATCAAATTTCATCGTTACGTTTGAACTCTTTTGGTTTTAATTTAACAAAATGATTTAAGGTTTACACACATCAAGTTGTTAAGTGGTCAGTTTTTGTTTAATTTAATATACGAACAGTCTGTTTCCTCAATTTTATTTTGCTTTATCTGAAAAAAAGGAAACAAACTTGACTGGTACGGTCAAGTCTGAACCGCTTTCGATTCTTTATTCAAATTGAAGAAGTACCAGTAAAAGAAAGAAAAAGTTACAAAAATATCTCTTTTACAGATTCTTATCAGAACGTTTCATGTTATTTAAATGCCTCTAGGTCGAATACTAACGGAAATTCCAAAAGTACCATTGGAGAACAAAAAAGTACCCCCTTATAGATTCTCATCCACTCAGGCATTGCATATTTATTTTAAACTTCTACACGGAAAGAAGTTTTTTTTCTTAGCGCTATGCATTTTTAATTTTATGTGTCTAAGTTCAATATTATAGAAAATTCAAAAATTACCACAGTAAAAGAAAGAAATTTAATTTTCCGTATTTTCCCTTTTTGATACTTTATTTCTACCCATTGAAGTATCAAAAATTTCAATATTATATATGTTAATGTTTATATATGATAATGAATGCAGAAAAATGTTTTGTAAAAAAGTACCAAAAGGAGGTACGATTTTCATCCCTTAAACGTTCAAATTTCGAAAAAGTTCCAAATATATATTTCTATTTTTTTTTTTTTAGATAATTAACGAATTTGGTATAGAAGTTAAAAAATATGGGTTTTACCCGTTTTTTCTCCAAAAGGTCTGAATTTCAAGAAAGTACCAGACAACTGTCCGCTTATTTTTCTAATGAACAACGTTAAGTATTAAATTTATTTTGGATCTCTGTTAGTTTTGGAAATAGGAGGTTACCGAATTTACCCGTTTTACACTTTTTACCCACTCAGATTTTGACAAAATATTTATCACGCACTTTTGTAAATTAATAACCTTCAAATGGGGTATTTTTGTCTGAATCGGTTGGCAAACAGAGTAGGAAAGTATTCTTGTTTGCCTTTGCCGTAATTCAGAAATTGCAGTTTATCTTTAAGTTAAATTGAAAAAAATTTATTTTAAGTATTGATTGACTAAAGAGGAAATGATAACGATTAAAAGCAGATGAGCTAGACTTTAGTTATTGCAACCAAAAGAAAGGAAAAAATATATTAAGTTAAACCCAATCAAAAAGTCAAAATTAAAGTTTTTTACTTAATACCTTCTTGCCTTACGTCGTACAATTTTCTACTATAAAAATGATATTTAACTAAATTTACGAAAATACAAAGAATTTTCTGCAATTTACAAAAATATTTCGTAAAATACTCAAATTTGTTTCCCCAAATTATAAAAAGTTATTTTGTATTCGACTAAAGCATTTCGAACTTTCGTACATTGTCCACAAGAATTTCGAATTACTAACGATTTCGTAAAGTGTACGACAGTTTCTGTTCATATAAGGCATGGATTTTTTCAGTGTAGTTAGTATGTACTCGTATATGTGTGTATGTATTTTCAATTAAAAATTGCACCGATTTTTTATTTTATCTACAATATTAACAAAACGTGTACAGCAATTATTAATGAATCACATTAACTTGAGATTTTTATATTAAGAATACACACAAAAAAATATCTCTCAAATAAAATCAAATTAAATAATTAAATAAATAAAACGTTCATGCTCTATACGAAATTCATAAATAAAATTATACATACTCTTCTGTAGATAGCAAAATATAAGTTTTCAACTTAACTTTAGACGCACTTTTAAATAAAAAAAAAGAAAAAATAACATAAACGCCAGGGCTTTGTATAAACAAGCGTTTAAATAAAACTAACGATCAATCTAAAGATCTAATGTTTTTTCTAACAAAAAACCAAAATAATTCAGGAGAGAAATTGATAAGAAACTATTAGATATGGTTAAATATTCTCCGTGTTCTCTGGAGAGGATCAGAGCAAAACGTTTGTATACAGCAGCGTTGTTATGCCGAAGTATTGAAATGACATGTTGTCGATGATTAGGCAGAAAGTAAAAACAATTGGTAAAATATACATTCGATCAAATACAATTAAGTGCACTGGTCTAATTGATTAAATTTCTTTTAAAATATTTAAGGTAAATTATGAACCCATCTTAATGAAATTTGACAGTGTAATTTTTAGTCATATAAAACCGTTATAAACTAAAATTTGTTACAATAGCATTATTCGTTACGGTTTTAGGTGTACAAGTGTTTTTCGAGAGTGAGCTTTATATGGGGCCTATGGTTAACAATGAACAGATGTATGATTTGTAGTCATATAGAACGAATTTGTTAATTATACCCACACCACAATAGTGGATAGGCTATTATGTATTTGTGCTGATGTGTGTAATACCTTAAAATATTGGTCCTAGACCCACCTTTAGTTGTACCGATCGACTCAGAATCACTTTCTGAGTCGAACTAACGATATCCGTCCGGCTGGCTGGCAGGCTGGCTGTCCATGTAACCTTGTTCGCAAAATACAGGTCGCAATTTTGGATATAGTTTCATAAAATTATGGACATGGGTTCTTATTGGCACAAGGGCCAAGCCTATTGAAAATGGGGCGAATCGCAGGACCACGAGGGAAGACAGAGGGAAATTTCTGCCTCTCAGAAACTATCAAACCGATAGGAATAGCTTATCCCTTCAACAATAAATTTCAGTGTTTTTATCAAGAATAAAAATTGGGAATTTAGCAAAACTAAAATTACAATTTTTATATTCCCAAAAATTACTTTGATAATAAACTGGTAAGTGCACGGCTTAAAAAACCTAAACTCTGGCAGCATGCTTTATTTTTGCGAGAGCAATAAAGCAAGTTGTTTTTTCTTAACCTACTTACAACTACAATTTATGTTGGAAGAATTCCAACCAATTGTAGTCGGTAATGTAAGAAAGTATAAACTCACTGTTTATTGTTGTTGTTTTTGCTAAAGCTTTGATATGGTTACAAGTAAGACTTTTGCTTATTAGTAATTCTTATTCGCTAAACAGTTTTACTTGTTTAATATTTTTAGTTTTTCTAAAAACTTTGGATGAAGTTTCTTGACGATCTGGCCTAAGCAACCAGTGAAATGCGCATAGAAATAGCCCATCCCTTCAACAATAAATTTCAGTGTTTTTATCAAGAATAAAAATTGGGAATTAAGCACGACTAACAAAATCTTGTAGATTTTAATGAAGTTTATAAACATAGATAAATCCACATTTATATGGACACATAAGTATGATGTGTTTTTAAATACTGTGGTGTAGGGTATCATATGGTTGGGCTTGTTGTTTTATGTTTGTTATGTTAGTTTTCGTAACAAAATGATCAATTTTTTAGGGTGGTGGTTCCACATTTAAATTCATTACTCTTACCCTACTGAACCAATTTAACACCAATATTGTCCTTTTTCGAGTCGTTCGAAAGTGAGCGTGATTTCAACGGACAGACAGACACGGCTGAATCGACTTAGAATTTCTCAAGGGCCCAGAGTATAAATACTTTATGGAGTCTTACATGAATATTAAAATTAGTTGTGGAGGGTATAAAAAAAAGTAAGAAAGAATAGTCTGTCAAGCCCGACCATATAATACCCTACACAAAAGTATTTACATATAGATTTTTTTGTCTTTAAGTGATTTTAGGAAGGAGGTTTATATAGGCTTGAATGTAGAAGCTATCATCAACGTTACTGTCGCCAAATTGTATGTCCAGACCAAATAATACCCTACACCACAATATTTAGAAACAAATTTTAATGGACCAACCATGTTAAAGTTCTTTGTGCCGAATCGAAAGAAATATGGTCAAATATGGATCGATTCCAACAAAATTTTAAAGTTTACATGGACAGCCAGACGTACTAACAAACGAACATCATTAAATCGACTCAGAAAGTGATTTGGGCCAATATTTTAGGGTGTTACAAAAATCAGCACAAACGCAGAATACCCTCTTCACTATTGTTGTGTCGGTATAAGAATTAATTTCTTTTTCGAAAAAAAAAAAAAATGGTTTTAACTTTCGGCATAAATGCTTTTAAAGGTTGCCCCCCGTCGAAGTTCGTCGAGTGTAAACGCCGACTATTTGTTTGTTTATCGTTCTGGTGCTTTCAACGTTAAACGGCTAGAGCGTTTGAGCACTCATAAGTTTTAAAAAAAAAGTTGTTAGAGCTAACGTTAGTTTGTGGCGGTTGTCCGTATGATTCAATACGTTTTAGTTTTTTGTACTCGTTTGTAGGAAAAATTAGTAACACGCTTGAAAATAAAGTATTTTAAATTAAAATACAATAAATTTTATGTAGGTATATGATTAATAATTAAAACAAATTTTAAACAAACTTTTCCAAAAACCAAACTGTTATACATAATTAATTATAAAACAAAAGAACTGCCGTAAATTTCAAACCAACCAGTCCAGCTGATTTCTAATTGCACAGCCATTTTCAAGGTAAAGTTCAATAAAACAAAAAAAAAAAAAAGTATTTTATTTAAGCAACTAAATTCAAAAATATAAAAGGTTTCAACACAAAATACTTATTTTTAAAAAAAATAAAAAAGATTTTACGAATTAAATTATGAAATTTTTTTTCGAATTATTATAAAGATTATTTTGACAAAATTATCACGCGTTTGGTGCCAGATTAGATTTAACAAGTGAATGTTGTTGATATTGTTGTCATTTAGAAAACAGATTTAAAAATTTTTTACTTGTCAAATTCAAGTGTTTAAATTTTGCCAGTCCGACAAACGTTAACAGCACAAGTGACGTAGAAAATACGAGAATGTAGAAAGTAAAACATTTTCTTTTTCTGTTCAAAAAAAAAAAAAAAAAAAAAAACTGTAAAAATAATTTTTTTGTTTACAGAGCATCAGTATCTCTTGTAATTTGTTTGTCTGGAAATCTTTGAAAGCGTATTGACGTAAATTTCGAATATAATTATTTGTAAATACTATCTATAATTTCGAATATTAATATGTAAATTTTGATTATTAACAACCAAAGCGAATTCATTACAGTTGATATTAAAAGCCCTGCTGATATCTTTTTTTTTTTAGTTTTATAATTGTTGGATGTCAAAATTTTGTTTATTCAGCCATGTCACAGAGTTCGGAAACGGAATTTATTCCGTATTTTGGTACTTGTTGTAGTTCCGAGATCACCTGTAATGAATTCGCCTTGTTAACAACTTTAAGAATAAAATTATTATAATTTTGGACTTGTCGAATATTACAAAATTGATATTTTTCTAATTTACCTGAAAAGTTTTAAAAGAGATTGTAACAGACTCGCTGCTTATTATCGAAATTTTATTGAAAACCCTAAAAAGTAAATATTTTCTGAATCCTTGTAAAATTTCAAGACAATCTACTCATGTTGAAAGCACGATATAGGTCGCAATAAAAGACTTTGGAAGATGAAATTTGGTAAAAAAAAAAAAAAATTATTTCTAAATTTTTAGATGGCACATTTGTTTGGTATTCAAAATGTGCCAAATCGGTCTATTATTTCATCTTTACACACACAAAAGACCCCACGGGGTAAGACTTTTGAAATGATAAACGGCCATACGGAAAAAGATAAAGCAACAAAATTTAGCACAGAAAAAAATAAAGCAATTTGGGCAACTTTTTTTCCAGCCGTAATATAAAATGTAATTTTAAAGTGTTTTTTATTATTAAAAATTTTCAAATAGTTAAATACTTCCATTGTGTGATATAATTTTACGTTGTTTTGTTTAAACTAACAAAAATTTGAATAAAAATCCAAAAAAGCTTGACAAGTAAATTAATTAAATTCAAGTTTTATTTTCAACCATTTCTATTGATATACTAAGGCCCGTTTTCACAACTTACCGATAGCTAAAAGTAGACTTTAACCGGCCTTATAAAAAGTGTTTCATAATTAAAACATAACTTTAACCTAGAAGGAGCGGTAAAGTAAACTAAGGTTTATACTACCTGGTAGGTAAAAGTTAAGTTGTAATAATGAAACATTTTTTATACGGCATTTAAGATCCAACCTTTAGCTATCCGAAAGTTTTGAAAACGGGCCTAAATTTTATAATGTAATTAAGAAACTGTTAAATCATGTTTGATCTAGCCAAACGTTTTGCAAAAGGAAATAATTTTTTAATAAAACTAGTGGTTACGTGTAGGATGTCAAATATTTAATAGGTGTGAACAAAGCTTAACGATGATCGGCACAGCATTCTTATACCTAATTCAGCCTATGCAACATGTCGTACAGAAATATTTCATGAAACAAAAGATTATTGACAAAGAGTGTAGACACGCTTGCGGGGTAAGCATTATCGCACAATATGTAAAATCAAGTAACAATTGAATGTTAATTTTTAATATTTGATACAAATTTTTAAAATGGAATAGATAAACTTAAATTTAAGACTTAAACGTCAAATTGTAGCTTATGGCTTGTTTCAAAAAAAGCCTCGTCTGAACGTATACGAGTATTCGAAGGGACCCACTCTCCATCATATCTGGGATCTTTAGAAAGCCCTTTTTTTACATACACAATGACAGACGGATATCGCTACATATCAGGACCCAGAATATACATATACATACATAATTTATATGGTCGACGATAAATATTGTGGAAATTACAAATGGAATGCCATTTTCCATCTCCCCTCAGGTGTAGGTGATATTTCAGCTTTTGGTGTTATATCAGCTGAGAAACCATGAAATTCGACAGAGTTCAAAATCGACAGATCTCTTAAGATCGCGTCTGATCAGAGATCCCATCTGGTGCCACGGGAGTCAGTAGCCACTGAAGACACTATTCCGGTCAGGTTTAGATCCCTTTCGGGGATCACTTCCGAGGTTCATACCCAAAGTCGCGGGAAGGGTGATGGGGAAAGATCGACCTGCTCGCGAATCTCTCAAGTTGCTATTTCTAAAGGAGCGGAGGTTGGATAGTTCCACCTCCTAAACAAGGAAGAGTGTATAATTCTGCCGAGTTATACTCTCAAATTGCTAACTCTGTGTACTGATGACTCTCACACACAGGGGCGATTGTCAAACGTATTGTTTGTCAGCCAGTGGTTAAGAGATTAGACCTTTTTTTACTCATACCCTTTCCTCCTGTGTGAATAATTGAAATTTTTATAATTTTACAATCTTTAATATACAAAACATACCAACTTAATACCCTTAGTTTTTAGATAAACATTTTTAATCTATAGAAAGAATAAAAAAAGTTTTTTAAAAATTTATCTAAAATTTTTCTTTATCAATTATTTTTCTAAACTGTTTAGAAAATTTTTCTTTATCAATTATTTTTCTAAACTGTTTAGAAAAATAATTGATAAAGAAAAATTTTAGATAAATTTTTAAAAAACTTTTTTTATTCTTTCTATAGATTAAAAATGTTTATCTAAAAACTAAGGGTATTAAGTTGGTATGTTTTGTATATTAAAGATTGTAAAATTATAAAAATTTCAATTATTCACACAGGAGGAAAGGGTATGAGTAAAAAAAGGTCTAATCTCTTAACCACTGTTTACTAAAAATATTGCTCAAACTTTGATCAAATTTATAAAGTTTTTAAATAAAAGAAATAAATAGATTTTACCAAAATGCCTTTGAAAGTTCAAATAAATTAAAACAAGAATAAGCAATTATGTATATTTTTACCTGTGCCGCATTCTGTAATTCGCTAAAGCTAAATCCCTATCGCTAAAAATTTATGAAGCTGATTTAGCGCTTTTTGCTACGAATTGAATACTGTAATATGCATTGCTAAATTTGGCCATGCCATACAAAATTAATTCATCGCTATTTTAGCTTACATAAATACAAACTAAAGATAAATTCGTAAATTATTTGAGTATTCGGCCGTGTTTCTTTATCAAAGTTACTTTTGAAATCAGGGAAAGGAAAAATTGAATTGAACAACTAATTGCACGTGATTTCGATTTCTAGAACATGGCCGATTATTGTACACAGAAAAAAATTAAAAATTAATTTCAATTAAAAAATTTGTGATATTAATTAAAATATTTATTCTGGGGTGTGCTGGAAATCGAAAACGTAAAACTCAAAGAAAATAAACAAAAATAGAAAATAAATGCTTTTCGGATGGCCGCTTTATATGGGGCCCATGGTAAATTATAGACCGATCTTCACGAAATTCGACGGTATGATTTCTTGTTCTATAAAACATAAAGTAAATTTACATTTGTCCTTCCAGTTGTGCTGAAAAAGGTCAACAAGAAAAAAGGAAGACAAAAACATGAAAAACAGAAAAATATACTTTGGACTTCAAGAAATATTCTTGACGAAAAGTACGAAAAAACAGAAGTAAGGAAGAA
Source organism: Pollenia griseotomentosa (assembly GCA_963931875.1). NCBI lineage: Eukaryota > Metazoa > Arthropoda > Insecta > Diptera > Polleniidae > Pollenia > Pollenia griseotomentosa. The sequence goes on from OZ007560.1 coordinate 5,674,955, forward strand.
CATGTAAATTAATGTAGATAATCATTCAAAGCAAATTTCGATCTGCCAAAGGTTAAGTACAATTTGGTTTAAAGATTGATGTTTGACTATTGACTGCCAGCCTTCGTCAATGGCGGTGAGAGTTAAACAGCAAAACGCTCCGAAGAGATTGAGTGGTTGCAATCGAAACATGTAAGTTAAAGCCTGCGTTCGATTCCCGCGGCAGCCAAGAATGAAAAATATCAATAAATTTTAATTAATTTCATGTTTTAAAATTCCTTTCTTCATAAAAATAGTTTAATGAAAATTAAATTTGATGAACTTTATCCTAATTAAAATCAAAATTTGGATTAAAAACCATAAACAGTTCAACAAAATAACCACAATACTAATTAATTGTTTTTTGTTACGGTTTTAAGTTAACTAAAGCGTTTTCCGATATTGGTCTTTATTTGGGGCCAATGATAGATTATAGAACGATCTTCACGAAAATGATTTCTTATCTTTTGAAACTATGACAGACTAAATATTACTTAAATATATTTAATAGCTACGTTTTAAGGAGTACTAAAGTTTTTTCATTAGTACTCGTTATATGATCTACAGGCATATAAAACGAAGTTGTGCAAAATTTAAGAGGAGTTTGTTTCACATTTGGGCTTATAGCTATTTTCTTACTGAACTTTTTGTGCTGGATTTTAATCCCAAACTGCTTAGGAGAACTGGAAAGAATTTACACCAAAATTGTTCTTAACTGTTGAGTTTTCCGAAAGCGAGCGTGTTTTCAATCGACTAAGAATTACTCAAGCGCCCAGAATATTTATATATATATATATATATATATGTTTTAATGGTATCTTAAATGAGTATTAAAAAAGTTTCACACGGAATGGCAAACTTAGTATAATACTAAAAATACATTCGATACTAAGACCCGATAAGAGTTTTAACTTATTCTTAAGAAATTTATTAAAAAGCTGAGAAGTGACTTGCAGGAAGAAACTTAAAAATACAGTCATATCAGAAAACATAGAAAATTAATTATGAACCAATTTTAAATCGTTTTTAAGTTTTTGTAAAAACGCTTAAGACGGAAAGAACATAACATGATTCTATATTCTGTATATATATATATATTTAATTTAAATGACGTTTTTTAATATAATCCACGTGTTTGTTGTCTACATAAATACATTTTTTCTACATTTTGATTTTCCATGTTTCTACTGTGGCAAATCAAAGTCATACCGCAAACTCATCATTGTTTTTCTTCACAATCATTCAGCCCAAATACCCTTCAGATATACTTTCTTTTTTTCTCTATCTCTCTCTAAATCATGTGCATGTGATATAAAAACTAAATTATTTAAATATATTTAAACATATTCTTTTAAATTTATTGCTTTATCCAAATTTAATATTTGTTGTTCATCTCGCAAAATTCTATACGAAAGAGCAAAAAAATAAACAATTGTGGTCAGTGTCAGAATATAGGAAAATAAAAATTTGCCAAAATGTTTCACGAATAGCAACATTAGAAATAAGTAGGTGAAATCCACCAACAAATGCCCTATATAAATACATTGGACACACATACACTTTTAGAAACGCGCGATATATAAAACAAGCCCCTTATTTCGTCAACAAAAATAAAAAACAAGAATGGAATTATCTAATAAATAGCATGTGTTGATAAATAATTAATACGTATATTATAGTACTCGTGTATATTAATTTATTTACCATTCCACTTTAATAGGATTAACAAAACTATACACTGTGATTATTAAATTTTGTTTATCGATTCAAAAGTTTGCACTGTTTTAGATTTCTGAAGCAAAAAAATAAAAACCTAACCTTTGATATACATTTTATTCCAAATTGAAAATAATTCTTTCAATAAATTGCACATTTTATACAATGGGTAAAAAAGGTAGACAATAAAATGCACCGCAAGTGCAATAGATTTTTTTACAATAAAAAAAAATTCCCCCAATGCATTTTATTTTAAACTCAAATTATTAAATAGATCAGTACAATTCCATTATTCAATTCGCCTTGAATCAAAATCAACTTAACTACATTAATTAAAACTAAAAGTAATTTTATTTTAAATAAAAATTTTTCAAATTTCTAATGGCCCATGTATGTAAATATGTGCGTATGTATTTGCATTATTTAAAATAAAATTCTTTTTTCTAGATTTCAAAGACAAATTTGCCAAAATTTTATAGAATTTAATGGAAAAAATATGTAGAATGAATGTTTCTTACTCTGCACTGTACTCGTACAAACGTAATTTGGAATATCATAACTAAACAAAAATAAACATATTACCTTATGTACATAAACAAAAAAAATCAATTTATATACCTATACATAAGTCATGTTTGAACAATTGAATTGAAGTGAAATGGATATCGAACGATCCTGTATTGAAAGTTTATGAAAATACCTTATACTAGGGGCCTGTGCAATTCCATTTGAACACATACAGGCATGTTCTGAAAATCACAAGATTTCAAATCACTTGTGATTTAAAGGTGTTTTAACCAGTGTTCGAAAATAAACAGAACCCTATTTAGTGTTCGGCTAAGATACCCAGCAACGATATCTATTTTTTTAATTGTTTGTGTAGACGAACACAGCCCTTAATATTGTTCGTAACTATTTTCAAGAAAGAGCCGAACATTATATTGTGTTCTGTTCTTCGTTAAAAAACAGAACAATTGTAGTGATACTGTAGAAAAACATTATATTTTAATGTTCTATAATGTTTCTTTTTTACATTGATAAAGAAATGAATAAACAAAAAAATTTAGCAACGACCGCACCACGAACAGCTTGTGTGTGTATTGTGTAAAATTATTTTGCCGGCTTTTTGGTTTTTTTTTCGCAAACGTATTTTGTTTTTATAAAAAATGTTTGGTTTTTTTTACCAGTCAAAAGGTACGAACGTTAATAAGCTGAAGATGACAAACAGGGAAACATTATTTTTATACCCTCCACCACAATAAGTTGTGAAGAGGGTATACTAAGTTTGTCATTCCGTGTGAAACTTTTTTATTATTCATCACAGACCCCATAAAATAAATATATTCTGGCTCCTTGATTGATTCTAAGTCGATTTAGTCATGTCCGTCTGTTGAAAACAAGCTCACTTTCGAAAAACTCAAAAGAAATAAACAAACTTGAAGTCAAATTGCTTGTAGTTATCCTAAACAGTTTGGGATGGAAATCCAGCAAAATCGACTCAGCAGGATCAGAGCCATGAATCAAATGTGGAACCTCCACTTAAAAAAATTAATAATTTTGTTACAAAAACTTGTATAAATGGTGGAACAATGCACGGAATGATATAAGATTTTGCAAATGTTTGTTTTATTTGACTGGAAATCATGAAGATCGGTCCATTATTCACCCTAGGCCCCATATAAACCCCTTCTCCCGGAAAACAGTTAAGTACGCCTAAAACCGTAAAAAATAATGCTATCATAATAGAATTTGGTACTTCACAGTTTTATAAGACTAGTAATGAAACTGTGAAATTTTGTGAAGATTAGTCCATAATTTACCCTAGGCCCTTCTTCCGAAAAACAGTTTAGTATGATTAAAACCGTAATTTATAATGGTATCAGAATAAAATTAATTAGTTCACAGTTTTATAGGACTAGAAATATCACTAAAAAATTTCGTGAGGATCGGTCCATAATTTACTATAGGCCCCATATAAAGCCCACTCTGGTAAATTAATAAAATACGCCTAAAATCGTAGCAGATATATTTATTGTGGTAAAATTTCTTCCAACTTAGTTTCATATGGCCAGAAAAAATGTCATGCAATTTTGTGATATACGGTCTATAATTTACCTTAGATCCCATATTTTGCAGCCTTCTGAAATTCACTGTAAACGCTAAAAATAATTTCACCACTGTGTTGAAATTTATTAAAATTTATGTTTATTAATACCAGAAATACCTCGGCGGAATTTTGAGATGATTGGTTCATAACTTACCATGGCTCCAATATGGGGGATTCATATTGGAGCCATGGTAAGTTATGAAAATCATTTAAGTTCGGCTTAAGATGTTACGTATATGTTATTTTATAAAAATAAATTAATAATAAATAGAAACTGTCAATGGAGGGTATCAAAAATTCGGCACAGTTGAATATAGCACTTTAACTTATTTTTAGTGATTTTCTACACAAACACTATTAGCGTTTGTGTTTTTCACAAATCTACCGAAACGAACACTAAGGAGCGATATTTAGTGTTTATTTTCGACCACTGGTTTTGTAATATAGTAATATTCAAGTAATATTTAATCGGCGGCCATTTAACTAACGGGTTTAAAATCACAATTTTGAAAAAAGATTTTTTTTCAGAACACCTTTCTTGTGATTTCAGAACATGAATAATATTCAAATAATTGCAAAATTTTCAAACTCAATTCTGTAGTGTCGCTCTTACAAACAAATACTGAAGAGAAGTGTAGACGACTAATTTACGTAATTGTATTAACGCGTAGAGGCTAAAAAGAAATGCTTTACTATAGTGAAAGTTCGAGTATAGTACATCCTCTCAAAAATTAACAAAGAAAAATAATACACATTCTTTATTTTTTAATTGGTTATTGATTCGTCCATTTGATTAACATGAGTTCCCGTCTTGCGACGGAACGAAACCTTACGGCTCCTTTAAGATCGGATCAAAACAATGTGTTGATCACCGCCCCCTTGAACCTTCCGCCACAAAGTCGTGACTAAAAGAGCAAAGGTGCCAATTAAAGAAAATTCATTTTGGACGCTTCTTCTATCTTGGCAGGGAGTGAAGCCTATCTAACACTCCTACTGTTCTTTGCACAACAGAAATTGGGTGCAATGCAACTCCACATCGAACAATGTTTGCTCTCCCCGCGATTTGGGTACTAAACCACAGCCACCACGATACTCCAACACCAATAGCCAGGCTGGAACCGAAAGAGATATATCCGGCGGGAGTACGTAGAGTCTAGTAGAGCCAACTATTTTATATACCCTTCACCGAAGGTAAAAGGGTATAAACAAGTTTGTCGTTCCCTTTTGTAATTTCTATAATATTCATGTTAGACCCTATAAGGTATAAGTATATGACCATTTTACGATGTCGGTCTGTACGTTGAAATGGGCGGAATATGTTCTTATATATATATATATATATATACATCTAACGTATGCTCGGTTTAAATTTGATTTGAAATTCAACCAAATCGATGAATAGATGGCTGAGATGTACAAATTAGCAAAATCGGTCCATTAATGTCTAAGTTATATACAAATACAGTCGGGCTTCGATTATCCGTGATGGTCGGGACCAGAAGCATTACGGATAGTCGATTTTCACGGTTAATCGAATAACACTTTTGATAATACAGTTTTTTTAATATTTTTATTATTTAACAAGACAACATTGGTCTACATACATATTTACATTAAACAAATTAATTCAAGAAGTTTATGTACATTTTTAAATTAAATAAGTATGCATACATTAAATTTTCTATTGAAAACATGAGGCAAAAAAAGGACATTAAGCACAAAAAGAATACAATTTCATAAAAAAAGTCGTGTAATGTAGTTTGTCTAATATTTTTCAACTTCCATCACGGATAATAGAGGTAATCACGGTTAATTGAAGCAAACAATTTGAAAACATTGCAAACAAAACAAAATAGGCTGATATTTGGCCATCACGGTTAATCGGGTTACCGGTTAACCGGATCACGGATAATCGAGCCCCGACTGTAACTACCTTTTACCCCGCAACAATGGTTTTAGCACAGTAGCGACCATACCATATGAATAGGAGAAACAAATTTGGCTCAAATATTTTTTAAATATGTATAAGAAGTATTAAACATTAAAAATCAGCCAAATCGGAACAAGTGTCGTATCGAGTTCAGAGTTTTATTGCGATAGCGTCGATACAAAACAAGCTTGCTCGATAAAATTGAGCTCAAATATTCTTATTATATGAAATTTGTTTGGTTTTTTAAAAACAGCAAAATCGATCTATTATTTCAGTGAGTGCATGAAAGCACTCATGCCGTATGAAGGGACCAAATTAAGTATTTAATATTAAAAATAGGCCAAACCGGTCTATTATTTAACCTGGCCCTCATAAAAGTGCCCTCCCGAATTTAGGGTTGTGATACTATAGGGTCCATACAAAACAAGCTAGGTGGATAGCCTTTTGCGGCCACTTTTTACAAAAAAAAAGCACAGCATAAAAAAACTGCTTGTTTATTCTGTTTGCATAATAAATTTTTAGGTAATTTGTTGTGTATTGACGAGTCTTTAAAACTTTAAAGTGTTTATTTTTGTTAGTAAAAAACGGGTTTCAAAGATATATTTATATTTTAATTCGTCTAATAATAAGATAACTTTCTAGTTCTTTCTGTAGAAGACAGATATTGTTTGTTTAAATGGAGTGTTAATTACTGAACCTAGAATAAAAATTCTATTATATTTCCTATATCACATAATGGAAATATAAAATCACACAAGCAACTTTTATAATAACAGAAAACAATTCTAATTTCTGAAAGTTTACTGAGAGATCTAATAAATGAGGTTCTACTGTATAGACTTTTTGTCCCTGTCTATTATAAATAGAGGTCTTCAATATGTCAAATCCAAATTACGACTTACAAAAAAGGGACAGCTAGATTCCTAGTGCTACTACATTGTGTTAATGTACCTTGATTTCATTCTTGGATTTCAGAATAAAAGCTTGTCAAAATTCTTGTAATTGCAATTATTGTTATTACGTTCACCAATTTTTGAAAACTTTGTAAAATTGATCTATTCTAACCTTATTTCTAGAAGGAGTTTCATTTAATGAGAAATAAATGAATATATGAATTGATTCAATTGTTTTTATCGTAATGATTTCAAATTGAAATCGTACAATCAGTTTACGATTTTGAGTGCATTAAAAAAATGCAACCATTAACGTGAAATCATGTAATTGCAATTGAAACGAGTGTAATATTTTACAGCTCTTTAAAACAAAACGTTAATAACATAAAATTAGAATAAGCAAATTATATTTTATAAAATAACAATACTTATTGTAATCAAACATTACAGGCCTGTATTTTCAGAATTAATGTAGGCACCCATATTGTGCCTGCGTTTTATTTCATGCTCAGCCAAAATTCACAAAAAACTCAACATCAAATATTTTACAAGTTTTCACACATTCTACTGTTTTCAATAAAACGAAGATCTAATTAACACAACTTACGTATAAATCAGTTATTAATGATAATATACGGACCAAAAATAATAGAATATTTAACACTTGTTTATCAAAATACACAATTTGCAAACGAGAACGCGTAGTTACTGCAAAACAGCAATCAGCTGCTTGATTTAGCGGTCGTTTTGACATTTACTATTGTAAGTGTTGAAAAGAGTTTTGATAAATTAAAAACCTTATTTTGCTCAGCCAAGCTCAGAACCTGGTGATTTTTATTATTATTAAAGTTTAAATAGGCATATAATGAAGAATTTTTAAGATTACTGTTATGAAATTTTAATACTTTTTTTTTAAATAAAAATAATCTCTTCTATTTTTCTCTATATATGTACATAATTTGAAATTGACAGTATGACTAGATATAATCCAATTTTACAACCTTTTTGTTTCGTCTTATTTCCTTTGTCAACAATTCAATTATGACACTTTTTTGCATTCTTTCTTTCCTCCATTTTCTAAACAAATAACAAGTTCATAGTACATTATTTGACAGTTTGTTAAAAACCCAGCATATTTGCCTTTTTGTGTGTTGTTATACATAGATTTTGTTGCACTTTAGAACACGACGGATATATGAAATAGTAAATTTGTTGCGACAAATTTAATTTCCGGTGGTTCAACCACCTAAAAACGAAATTTTCACAGTTGCAAGTTTTCCATCTTAGAGTATTGAAAATGCTATAAATTTTGGAGAAAATTAAATGAAAAAAGTTCCTGTAATATAAATAATTTTAAGGCTCAACATTCCATTTCAAAAGAACCCCGAAAGATTCCATAATGTTGCACAAATTTTTTATATAAATTTTACATGAAGTGTTTTTGTTAGTAAAAGAAACATCCGTCCTTCGAATCAAGTGGTTTTCAAATTGAAAAGAAAGTAAGTATGTAGGTACATACATATGTATGTATGTTTTTTCCTTTTTATTATTTTATACCTACAATGCAATAAATATAACAGAAGTGTTGCGTCAAGGCCAAGGGCTTTCCTTAATTACATGCGCCACACTTTTCAGGCAGCCCGGCACACAATGTCGTTAACGATGACGTGTTTTAAATTAATTATGTAGATAAATTTAATAAAAATTTAATGTAGTGTAAATGTTTATAATATGTATGAAAGTGACGTCATTGTGAAGATAAATACGTTCTGTAAACACAACTTAATAATTTATTGATGTAAATGTCAGATTATTAAAATATTTATTTTCTTTTCATATGTAATGCAGTCTGTTTTCCTTGCACAGTATTTAAACAAACAGTCGACACTTTAAAAAAATTTCCCCGTAAAAAGTTTGTGTAATAAATTACCGCAAAATGGCTGCTGCACCCGTTGAAAAGTCTAAGCGTTTGGGACGTTGGTATTTTGGTGGTTTAGCTAGCGCTGGCGCTGCTTGTTGCACCCATCCCCTTGACTTGATCAAAGTCACCCTACAAACTCAACAGGGAAAACTCTCCGTTGCACAACTGACTGCCAAAGTTGTTAGAGAACAAGGTGTTATTGCACTTTACAATGGTTTGTCTGCATCTGTGTTGCGTCAAATGACCTATTCCATGACACGTTTCGGCATTTATGAAGTGGGTAAACCCTACATCAACACCGACACATTCCTCGGTAAAATTACTTTGGCCGGTGTGGCTGGCACTATTGGTGGTATTGTGGGTACTCCTGCTGATATGGTTAATGTACGCATGCAAAATGACGTAAAATTGCCCCCAGATCAAAGAAGAAAGTAAGTTTTAATTTATAATTTGTATACTTGAAATATTGTTGGAATTAATTGAATTTTTCTTTTAGTTATAAGAATGCTTTGGATGGTCTTATCAAGGTTTATCGTCAAGAAGGCTTTAAAAGATTGTTCTCAGGTGCCACAACTGCCACAGGAAGAGGTGTTCTAATGACAATTGGTCAAGTTGCTTTCTATGATCAGGTATTTAACTTTGATTCAACAAGTTTTTTAACTATAAATGATCAAAAACTAAAGATTTTCGCTAATCTTACCATTTTTAATTTGCCAATTTAGTTTTTTAGATTCAGACCTTTTTTTAAGAAAGTCTTCAATGAATTCGTTTTTTTGTTAATTTTCCAGATTAAAACAATGTTATTGGAAAGTCCTCACTTTGACGATAATTTGGCAACACATTTCACAGCATCTTTGGCTGCCGGTGCTATTGCCACTACTTTGACACAACCTTTGGATGTCTTAAAGACACGTTCAATGAATGCCAAACCAGGAGAGTTTAATGGTCTTTGGGATATTATTAAATTCACCGCTCGATTGGGTCCATTAGGTTTCTTCAAGGGCTACATACCAGCCTTCGTACGCTTAGGTCCACACACTATCATAACATTCGTTTTCCTTGAACAGTTGCGTTTGAATTTCGGAGCTTTGCCACCAATCAAACAATAATTCGTTACCGTTTGCAAGAAAAGAACAATTTGCATTGTGATTTGGACCCGAACTAAAACAAACATATTTTCTTAATTCAGCAGGACAGCAGATGCATTTTTATAGTTAATTTTTTTTTTTTATAACGAACAATTTTTCGCATAAATCTACTAGTACTACTAATAGTTGTAACAATTTTTTAGAGCAAATTTACAAAAGGAAAGAAATAACAGAACTCAAGCACACAAATTTATAAAACATTTTTGATTGCTCTGGCATTTTTTTTTTTTGGAAAGTAATCTCGTTAAGTTTCTCAATTTAAATATTTAAGTACATATGTGTTTAAGTAAGAATTAAAATAGTTATAACTTGTAACTACAATAAATTTAACATTCCTGCTAAACAGAGTACTAATATGTGTTTTAGATTGGTAAGAAGGTTTTTAAAAAAAGTTTGAATGAGAACTTATTTTGTACATAAATAATTAAGTTTTATTAAAACCATTTTGAATTGCGCGCACATCATTTTTATATTTCTGTTATAAATTCTATTGATCTTTTTTGTTAAGGCTTAAGAAAAAATATCTTTTTAATGCTACTTGTTATCTATTTAAAAGAGTTTTATACCTATTTACGTTTTTTTTTATATATAAATATTTACAATTATGAATATCTTTTTAATTTTCCGTTAAAACATAGACTGCTTTTTAGAAATATAGAAAAGTAAAAAAACAAAACCAACCATTGTTTTTTTTTTAAAGTAGGGAAAACATTTCTGTAAATGTAACAAATTAGTTAGATTTAATATAAGTTAATTCTCAACAACTATCCAAACGAGCTTTATTTGAAATCAGATGTCATATGGAAATGCCATGAGAGTCTGAAAATATGCTTTAAATTATTGGGCATCTTTGACAATCGCAAGACCCTTAACATTTGATTCTGATTTGAAATCGATTAGTAGGAGTTCTGTAAAGCGCATTCGCAAGAAGTTTGGCGACTTCAAATTGCAAAAGTATGCTCAAGGGAACTAGAATATTTTTAAGAAATTATGGCAGATCGCAAGCAAAACGCAGGAAAATAACATTAAAATCGTTCTTTAATAAGCTATAATCAAAATCAATAAAAAAGTCGATTTTAAATTTTGGGTTAGTTAGGGACTTTTGCGTTTTAGGTAAAGATAAATTGTGTATTAAATTCGATAAAGAACATTTTAAACTAAAAACAAATTTTTTTTTTTTTTTTTTGTTAAAAATGTTATCACATATGGGCATTTCCGCCAAATGGTCCACCGTGACCGAAAATTTAAAAGTTATTAAAATCTGATTATTTTACGAAATTGTTATGAAGAAATATTTAGATTTTACTAATTTTATAAATTTACCCATAAATTTGTTCACTTAGATGAACAATCAGACTGCAAAGTTGTGCAAACGTACTTTCTTATTTGTGAGTATGTTTTATTGTATATTTTCTTTAATATTATCTTCCTTAAAAGAGGTGATATTTGATGAAAATTATTCCAAAAAAAATTTCTTACATGGTCTGTAATCTAAGGAAGAGTTCGAAGAGAAATATGTTATTCGAATTAACGGTAAATTTTTATTTTGTATTAATCATTATTCAGTTAAATTATTGTGGAAAAAATTTCACGTTCGAATTGTCACGTATCGAACCAGATTTTAGCTTAAACAAAAAATAGTACAGACGATTTTGGAACCAAACCAAAGACATTTTAATGTTACATTGCTATGTAAAATTCTGAAAGTAGTTTGACTAAAAAATTGTGCCAGGTTTCGCTGAACTACAACTTTTTATACATGGCCACAAAAACTACTTCTATTTTTTTCACGTTCGAACCGCTACTTCTTTTGCCATTATCTTTGACCTAGAATCGCGCCCCCCATAAACTTTAGCATAGATAATATTGCTTTCTTAGTGCTATAATTTAAGGGTTAAAAGAACGTAAAAATATTTGTTGTTTAAAATGTTGTTGCATTTTTGATGCGTACGACTGTCACGTTCAACACTTTGGAATTACCCATATTATAATAAATGTCGATTCGTTCTACTTTGACCAACCTCTTATTACTCTAATTGAAAACGAATAAAAACATGTGGATGTGAAATGCAGAACTCAATGCTGAAGTAATCCACTTTTGAGTGGATTCGGATTTTAGAACACACGTGATGAAATAGCTTATGCACAGTTTTAGACGCAATGTAGTAGCTTTCCTTCACCCCTTATATTTCTAAAACTTAACATAAACCTTTTAATTTAGTATTTTTTTTTTTATCAAGTTTTATGTCCCAAACTTAAACAATTTTATATGTTAGATACGCCTTTTCTAAATTAAAGCTTGAGTGCCCCGGTAGGCTAGCTAGTAGTGACCTAGTCTATCAGCGCCGGGGTTGCGGGCTCAATTCCCGCCAGACTCTGGTTTCTTTCCTGCAGACAAGCGTAGAGCTTCGCGGGGTTAGCTTAGGGAATTAAAAAAAATAAACGCTAAAATACCTAACTAAAAGTTTGCATAAAATGCAACATTGGCAATTGTTTAACAAGAAAAATAAATTATAAACAGTTTTAGAAAATCGGGCATGTTCTAGAAATCGAAATGAAGTGGAAAGTGGAATTGAAATCGAACGAGACTACATATAAATATTTTTATGAACATGCCTTAATTTATCATTTCAAAGTTTTTTGCTTCTCGTGTAAAATTTTCAAAATTTTAAATAAAACCTTTTGTGTTTTAGGTAACGATATGTATAATTTTATCATTCCGTTTGTAATTTCTACAATATGTGGTGGTCTTAAAAGCCCTGCTGATAACTTTTTTAACCTTTATAATTGTTGGATGTCAAAATTTTGCTTATTATCTTTGTTTCTACTTTCCAAAGACCCGAGATATGATTGGGATCAGGGGGCTAAGCTCTATTGCGATGCGAATGCAATTTTGATAGGAAAGTTAAATGCCAATTTGGTGCTCTTGTGCATTCGCAAAATTTTTTGGAAAAATTCGCAGCACTGGCAATAAAAATCAAAAACGGCACAGATTGACAGTAGTGAATATAATGTCAAAATATGTAAAATAAATTTAAAAAGTTAAATAAAATAATAATTAGTATTGTGGTTATTTTTTTGAACTTTTTATGGGTTTTAATCCAAATTTTGATATTTTAATTAGGGTAAAATTTATCAAATTTAATTTTCATTAAATTATTTTTATAAAGAAAGGACTTTTACAACATGAAATTAATCAAAATTTATTGATAATTTTTCATTCTTGGCTGCCGCGGGAGTCGAAACCAGGGGCCTAACTCTGGAATTCGTGATCGAGTACTTTCTCGATTCGAAAGCAATTTAAAATCTAATTATTTCAGTCAATACCGAACGAATCGGAATTATTTTTTCAGTGTTGTAAAGCATTAATTTGAGTTTCACAATACTGAAAAAATAATTTCGATTCGTTCAGTATCAACTGACAGAATTGGAAATAAAATTGCTTTCGAATCGAGAAAGTACTCGATAACGACTGCCAGAATTAGGCCCCAGGCTTTCACGGACAGGTTACCCTAACATGTTTCAATTGCAACCAATCAATCTCTTCAGAGGGGTTTGCCGTTTAACAGCCATTGACGACTGCTGGCAGTCAATAGTCAAACATCAATCTTTAAACTAAATTGTATTTAACCCTTTGGTAGATCGAAATTGGCTTTGAATGATTATCTATTTTGATTGATTTACATATTCTTCCTTACTTCTGTTTTTCATACTTTTTGTCAAGAATTCTTCTTGAAGTCCAAAGTACATTTTTTTGTTTTTAATTTTTTGTCTTTCTTTTTCTTGATGGCCTTTTTCAGCACAACTAAAATAAACTAGCGGACCCGGCGAACTTCGCCACGCCCAAATTTAAGGCCTTCAGACAAACTTTAGAGTAATAATACAACACAAATATTTAAATTTCAATGTGATTTATTTGAATAAAATCAGTAGAGAGCGATTTGATGAACAATGTTTTTCGATTTGTTTTCCGGCGCAAAAACAAATAACGAAGACGGCTTCCCAACACGCGAACATGCAACGAAAAACAGGGAAATTCGAGATTAATCCCACAGACTTCTAGTGATTGGCCATGCGATTTATTAATTGTCATCGCGAACTTCGCCTCGCCCCTATTTTAAGCCTTCAGACAAACTTTAGAATAAATAATGAATCGTGTTGTCACTACAGTACAAGTAACGAAACGAACCGAAAATAATCCGTATAATCGAGCTCAAAACGTTTTTTATCATAATGTTTATCATCAAAATAAATAAATTGCAGCAAGAAAAATAGCACATTTACTGTAGAAAAATACAATGCCAAAATGACACTTGTCAGATTGCGCAAAGTATAAGTCAACGTATAACGTGATCTATCGGATTTTGGCTGAGAACTTTCTATTTTTTCATTTGGAAAGCCGTTAAGGAATAATTTCACACAAAATTTCATACAAATTCGATTTTTCGAATTTTCTGTAGGGATTTTCCGCATTTTTCTTCCGTAAAAACCTTCTCCTCGAAAATACGAACAACTGACAAAAAATGTTACAGAAATCGGCCCAGACGTTCTCATTTTATGAATTACTATACATTTTCTACACCGTTTTTATATATATAGATAGTAATGATTTGCAAAAAGAAAAACTCCCGGGGCTGTATATAAACAGATCTATGTAAATATAAAAATTCAATAATTTCGTGGTTACTATGATAAATAATTTCGAACAAATTGTTACGAACCTTGTGTCGGCCTCTAGACTTCACCATACCAACTAACTCACGCGGAATCATCTCTGGGAGTAGTTCTCAACCCTTGCGATGGCCAAGATTCGCCACAAAATAAAAATGAACAAAAAAAAAAAAAAAACAAAGAAAAACTACTTTACCACAAACGACGCGAAACAATTACCCATAGGAAGACAGATGTAAATCTTCAATCGCCCATACCCAACCACTCTAAAAAAAAAACACAACCATCAATCCCACCACAAAAAGTCATAAACAAAAAAGACAAGCACCAGGAAACAATAAACGAAAACACTAAAAAAAATTCAGGTAAGAAACCACAATGATTAACAACCAGCTCATCCAGTTTCTTCCTCCTAGGACCTAGTCAGCCGCGCACAACTGAGGCACGTCTGGATTCAACAACCTACATTGTACGTTAAACAACAACACATATATTTTGTGCTGCCTAAACCCACCCGCAACAAAATCTTCGAGACTTGTTAACTTTTAAACTAACCAAGGAACTATACCGAATGCGTTGCAAGGCTGGTGATTAAGGAAAGGCCACTGAAACTGAGGGTCGATACATCATCATTAAATAAAGTTTGAGAACTTGAGAAAACGATAACAGGTTTAAAAAAACAACACTCCCAGCGGGGAAAATTGCAAGCGCTTCCAAAATTGTTTTTTTTAAAGCCAATTCATGCGGGGGCTTTTACGACGTCTCTTTTTGTTTGGTGGAGAACGGTGTATAAATGAAAGAGAGTAAACAAAAATGCTTAGTTTGTGTTTTTCATGTCATTTTTTATATCTATCTTTAAACTTTTTGTTGTTATTTTATTCGTTTTCTTACCTTTATATTGCGTTCATTTCATTGCGGCATAAAAGACGGTGCCGAGAAATGTAAAAAAGGCCAGCTTTCAAAGACACTATACCGTCTGTCTCGTAACGCCTCTATCACAACTAACTGTAGACCAGTGAAGGGCAGATAGAGAACATTAAATAAAAGAGAGTAAATTAGTTGATTTACACTTAGAGAAAAGATTTTCAAACTGTATGTAAATATGCAATACAAAAAAGGAGTTCAGTAAAAAATATTATTATATAAATCATCAAGTTTTAACTAACGTTAAAATATATGTATACATATGGTCACCTGAAATCGAAAAGGCCGTGAGCAAAAACTTTAAAATGTGTACTATAGGTATGCAAATATGCAAAAAAAAAAAGGAATTCAGTAAAAAGCTTGATTATTATATAATTCATCATCCCACATGTTTGCTGAAATGTTTTTAAAACAAGCTGAAAAATAAACATACATGAGCACAGCTTGATCACAACACAATAAATATATTGTCAGTGTGCCACTACGAAATTGCAAAATTTGCCAAAATAACAACATGCGCAACACTCCTGCTTCGTTGAAATTTATAGAGCAACTGAATAAAATTTTATTTTTTTCTTTCTGTTGTATTTGTTTTTCGGGTTGCCTTTGTTACTTTTTATGCTTGAAACAATGAATTCAAGATTTTCAGTTTGTGGGCAATAGTAAATGAGCGAAAACAACATCACACAAACACGTGTATGTGTTATACGGTAAATTTTTTCACATTCTGATTTCAATGTAGATATTGTTATTTCTTTTTGTTTTGACTGCTAGAAAATAGTTTTTTATTAATTTTCTCTATTTTAAACGTACTTTTATTTATTAAAAAAGTAATATAATAAAACAAGTGTATGGTATGTTTTGGGGATTTTAGGGAATATCTTAGTAGGGAAATTTTTGTATTTGTAGCAGCTCTGGTACAAAAAAACACGAAGAGTAAATGTAAAAACCCGAAAAACTTCGTAATCCAGGCAAACCAGCGCCCACCGCTGCTGTAGACTGATAAAAAACTAATTAATGTTTTCCTGCACAAGTACAAACATTCAGTCGATAGTATCGATATTGAAATCCGAGCTATTGATAAATATCGATAGTATCCCAGCACTACCTCTGTGTGCTCTGTACTTCGAAGTGTCAGGTTGAACATACAGTGAGACCTCGATTATACATAACATACGGGACGGGAAGCATTCTGAATTATCATTTTTTCGTGTTTCTTAGTTTATGTAAATGTTAAATCAATGCAAACAATTTATTTTATGTTCCGGTTAATTGATGCTGCCGGTTAATCGAATGACGTATAATCAAGGCCCTACTGTAAATAAAAA
The DNA here is from genome assembly GCA_963931875.1 of Pollenia griseotomentosa. NCBI lineage: Eukaryota > Metazoa > Arthropoda > Insecta > Diptera > Polleniidae > Pollenia > Pollenia griseotomentosa. Next base: position 5,691,611 of record OZ007560.1, read on the forward strand.
GACGTGCAATCAAAAATCAACGTCGTAAAAGCCCTAATGTGAATTGGGTGTTAGTTGTTGTATGGGAATGTGTAATAATTATTTCTAAAACTCGCATTATAAGCAACAACAACTGTGCTGATATCGAGCTTAATGTTTGGTTTATAGAACACTAGCGCCTTACTCGTCCGTTCAACTTACATTTAAAACAAATTTTCGAAATTTGTTCTTGTTTTAAATGCAAGTTGAACGGACGAGTAAGGCGCTCGTGTTCTATAAACTACACATAAGTCTTAATTAATTTGAAAAGGCCTTCTAGAAGCCTTTTCAGTTAATGCCAGAAGGCAAGGCCATGGTCTCCAATGACACGCCGTGTATATTAAAAATTAAGCAGGAATGCAGCTGGGACGCCGTATGTCTGAAAAAAAGCTTTTTAAAAGTCCTTTAGGACATCCTGTGCATTTGACTTCATGTGCTGCTTCATAGTTTTATATTTTAAGCTCCTTTTTCTATTGAAAACGATTGTTTTTAAGAGATGCTATACATTTCAAACGATTTCGAAATCCATTTCTAAATAAAACGGGCATGTTCTAGAAAAAAAGTTCATCAAAATATTCCATTTTAACAATTTCATTTTTTGAGTACAAATAAGCTTTACAAGATCAACTTTTAAAACCAGGAAAAACCGCGGTAATTTTGTAAATAATTGAATCTAAAATGTCGTTCCTTTTTTAATTCCACTTCATTTCGATTTCTAGAACATGCCCGAGTCTATTTTTTTTTTGTTTTTTACAAAATACAGTTTACTTAAAATAAGTATGTATGTACCATGTAAAACATAAAATGAGGAAGTACATAGACGAAGAATAAGAGAGAACTGAATTGAAAATAATTTTTTTTGAAGTGTGAAAGAGGAATTTCGAAATCATCCCGTTTCAAAATGGATTTTGATTGTATACCGGACTGTACTGGAGTTTCCCCAAAGCAAAGTATTAACATGGATTTTATTAAATGCATAATAAATGAAAACGTTTTATTTTATTAGTGTAATTTTTATTTTTAAATATATCGAACTTCCAGTTTTTTTCTCTTCGTATTATTTATGTATGTATTAATATATGTATATGTAATTCTTCAATTTTTTGTGCTTATAATTAGCAGAAAAACAAAACTTCTTAAACTTAAATTAAAGGGGAAAAAACAAAAATCATTTTTCAAATTATTTAAAGTTGTGTGTGTGCAGATGTAAAATACGATTTATTGAAAATCAATTATTTCAATACGTAAAAAGTACTTTTTTGCTATTAATATTTTGCTTTTTTCTGAAGTTAAGAATACATTAAACAAATATGCTGTAAAAAATAATATTATTTAAAATAATAAAACATTGTATGCATAAAGGAGGAGGCTTTTGTCATTGTTACCGTAATACGAATTGCATTAAATAAGAAATTATAAATAATTGAATTATATCTTGTTATAAAGAAGTAAAATGATCAAGTTTACTATACATTTAAATTATTTAAATATGTAGGTGGAAAGTAAAAAAAAAAAAAAAAAAAAATTAAATTAAATAAGACAATGAAAATTTCTAACTACTTAAATAAAAAACAAAATAGACCCTTTGTTGTATAGAGAAATGAACAAGTGTGCTCAATAATAAATGTAATTATGTATGTGTATGCAACTACTTAATTAAATAATAACATTAACTGCCAGGCCCACAATGTCGACAAGACCATTTCTTTCGTATATTTATATTGAAAATAAAAACAAATTTTAATTTTTTATTAGTGTTTTCAATATAAATATACGAAAGAAATGGCCTTGTCGACATTGTGTGCCTGGCAGTAAAATTGTTTAAAAGAAAAAAACAAAGCCCTTATACCTATTGAGTTTAAAAGTTGAAAATTAAAATTATTAAGTTATAATTAAATGTAGTATTTAATAAATCCCGAATGAGGAGAAATAGTCACAAGGAGAATTTAGATTTGTTCTAAGTCAAGTATAAGTATGTAGGTGCCAGACCGAAATGTAATTATAAATATTTTGAGTGTTTGTGTTTCTTGAAGCAGCTGGTGGGTATTGGAAAAGAGGGACTTTTGACATGAATGCAAATAAAAATCTTAATTTAGTTTCCAGACGAATTAAAAAAATTAAATATTATTTTTTCTTACATCTAATTCGAAAAATGTCATTAACAATAAAATATAAACATATAATTATTATTATTAATATTATATTTTAATTCTTTGACCTTAGACAAAAAGGTATTAAATCATAAAAGGGAATTTTTAGTTTTCGTTTTCTTCTCTTTCGTTTGGTATAAATAATTCAAGTCTAGTACAACTGCTTTCCATCATAACCTTGAGCTCTTTAGACAATAACTCAACTAAATAAGACAAGCAAATAACTTTCAATTTAACATTAGGAAAAACTACTGTTTCTGACTGAAGACCTTTTTGCCTAACTTCAAGAATTATATCATATTAAAACTTCATTTTATGTTGTTAAAACTACATATTTTTTGTTTAATATTTGTTTTATATCTTTCCTTAATGAAACTAGATTTTAATTAAATTTTTTATTTCCTTTTCAATTGTTTTTTGTTTGTTATTTGTTGATAATTTATATAAATTTGTTATATTTTAGGCGTAGGCATCTTAAAAGAGAACCATCATTCGTTTGTTTGTCATTAATAAATCTTTTTTCCAATTCTTATAAAAAGTCTAGATTAGTTTTATTCAGGTCTTTTGACAAGGAGACTGAACTGTGTTTATGTCAGTCATAATAATTCGAAATTGAATTCAAATTGATCTCTTATGATCACGATTTGTTGTTTGGATAATGTATGTAACAGTGTTGAGCAAATTCGACATATTTTAAAAGCCCATTTGAACACACAATCTACGAATCAATGTTGAGATGAGTTTTGCAATGATTGCACAAATTGTTAAGAGATTCTGAAATGCCAAAAAGGGTTTATGGAATTCTCTACTACAATTTAAGTCTTCGCTATCGCTATGATATACTCTCTAAATATAAAAATAATTATGGCCCATATTCCAGGAAGTAATTTCTCTCGAACTTAATTATTTCCTGAAGATAGGCGTATGCTTATAAAAATCAAAATTAAAAGCAAATTGTGTTTTACAAAACATTAGCTAAAAACGATTCTGTTGCGATTAATGAGCCTTTTTTGTCTATTTTTTAAATTCATAGGACGTTTAAGTAAATGAGCGTGTATTTGGGTGTGTGTGACGGGCAAAAAGAGGGATAGGGATGTGCCAGGCAGGGTGTTCAACGTTTTCTTTACTTAGTGTACAAACTGATAAGAAATAATCAGCTAATTCTAAAAAGCCAACCAAGGATGGTGTAAGAGTGATTCCTTTGAACGATCGCCATAATCGTAGCACAGTTCCTCTCCGGTCTCAATATCATCTTTGGCTATTAAAACTAAATGAGGTTTTTGTTTAATCACTACAACTTTAGTCATCAAGTTGCCAGTGCGGGAGTGATTAACTAAGCGTCCCAATTTACCAGTATCTTCGGTGGCATCAATGCAATACTGCTGATTCTTATGTTTAAAATAGTACATGTAACAGCCGGCATTTTCATCTAAAGCGTAACGTTTCTCACGTTCGGCAGCCTCTGTAGTGGATATTAAATCACCCACATATTCAATTACGAATTCACCACGTTCAAAGCGTCTCTCGGCTATAATACCACGTCCTTTGCCTTCAAAGTGTGCCACCTTGAGCCCCTCTGACCGTTCCTCTAAGATGGCCTGTTCCAGATTGCGCATCATTTCTTCCTTTACAGCCGTCTTTGTCTTACGAACACTTCTTCGCACCGGGAAGAAATCGTTGATTTCGCGATTACCATTTGTAGCTGCAAAAGGTTGGGGAGCCTGGTGTTTGAGGGGAGCGTGTTGTGGCCTCTGGACTGTATATTTTATTTTGCTCTGCTGGCTCTTTTCTTTTTCTCCTCGGTTATTGGTGGCATTTTGTTGATTTGTTGGATGTTTTGCTGAATTTAAAATTGACTTTGATCCGCCATTAATCAATTGTTGATTGGATTTTTTTTCAGGTGCAGAAATGTTTGCAGCCATATTTTCATACTCAAGTTCGTGTTCATCGATGTCCTCCTCTTCATCATCATTGACCAAAACGACAACGGGATCGTCGTCAGCATCATGATCATGAACGTAATGCTTTTCATCAAGATTAATTTGTTGCTGATGCTGTAGCTGATATTGTTCTTTTGAAGAATTTGTAGGACTTGGATTCAGTCTACGTCTTGGTTTGCAAGCGATAGCTGAAGTTATAACTCCGCCACCCGCTGTAGCGGCGGCAACAGTTGTTGTACTGAAATGTCTTTGCGACTTGCGAGGCGATAGAGCTGAAGCCATTTTCCTGGTTGAAGCAGATCCGGCTGGCGAAACTACTCTAGGAGGTGCTTTAATCGGTGAACAACAAACAATACGATGTGGAGTAGCTGGTTTTCGCCTACGACTTGGCGGAACTACACCAGGTGCTGGAGAATCTTGTACTGAGTCATCCAATGAGGCAGCAGTAGTATTTGTAAACGCCACACCACTATCACAGGAACTATTGTCATTATCAGGCAGCATCATCAGAGCGTAATCATGACCATTCAGCATTTCGATCGGTTTCTTTTCATAGCCAAACGAATCTCTTTTGGAAGGTGATGTGTTTAGGGAAACAATTTGATTAAAACGTCCATGTAAGACTGAGGCCGTCAATGAAGTGGGGGAAGAGAATTTAGGTTCAACTTCTAGAGTTTTATTAATTATTATCGATGATGCCTGATTGGGCGATTTGTCGACATTTAGCGTTAAAACCGGTTCTTGTAAGAATATATTTTCGGTGGCACTTGTATTTGAACTACTGTGGGAAGATGAATGACTGTCAGCTCGTTGCGACGAACGATGATTGGAAAAATCAAAGCCGTTTGTCATTAATGAAGTCTCCTGGACTGTTTCAACTGTTGTTTCCTCAGATAAATCAGTGCGCTCACTGTCATTGGTATCTTCGCTGAGGTCAAAGATGAATTCCTGGGGTACAATAACATTATCAAGGCTTCTACGATTTATAATCGGTTGATACTGAATTTGTTGGTACATTTGTTCATGTTCAGCAAAATTACTATGTTCATGTCCATTATGTTGCGTGATGATTGCGTTATAATTAACCATTTGTGGCGGTGTTACAGAGGCAGACAATGTGGGTTGTATAATCTTTTGAGGTTCTAGAGAATATTTGTTTGATTTATTCTGATGTTTGGCAGCTGCATTAGCTTTGAAAAAGTTTTCTATGGTGCGTGTTTGTGAGCGTGTTGCCAATGGGACACCTACATTTGAAAAAGTAAATTTTTTTAGATTTTTATTTAAACAAGAAACGAATTGAACTTAATATAATTATTTATTTATATACAGTTAAGGACAAAATTTACAGACACAACAAATTTTGTGTTTTTATTAGTTATACCAAGAGTCTTTGATACCCTCCACCGACAGTTCGAGTTATTCAGCAGTGGGCTATATGATATCTATATATTACTAATTTATCTTTATAAAAACGGACGTTAGCATTAAAATTGGTTGCCGTTTAGATCTATATTAAGTTATTGACCGGCAATCAGAAGGTTTTATGCTATTCTTTACAGAATTATGAACTAGCTTGACTAAAATATCATTATTCGTAACAGTTTTAGCAGAACATAAATGATTTTCAGGGGGGGGGGGGATTTATATTGGAGCCATGGTAAGTTAAATATAAAATTCAGTAGAGTGATTTCTGGTATTAAGACACATAAATTTGAATAAATTTAAATACTGCAGTAAAATTAGTTTTAGCGTTTACAGTGAATTTCAGAAGGCTGCTTAATATGGGATCTAAGGTAAGTTATGGACTAAGATGGAACAAATTTTACCGCAATATCTATATCTGCTACGGTTTTAGGCGTATTTAATTTAATTTCCCAGAAGTGGCTTTATATCGGGCATATGGTAAATTATGGACCATACATCAAGAAATTTATTAGTGTGATTTCTAGCCTGGATAACCACCACCTGGATAACTATCTTGCCGCGATGTGGTGGCTTAAATGCTGGCTGTAGTGAATGTCTTGTAGCTTGTTTCGGCTAAGCCGGATTCTGAATCGTTTCGGCTAAGACGGAACAAGTTGGAAGGCATATGCTCTAAGGCCAGCACGACTAAGGGTTATCCATCCTCCCATCCCCCATCCCATCACCTATAATCCTATCTATCCCCCTTTATCTCCCATATCCCCCACTTTTAAGGTCAAGGTGGTAGACAGCAGTGCCGAGGACCTGAATGGCTGGTTAGTGGTTAAAGAAACTGGTCGTGAACAGCTTCCCTCTGGCGCCGATGGCAAGGGTCAGTTGTAACTTTGGCCTAGTCCGTGCAAGCCGTCACTGCGCGGACGGTCCTTTTCTTTACGGCTTACTCGTGGGACCAGAAACTGGACAATTTTCTTAAAAAACAAAAGGACGCGACTCTAGGAGTCGATGCAGGGAATATCTCCAATAACTCGGCAGGTTCGGTGTCAGATCTAGACGCCGATTGGCTGAGTATCCATGGAGATATTCTTGAGCAGGAAGGTCAGTTATTGACAGAACTGACAAGGACAAAAGGAACGAACGACCCCCCAGTCGGCTCCCCGCCTCGAACAGGGGTCTCGGAAAGACTCGATGGTCTGGCTCTGGGATCTGATGATGAGCATGAAATAACAATGATTTCGGCTCATGATCAGGACCATAGAGCTGGGTCATCGACTCCTGAGGTCACACTCGAGATAGGGAGCGGAGTAGCGGGTGTACCAAAAACTATTGTTCGGCAAGATGCGACAGAACAGGTCACATCAGAAGGCCGAACGAGCCTTGAAAAAGCCAAGAGTGGTGTAAGAGCCTCCTTAGCCTTTCTAGAAAAGATAGCTAAGAAAGACTCCTCACTACACGATGGGCGGGATAGGCATTTGCTGAGGAAGCACCGGAAGAACGTTGCCAGATTCGAACGAATCCACGGATCTGTCGGTGATATCCTAGGCATTCCCTATCCTGCGGGATACACAGCAAGGGCTGCTGAGGGCTCAAATGTTGTCAGTAAAGATAACGAACCCTCAGCAACCCCTGTTGATGAATCCTCCAAAAATTCGGGAACTCAGAAGGAGGGTACGAAATCAACACCTGGTCCTCTAAACCGAGACAGTATGGTCACGGATAAGGGAACCAAGCCTGTTGACGTATTACCCACTACTAGCTGCGCGATGAGGACTGGTAAAGTCTTGGTAATCTCCGACAGTCCCTCCCAAGGGGAAGTCACAAAAGGGATAACTAAGACAAACCAGCCAACATCTGCAGGGAAATCGGGTAATCACCGACAGAGCTCTGCTAAGGCCCCCAAGAAAGGGGTACTTAAGAGAGTTAGGTCTGGTGATGACCAGAAATCCCCAGCGGCCAAAAGGAAGGATCCCCGAAAGGAGATCACTAAGAGGATTGGCTCCAGAGAGGACCAACCCTCCACATCAAGGAAGCTAAGGGAGTCGTCAGGTAAGGACGGTATTCTGGCAGCTGTCATTGATCGTATGGATCCCGATGGAAGGATCAGTGTCGAGAAATGGCAGGTGCTAGAAAACAAACTGCTTGACGAAATCTTTAGCGTTAAAGGAAGGCCGGACGAAGTATCGTTCAAAGGGGCTGACTGGATAAGGGGTGTCAAAACTGTCAGTTGCGGCAATCTAAAGACCTTTGAGTTTTTAAAGGCTGCAATCGGCAGGTGTGGCAGCGCTTGTCCTGAAGCCAGATTGGACGTAATACTCGCGTCTGAGTTGCCGTTAAGGCCGGTAGTCACGGTATGGATTCCTCCACCAATAAAACCGGTGGAGGTCATACTGGGGTTACTGGCCAACCAGAACAACGGGCTCCTTACAGGACAGTGGAAGATGGTAGCTTCACTGGTTTGTAAGGAGAACCAAGGTAGAGACTTCCGGTTCGCAGTAGACCGGGAGTCTCTAAATAAGCTGAAATCAATGGGAGGGGTTGCTGTATTCGGGTTAGGGTCTGTCAGATTTAGGTTTCCTAAAGATGATAGATCCTAAGAGGCTGAAAGTGGTGCAGATAAACTTGCACCACTGTGAAGCGGCCTCAACCGAATTGGCAACCCACCTCATTGACAACAACGTGGACGTGGCCTTAATCCAAGAGCCCTGGATTAACAAAAACCGGGTAGTTGGATTAAAGGTCACGGGGTATACCTTGTTCGTATCCCGCTCGGAGGAGAAGGTACGAACGTGTATATTGGCAAGAACTGAGCACAATTCTATGTTTTCTCATTCTTTCAGTAACGGAGACCTCACGGTTGTGACAGGGAAGGCCAGGGACAGATCAGTCCTGGCACTAGCATCGGCATACTTGCCATACGAAGCTGTTGATCCACCTGGTGATAAAGTACGAGAGTTGGTGGAGCACTCAGGCAGAAGCGGCTTGAGACTGGTACTGGGATGTGACGCCAATGCACACCACACCCTATGGGGTAGTGCCGACATCAACAAAAGAGGTGAGTCTATGTTTGATTTTATTATTGCCAGCAATCTTTTTATCTGCAACAGGGGAAATACACCGACGTTCAGAACTAGAGATAGGGAGGCAGTGATAGATATAACACTGACGAACTGCAGGGAATTAGTGGAGGACTGGAAGGTGGCGTTGGATTTTTCCTTTTCTGACCATAGTCGCTTGTCCTTTAGTCTGATATTTGAGGGGTCGAAAAAGTGTCCGTATAGGAATCCGAGAAGGACGGATTGGAACACTTTTTCGGGATTGGTTCAAAGTAACTTTAGAGTTACAAGGGACTGGGGGTCGACTCCGACCGGTGTGGAGCGGCTGGTGAGCACCTTTACGGGGGTATTGACCAGTAGCTATGAGCGATCCTGTCCGTTAAACTTTCCGGGCAGGCGTACACAGCCAAGATGGTGGACAGACGAGTTGAGGACTCAAAGGTCCACCGTCAGAGGGCTGTTCAATAGAGCGAAGTATACGCGTAAGGAGGAAGATTGGAGTAACTTCAGGTTGAGTTACGGGAGGTATAAGAGAGATATTAGAAGAGCGAAAAGGGACTCGTGGATTAAGTTTAGCGAGTCAGTTGAATCCGTGAATGAAATGTCTAGGTTCAGGAGAATTTTATCCAAGGACCCGGTGGTCCCTGGATTTATTCAGAGACCGGACGACTCATGGACGGAATCTGGCTCTGAATCTCTCTGTCTGCTTATGGAAACTCACTTTCCGGGGTGTGTGGATCCTGGGTCGGGGGAACAGGTTGTATGTGGGGAACCCTTCTCTGGGTCGGGCTCAGACGGTGGGGAAAGGGAGACGGTGGGAGATATGATCACCTTGGATAAGGTAACATGGGCGGTGAATACCTTTGGGTCCTACAAATCGGCGGGACCAGATGGTATCTTTCCGGCGATGTTACAGAATATCGGGAGATCATCACTCCTAGTGTTGGTGGAACTGTTTAGGGTATGTGTACTGAACGGGTACATTCCTAAAGGGTGGAGGGAGGTCAGGGTGGTTTTTATTCCCAAGGCGGGTAGAACCGGTCACTCTAAACCCAAGGATTTTAGACCAATCAGCTTATCGTCTTTTCTTTTAAAGACGTTGGAAAGAATGATTGATCTACATCTGAGGATGAAGATTGACGCCGGCATCATCAGCGGCGCTCAACACGCCTATCTTAAGGGTAGATCTGTTGAGAGTGCGTTGCATGATGTGGTGGGTTATGTTGAGCGGGGTTTGCGAACCAAGGAATACACCTTGGCGGCATTCCTGGATATAGAGGGCGCCTTTAACAATCTGAGGATAGAGGCTATTAGGCAGGCACTGGTTGATCAGAGGGTTCCGTTGTTCTTGGTCGAATGGATAACTAGGATGTTAGGCAGCAGGGTTATTCACTCGGACTGGGGAAACGAACGTTTGAGGAGATCGGTGACTAGGGGGACCCCACAGGGGGGAGTTCTCTCACCCTTATTGTGGCTCTTGGCCGTCAATGTCGTTCTGAGACGTTTTGACAGAATGGGTCAGAAGGTCGTAGCCTACGCGGATGATGTGGTGATATTGGTGTCGGGCAAGTTTCTGCCGACAATTAGCGACATCATGCAAGGGGCGCTGGGCGAACTGTCGGCATGGGCGAGTGATAAGGGACTGGGAGTTAATCCGGGGAAGACGGAGTTGGTTCTTTTCACTAGGAGGTACAGGGTGGAGGATTTTAGGCTACCGGTACTAGGAGGAGTGGAGCTTAGACTATCTGATAGTGCTAAGTATCTGGGAGTTTTTCTGGACAGCAAGCTGTCATGGGGAAGGAATACTCAGGAGAGACTCAAGAGGGGTCTCAATGCCTACTATGCTTGCAGATCATCGATAGGTAGGAGTTGGGGACTCCGGCCGTCAGTGGTGGGATGGCTGTACACTTCGGTGGTTAGACCCATTCTTACGTATGGATGCTGTGTTTGGTGGGAGTCATTGAGATTGGCTAGTCGTAGGAACCTTCTTTCTAAGGCTCAGAGGTGTGCTTCAATGGGCATGACAGGTGCCATGAGGAGTACTCCTCAGGCGGCCCTGGACGTCATTCTACATCTTCTGCCTATTGAGCAGTATGTGATGGGAATGGCGGCCAGGAGTATTCTTAGACTGAGGGAATCAGGACTGATGGGGAATGTCACTCAGGGTCACTCACGGATCCTGAGTGAGATTGAGGCGTGTGGCTATTGCCTGGGACCTCCCGGATCCACAGATTATGTGGGCACAAGGGTGGACTTTGGGCGGCTGCCGGAGGTAATAGTTCCTTCTAGGGAGAGCTGGTCAGGTAGGGGCAGATTATTTAGTGGATTTGCTATTTTCACTGATGGCTCGAAGATGAGGGGCACGGGTGCGGGGGTCTACATTGAGGATCTGAACATCAGAAGGTCATATAGGCTTCCCGACGACTGCAGTGTTTTTCAGGCGGAGGTTCTGGGGGTCATGAGGGCCGTGGAACTGATAAGGGACAACATTGATAGGGGCTCGGAGGTCACTATATATGTGGACAGCCAGGCGGCTCTTATGGCCGTAAGGGGCTGTTATGTGAAATCCAGGCTGGTTGATGATTGTAGGAAGGCTCTTGGAGCAATCTTAGGGGAGTATTTGCTAAGGTTGTGCTGGGTGCCGGGTCACTGCGACATAGTCGGCAATGAGGTTGCTGATGGGTTGGCGAGACAGGGCTCGGAGTTGGAGGATCCTAACTGTTTGGAGGCGGTTAGGCCTCCAATGGCATTCTATTTTGGAAGAATCAAGGAATGGATTGTGGGCGCGACCAATCGGGCCTGGGGGAATCGAACGGACTGTCGGGTATCACGGACGCTGTGGCCGGTGCTTAATAGGTCCGATTCGGTTTTGCTGATGGGCAGGAGTAGGGTCTGCGTTAGGACCATGATAGGAATGATCACGGGCCACTGTATGATAGGCAGGATGGCGGTGAGGATGGGATCCGGATTGTCGGATATGTGCAGGTTGTGTGAGGACCCTGAGGAGTTGGAGACGGTGGAGCACATTCTGTGCCACTGTCCCAGGTTACAGGGCAGCAGGCAGAGGTGGCTGGGCAGTAGATTCCTGGGCGAATTAGGCGATGTCTCGGGTTGCGGACTCGAGAATCTGATAGGATTCGTAATGGGGATGGCCTGGCTGCGCGAGAGCAGGCTGGGTGCTGGACGCACGTAGGGCGTATTTGGTTGAGTAGGATTTCGCTCGGGTTTGGTCCGGAACCTTCTTTCTTTCTTTCTTATTTATCGTATGCTTTCTCTGTTTATTTCACTAACTTTCCATCTCTCTGGGGCTATCCCTGAATAAGGCATCACAATGGACCATATTGGTCTCTGGGTGAGGGTGTGAAGGAGACTTCACACCGGCCTTTCTACCTACCTACCTACCTAGCCCTATAAAACTGTGAAGTATTAAATTTTATTATGATAGCATTATTCATTACGGTAATAAACTGTTTTTCGGGAATAGGGTTTATATGGAGCCTATTGAAAGTTATGGGCCGATCTTAACGAAATTTAAAAGTATGATTTCCAGTAGAATCAAACGAATTTCTGCAAAATCTTATACTATTCCGTGGATTATTCCACCATTTATTTAGGTTAGTGGTTCCACATTTTGATTCATAGCTCTGATCCTACTAAACCGATTGTTATAGATTTTAATCCCAAACCGCTTAGGATAATTACAAGCAATTTTATACCAAGTTTTTATTTTCAGTTGTGTTTTTCGAAAGTGAGCGTGCTTTCAACAGACGGACACACGGACATGGCTAAATCGACTTAGAATTACTCAAGGAGCCAGAAAATATGTACTTTATGGGGTTAGACCCATGCCTTATTAATTAAAGTACTCAAAACAAAGATTATTTTAATACGGTGACTGCGAAGGTGAATTCAGCTGTCTTGGCGCATGATAAAGAAGCTAGTCTCGAACATGAGCGGTATGCTTGGAATCGTTGTCTTGCTTGAAAATCCATTGACTTTCCAGGCCCATGCTTTTCACAGATCTGAAGTACGTGGTATGCCGGTTTAACGTATACTCAGTTTAACAAATTCGCGATTCAACGTACGGTCATATTTTTTCCATTGAATACCTTATATTACCAACAAATAGCAAATTTTTGTACTCTATATAACGAATTTTTACAAAAAAATTTAAAAAAAAAACAAAATAGAATGAAGGCAAACATATTTGCATCCATTATCTTTTGTTATTGTATACATTTTTACCATATTTTAAGAGCGATTTTACTGAAAACAACGAGTAAAGAGAAGCACTTTCTTTTCTTACAAAGAAAGCAAAGAAAATACTTGCTTTCCAAAATAAAAATTTGTACGCTACAAAGCCTCTTTTAATTTTGTTTACAAAACAAATGTTTGTTTTCTGTTTAAAATGTTACGTCATTTTTGTGAAGTTTTTGTTTTACGTTTTTTAACTTCATTATTATTAATTTTGTTCTCCACTATGTACTCATTTAATTGAAAATGATATGAATTAATTATTTTTTGCTCAATAGTTTATATAATTTCCTATATGCAGGCTTTCAAGGTCATTAATTTAATGTAATTTTGTTTGTGTTATGAATGGAAATAAACCAATTCACTTTATTTTATTAAAATATTATTGTTTTATTAAAAAAAACTTCGGGATTTAACGAATTTTTCGATATAACGAAAGGGCCTGACAATATATAATTCGTTAAACCGGGATACCACTGTATTTAGTTCAAATATGGTCTTAAACTGATAACACAGTGCAACAAGAAAAAAATAGCCATATACATACGTACAACTCTACGTGATAAGACAAAAAAAAAAAAAAAAGAACCGTGTCTCGCAGTTTTGCCCAAAGTCATGCACTTTTTTTTATGGGCCCCCAAAGATTTGGGGCCTCGGTGTCATTTTTGCAAAGTAGTGATAATTTTGTCAGGCTCATATCTTGCAAAATTTTCGGAATTTTTATTTACCCTCTGAGACAAAGTTGTAGCTCTTGCCATAAAGAACAAAAATATAAAACATATAAAATCAAAAAAACCTCATCTTCAAGATCAAAATCGCAAAAAACTTTAAAAAATTCGATTTTTTTACCTTTTTCCCCCTGTTCAGGTCGATAGTTTTCAAACCCTTCAAAATTCAAGGAAACAATCAACTACAAAAATGTACCTAAGATCTCAGTTAACAACTTTTTAGAACATATGAACTAGGAATGATCCTTAGCACCGTTTTGGTAGCCGCAAAAGTAAAAAGTTGCCCGAAAATTTGTTTTCATTTGTTGAACGTGTAGTAAAATTTATTTGAAAAGCACTGTTTTTTTTAGTGTTTTTTATATAAAATTTACTTATCGTTTAATCACTTGTGTTGTAAAAACAGGACATTAGTTTAAAAAACAGGCAGTTAATTTCACATAAAGAAAATAAAGAAATCCAACGTGTTTTCCCTTTTTCCAATTTAATTTTCTTCTTAATTTTATAAGTTGGTAACGCTGATTGAAACTTTTTTCCTTTTATTTTGACATTTTTTCTGATATCATTACTATTTCTCCAAAAACTGAAAATAGTAGGGTATATGTAGGGTTAATTCCTTAACTGTTTGTAATGAGAAAAAAATTAACAGTAGACGTACAAAATCAAATATGTACATATGTCGAAAAATAGATTTTAGTTCGTATTTCCTTTGAACTAGTGTTTTTCATACGGGATTTCCCGGGACAAAAATCCCGGGATGCCGCACATTTTTCGGGAAAAGAATCCCGGGAAAATTGCGCGGGAATTCCCGGGATTTTTTAAATTTAATTATGGCAACTTTACTGTTGATATAATTGTAAATAGTTAATATTTTTTCAGTTTATCATAATGAAAAACTACAGTTTCTGATTTAAGACAGTTTTGCCAAAAGCCAAAGAGGTGTTAATTCATATCCGAAAGGTTTAATGCTCTGAAATGTCGAAAGAAGAAGAGTAAAAATGTACAGACTTTTTAATTTAAATTTAAAAACCCAGATTTATTTTATAAAAACGAAAAAGTTGCTTTAAAAAATTTAATGATTTTATATGCAGAGCAGCTGCATAAAAGATTTTTCGGATTCGATTCTGTAAGAGATGATGACAAAAGTTATTTATACAGAAAACGCTTATTCGATTCGAAGAAAATAATTTTTTTTTTTAAGGAATTACAAGCTTTGAAGGTAGTGCTAGGAAAACTGAAAGTGTCTAGAGATGATATTATGTTCCTTTGACTATAATGGCAAACATCCGTAGAAAGGAAACGTGTTTTCTCATTGAAATCTTCTTGATAAAAATTAGAATTAGGAAATGAAAAAGTCCGGGAAAAGAAAAACTGTTGTGAATACTTGAATAACCAATTTATACAAAGTAGTCAGTAAGTTTACATCACAGTCTTATGTATTGAAATATTAAAATCTTGAATAAAAAGGCTGTTCTTTTATAAGTTTCTTAACAACAAAAACTCTACTTTGAACGAACAGTGGAGCATTTGACAAACAAAACAAATCTTGCGAAAATTTTAAAAATTATATTCAGCCTTATTACGATTGTCTTTGTCGTTAACGAGTGTGTCGTTTTTTCACTTGGTCTTTTACAACGACAACCATAACAAGGATGAACATTTAATTGTATAAAAAGGTATGTGCAAATTGCATCTGTGCAAAAAAGCATAGTTGCAGTTATTTGACGTGAGCAACATATTTTGTTTGCACCTTCAATTTTCAGCTTTTGGTAAACAATTTATAAAACAACGCACCTTCCATTTGACAATATTCCAAGATGCATGCATGCACTGGCGAATATTTAACATTTTTTTTTTAATAAATTTGAAGCGTAAGTTTCTTGAAAAATACCCGAAATTATTAATTTGTTTAATTAACAACTCGAATAACTTTTTTTTTTTTTTGTTTAAGTACATATTCTAATATTTTAGTTATTTCTGCTTCTTCTATTTTTTTGACGCTTTTTATTTTTTACAAAGTTCATCTTTAAACACCACAATTTATAATATTTTTTAAATTAAAATATACGTCCGAATGGTATTCCAGCGATAAGTATGGGTCCTTAAAAGCTTCAAGGCTTTTATCTTTAGATATTCGGTATTAAATATTTTGAAATTTATAGTTTACCATAGTAGTGGCCTTAACCACGTTTGAAGACTCTCGCTATAATAGCTCTTCAGTTAAGCGATATTTAATATATGCATCCCATGGGGATATTGCTACCCCTGTACCTACCATCTTTATTTTTATTTTTAACGGTGTAGTTTACCATAAGAGTGACTCCTACCATGTTTGCACATTCTAACTATGTGTAACAGTGCTTAAGAAATGCGATATTTAACATTGGCGTCTTACGGGGGCCACCATTTACCCCGCTGCTATATTTTTCATATTTCGGGGCTCAGAAGAATCTACTGCAAAAAGTTCAAGAAAATTGGTGTCGCGGCTCTTAAGATATGCGATACTTAAAATTGGAATCCTATGGAGGGAACCACTTTCCCTGCCCCTATCGAAAAAACAGGTAGCCTATTTTTTGGGGATCACGTGATACCACTTTAATTTCAGGAAAATCGGTTCAGTAGTTTAGGAGTCCATAAGCCAACAAACAAACATACAAACAGACCAAAATTTTTCATTTTTATATATATATAGATGATATATAGATAGTTATATAGTTTTTCCAGTTCCTTTTTAGTTGATATATTTATTTACTCATTGCCTTGTACATGTATGGTAAGTATAAAGCAATATAAATTTCAAAATTTTTAGTTTAATAATATTACATTATTGATCTAATGATCTTACATTCTTGTTTTAAAAACGATAATTTGTTTATAAATATAAAAATGACCATGGTAGAATAAGTTCAAGGTATTGTCATTAGAAATTTTGTTATCAATTTTAAAACCCATATAACGTCAAATTTGACATTACATGGGTAAATAATGACAACTCTCCCTAATGCACCTACCTGGTACTTATTATACATACTATGAAAATAAAACAAAAACCAACTTGGTTGTAGGTATTTCATGTTTTTTTTTTAAATATTTTTTTTTTGCGTAGCCGCGGCGAGCATATGCCGGAAATCATATTTAAAAAATTAATGCCATGAAATTATCTACCAGATTATAATCACCCGTATCGAGGTTGGCGTTTTTGTGGCAAAAGTTCTTTAAAAAATGGTACCGTGGTTGACAAAAACAACAAATACCTTTTTTATTACTTTTTTGTCTTTTTTTGGCTGGGGAGCCATTGAATGGGGGTTTTTTTTTCTCTCTTTTTATTATTATTAGTTATAAGTAAGAGTATTGAATTGAATTGTATTTTTATCCAGGAATATATCTTTGTAATAGGTATATGTTAATTGGCCTGGGAGGCTTTTATATATTACTGTGAATGAAATAAATAAATAAATAGAATTGCAGTTTATGATACAACAGAAAATTTTAAAATTTTGTATTTTTTTGATTTATACTTGTTTGCACAACGCTTGGAACATTTTGTTAATAATGGAAAAAAATTTTTTTTTTTTTTTGAATAAGCAATTCGAAGTTATTTTTTGAAGCAGAATAAAGATTTGGATTTTTGTGAATATAACTAGAAACTGTAAGTGAATATTTTGAGGTTATAATTATTTGTATTGTAGTCATACTGTACTTTTTTTAATACGTATTTTTGTTTTATTTAAGTACCACTGTTATAATTGAGGTCAAACTTTAATTGGGTGTGTATTGTATTCGATACAGTAAGATATGACATACCAATAGCTTTGCCAGTTATGGAACTACGTTCTCCCTTTAGTTTGTTTGGACTTGGTGATTTTGTCTTAGGCTTATCAGCTAAATCTTCCTCACTAGCACCATTGATAACACCATCATTACTGGATGAATTCTCTTCGATTTTGCAGTCTTTTCTCTTAGGACTTGCAAAGTATTGATCCTCAAGAAGTTGAGCATTTGTCAGGGCAACTGCGGATCCATTTTCTAATACTCTGTTTACAGTGGCTTTGGGAGCCGCAGTAGCGCGCGTTCGTCTTCGCACCATTATTGTGACTTAGTAATGTGTGAATTAAATACAAACAAATGGACACATATACTCTTCTAATAAGGCAGTCAAAATCAGTCAACTGGTCAACAAAACAACACGCGTTTTGTGTTAATCCAAAAAATTAATATTTATTTATTGTTCAGGCCTGCCGATTTATTACTATAGCTGGCACTTGCGTAGGATTATTGATGAACCACTGCACTATTGTCTGTCTTGTGGCCTCACGACTTCTTAATGCATTTGATCCACCGATTTCCACAACTATCTAGAACTAGAAATAAAATAACTTCATCATCGAATTTTAGTTAAAACTTTTAAATGTCACTTTGATTTTTTTGTAAATTGGTATTTTATTCTCATAATTTTTTATTTACAGAATAGCATCAATTTTTTTATTTTGCCTGACCTGCCTCGCATCTAACCGCACCATTGCAACATACCAGTGTCAAAAAAAAAATGTAGTAGTTGCTGCAGAAAAATATGAACAAGAAAAACTTCTGCTTTTGAAGGTAAATTTTAATGATGTAAACTTCGGCTAAATGCTTCTGCCAACTTCAAATTTATAAAATATTTGTAAAAAATGTTAAGGCAATTAAATTGGTATATAAATTGTTATTAATATGTTGATTTTTCCTGTAAAATTTCCGCGCCGTTTTTGTAACTACATTTTTTCTTTTAAGTAAATTTTCTGATTTTATTTTACTTGTGCTTCTTTTCGTTGTTTGTTGTTGTTCTTTTGATATAACAGCCAGAAAGAGACAAGCATAGAATTGAGCGTTCTATTTCCACAGCAAGGGAAGTGAGATGACTACTAATATTGTTGACATATTCAACAATGGAAAACAAACTATTGTTCGTATATGAAAGGTAAATGTTGGGAAACCTTTTTCTGATATTGGGATGTATGCTCACACAGGAAAGTATTGAATTTCACGTAATTTTGTTCAATGTACATATCTTTTATATGTTTTCATAATAAACAAAAGCACGTATTGTCATATAGAACGCACAAGCTTTTTTTATATTAATTGGCACAAATATCAAAGATATGTCTATGCAATTAACAGTTTATGTTAAATTTGATTTATTTAAAAATTATTTTGCGATATATGTAGGTGCACTTACATAAATGTTTCCGCATCCTACACGTGGATTTTACAGTTAAGGCAATAACACTGAATTCAGTGGTGCTTAGCGTTTTCCTTTAGCTTAGCTCTTGTTTTAAAAATAATTAAGATTGAAAGTTATGGTAAAATTACCTAAAAACGCAATTTTTCTCATTTTTCCACAATTTTTTAATTTTTTGTATCGATAATTAGTGCTGGTTTAGACTCTTCAAATTTTAGCCGTCAAGAAATTGCATTCTATTTTCCCATATCTGGAAGAGTGTGAAACAGCACTTAAGGCTAGTTTACACGGTAATACCTTGTATAACGACTTTGTACAATCAAAATAATATAAAATTCTCTGTGTTTAAAAAAAAATATAAAAGTCTTTTGTAAAGGTAGAAGTGCATGACACACGTTATTGCGCGCGCGCTCTGTAGACTTCTGTCAAAAAAAGTCAAACTAGTGTATTTTCATAGATCAAGCTTACTTTGAACTTTTTAACTCGTTGTGTATTTTTGACAAGTAATAAAAAGAATAACTTAGCAAAATTGTGAATCATGAAAGAAAAGCTTATTGAAGACCTTAAAAAACATACTCAGGGGTGTGCTGGAAATCGCAAACGCAAAACGCAAGAATTTTAAAAGTCGTTTTTTAGTAAGATCTCTATAATAAAAGAATTTTATGACAAATATTATACAAACATTTTGCTATTAAACAGACTTTTATAACAAAAATTAGATTAAAAGTGTATTAAAAACAGCCTCCAAATTCTTGCGTTTGCGTTTTCCAGCACACCCCCACAATATTTATGTAAAAAGAAAAAATTTAATAGAATAAAAAATCTTGATATACTTTCGAATCCGTTTTTAATGTACAAATAAGTAAACAAACAAAAAACAGCTGACTGGAACGGCTTTAGTCGACGCACGACACACGTCGACAAATTAACGCGTGTTATGTACTTCTACCTTAAGTATATTTCATGTTTAAGCCTAGTACTCTGTTCAAATTTGCGGAAAATGTATAGCAACGGTTATTTCACACGAAAATTTTGACATGTATTAATTTTACCTATCTTGCGAGTTTGTACGATTGACGTTTTTATTCTTGCAAAGTATGCGACATTGTTTTGCGTATGAAACCCCACATTATTTTAGAAGAAATAATTTTTTTTAATAAAAAATTTAATAAAATAGAAAGTAAATATAGATAAAAAAAACTGTTACCGGTTGTGTTGTCTTAATTTTTTATTTCTGATTTAAAAATCAGTTCAAATTATTTTGCTTTTCCTTAAAATTCCACGTGAAATAAGTGCAGCTAACATTATTTCGCAGTTGTAAAAAAATGTTGCCAGAAACATTTCGGAACTTTTTCACAAAATGAACAGAGTACAACTTTATCAACATTATTTCATAGATATTCCGCACAAGATTTTTCATATGAGTTTTGACAGCATTTCACGTGAAATGTTGAACAGAGTACCAGGCAAGGTATATTTCAAGGTATATTTATAGCAGGTAGCCGCGAGATTACAACAATTGTACAAACAACAGGGCTTTTTATTGTTGTTATGTGGTACGAACTGTCAAAAGGCAAAGAGACAAAAAATAGAGACAAAAAACTTGTTTACATGTTTACTATACAACATTTGACAGTTCGTACCACAAAACAAGCTAATAAAAAATAAACAGCTGGCTTTCCGAGACTACCTGCTATAAATATACCTTGGTATAGCCGCGAGATAACAACAATTGTACAATAAAACAAACAACAGGGCTTTTTATTGCTGTTATGCGATACGAACTGTCAAACAGCAAAGGGGTTGATAAGAGACAAAAAAAGACAAAAGATAAGGACAAAAAACTTGTTTACTATACAACATTTGACAGTTCGTATCGCAAGGCAGCACGTTCAGCCGAGGAATATGAAATGGTATAAGTCTGTGTGGCCTTTTCACGCAGTTTCTTGCTTGAATTGAATACTTCAGAAAATTCCTTTAAAATTTGTTTAACCACAGTCACCTGTTTAATAGCAGCCACTCTATTCGTTGTGTTGTTATTCAAAAGATTTAAATCAATTTTCAGTCGCCTAATCCAGACACCACCCAACAATGCAGTACAAAAATCTGGTACTTTATATACATATATTTCATCTTTTATTTAAAATTAATTTAAAAAAATACCGTATATTAAAATACAGACAGTAAATTGAAAAAAAGCAAACAAATTTGCTTGACACTAAACGACTGTTTTTCTCAAGTTGGCAAATGTTTGTCAGCTTGTTAACAGGAGTATAGCAAAACGTTTAGAAGAGTTTGGTAAATGTATGTATAATGCAAAAACTTTGTGCTACGTGGACCTGCAGCCAAACAAAAGCAACAATAACTTTGTGCTAACTTCATGCCAAGTTTTCGTTATGAATACGGCTGTAAAATTTTGATCCGCGTAGCACCAGCAAATTGATATCGTAATTTTTTGGTGGAGGAACATTTTGACCTCTGTAACACAAAAGAGTTAATTTTAATTTTCCATAATCACTTCCAAAGAAGTATTGTTTAATAAAAAAAAAACTTAAATCTAGTAAATTTTGCTTTATCTGAGCTTTGACCTTATAGGGGCACGCCTTAACGCTATCCGATTTGGCTCAAATGTGCACAATGTGAGTTTTAAGCCAAGTGCCATAATCATCAGTACGGCTTTTTACATAGATGAAAAAAAATGTTTGTAAATAGATAAAATAAAAATGCTTAAACTATATGTATTCAGGTCTGCTCTGAAAATCACGTGCTTTTTACATCACACGTGTGATTTTTTGATGTTCTGAAAATCAAAGTTTCTGTGTTTTTCGCCAATTACAAATCACACCGAAAAGCAATAAAACGGAAAAACACTAAAAGAACATGTGATTTTAGAAATCACGTGATTTAAAATCAAGTGATTTTCAGAACAGGTATTTTATATTTATTTCATAACAAAATAAGGTTGATTGCGATGGCTTAAAACTTGGAAGAAAAATGCAAGAGTTCTTGCTTCATTGACTGCAACTGTTTGCGAGTTTCAGAAGCAAAGCAACTATTTCTGTTTTAATTTTGCGATACTAACCAAAAGTAACGAAATAACAAGTTCGAAATTTTTAAACCGACGACTGCCGAAAGTGATTCTCAATTGTTCATAAATCGTTATGTGATTTACTTTGATTTATAAAAATTCTTTTCATAAGCCTGTTTATTATACCCACACCACAATAGTGAAGAGGGTATTATGCATTTGTGCTGATGTGTGTAACGCCTTAAAATATTGGTCCTAGACCCACCTTAAAGTATACCGACCGACTTAGAATCACTTTCTGAGTCGAACTAATGATGTCCGTCCGGCTGGCTGTCCATGTAACCCTGTGCGCAAAGTACCGGTCGCAACTTTGGAGATAACTTGATTGGGTCATAGGTTCTTATTGGCACAAGGACCAAACCTATTGAAAATGGGCCGAATCGTAGGACCGCGAGGGAAGATAGCGGGAAATTTCTTCCTCTCAGAAACTATCAAACCGATTTTAATGAAATTTAAAACATAGATAGATCCATATCTATATGGACACATAAGCTTAACACAGTTTTTCAAAAGTAGGACCACAAGGAGAGGTAGGGGGCAATCTCTGCCTCTCACAAACTTTCAAACCAATTTTAATGAAGCTTATAACCATAGATAAATCCATATTTATATGGACACATAAGCATGATGTGTTTTTAAATACTGTGGTGTAGGGTATCATATGGTCAGGCTTGACCGACTATACTTTCTTACTTGTTTTTTATGAATTATAAACTTGTGTTTTTAAATAAATGTCAAATAACTGCACAATAAAACAAATTGACCTGGAATTTGAAGACATTTAAAAATGCACTTATATAACCATTTGTGCATATCGCTCATTTGCTCCAATAACGTCGTAAGTCACAAATCGCCGATTTTGACTTTATACATATCACTAATTCATAGTAAATCATTTTAATGAATACATTGTTAAAATTTCTTATAAAGATATTGTAAACTCAAAAAATTGTTTTTAAATAAATTTTTCTTACTTCAATTAGTTTTTATATCCGTTACTACAACAGGTGTAAAGTCTGTCATTTCCACAATATTGATCTTCATTCTGGGTCCCTATTAGTAGCGAAGTTGATTTAACTATGTCCATCTGTCTGTTGAAATGTGTTTTCCCAAGACCCCAGAAATGATGCGGACTAGGTTGTTATACATTCATTAAATATACTCCGTTAAAGTTTGCTTTGAAATTCAGCAAGATCGGTTCATAAATGGCTGAGATATGAGCGAAAAAACCACGACTACCTCTAATTTTACCCATATATCCCTTGTTGTTGTTATTATTAACTTTTTATGTATACCTGGAGAACGGCAAGAGCTCAACAGCCGTACCTAAACAAGAGCGGAAAGCGTTTTCATGGTCTTAAAAAATACCCTTTATACCTTATTTAGTAAACAAAATGCCTGCAGAGTTTTATACTACTGTTCATTTCGTAATTTAGTTTTACAACTGTAAAGGGCGTTGAATATTCTTGAAACTAAAGCATTAAAAAGTTGCAAGATAAAAATAAAATTAATTATATGTTGGAATATTGGAAAAATATCTTCCCTCAGGCTAGTTTTTAGTTTGAATAACTTTTTTCAATAAACTTCAGGTTCTAAATCACTATGCTAGGCATCTTTATCCAAATCTTATGGTCCATCTTGCAACATTCATTACCAAAATTTTGAAAATATATATTTACCCTACAAGAAGTGAATGAGCGACTAGTCACTTTTTTCACGTTGGTGTTAAGAAAATTTTTTAAAAATTAATTGTAAATTACTTTGATAATATTTTATTTTGTTTTAATTGAATTTGTTTTTTTTTTTATGTATGTAAACATATTTTATATTATTTTTGTTTTTTAAATGTTTACTTTGTTTAATTTTCTTTATAAAAAGTAGTATTTTCGAAACCCTGGAATCTATCTTTAATCTTTACATGGTTTGCTATAAAAAATCACAATTCACTTTGCGTCGTTTCGATTTGCGTCGCGTTTTTTTGGAACGTTACCACGAAGCGAAGTGAGGTATTGGTGTACTCAATATATTTTTTTAAAATCTGTTTAATGTGTGTTAGTGGAAAAATGGTCTCAGACCAAGCCGAAAATAGCACTCTTAGGCCCAGTCATTAGTTAGCTAATAACAACAGTTTAACACATAAAATATTATTTCCAGCTTTTTCTTAAACATTAGTTAAACCCTTAAATGTTATTGGTAACCAACCATTTTTTGGTCTGATTAAAATGTTTAGTTAAGCAAAAGTTATCATTTTAATTTACTAATAATTGCCTAATGACTGTTAGTTTGAGCCTTAATTATTAAAACTGTTTTAAAAACGTATTTTTATTGTTGGTGCATGGCAATCTTTGTCTTGTATCAGTTGTTTACCTAACCCTACGGCCACACGATCAAGTTGTTCTTGATAGTCCCAATTTCCACAATGCAAGTCTTATTGATCAGCTTGCTACTTTGTAGGCGAGAGTGACGAGGGGAAGAGAAACGAGTACTCAGCTTGCTGTACTCGTCATATGCGCTTTGTTTTCTCATTCGTAATTTTCAGCAGGTCTATTTTGACAATTATCTTTCATATTTAATTTCGGTGTACAAAGTTAATTTCGTAGCGTGTGTGATTTTTTGTGTGTAAAATTTTTTGAATATTTTTTATTTTAACAAAACAAAAGAAATATACATACATATTAAATAAATATTAAAAATTAACACGAATTTGAATTTAAATATATTTTAATAAGAAATATGTTTTAAGCGAAATGTCAAAACGCACATATACATTCATACAAATGGAATAACAGATAAATAATAAGACTTGACTTGTGGAAACACCGAAGCTGATTCAAAGAAGAAAATGTGATAAGTTTATTAATAAGACTTGCATTGTGGAAATTGGGACATAGTCTTTTACATATACTGCTTGGCAAAATTTACAAAAATTGAGAGCTGTGACGTAGGTGGCACTCAATTTACTTTCAACATGCCATAAAAAAACAATTTATAAAGACAAACATGTAATCAGCTGTTAAATTGAAAGTAAATTGCCAAACAAATGGAAAGGTGAAATTGAAAGCCATCTCGTGGTCAATTTAAAAAGTGTGAGTGTGTTAGTAAAAAAATGAGAGAGTTGAGTAAATTGAATGGAATTGAAAGGCAAAACTTAATCGTGTGGCCACCAAGTAAAGGCGTTTTTGTTATACATAATAAATGTTTTATTGAAAGGATAGTAGAAAGACAGGTGCATCTGCCATACATTCTTATAAGTCAAATTGTGCAGTAATCGCAAAAGACGCTGGGGCTTTGTTTTTATATAGAAAGTCTGTATTTACTAGGGTATTCATTTAATCGGGCTTTTGCTTTAATCGGATTAATTAACCGAGGTTTTGGTTTAACCGGTTAATCTTGTTATTGATCGTTTAACCGATTTTTAAAGTTTGTTTTAAAAACTAGGTAATTTCAATAAATAAATATAAATGCTAAATAATTTATTATTTAAATAAACTTGATTTGGAAAAAATTCTTTCACTTTTTTGGAGAAATCGAAAGCAGACCGACCATAATACAGAATATCTAATACTCAGTCCTTTTCCCGGCTCTCTCTACACATATAACATTTTCAATTATGCCATTAGAGTCCTGTTTTAATTTTTTAGAATTTCTTTCGGTTTCATCTTTTAAAAGATTGTTTGTGTTTACTATCGAGAATTTCTTCTGTTGTCAGGGGCCAGATTCTGGCAGACGTGATCGAGAACTTTCTCGATTCGAAAGCAATTTAATATCTAATTATTTCAGTCAATACTGAACGAATCGGAATTATTCTTTCGTTATTGTAAAGCATGTTGCGGGTGAACTGACCATACGTGTTAATGTATTTAATATTAAGAACTTGTATGTTTTTGTTATGTGTGTTTGGTTGTGTTTCTTCGGTGTCTGTTTGTTTTCTTTTTTTTGTAGATGTTAAGTGTTCCCTTGTGTTTTGCTTAATGTTTTTGTTTTTTTTGCATGTACGTTTTTCTGAAATGATCAAAAGGTTAAGGTTTGTAATTATTAATATAGGCCAATAAATATATACTTACCCATATTAAATGTGTGTTATCCATTGTCCTGTCCATAAACAAAATTAAAAAAATATTAGCAAAATTATTTTTTTTTTATGTGTTTTATTTCTTGTGTTCGAATACGTGGCTGGTGAGGAGGGTTGGAACCCCCGAGAAAAAATGCACAAGAGCTAGTGGGAAACCTCGCCAGACCAAACGGTTCGTAACAAGCATTCATTTGAGTTTCACAATACCGAAAAAATAATTTCGATTCGTGCAGCATCAACTGAAATAAAATTGCTTTCGAATCGGGAAAGTACTCGATCACGCATGCCAGAATTAGGCCCCAGGTCATCATCTGACTCATCCTGACAAAGCTCAGCATCGAATAAGTTTGTTTTCGAATTCCTTAGTTTCTATTTTCTGTAATTTAAGAATGTATTTCTAGGAAAGAAATTGTTTGAAAAAATATTTTCTAAACAAATACGGGCATGTTCTAGAAATCGAAATGAAGTGAAATTGAAATCGAACGAGATTTTAGGTTCAATTATTTACAAAATCACCATAGTTTTTCCTGGTTTTAAGAGTTGTTCTCGTAAAGCTAATTGGTACTTACAAAATGAAATTGATAAAATGGAATATTTGTATGAACTTTTAGTACAGGGTCGTTTTTAAAATTTGCTCGATTTCAAATCCACTTCATTTCAATTTCTAGAACGTGCCCGATAACGTACCTTTTGTAAATAAGACGAAACAATAAAAAACACAAAAAAATATGTTATAGTAAACAAAAAAAAATTAAAAATGTTGTAACAAAATTACTAAAAATGAAAATTTTTCAACGACGGCGGCGAAAATACAACTGACGGCTGTACCAAATAATGTAAAGTGCGACTTTAATGTTTGTTGTTTGCAGACGAGCTTTGAAAACATTCGTATATTTTATAAAAATGTTAAAAGCAAAATAATTGAGCAATAAAATGTGCAAAGAATAAAGTAGGTATTATTATTATTAATCTTTGTATTTTGCATTTTTAATAGTTTTTTAGTGTTAACATTTTTTCTCGCCCCATTTTTATTCGTGAGTTTATTTGACAGTTTAAAGCGGGAACTTTTCTCACAAAAATTGTTAGTCTGAGTTCATACGGCTCTTTTCTTATTGAAAAGATTCTTCCAAGACGAATTGACTAGAAGGTGGGGTTAAGTAAACATATGGTGTGTTTTTTCGGTGGTCGACTTGTAAAAGTTTGTATACAAACTAGTTTTTTATGTAAACAAACCTGTTTTTTTACTTGCAATATTTTTGACAACCCGACCACAGGAGCATTGTAGTTGTAGAGTTGACCTCACCTTCTAGTCAATTCGCCTTGGATTCTTCCTTTTTCTTCTTTGAACATGAATTGGCCTTCAAACTATTCATGTCATGCTTACGCCATGTTTTTTATTTTGTATAGTCGTGCGTTTGCATGTGTGCTTTTTTGATATTGAAAACAGTAACAGAATTAAACAACGAATGAAAAAGCAAAACGTTAAGACAGTACAGGCATTTGTGTACTCGTTTCTTTTCCCCTCGCCCCTCTCGCCTATAAAGTAGCAATCTTTTCAATAAGAAAAGAGCCGTATGAACACAGACTTACAGACACAATTTTTCTGTAAATTGGCGAGTAGTTTCCTTACGTTACAGCTAGTACTCGCCAAAAAAGTTACAGACACAGTTAAGTGAGAAAAAAAAACAACTGTTTGTTTCAATATTTGGTATTTTTGTTTCATTTCACACATTTCAATCTAAAAGTTTCTCGAACGGAGAGTTACAGAACATGGGCACATAATAGTGACTTCACAAGCGCAGCTGTTTGGCAGTGATTTTCTTTGTGGGTGACGTTTGGTGTAATTTTTTTGTTTATTTACTTTTTTAATAAGGCATTTTGACATTTCCCGTCTCAATTCTAGCAACAAAATGCCTGTTGTTTTTTCTATTGTTTCATTGTTGTAGTACTGAGGTCACTTTGTTAATACATTTTGACAAAAACCTTATCAAACGAAAATTTTATTTTCAACTGGAAAAAAAACAAAAACCCACTCAAACGAGAATTTTATTTTCTTTTGAAAGGGTAGTGTAGGGATTTGAAAATGCAACACTGTCTGTGTTATGAGAATTGTTCCTGTGCTTAAAACAGCTGTACAGGAAACCAAAGAGAAAATGTAAACAACAATTTAAGAGAAACAAAACAAATAACTTGTTCTGCTCAGTGAGCGTGTGTTTTGTGTTGGTGAAATAATATGCAAAAATTGGTTAAAAGCAAAATAAAAACAAGTTAGCAAGCACACGAAAACCAGTTTTCAATCATCAAACCAAGTAATCAAAAAACAGTCGACGGTTGAATGTGTAACGGAACGGTTCGTGCGAACTACGTTAAAGTTGAACGCGGCGGAAGTCGTGTTTGTGTGTGTTTGTATGTAAAGAAATTCTAATTGAAATACAAGAAAATAAAATATTAGAAATAAAAGTAAAAATAAGCAAAATATTCATTAAAATCATTCTCGTTGAAATTATTTTAACCCATTTGTAAATATGAAATCAAAAAGCAATTTCTTGCAAATAAATTAGAAATAAAGAAAAATATTTATTAAAATTTCAATGAAGTGGAAGAAGAAGCTGAAAAAGTAATTTTGTGTCGTATTGTTGTTGTTGTTTTTTTGTCTTCTTCTCTAGTATAAATAAGTGGCTGCGAATGCCAGAGTGTTTGCGTGCCTGTGCCTACACAACTCATACACATGCCTGTGTACTCACACACATACACAATTTTACATGTGAGTGAGTGTATAAAAAATAAATAAATAAAAAATAAAGGTAGAAGAATGTGAGTGTATGCGAGTGTTTGGTGTTTTAATAAAACTGGTTTAGTTAGAAGACAACTACGAAAACGGCGGAAACAACAATAACAACGGTAACATTGTTTGGAGCAAAAAATGAATATAGAAGTTATTTGTAGCAACGACAACATTTAAGCAAGAATAGAAATAGAAACAAAAAAAGGTGAGTTCATAAGCCAAAAACCATTCTGCCAACCATCGAGCTTAAGTCAGGCGGCAGTCACCTAAGAACGACTTTTATTTGGTTTTGGTTTTTGTTTTTGTAAATTGTTGATGTGGTTGTTGGTGTTTTTGTGTTTATGGTCCTACGTTCATATGTATATTGATTAAGTCATTCCGTTTGTAATTCGTTAAAATACCAACTACGTTTTTTTTTTAGAAAATTGAGCCAAAATTTTTTTCTAGTCTTGTAGTTACACAACCATATGAAAATACAGTGTAATCTCCCTAAAGGGCACCTTACTTAAGCGGATACCTCATTAAACACTGGTCCCATCAGTGCATTTAGCATTAAGTTATTTTAAGACGACATCTCCCTTGTACAGACACATTTCAATGGTCCCTTCGGTGTCCGCTCATGAGAGATTCCACAGTAATTTGAAATAAAAACTGATCCATTTTAATAACTAGAAAATTCGGCTCGAACAAAAAATGAAAAAAGATATGAATTTGTTAAAAATCTTATTTAACCCAATAAGTACTCAAAAATAAAATTTCAAGTTGAGTTCAAAAGTATTTTTAATTACTATTCAAATTTCAAAATATTTTACTAATATTCACTTGTTTTAAAACTCACATTTTACTGGAGAGTGAAATAAATATTAAATTGAAAGTATGTGATGGTTTACACAATGGCAAAATGTCTACCACAGTTTAATTGCATGCTCTGCACAGATGTTGCTACGCTGAACTCCCTTTTTTTGTAGTTAAATTTTACCAAGCCGGCCACTATTTTTCATTGCCCCACACAGAATAAAGCTTAAGCGTTAATTATTCACGCAGGTTTTAGAAAATACAAAGTCTTAAGGGTATTCCTAGGAAGACATCGATATATCTGTTGCAAAAAAAAAGTATACCCGAAATGTAGAGGAGCACGAGTCCGTTTTTCTGCCAATAAGAAATCCCTGTGAAGGTTCTGCAATATTTAGGATTTTCGAGAGTATAGTTTAATATGTATAATTGCGAATTCTATTACGTGTTTCCTAATATAAATTTGACTTTTCTATAATAACGGGCTATTCCTTTAGTGGTTTCAAAACCGACGCACAGACTGGTATTTGGGCCTAAAAGTCGCTCAAAATTAATTTTTTTATATTAGCGCTACAACCTTTTTACTGTTATTTTCGTAAAGTCAGGTAACCTCTCCAAGCAATAGAACCAACATGGCGCGCTAGAACCTTTCACCCAAGGTATATTTACACAAGGTAAACTCGTTGGCCCATATGTTTTTCAGCTGTTTACCCATAGTTTGAACCACAACGTCAAATTGCGTGTATATGAGCCAAAATTTGTACATGTGTGCGTTAAATTGTTTTTGTTTTATATGAAGACAATTTTGACAACATGGTTCCTTTTATAGAGCAAAATGTCTACACTCCCAAATGAGTCTACCTTGTGTAAATATACCTTTCTTTCACCAGCTGCATGAAGTCAGTCGGAAGTTACCGTTCGCCAAACGTGCTCGTGTGATTGTTCGAGACTCTCAAAACTTTACTGTCTTCAAATATTCATTTTATGGTGTTAAAGTAGCTTTTGTGTTAGTTTCTATCATGTACTGTGTACAATCAGCTAGCTATGTGCTTTATCTAAGACTTAAGTTTTACATTGATTTTAATTACTTACTAGTTTTTTTTGCCCTTAATGGTTAATCTCTACAAATGTGAAAAAAACACATCTTCTTATATCACAAAGGTTTAAAACTTTTTCTGTTAATTTCTGAGCTTAAAGTATGATAGTATTTTGTAGAATAGACCCTCCAGAAATTTAAAAAGCAAAAAACGGCCACCCCAATCCACCCCTAAATTTTAAGCGATTTTTTTAGTACATGGGCTTTGAAAACCAGGTTAATCAAGAACTTCAATAAAATGTCATTTTTTTATTACAAAATTTAGAGACCAACTAGGCTTATTGGTGGACATACCTAAGGCAACACTAATGATGGGAATACCAGTCGCCGCTTTTTGAAGAATACGAAAGATCAGCAGAGATATCTGGGATTGACAAAAATTTAATATACCGGTTAAAAAAAATACTAGAGGCCGTGTGCTTTGGTATTAAAATAAACACCGAAAAGTACGAGGCTTACTGTAAGGAAACTGCTGAATTGTATGTTTCCCTTTATCAATTTCACCCTAGGACACCGACATTGCACAAGGCGCAGAGGTGACTCTGCCAATGGGACAACTCTCCGAAGAAGCGGCGGAAACCCGTAATAAACATATTCGCACATACAGGCTGGATTATTCTAGAAAATTTTCAAGAATAAAATTCAACCAAGATGTGCTAAACAGGTTGCTTTTGACGTCAGACCCTCTTCTGGCAGGAATGAGGAAGACCAAATCGAAAAGAAGAAACCTCTTTTGATTGAAGTCTCAAATTTACTTGAAGAAAACGACATTTGTAACGTTAATATTGAAAATGAAGATAATACTGCAGAACATGACGAATAAATAAGATTTATAATTATGTTTTTGCCTTTCTCTACACTGAAATACACTAACCTACCTTTAAATCCAATAAAATACTAATACAAAATTATAAATGAAAAAAATACTAATATAAAATTTTAAATGAAAAAAAAATATATTTTTGAGCGACTTTTAGGGCCAAATAACTGTCTGTGCGATGTTTATCATCATAATTTAAGTTCTGCCGAAAGTGTGAGAACAGTTACCGTCAATTCCGATCGCTGTGGGCGTTTGATAACCGATTTTTTTGGCATGTAATTAAAGGATACAAACTGGACGATAAGTGATTGGAACAAGACGGTGACACGTGCAACATAGCACGACCGATTTTGGCTTACTTGCATGGGAAGTTTTTCACGCATTGGCGACGTCAATTGGCCGCTAAGATTATCAGATTTGGCGCCATTAAACTTGTTTTAGTGGGACTACGTCAAAGACCGTCTATACGCTGATAATCTCCTATCGTAGGAGGTTTTGAAAACATTAATTAAGTTATTGCCGAGATACAGCCCGAAATGTGGTCAAAAACTGCCTCAAAAGTATAGACTGCTGCAATCAATCTAGAAGCGGTCATTTATTTGACATTGTATTTCGTTTCGAAACTTTTTTTGAAATTTTTTAATTTTTTTAACTTTACTTTTGAAACCGATGTTTACACGATGTTTTTTTATAAATGTCTAACAAACATGCCTGTTTTATTTGCTGGCGATCGTGTTGTTAAAGAGAGAGGGGTTGCCAAACAGACACGGAACGAGTTTTCATGTTTGTTTATATGAATTTTCATGTTTTTTTATTTGTATGTATGTATATTTTTATTAGACAATTAGGCATGTTTGGAAAGACATCGTATAAATGCCTTCTAATTATTTTTAATAATAAAGGGTTCTCAAGATTCGCCGCTGCCGAATATAAATTTTTTTACGTTGTAGAACTTTGTTCTTATTTATGTTCGTATGTTTGAATGAATGGGAAAATTTGTAGGTAAACTAAAAATCCTCTCCATCTTCCACCCCTGTTTTCAAGGTAGAATGAAGTCGAAAGGTTTTTTTAAATTTATTTAATTTTTTATACAATTTATTTCTATACGCTGTTGCCTTTCGATTTGGTCGTGTTTGTTGATGTTCATTTAATATTTCAAAGGCAGGAAGTCAATGTAAGGTGTAAGCGAGTTCAATTGTGAGCCAACGTTAAAGGTCTCCAATGACAAAGAGACAAACAGTTAGGCAAACAGTTGGCAGGATGGCTAACTCTCTCGCTTAAATGCTGCTCAGTATGCCAGTTAGTCAGTCATACATTTTATTAGCTATTTATGGCCGAATCATTTTAGAACTTGTTGGCTTCTAGCTTGATTTGACGACTGTCGTTGTCGAGTGTGTAATGGTGTCGATGGCATTAGAAATTGTGTGTGTGTGTGTGTATGACTTTGTGGTAGTGTGCTTCTGAGTGTGTTTATTCCTTTTATTGACAGTACTTGAATCCAATTAGGAACAAAATTGAATTTCACGCAAATTTCCAATTGGAAATTGTTGTGTTTTTTCTTGTTGTTGCTTGTTTAGTGTTTTGTGCTCGTTTTAACACTAATCGAGTTTCGCACAATTTAGCCACAAACAACAGAAAAAAACACACATTTTATCATCATCATCAATATTGACATTGTCTATAAGAAAAAAGAACATTGCAATAGATACTTTTGGTCTCGGACTACAAGTAAACACCAGACACAAACCACAGTCCGACGCAGTGTGAGAATTATAAATTAATAAATAAATTGAGTTAAAAATTTTTTAAAGAAAATCTTATTAATATTTATTTAAAATGAGTCTACATTTGTTCCGTTTTATGATTTTTGAATAATTGCAATATGTAAAATGGTTTTGAAATAATGTGGACCGATTAAAAAAATTTTTTTTCTATAAAACAAAAAATAGCCCGCAGCATTAAAGTAAAATTAAACAAAATTAAAATTAAATTCAAACAGTTTTTTTCGAACGTG
This sequence comes from Pollenia griseotomentosa, assembly GCA_963931875.1. Taxonomy (NCBI): domain Eukaryota; kingdom Metazoa; phylum Arthropoda; class Insecta; order Diptera; family Polleniidae; genus Pollenia; species Pollenia griseotomentosa. The sequence continues at coordinate 5,725,055 of OZ007560.1, forward strand.
CCTTTCAGAGTCAAATTTGAGTCAAATTTTAATTTTTAAAATTTTGGCTTATATGTAGTCCTATTCCATAAACATAATAACTTTTGCTTTAGCCAAACTTTGTTTAGCAATGAAGCTGATAAATATAATTAGTTAATGAATATTTAAGGAATAATACTATGTATAAGCAAAAAACTTTATACAATTGAAATTTGACTCAGACAGGCACGTTTAAAAAAAATTTTTTTTTTAATAAAAAAATACTTTACCAATAGAAAGAAAAGCAAAACAAATTCCGAATTTTATTTGACAAAAACAAAGTTAAAGGTTTTAGCTTCGTTCACAATCAGAGAAACACAGCCTGTTCAACGATTTCGAACGTTAACGTTCGCATAGAAAATAACATTCAAAACAAAAACAAAATTCGACAATTTGTTTTTGTTTTAAATGTAATTTTCTATGCGAACGTTAACATTCGAAATCGTTGAACAGGCTGACAATTTCGTTTTTTCTTCTATCTTTTTTCTTTCCAAAGTATTTCATATATTTTTCTTTCATTTTTAGAACAAAAATGTAACTAAAATTTTTTTAAAAATGTAACTAAAGTTGAGTACTTCGGCAATATTTTGTATAAAATTGTTTCTAACGTTAAAAATAATTTTATTTAGTTTTGAATGAAAATTTCAACAAAATATTGTAAAATATAATAATAAATGCATAATATTGTTGTGGCTAAAATTTGCAAATGTGCTCTTAATGCAAAATGTGTGTGGTTGCAATAAAAATTGTTGCTCTATTATGAACACCAAGTGAAAATGTTTTTTTGATTGTGAACGAAGCTTTTCGAATAAGAAACTCTTTTTCAGAGATTTTTAAATATTTACGAGGCTGTAGAAAGTTTAAGCATCTCATGTTCAGTTCATAAACGGCTTTTGCTTACAAAATTTGTATTTACATTCATATTGATATGTATTTACTTACATATATTTAAGAAATCAACAAATTGATTCCGATAATTTTTGAAATTGATCAAGTTCTTCACACATGCTTGCTGGCGAATTATTGAAAAATAAACACAAACACTTACATACATACGTTTTTATTTCTGACAGTGTTCGCAAATAAACATTAAATATCGTTCCTTAGTTTTCGGTTTGGTAGTTTTGTGGAAAACACAAACGCTAATAGTGTTTGTGTAGTAAATCATTAAAAAAAATAATGTTTCTCTGTTTGTGATCTTCGAACAAAAAAAAAAAAAAAATGTTTTTTTTTTTTGAAAATCCACAAACTTCGTTGTGTTCGGTTCAGCATAATAATGTTCGTTCGTTTCAGTTGTGCTTAGCACCCTTTTGTCTGGTAAAAACTTTTTACAAAAACAAAATACTTACACGAAAAAAGGCAACATGTGCACAATACACAGACAAGCTACATAAACATACTAAATATTTCTAAAACAACCCTAAAACTAAAATCTTATTTCAATTTAAAATTTTTTTTTGTTTATAAAATATAAATTTAAGTATTCCTCAAAAGAGATAAGACACTTCATTCTGAAAGCTGTGTGCCATTCAGAAAGGTGAAAGAAAAGAAAAAATTAATTCACTTAACCTTTCTGACAGCCAATGAACGATTCACATAAATGAAAGAAAATTTCCCAATACTAGTTGAGAACGGTATTAGGGGTTTTGTTCGTATACACAAACACAAAATAGGAGATATCGTTTCTGGGTGTGTGAGCCGTACGCTAAATAATGCTCTGTTTATTTTCGAAAACAGTTTTGAGTTAAATTAAGATATTGTTATTTTTTTCAAATGAGTTTTTAAGCTAACTTGAAATGTATAAAACTTATATTTTCTTGCATATTTTTTTAAGAAATTCATAAATGATTAAATTAAAGTGCTCAGTAAAAACTTCGCTAGCAAAACGATACCTTGAGTAATCAGAAAAAGGCAAAAACACTCCATACAATTCTACTGAAAGAATCTGTGAATTTTACAAGGGATGAACGCGTCAAAATTAAACTAAACGGTACATGTTATACGTTATCTTTTAAAATGGTAAAATGTGACTAGTTACAATTTAACTATGAAGCATTTTAAGGGCAACTAGTTACCGAAGCGCTTATAAGAAGCAAAATATGTACTTACCAAAAAGCCAAATAAATATGAACTAAAAAAAGATAAAAAAGATTTTGAAAACATGTCAAAAATCCATTATTAATAAGATTTTTGTATGACGTGCTAAATTCCCAATTTTTCATATTTGATAAATACACTGAAATTTATTGTTGAGGGAAAGCTAGCTTCTATGCGCATTTCACTGGTTGCTTTCATTAAAAGAAATTTTTTTTTTTTTTTTTTTTAATCACTTTGTAAATTATTACGTTGTAAGTGATTATTTTATTCATTATGATAAGGACTTATATAATACGGTGTAAGAAGAAGTAATAGGTGCTATGTAACGTAAATAGATGCGAAGAAAGCTACCAAACAATGAGTGAAAAAAGCTATTTTAAAAAAGTTAGCGAAGTTTTCAGTGGACAAGGATATATATGTTAAAAAATTATTTAAAGCAAAAGCGTTCAAAAGTGCAATCTGTCTTAGGGCTTCTTTGATCGATTTAATTTGATCAATTTCTTGCTCTACAACATCCCCTTCTGAATTACTTGATATTATTTCTGAAGGCAAATTCTTGCTTCTGGCAATTGCAAACCAATCAAAACACAAATTCCGAATCTTTTATCGAAAGACAATTCTTTTTATGATTAATGTAATATCCAGGTTGCCATTTGGCTCTAGGATGTTCCTTGTCTTTTTAAGAACGCTCTCAGACTGAGTTTCCCCAATACTCAATCTTAAAAAATAAATTTGTATGTAATTAAGCACGTTTTGTTTTGTTACAATACCTTTTTGCAATTTTACGTACTGAAAGTTTTTCTTGTTCTTAAACATTTATAATTTTAATTTTTCATTTAATGTAAGAGAATTTCGCCTGGCCATTTGACAATAAAAATTCTTCGATAAATTGTTAATGACCCCTATTCTGCGTTTCGATTGATTCGTTGAGAAACTTTTCGATTGAAATGTGAGAAACGAAACAAAAATACCATAAGTTGAAACAAACATGTTTTTCTCACTTAACTGTTACTGTATCATTTTTGGTGTGTAATAGCTGTAACGTAAGGAAATTACTCGCCAAAAATGATACAGTAACAGTTTAGTGAGAAAAACATGTTTGTTTCAACTTATGGCATCTTTGTTTCGTTTCTCACATTTCAATCGAAAAGTTTCTCAACGCGGGAGTTACAGAACATTGGCACAAAACACCAAAGTTGCCAAAAACGGAGAAAATTTCGATCCGAATCGAAACGCAGAATAGGGGTGATTAACACTTTACTCAATCAACACTTACTCTTAACTGAACTCGCTTAAAAAACATCATAGAAAACCACACAAAAAATTGCCAATGATAGGAAAAATGGGAATCACACAACTTAAAATGTATGTCTAGTGCTGCTGTGGCTTAAGTGCAAAGAGTATGGTAATTTTTATACATGAATGTACATAGTTTGTATGTTATTTTCGTATTTGCTAAAATTTTTGTCCGTCTTTTGGAGTTGTTTTACAGAAAAAAGGTGTCCGCGTCCGGCCATGGGAGTGTCCGTCTAACAGAGAGTAATTTGTTCTAACAACACTTTGAAAACAAAGGGAATTGGAAAGTTGTCCGTTTTATAGAGGTGATCGCCTACGGTAGGTGTCCGTTAGAAGAGTTTTCACTGTATATGTATAATGAATGAAAAAAGATTATCACTCACAATTGGATATCAAAAACACAAACTTTGTATGAAAAAAGTTAATCTAATCTAAAAAGTTAAACTCAGTTCAAGTTGGTCCAAACAAAATATAAAAACAAACCAATGCAAGCGGAGAGCTGTACGCCATAATAAATTTATACAGGGAGGGACCCATCGGGCTTATGGAGGATTCTACATAATTGTGGTTTAGCGAAAGATGGGGATAATTTTGATTGGAATGGCGATGTGAATATATAAAACAGCTCTTATGTGGATAACTCTATTTCTGGTGTTGGTTTCAATGATTTTTAAATATTCTGATGGTTTCTCTTTTCGCTGCGTTGACGAAATTAACTCAATTTGTGAGTTGAACAAAGTAAAATCTGGATCAGTTGGTATTTATTGACGACATTCCTAACAATATTATTAATCTTATTTTTTTCATGTTTCTGATACTTTTTTAAAATTTTTTAAAGGCCCAACTATAATATGCTTAAGTTGGCTTTAGCAATTGTGCTAATACATGTGATTCATATGTGTCGAACCATATTGAACTTAAGAAAAATTTTTGGTTGATTTTAAGGGCGAAACAGATCGCACTTTCCGTACGGAATAAAATATTTTTTGATTTAATTTTTGGTTTTTTTTTAATTGCTTTTGAGCGGCTTTTGTTTAATTTTGACAGTAGCTTAAGTCATCTTATGCATATTATAGTTGGGCCTTAAATCTATTTTATAAAGTCTAAATTTCCTGAATTATGAAAAACTGCCCTTATTGTGTTGATGGTAATGATGGTCTAAGACCAATATCCATTCTTCCGGAGATATCTAAGATTGTTGAGCACCTTATGAAGGATCTAATACTATAATCTGTTAATAGTAAGAATTATGATTTACAGTATGCAAATCATGTATAGTAACATATTCTTGCTGTTAGTTAGTTAGTTTTTACTGGTTTTATGCATTGATTTTACTTGATTTAAGTAGAGCTTTTTATACTTTATGCCGTTCAACGATGCTAAGAAAATAAAAAAAATCAATTAAAATTTGAAAATTCTGCACAGAAAAAATTATTGCTGAATTATTTTCAAACAAACGCTTGTTTTTTTATATCTACAAATATTTTTACTGATTCAATTAATATTTTTATTTGATTTTTATTTAACCAACAAAAATGTTGACAACTATTCAAAAATATAATATACGCGTTATTGGTTTCAAGTTTTTCTAATTTTGTATGAAATATTTAACGCTCTTTAATGTTGTCGTTTTTTTGCATTTTTTTATTTGATCGTAAACAACACTTCTTTATGTGAAATATAAGAACAACAACAAAAAACACATACAGTCTATTTTTGGACGCTTTAAAAAAGTACAACAATAAGAAAGATGTACAAAAAAACAAAAACGTAAAAAACGTTTCACTCTTTTTAAACAACAGAAACAACATTTCAAAAACCAAATAAATTTTTGGTTGGTTTCAAAGTAGGTAAAAAAGAATGAAAAAAACCCGTATTCAATTTTTTAAAACTATTAAGTTAAATAGGTACATCAAAAACAAAAATAGAATGAAGACGAGTCGGTCTGCTGCTGTTTTTGGTTACATTTCTCCTTCTTTAGCGGAGGAAAGGATACAGAAACAGTGTGAGTGAAGAAGAAAAACATTGTGTGTATAAAAAAGACTTGGTTCAAAAATAATTCCAACAATAAAATGTGTCGCAAAGCCAGCCGCCGCTCTGCTCTGCCTTCATCTTCTCCTACAGTGCTTGCTTGTGTGCGCGTCATTGCTTGTACAAAAACTTTTTTGTTTGAAATTTATATGAATTTCAGTAAACTTTTTGTTTGATTCAGTAAAATACTTGTTTGAAAAAATCAGTGTTTTTTTCAATAAAAAATGGTTTGATTCTACAAATTTTTTGTTTGAATTAGAAAAAGGATCTGTGTGCTTGTAAATCAATTATGTCATACTTGCTTAGGTAGGTCACAGTTTGTGGACCTTAAAAGAGAAAAATCAAGTTTAATTAATATTCACGCTGGCGTTCCCCAAGGCGTTCCCCAAGGCATTGAGACTTCTTTTATTTTTTTTGTGTGTAAATGATTTATAAACACATACCAATTAGGGGACTTGGGGGACATTCGTATATGCTAATGATATATTTCTGTTGTTCAATTGGCGTTATTCTGATTATTTGGACTTTGAACAAAATGTTAACGATTGTATTATTTGTGTTTTGCAGTGGCCTTACAAGACCAAGGCTATTATGTTCGACCTTATAAATATAAAAAAATTTTGTCCGGGAAAAAATTGTAGACCGCCAAATGGAAAAGTGACGCCAATACAAATTGATTTATCGAATTTCTGTACACAGCCAATTCTTTTCAAATATCAATCAATCTCACCCACTGTCCATAAAGGCCTTGGTGTCTCCTGTTTTTAAATAACGAGGCTCTGCATGAAGAAAATTCTGTTGGAAACCACCAGCTCATAAGGGAAGAGCTTTGGAGTATCAGTGAACCTCGAATGGCCGAAGAGTATCTGAGGCTTTAAAACTGTGGCTCCAACAATTACACCACATTTGGCAACCATGTCACCAAACTCGAGAATGAAATAACATCGCTACCCAATAGTTAGAAACAATTTTGATTGCTAATTAATATTGAATGCATTCATTACCCAACTAACAAAGATTTCTTCCCTAAATAATTATGATCGAGGATAACAGATTTTTATAATTAAAGGCAACCATAATATAATTTTGTTCGACAATTAAAGGAAATGATACAATCCTAATATGAACAATAAAAAATGTGTTATAAAAGCGATTCCAATATTTGTAAATTTTCAACATCTCTGCCACATAAACTGCTAAAAAAAAGTAACACTCGTTACGCATTTTGTTCATAAAGTGTTTCTATCTTTTTCAATTAATCATAGCAAATTTTAAAGGTGAGTGAGTATTCGCAGAGACTGTTGGCAATTATGAGTTTGTTTTGTTTTGTATGCTGATTTTTGTTTCGCTTTGTGGAGAGCAGTTTACCTTCAAAACCTAGACAAACTTGTATGTCTAAATATTTGTGTTTTGTTACGTAGATTCATCATTATTTGTTTATTTAATTTATATAATTGTACGCAACAAACAAAGATTTTCCGTTGTCATTCTAAAAAGAAAAACAATTGTATGCCAGTGTCAAACAAAAGTGTTATTAAGTATATTTTTTCCTTTTATGTAAAGTTTAGATAAAATTTCATGAAATTGTAAAAACTTCTTAAATTATTGTTAACATGTTCATATTTATTTCAATGTTTAACTCACCGACTGAAGAATGTATCTACACTGAAAGAATTTTCTTCGCAATACCAATGAATTTTGACATTAATCCCATGAAAAATTGCATTAAAAATGAACCTATGCAGCGCTTCGTTGGATCAATGAAACCTGTTTCATTAAAATGTATTTAATGAATCATTACATTAGATCTTTGAATATTATTCATTGGATGAATACTTTCAATAAAGTAAAAAATTTTTTTCTTATTTTATTTTTTTTTTTATTTATTTTTGTTTTTTTATTTAATTTTTTTTTCTGTCTCTGGCGGGAATCGATCGCGTAACCTCGGTGTTGATAGACCAGCTCACTACCAGCTAGCCTACCGGGGCAGTGTAGTTTTTGGATAAAAAAACTACGTTTTTTACTTAATTAAGAGCGTAAATATGAGATTAAATTGTCCATAACAACAATAACAAAGTTGATTGAAAGTGGATTAAAAGTTTTTGTTTCATTACTATAATGACATTTTTATTGTCATAATGAAAATTTAAATTTATGAAGGCAATTATTGAAATATTATGCTTTTATAAAAAAATTTTTGATTTCATAAATTTAATGGCATATAACATTAGATGTTTATAATAATTAAATCTTACATTTTTTAATTAGCAATTAAACATTTTTTTAAGGAAACTATAATTTTGTATTAATTTATGAATATAGTTATGTTTGTATATTGTTTTTGTATGTTCCCAATTAAAATTTTTTGTTTAACTTGGACAAACTTATGTTTTCATATATCCAATGAAAATTTTTAACGTAATTACGAAATCCAATGAAGCGATTTTAACGAAAAGACTTCATTATAACTATGAAATTCCATTTAGACAGTGAAAATTTTCATTTAACCAATGAAATTTTTTTTATGAAAATGATTCATTAAATATATGAAGCATTTTTCTGTGTATGTGCGGTTGTGTGCATGGATGGGTGTATACGAATTTATATTTAAATCTTGTATTGTTTGTCTGTCATGGATGGTTGACTCAAAACAACTTATTTTCTTCTTGTTCATCTTCTTTATTTTGCTTCAACGTGGTCCTAAATATTTTTGTTCAATTATCAAACCATCCCTCTATTCATCCATCCAAAATTTTCACATTCATATTTACATTCATTAGATAAAAATGTTCATTTTTAGCATAGAAATGAATATTTTTCTTATTGTAGTTTTTATACCCTTCACCACAGGTGGAAAAGGGTAAATAAAAGTTTGTCATTCCGTTTGTAATTTCTACAATATTGATCTTAGACCCTATAAAGTATATATATTCTGGGTCCTTATGAGGAGAGAAGTTGATTTAACGATGTCGGTCTGTCCGTCTTACGTTTGAAATGTGTTTTCCGAAGACTCCAGACATGATAACGGCTAGGTTGTTTTACATTTATGTCACATATAGTCCACCATTTCTTGCTATTGAAATTCAGAAAGATCGGTCAACAAATGGCTGAGATATGACCAAAAAATTTTCCAAAAAAATCCCTTGTGGTTGTTGTTTTGCTGTTGTTTTATTTTTATGCGTTTAATTTTATGCACACAAGCCCATAAACATTTATGTATGCACATGATATGCCGCTTAAATAAAGAAACACACTCGTAGACTCAATATATTTTAATTTAACGCTTCCTCAGTTAAAGCGTTCGTAGCCGAGTTGTGTAACTTCTCGCCTGAGACTCATGAGGTTGCGAGTTCGAGTCTAAAAAATATTTTATATTTATTTTTATTTAATTTTTTTATGTTCTTTGTTCTAATAACGATTTTAAGAATTTAAAATTATAAAACGAATTTCAAACATCAACTCTAGCAAAAGAGGAAACGGACTTGGGTACATATATGTATACCTTTTTTTAATTTTGTCATATTCTTCGGTATGACGAAATGAAAAGTTGGCGTGGCCCAATTAATATTTATTTATATCTAAAGAACATTATTTATATAAATTGTTGTTATAACCTCACCATGGTGAAGGGTATATAAGATTCGGCATAGCCGAATATAGCACTCTTACTTGTTTATGTTTATTTTCTTTTCCTCAATTATGTTTCTACATTATTCTTCTGTGGAATACTCATATTTTTATAGAACATACGTTTTAAGGAGTCTATATATGCAGAACTATAAAAAAAATAAGTTTCAACTTTTTTTTTCCAAAATATCTCTCTCTAAAAGTGTTTCGTTCAAAAAAGTATAGATATCTTTTGAAAAAGTTAAAAAAAAATATTTTTTAGCGCATTAAATAAATATTACGTTAGAAGTCACAGTCAGGTACGCTAGATGTTAGTGCGAGGGTTGCGGGTTAATTAATTTAGCAATTGTATTTGTAGCTATTAAAAAATAAATATGTAAATAATAAACTTCTAACAATAAACTTCTTCTTATTCATAAAAAATAAAACAAGTTTATAAAAGAGTTATTAAACAAATTTTCACAGAATATTCGATTCATAAGCCTTTTATAAACTTGTTTTATTTTTTATGAATATGACCGCAAAACTTTAGCATACAACTTTCCCACCTCTTAACATTAAAGGACAACAATGCTTCTATCAACAGGCATCTGCCAGTTGACTTCCAATAATGTGCGTTATTAAGTTTGCGCTTGAAAGTCATTGATAAACAGACTCACGCGTGATTTTAGGAGAAAAAAAATTTAATTTCATGTTCAAATTTTTTTGTGGAAAAAAACCAACACTAAAATCATGGCTTAGCTTGATAAATACCATGAGAACTTTCACCCATAAATTTTAATAGTTAAAAGTGGTTAAATGAATATCATTGTCGCTGTATAAGCAGGGAATATGACATACGATCTAGATGCCCAGTTAAGGTCTCTATACCCGAAAAAATTCACGATGTGGTGTTTACCGACTAGTGATGGAAAGTGCGAGAGATTCTGAACGTGATGATCATCTTACATGACTCAGAAATTTGAATTTCGAATGACCAGTTGGACATGAGAAAGATTTTCGCAAGATGGGTGCCGTGTTTGCAAACAACCGACCATAAAAGCAATCCCGTGACAACTTCGCAGGAGTGTTTGGCGTTATTTAATCGCAAAATCGACGAGTTAGGAAATCCATCCACAACATACTAGACAATAAACAGAGGTCAATACAGTGGGTTTATTGGGGTAAATCGGCGCCGAAGAAGGTCAAGGTGAGTTTGTCAGCCAATAAAGTCATGTCGACCGTTTTTGTAGGTAAAGTCCACATTTACTACCTTTAAAAGGCCAAAAAAATAATGGCGAATACTATGCCAACTTATTGGGTCAATTTAAAAAGGATTCGTATTTGGCCAAGAAAAAATTTCTATTGCAACAGAACAATGTATTGGTGCACAAATGTGCAGGTTTATTGCTTCTTAAAGTTGAAGGGTTTAAAATATTTTTTAACTTTGAACAACTACGTAAAGAGCTTTGATGTGTCTAAATAATTTTGTATCTAAATTTACAATTTATTCAGAATTTTATAAATGTCCATAAATCTGCACTTCTTTTCCGATTATCCTCCATTTGTGTTTTGCTAGTTTTAGCTGTTGTTCGGATTCTATGGTCTCATATATTTATGCTTAAAATTTCTCTTACGTTTATAGCTCGAAACCAATTGGAATTTTGTTTTCATGAGTTGATTTTTTGCAACAATTTTCATACATTTTTGATGTAACATACATTTTGAAAATGTGAAAAAGAATTTTTAAGAGATTTTGGCCTCTATTATGAGTTACATTCGATAAACGATTTTGGCTGGCTATCGGACATCGACTATCGAATGTTTATTTGGTATTATGAGTTGGCAGCACTGTCGAAAATTTTGTTGTGCATCGAATTTTTTAACGAAAACAAATTTGCTTTTGACGGTGCAAATAAATGTAAAAAACTTGTTAAAAATTTAACTATTTGTAAATTTTTTTGTTTTCGTATCCAATGTCGTAAACAGGAATTGGAAAAGCTCATATTCTTATGGAACAAAATTCTTTTTTGACAAAATGATTTGCAGCACAGTTCAGCATGTAAAAAAGTGGGATAAAACACAACTGAAGCTAAATGATTTGAATATAACTATAATTCCGACGTTGTCATGTTTAACTTTAATTTTATTTTTTCAATTTGTAAACAAAAATTTTTTATTTTAAGTGACAGCTGATCGAAAATGTACTACTGTGAATAAACAAAATCACAATAGTAAATTTATATCGAATGCGCGCCATAATACCAAATGAAAATTCGTTCGATCAGCTAATTCGACTGCTGCCGAAAATCGAATTCAGTTCATAATAGGCACCTTTATGTACCTACCTTCAAAGTAGGACTCCGAGTAACTGCAAAATTTTTTTGTGTATATAGGAATAAAGTAAAAGGGGTTATTCGAAAGTTAAAAAGGGGAGCACATGAACGACTTTTTAACGTTTTCAGTACGGAAAGTATGAGGCGTTTTTTAAGAAGAAATGGATGTCTCGAATCATGAGAACATGAGGCTCTTTCTGAGTAAGATATTTGAATAATTTCTTTGTTGAATGCCGAAATCAGAATCCAAGTGTTTTCAGTAATGCCGGCGGATTTTCAGGGAGTCGGGGTTTTCCTTTAAATGTATTAATTCCGATTCTTTATACACTGCATTACTAAGAACTAAATATACTGCTGTGGGCCATGATATATTATCAGTAAGATTTTAAAAGATTATTTTTCCGTTTGTTTTCTCGCATTTGCTTCACCTTGTTAATACGATTATAACAACATCAACTTTTCCTCATAATTGGAAAATTGCTCGAGTCGTGCCTATCAAGAAGGAAGGTCAGTCGTCTTGTTTTAATACCTTGCGTCCTATATCAATACTTTCCTTTGTTTCTAAAGTAGTTGAGCATATTTTTAAAAACCAAATGATTGAATTTCTGGATCAGAGATCGTTAATTCACTCGGCACAGTCGGGATTTCGAAAAGGTTATAGCACAACTTCACTGCTATTGCTTCTGACAGATTCTATTAGACAGTTTTAAGATAGCCGTACAAATGTGGTTTTACTTTCTATAGATTTCTCAAAAGCGTTTGATAAAGTAGTACACTCTAAATTACTATTAAAATTGTCTCATGAATTTAATTTTCCCGCTACGAATGTAAACTCATTGAATCTTACCTTTATGGTAGATCTCAATATGTATCAGTAGGTGCTCGTTGCTCCCAGATTCGTCAGATTACAAGTGGTGTTCCACAGGGATCTGTCATTGATTGGCCCGCTTCTTTTTATGATTTATATTAATGACCTACTAGATCATTGATGCCCACGGTAGTAGTATTGGTGAGAGTGACGAAATAACACTGGAAGAAAACAATTTGCTATTCATTTTATTTAGTCGTCAGCGAGATTGCGACGAATGCACATGTGTGACGGGTGTTGTCATTTTTTTTCTGTTTCTTTGTTTAACAAAAGGGAAATTTAAAATTAATGAATGTACATATTTAAGTAATACACTTGGTGAATGTATTTATTTTAGTAATTCTCTTGATGAATGTATTGATTGGTATATATATATCTATAATACATACATATATAATTTATATATGCGGACATCTGGATAGTATGATATATTTCGGAATAAAAAGATTCTTCGAAGTGTTTATAAATTTTTCCTCAATTAATCATTGTTCAATTTGCAATTAAAAAGTAATAAAATCTTCTAAGTTGATACTCTTATTGCAGTTACGTAATAAAAGTATATTTCTCAAACTAGAAGAATTCAGCTTATTCCGTTTTTTTGAGCAAATATAATTCAAATCTGAAAATTCTGAGTTTGCCTGCAAAAATGTATAGTCATTATAACAGGTCAAAGTTACCGCCGAAAAATTGTATCCCACAAACTCGAAATTTTACAGGGGAAGGTTTTTTTTAAATAAAATCAGTTTGAATAAATAATATTTACATTATAAATTTTAAAATAATGGCTTTTTTCAAACTGATTTTATTTAAAAAAAACCTTCCCTGTAAAATTTCGAGTTTGTGGCATAAAAAAGTAAGCAATAAAAATAGTGCGAAACCAACAAGTTTCATTAATACATCAATAAAACACATCTTCTTACCCAAAAATTTTACCTGCTGTCACATTTGCTTTTATGTGTATAGGTCAAAGATGCCCAGTAGTGGCTGATATCAGCAAATGAAACTCACACGTATACTTACGCTCTTTTGTTTGATCGTCAATCAACCAATTGGAAATCAGCATGTTGAGTGCGAGAGACAAACTACACTGGCAGAACTTCTGTGTCTTATTTTAATCGTCATCGAGACTGCTGTGAGTTAACACATAAATTGAAATTATTGCGATTTATTAATGATGTCAGTCGAAAATTATTTTATGTTACAAAATGCTTTTGATGACATGCAATGTCTTATTTGTCATAAGACATTTAAAAAAACTAAGAAATATAATTTAAAAAAACATTTTGAAGATGTTCACAAAGACATGAATTATTTGCAAATAAATAAATACATTCACAAAGAGTATTACTAAATTAAGGAAAAAATATTGTATTCTATTAATTTGTAATTTTCAAATAATATCTACATTGTTTTGCATTTAAGCTAACGATATGTGTTTTGTTTGTGAAAAAAATTCTTTGTACCTGAAAAGGGTCACTTTTACTTTCGTTAAAAAGACGTACCTAAATGCAGAAATTATTAAGAAAAAATAGCCACAATAATTTGTTGGTATTTTGTGCTTGTAAAAATATTTTTGTTTCTGTACCAATCGCGTCGGTGGGTTTTTTTCTTTGAAAACACTTTTCTTAAGTAAGTAAAAATATTTAAAAAACAAGTTAAAAAAAGTCTTGTTTTCCTACAATTTATGTGTAAACCTATACACATAAAAGCAAATGTGACAGCAGGTAAAATTTTTGGGTAAGAAGATGTGTTTTATTGATGTATTAATGAAACTTGTTGGTTTCGCACTATTTTTATTGCTTACTTTTTTATGCCACAAACTCGAAATTTTACAGGGAAGGTTTTTTTTAAATAAAATCAGTTTGAAAAAAGCCATTATTTTAAAATTTATAATGTAAATATTATTTATTCAAACTGATTTTATTTAAAAAAAACCTTCCCCTGTAAAATTTCGAGTTTGTGGGATACAATTTTTCGGCGGTAACTTTGACCTGTTATAATGACTATACATTTTTGCAGGCAAACTCAGAATTTTCAGATTTGAATTATATTTGCTCAAAAAAACGGAATAAGCTGAATTCTTCTAGTTTGAGAAATATACTTTTATTACGTAACTGCAATAAGAGTATCAACTTAGAAGATTTTATTACTTTTTAATTGCAAATTGAACAATGATTAATTGAGGAAAAATTTATAAACACTTCGAAGAATCTTTTTATTCCGAAATATATCATACTATCCAGATGTCCGCATATATAAATTATATATGTATGTATTATAGATATATATATACCAATCAATACATTCATCAAGAGAATTACTAAAATAAATACATTCACCAAGTGTATTACTTAAATATGTACATTCATTAATTTTAAATTTCCCTTTTGTTAAACAAAGAAACAGAAAAAAAATGACAACACCCGTCACACATGTGCATTCGTCGCAATCTCGCTGACGACTAAATAAAATGAATAGCAAATTGTTTTCTTCCAGTGTTATTTCGTCACTCTCACCAATACTACTACCGTGGGCATCAATGGTATAGGTTTACACATAAATTGTAGGAAAACAAGACTTTTTTTAACTTGTTTTTTAAATATTTTTACTTACTTAAGAAAAGTGTTTTCAAAGAAAAAAACCCACCGACGCGATTGGTACAGAAACAAAAATATTTTTACAAGCACAAAATACCAACAAATTATTGTGGCTATTTTTTCTTAATAATTTCTGCATTTAGGTACGTCTTTTTAACGAAAGTAAAAGTGACCCTTTTCAGGTACAAAGAATTTTTTTCACAAACAAAACACATATCGTTAGCTTAAATGCAAAACAATGTAGATATTATTTGAAAATTACAAATTAATAGAATACAATATTTTTTCCTTAATTTAGTAATACTCTTTGTGAATGTATTTATTTATTTATTTATTTGCAAATAATTCATGTCTTTGTGAACATCTTCAAAATGTTTTTTTAAATTATATTTCTTAGTTTTTTTAAATGTCTTATGACAAATAAGACATTGCATGTCATCAAAAGCATTTTGTAACATAAAATAATTTTCGACTGACATCATTAATAAATCGCAATAATTTCAATTTATGTGTTAACTCACAGCAGTCTCGATGACGATTAAAATAAGACACAGAAGTTCTGCCAGTGTAGTTTGTCTCTCGCACTCAACATGCTGATTTCCTATTGGTTGATTGACGATCAAACAAAAGAGCGTAAGTATACGTGTGAGTTTCATTTGCTGATATCAGCCACTACTGGGCATCTTTGTACTAGATACATTTAATGGCGTCTCCGGTAAGCCCTTCGTCTATGATGACGATGTACAATTTGTTTGTTATTCTGATGCTGAGTTCCTCGACGTGTTGGAGGAGTGTGTTAATTATGTGATTCGTGAGGTGGTAACATGGGCTCATGACATTGGATTCAGCGTGAACCGAGTTAAAACGAAAATGATGGGATTGTGCATATTTTAAATTTTTTAGTGCATGAAAATCTCATCCCTATACATAAGAAACATTTTTTTCTTGTTTATTATATTTTTTTATTTATAACTGAAGTTTGTTGTTGGGTAGTTAGAAGCTTTTATTAACCATAAAAAGCCCTAAAGCCTCGGTTATGTAATTGAAGAAAATACACTAAATAATCGAATTTCCCACAGTTTGGCAGCTGTGGGCTAAAAATGGAGAAAATGAAATTTTTTTGACATTTAAGCAATTTTTAAACACAAGATGCAGTTTTTTTGTTAGCAAAACTTAGCAAAATTGTAATATCCCTAATAATTTTTGCAGCCATATTCATTTAAATATGTACCTGTAGTAAATTTTCAACAAAATTATTTTGCGTCTTTCATTCTTAAAGAATTTCCATGACACGCTTAAACTTATACTTATTGAAGTAATTTGTTCATCTTAAAAATTTTTTTTCAGAATTCCCTAGAGACTTTAATAATTGCTTGAGCAATAAATTCTTTAAAATCTCTGCTTATTTTATCTGTATGCGAGTGAGGTGAGTGTGTGTATTTGTGAAATGAATTTAAAGTACGTGCATTTGTTTGTGTTTATTATTCGTTTTAATAAGAGTATCTATTAGATTTTATTACATATCTTGTGTTTTTCTTCTTATTTAACTGAAATTAAGATTTGTAATTATGGTATTATCAAGAACTGAACTAAATATTTTTAACTGCAAAGGAAATAAGAGACATGAATCAAGGTTTTTTCTTTCTTCATTACCTTCAACCTTAAATTGCTTCAGAAGTTTTCATGATTGTTGTCATTGTTTCAAAATATTTGAGAAAGTTTCACCAGATATAAAGTTGGTATGTTTTTTTTTTTTGGTCAAATATTTGAATCTTATGGTATTTTTTTTGTGGTTTTCTTTGTAGAGTATTAAATTAATTGCCAAAGATTTGTTTTCTTAAATGCAAATTTTTGAATTAATAAAGTTTAATTTCAAAAAATTCAAAAAGCCAAAGCAAAAAAAAAAAAAAAAAAAAATGTGTATAAATTTACTTGCAATGAATTCTTTGTAAATATTTGGCTTAGCAATCATTAAGTGCGTTCATTTACTTTACAAGCAGAAGATTGCAATGAGTGAGTAAGTTAAAAATGTTTCTCCCAATGACTTAAAAAAAGTAAATGAATGCTCTACCAGCGAAAATAAGCAAGTTAGGCACATTGACAGTATCCAGCTGTAAGATACGAAATTCTGTCTTCTTTTATTGATTTGTTTTGAACTATTTGCATGCACATTACTATTGTTTCTTAATTAAGGAACATTTTATTTTTTATTTTGTAAACAAAAACATAAAAAAGCTGTTTCTAAAATTCTTGCAAGAAAAAGTTTACTAGCAAAAATTTCTTTTAACGCTCTCTACTTGCAAATTGTTTGGGTTAATGTACACTCTTCAGTAACAATTGTTACAAATTCGTTAAAATTGTTAGTTAGTAAACACACTTATTTTTCAAATAAATTTTTTTTTACAGAATATTCAAAACAAAAACATTTTTTGTACAAAATTGAAAAATTATTTAGGCATATATATTTTTAAAATATGTATCTTTCTATGTAAGTATATTAAAAAAAAAAGTTTACATTATTATCAATATGATCAAAAATATGCAAAAAAAAACCTTAAAATTCAAACCAGGGATAAATGAGAAAACCAATAACGTACCAACGAACTTTTAAAATCGTACTTTTTTGGCCCCAATAGTACTAAATCATTTTTTTATTTTATTTTTAAAAACATAAATTTATACAAGTGACTGAACGTGTAGAAAAATTTATATCAAAAACACTTAAGAAAGTATGTGCTTTTCATATAAATTTTACTACACGTTCAATCAATTGTGTTATGAAAACAACACATTAATACAACAAAAACAAAAGGTACTTAAATTAATTTGTGCATGTAAAGTATAGATAGCAAAAAATAGGTGCGATCCCGTACTTTTTGGGTAAAGTCTGGTAAAATGAGAGTAAATTTCTCTCACTAATAGGCAAAAATGTGAAAAAGTACGGGAAAAATAAACAAATTTCTACCCCAAAATACATAAATGACACATTAGCATATGTGACGCGCAAAATAGAAAGGGAAATAAGGGTAAAAACCGGTTTTGTTCAGAAGAGCCATTTTAAAGATTTAAATACGTGTATCTTTGGTGTACCATCACATCATAAAACGCGCATATCTCTGGGAGGGAACACTTTTGGGGCATGGGATCGGTCTTATTCGATGCTTAGATGTTGTCCACATCAAAAAAAAAAAAAGTGAAAATTAATTTTTTTTACCCTTAGGTCCCTTTCTCTATGCACTGTCACATATATAAAAGTAAAATTTATGCATGTACTTACATGTTTAACATTTTCTATTGTTTATTTTGTAAATATTTTTTATTTTAATTGTTTTGGTAATACATACTTGTTTCTAGTTTTTTTTTGTTTATTTTTTGACACAGTTGATTGTTTAACAGTTTTCCAGATCATCCCAAAGAAAAAGTACGGGCTACTTCGTGCAAGAAGAAAAAGAATAATTTTCTCTTAAAAGCTCTCTCACTTTACCAAACTTTGAGTACATGGTCATTAATTATACATAATAATAGGGCGTCAAAAGCACATCGCGATTCTTGTTCTATATGTCATTCCAACGACATTTTGCATTTTCGCAAGACTATTTGCACCAAACTCTAAACTCCGCTTATATTCATTGGACAGTAAATACGAGTTGCCATTTGATATCATTTATAAATATGTAGGTTTGAAAAATTTGGAAATAGTGCCAAATGAGTCACGGGGGTACCAACGTACTTTTAAGTTTTGAATTGTACCAAAAAAAGTACAATTGTACCAACTTTATCAACCGTGATTCATACCAAAAACTAAAAGCTTCGTTACTCATTCGTAAATGTCGCAGGCACGTAAAAGTTGTGGTCGATTTCAATGTAGTGTCAGTAGTAAAGGAAAAGACTTAAACGTGTTGAAAAGTTTTAAAAAGAAAACAAAAAAATTTGTCAAAATGTATATCTATACTAATATTATAAAGGTGAAAAACTCTGAGACTCCCGTTCCGATTTTAAAAATTTCTTCAACAAAATAAAAATGGAGCCTCCTAAAGGACATAGGTTCTCCTAAAATGCTTAGGATAGGGTCCAGAGGCGCTAGATCTCCTATTTTAACCTAAGTCATATCTCCAAAACTAAAAAAGACAGAAAAAATGGAAATAGAAAAATAAGCGAACAGGTGTCTGCTACTTTTTGAAATTCAGCCCTTTCAGGTAGTAAACGGGTAGACCTAAATTTTAGTACTTTTTTGTCTTTATTATTTTTTGTAAATTTTTTTTTTTTATTTTAATTCCCTAAGCTAATCCCGCGAATCTCGTCGCTTGTCTACAGGAAACCCGAGTCTCTGGGGGGAATCGAACCCGCAACCCGGCGCTGATAGACTAGCTCACTACCAGCTAGCCTACCGGGGCAATCAAGCCAATAAATGTAAAAATAAGCATTATATCACGCTCAAAATACAAATTTGGTACTTTTTAGAAATTCGAACGTAAAAGGGTAAAATTCGTAACTATTGCTGGTACATTTTTTTACTAACTATTTCATTCCCATTTTTATATATAATATATGAGGTGAAAAAATTACCAAAAAGGGGAAATACGAAAACTTAAATTTCTTTCTTTAGCTTTTTGGTTATGCAACTGGTACTTTTTTTAATTACCGTTAATATTGGGCCTAGAAACATAAAATTCAACATGCAATATCCTGAGTGATAAACCCCTATGGGGGAACTTTTTTGGTCTTTAACTGGTACTTTTTGAATTTCCGTTAAACATGCAATGCCCTGGGTGAATACGAATCTGTAGGAGGGGCTTTTTGGGTACTTTTTTGTTCTTTAAATGGTATTTTTGAATTTCTGGTAATATTGGACCTAGAAACATCAAATTAAACATGCAACGTGCTGAGTGAAATGGAGAATCTGTAAGAGGGATTTTATTGGTACTTTGTATTTCTCTAGCTGGTACTAACTAAGAATAGGGTTAATTCCGCCACCAGCCTGTCACTCCGCTCGATCGTTTCGTGACCGAATGCGAAAACGACTAAGAGGGGAAATTCGGACAATTGCTGCCACTCCGAAAATATTTAACTAATTTTAATAATATTTGAATAGGTTTCTTTGGACCTTAGTAAGGCTTTTGATCGTAATAACCATTTCATTCCCATTTTTAAACTCATAAATATTAAAATCTTTAACAGCTGATATGTAAAACCGGAGAAAAATTTTATTATTATCAGGTTCATTCGCAATGCAATGCAGGTTAACCTCAGGTAACCTGTTTATTTAGTTTGCTAAGGAAAACTGAACAGCTGATCCGCAACGTATACGTTTACGTAAGAGTAATGAGAAATTTTTTTTGGCAGAATAGCGCCTTTACCATATGAGAGAAAATACATTTTATCAATAGAAAGAGTATTAAATTTTCTAAATGGGCTGACCCGGTCCATTATTACACCTCCACACCAGATTACTCACGAATTCAGGATTTTGGTACAATAGAGTCCATACAAAAAATTGAACCCAAATATTCTCTCTCAATTACAGGATATTATTTCACCTAGCGCACATACAAATGTGTTACTGAAATAAGGATTTTGGCACAACAGCGAGTGCAACATAAAAGTCGTTACAATATGCGTTAAATAGTTTCCAGATAAGTACACACCTAGTTGTTTTTAGTATTTAAAATAAGCTAAGTAAGTCCTTTATTTTACATAGTCCAAGCACAAATGTCTTGCGTAATATGGGGTAAAGATGAATACAGTTATAATAGAAGTTGAAAAAATGTCATATATCCTCTCTATCACTATCCGCTGTATCACTTGGAAATTACAACGGACCCAATATGAAAAAATGTTGATAGAGTTGTACTCTGTTCATTTTGTGAAAAAGTTCCGAAATGTTTCTGGCAACATCTTTTTACAATTGCGAAATAATGTAAGCTGCACTTATTTCACGTGGAATTTTAAACAAAAGCAAAAAAGTAAGAACTGATTATTAAATACGAAATGAAATTTTAAAATAACACAACCGGTAACAGTTTCTTATCTTTATTTACTTTCTTTTTCATTAAATTTTTTATTAAAAAAAACTATTTTTAGTAAAATACTTGTAGTGTTTGTTTACATACGCAAAACAATGTCGCATAGTTTGCAGGAATAAAAACGTCAAATTGTACAAACTCGCATGATAGGTAACATTGATACATGTTACAATTTTCGTGTGAAATAATCAATGTTGCTCAACATTTTTCACAAATTTAAACAGAGTACTAGGCTTTATACGTTATTGACAAAGTCTGAACTTAGAATGATCTTACTATGCTAGCCGCCGCAAGTATTTAAACTGCCATTCGGCCATCTAGAACATTCGAAATGTTTTTCGAAGGTTCGAGGCTTTACTATTTACCACTCTATTTGATTTATGGCGGCACTTATGTTTACATAATTTCACGACTTATACTGAAGCTTTTTTAACGGTCATTTCGAGGGCTTTCGGCACATTGGGATTGAAGTGTACTTAATTATAACAATTTTTAAAAACGATGTAAACTAATAAAATTACTTATTAATACAACATAACTAATAAATACAAGATAACTAAAAATTATAACTAATTCTTAACTCATAATTACAACTTATTGTTAACTAAAGTTACTTTCGTAACAATATGTATATCGATAATAAAAGCAGCATTGGGTCTCTACAAACTTCTACCATTCAGATCTGTTAATCGCAATATTTTTCACTTTCTCGTCTCGCATTCAATTTGCCTTCACCGTGTATACGCTGGCCGACCTTTTCTACAATTTTCCTAAGAATTCGACTCGATAGCATTTCTGTCGATTTACACAAAAACGATTTATTTTACCCATCGGGGCAATGGAATTGCAATCAGATTGTATCAAATTTATTTTCCCTTATATTAACAGAAATCAATGATTGATATTTGCAAATCGATAAGTGTATTACATTGTTCAATACTTAAACAAAAATTGCCCAACAATCGCACGTACGTTCAACACTATTAAAACTTTTATTAACTTTTACAATTTTAATAATTTGTTAAAAAGTTGTTAGGCATTTCATGTAATTTGCCATGGTTAAATGTTATTTCTTTTTTTATTCAGTATTTATTTATAAACAATAAATACTCGCGTGTTCTCTTTCTTAACCAGTTTTTTTTGTGTTTTTCTTCGTTTCTTTTAATTTTTTCAAATCCAAGTTGTTTTTTGTTTGAAAGACTGTGTGCGCATGATTTTTGCTTTTTAAGAATAGTTAGTTTTCAACAATAGTGTTGTTGGTGTTTTTTTTCTAATTTTTTTTTACGTTTAATATTCCGTGGAACTGGTTTCAAGTGAGAAATATGTTGTAGAAAAAAAAAACAGCTGGTCTATGATTTTTGCTAATTGTGGTTGTGTTTTGCTTTTTTGTTGCTTCTGTTCAGCGTGGCCATTTTGGCATTTTTGCAGCTAGATTTAGCATTTTTTTATCTGATTTTGCTGCAAATTTTTCATTTAGCAGTTAGCATTTTTTTTAGCATTTTTCAACTAAATATTTAGCATTTTTTAGCATTATTTAATTTAAGAATATTCAAGTAATATTTTTTTGAAAATCTACCACACTTTTTTGTTGAATGCACATACAAAACCCTACTCTTTTGCTATAGAAACTGTACAATCTTTTAAAATATCTTTCATATCAACTTGTTTTAAAATTTGATCAGTTTGATCCTGATTTTTTCCAATAACGATTTTGAAAAATTTTTGGAAACGAAAAGTGATACCATAACTTTTGTAATAGAAAAACAAATACGAATTACATGCCGAGATTTTATAGCTCAAATAATATGTCAACTTAGACAACGATTGCCAAAAAGTTTTAATAATTTAACAAACGCTAACTTTTAATGTGTAGAAAACAGTTTAAAAGCTAATAAATGCAACTTAAGCGAACATTTTAAAGAAGAAATAATAGATTTCACTGTAGAAGAAATTACAACTTTGGAACATCAGTGGCAGAAACTAAATTCATATGATTTGTTAAATAAGAACTCAACAGTTGATTTCTGGATAAATGTATATGGATATAAAAAAGCAATAAATGAAAATCCATTTAGTGAATTAGCTTCTTTTGCAATAAAGTTCTGAGTTTTGCCATTTAGCAACTCGGAAGTTAAAATAGGGTTTTAGTTATATAAATCTCTTGAAAACGAAAATTCGAAATAGACTGACGTTAAAGACTTTGAATTCGCTACTTTATATTAAGTGTGGTTTAAAATTTTGCCATAGTTTTAAAAAAATGTACGATCTCACATAAAAATGCGATAATGATATCTCGATCGATTCTTCAGAAGTTGAAGCATAATATTAATTTTGATGACGTATTTAATTTATAAAATGAAATTTTTTATTAATCATGTTTTAAATTTTATTGAAATACTAAATAAAAGCCATTTATAGGTCAAGTTCCTTTGATTTTTTCTTTTATATTTTTAAGACTTTTTATGTTTACTAAATATTTTATTTATTTTAATCAGTTTGTTCTATTGATATGATGTAAGTTTATAAGGAAGAATTATGTAAAATAAATCATATATGGGTATTTCCTCAGAAAGGTCAACCAGGACGAACATTTAAAATGTTGATAATTATCGTCTTTTATTGTTTATTATTATAAAAAGGTCTATGTTGTAATGGTTTCAAAGCATATCTAAGCTGTTTTACTTGAGGAAATTGCGCTGGAAACTCGAAAATTTTATATTTTCTTTTTAAGCTACCATTTTTATATAACTATTTTGCATGCAAAAAATATGTTATGTTTGCACTCTTTCTTCATAATCTCTTCATTACAATCAATTGTTAATTGAGTATTAAGTTTTTTGTTACGGAAATATTAAGATATTTATGGGAAAAAGAATGCTGATAATAACAAAAAAAAAACTTATGGAAAAATCGTACGTTTGCGACCGGTACATAAGCCAATTAAACAAAAGCCAATAGAGATATTTTACTGTGTAAATACTGGATAGAGACCTACATTTATACACTTTTAAAATAAACTAATCACTTTTGAATATTCCGTTCCATTACGCAGATTTTTACATTTCACTACTGTCAGCCAAAGTAGACTTCTATTTTGAGTACGTTCGTGACCACATGTTTATGTTTATAACTAGGAAAAGTTTTGTTTTCTATATTATTTGTACAGCAAAAACGTACGAACGTGCGTTCGTGACCCTAAGAAATGCCCAGATAAAGGTATATTAACTAAAATAACAAAAAATAATACAATTTAAATTTTAGCATTATTTTTTGGCAGTTTAAGATTTTTGTTAGCATTTTTTAGCATTATTTTAAAACCGATTTAGCTGTAAAATATTTTTGGATATGGCCACACTGCTTCTGTTTGTGAGGAAAATTCAAAATAATAACAAATTACTTAAAAATTGCTCTCTCTATCTCTCTCTTAAAATGAAGACCTTAAGAGAGTGTTTATTGTATTTAGCTGATTTCTGAAGAAAAAGAAACAAAAACTTAGTCTGACACAAGTTAAGTTGTTGTTTTCCTTGGGAATTTTGTATTGTGTTAAATTTGCAACTTCATCATCGTCGTCAACAAAATCATATTCATTATCATTATTAACGTAACAATATTTGAGTGTGAAACAAGAACACACACAAACAGACATGGGCCTCAGCTTTTTTGCCATTTTTGTTGTTGATGTTAGTGTAGTGTATTAGTAGAATTATGTGGGCATTCATCCAAAGGTAAATAGCAAATGAATGTTTGTTGTTTATAAGCTTGTGCCACAAGCAAAAAGAAAAAATATAAAACTTGTTACGCGTTTTATTTTTGTTGGCGACTTTTCTTTGTATTTATAACATTTCTTTGCTATGATTACAAGTTCTCTATGTCACAAGAACAATGAAAATGTGAAATTAAGAAAAGGAAAAGGAAATAGACATTAAGAGAGAGTGAGAGAGATCTAAAAGAAGTAAGTCAAACATTCATTTATTTCATATACAATGTATGAACATTCATACAATGTTTGTGGGAATTCTATGAAAGATGTTACTTTTTTGGTTGTGGTAGTGAGTGAGTTGTCTTTTAAATGAAGTGCAATAAAATAGCACTTTCTAAAAAATACACTTTTTTATAGAAAATATAATATTCTGTTAAAATGCACAGTTGTAGTTTAGACAAAACAGTCGAAAATCATAATGCGATTTTATTAAGCTTTTTTTTATCGTTAAATGGAAAATTTTAAATAAAGATAAACGCAACTCTTAATGTATGTTTATAAGTCTTTACACGATATTGGTCATCATACCATTCTGTTCTACAGGAATCAATATGCTTTTAATACAAGAAATGCGAGTAATCTAAGAGTGGCTATTTGCCGCTTAGAAAAAACAAAACAACGAATAGAACACATGGGTAGTTTAGAATACAACAAGTTACCGGAAGCTTTAAAAAATATCCAAAGAATTTCCGTTTTTAAGAAAAATATTAAAGAATATTTATTTGAATATTTAGAATTGCTTCTTATGTAGTTAAACGACTACTATAATGATATCATTAAAAATATATTTTCATGTTATTTATTTTTTCTTTTTTTTTCTTTTATTAATATGTATGAAAACGCTATTATTTTTTTGTATAAATTGTTAAGTTTTAAGTTCCTTGCCAACTGGCCTCAATAATGTCCTATGGACGCTGAGGCAACACCTTTTTTGTAAAAATTAAATTTTTGAATAAATGAATTTTAATAAAAAAAAAAAAAAACCTTATTAGTTTTTTTAAGATATAAAATGAGATCTAATTAAAAACGTAAATGTCAAAATTTATACCTATGTACTTGGAAAATTAAGAGAAAGAAAACAAGTAAGGGTGCTATATTTGACTATGCCGAATCTTATAAGCATACATATCTTCGCCATGGTGCGATAACAACAGAAAGGTATATATACATACTTTTCTTTAGATATAATCAAATCTTTTTTGTGCCACACCCACTAGTTTTTTGACGGATGTTGTGTATTGCTAACCAAGAAGCTTGTACCTAATTTGGAAACTTTGGCTCTTGCCGTTCTCCAAATATACAGAAATCTAAAATTCCTTTGTATGGGAGGTGCCACGCCCACTTCTCCAATCTCATTTTTTTAGAGATGTTTGGAGAATTTTTCTCCTGCTGTTCTTTAGATACAAACACATCTATTTTATGTCAAGGACACTTCAACAATCCCGCCCAAATTTTGTCGGATGTTGTGTAATGATAACCAAAATGTTTGTATATTTGCCGTTCTTCAGATTTACAAAAAAAAAAAAAAAAAACAACAACAGCAGTGGAATTATGGGTAAAATTAGAGGTAGTCGTGGTTTTTTGCTCAAATCTCAGTCATTTATGAAACGATCTGGCTGAATTTCAAAAGCAAACTTTAACGAAGTATATGTGACATAAATATATAACAACCTAGTCTCCACCCATTTTTGCTGGGGCCTTCGGAAAACACATTTCGACACACACACGGAGAGACTGACAACGTTAAATCAACTTCTCTACTCACAATAACCCAGAATATATAAACTTCATAGAGTCAAAGATCAATATTGTAGAGGGGGGTATAATAATATATCAGACACTTAATAATAAACAGGTAGGTACAAGTTAAAATATAATAATGTTTAGGAGATGGCTTCAAAAACATGGTTACAATATTTTAATCAAATTAAGTTCTACAAATCGTCAGCTCATTATTGGTTTGGCGCATATGCCAAAAAGTCGTAGTGGAGAAAAACGACAATGAGGGCTTACATAATTTTTTTTTTTAAATAAAGCCGATGGAATTCAAAGTTTTTCTTGGGATTCAAATTTTTTTTTTTGTTTTGTTTTCACCACTGCTTCTGGCATATGTTTTGAAGAAAAATTTAAATTTTTAAGAACGTTCATGAACGAACTTAGAAGTTAATAGTATTTTATTAAAAAAGAAAATTATTGCTTTGTGCCCCATACGCCACTTTTCTAAAATTATTTTATTTATTTCTAAAAAGTAGCTATTTGTGCTGCATACTTACTGCTGTGTATTAAGTTGTTGACTTTGTTTTTACTTTGGTTTTACTCCTTTTTTTCCTACGGCAATAAGGCAAAGCAAAAGTTAAATTTATTTTCTTGTTGTCATTTATTTTGCTTTCGACTTAACTACTTGTTTTTCTTACAGCAATAAGGCAAAGCAGGAGTGACATTTATTTTGTACGTTTTTATATGAGGAATTTGCAGCATTTTCCAAACAGTGGCGTGTAGAGCAAAACAAAACTTAATTAACTCTAAAGTAGTTGATATCGAGCAAATCTAATGCTTAATATTGCAGAAACTATAAAAATTTCGCCAAAAAGGTTTTGGATTCGGAAAGGAGGTATTCAAATTACATATACCTCATACCTTACGCAATTTTTTAAATGATCGGTAGGTCCAACCAATAATGAGCTGACGAAATGTTAATGAAGAAAAGTTAAAGTAGACGGTGACGCAAAGGAAATTTTCGTGGGCGATATTTAATTGATTTGTAAACTGGTTTATAATTAAACTATTTTGATAAATTTTGAGTTAAGCCCGTTTATAATTTAGTGTTCATTGTGTATGTTTTTAAAGATAAAAATTACTCTTAAAACATTTTTAAAAGTTTTTTATTTTTCGCAAAATTACTTTTGTATTAAAATTTTAGCAAATTTTTTTTGATAATTATCTAAGAAGAAATTCAATTTTGGGTTTTTTTTTAATTTACGTAAACTCAGAAACTTCGACTTCAACTTCGGGACGTCCCTAATCCATTGTATATAAATTTACTTACAAAGTATGCTCTATTTTGTATCTGCTTTTGTAATGACTTCCATTTGAGATGATTACTTGGCTGTTGTGTCGATTTAAGTATCTTCTTCTAATTAAGTGCTTCTGTTATTATTAATTTTCTTGTATACACGCAGAAAAAAAACATGATACAATATGGTCACTGTCAACAAAACTATTTTATAAGAACATTTTAAAAATATTGCGTTTAATTTAACCATTTTATTGTCACCCACAACAATATTATGGTTGAATTAGTTCTCAATTAAAAGGCCACAACCATATTATGGTTACCCCTAAACATGTTATGATTAAAAAATGACAAAAATTTTTGTTTTTAAATTAACAATAGTATTTTTCTATTTTCCAAAAGCAACATGCTATGGTGGAAAACGACCAGGCTTTTATAAGTGTTAAACATATTTTAGTTATTATCAGCCATAATGGATGCCTCCATTATGTTTGTGGCTTCTTGATGGAGGACTTATTCAACCGTAATATGGTTGTCGGTGACAATAACATGGTTAAATTAATTAATAATATGTTTAAAATTTCCTTTAAAAATTGTTTTGTTGCAGGCGATTATATGAAACATGTTTTTTCTTTGTGTGTATAGAGTGTATGTATGTGTGCAAAATTTACAACACTGTTAATATTTATATGAATACAGACCCACTGTATGACTTTGGTGTTGTAATTAATTAATTGTTGTGAATTTGTAACTTTATAACTGTAACTTCGCCAAGATGTATCTGTTGTGGTAGTTGTTAGTTTATTATGCTTATTCTTCAAAATTGGTATTAATTTTGAAATAAGCAATAATAAAAAGTATGCGAGCTCATTAATATAACAAATATACCGTAGTTATTTTATATAAAATGAAACAATTTTTCATAGATAATAAAACGCACAAATTATGTGCGTAAGAACTTCTTCTTACAGATAAATATATTTTTTTTTCTTTTATTTTACTTGAGTTATGAGTTCTCCTTGAAAATTTCTTAATTTGACTTTTTTTATTAATTCGTCTGCTTTTCTAACTTACACATTCTGCTTTTTGATTCGTTAAATCCCAAAGAACATTTTAAAGTAGGTCTGATTACAAAAATAATCTAAACTTTATTTTCGCTTAAAATTTAAAAAAAAAATAAAATCATTATTCTTTATTAAGAACCTACACAAACGAAAAATATTTTTGTTAAAAGCAGACTTATCTAACTATGACTCTACTTAAGGCTCAGTTAGCCGGGAGTAACAGTAACGTTTCAAATCAGCTGATTCATTTTGTTGTTTGTAAAGCAATTAGAACGATTATAGTTAGCAGTAAGATGTTACGTCTCAATCTGTAAGAAATAGATTGGTCTTACTTTTTTACGGTAAGGTTACTGTTACTGTTACTCCCGGCTAACTGTGCCTTTAGTCATAAATAATATCGTAAACATTGTTTTTTATAGAAATTTTCCTAGAATTATGCCAACAGTTAACATAATTATAATAATGAAATTATATTTACTCTTCTATTTATTTTACTTTTATTATTTTTACTCTTCTATTTATGTGCGCTTTTAGTTATATATAGTAAACATTCGTTCTTTTATTAGTGTCGTTGTCGAAATTGGTCGTTAACGACATAAATACGAAAAACTTTCTATGTGTTTGACATTCTCGTTGCTGTAAATTTCAAAAGATATCGGCAACAATTTCAAGCGATTACAACTTAGATCACGATAACTATTCTCGCAATAAGGCTAATTACTTTTAAAATCTGAAGAATTTTACCAAAACCTTTATCCGATTAATTAACCTGTGCCTATGTTCTGTAACTCTCGCGTCGAGAAACTTTTCGATTGAAATTTGTGAAAATAAACAAAAATGCGATTGAAACAAACAGCTTTTTTTTCTCACTAAACTGAGTTTGTAACTTTTTTTTGGCGAGTATTGGCAATCACGTAAGGAAATTACTCGCCAATTTACAGAAAAAGGGTGTTTGTAATGTTTTTGTCAGAAAAGTTCCCGCTTTGAACTGTCAAATAAACTCACGAATAAAAATGGGGCGAGAAAAAATTTTAACACTCAAAAACAACTAAAAATGCAAAATACTTAAAAATAATAATAATAATATTTTGTTTTTGGCACATTTTTTTTATTTTTTCGTTTAATTATTTTTATTGTTTAATTATTTTGCTTTTAACATTTTTATAAAATATACGAATGTTTTCAAAGCTCGTTTGCAAACAACAAACATTAATGTCGCACTTTATATTATTTGGTAAAGCCAACGGTTGTATTTTCGCCGTCGGCGTTGAAAAATGTTCAATTTTAATAAATTTTGGTCGCCGTCAACGGTATGTGTTACTGGCGTTCTGAACGTCTGCAATGCCACATCGGCTTCGAGTGCAATGTTATAAAATTTTTAACGTTACGACGTAATCTCTTTTGATAGTTTTCGACATGAGTTACAGACACACTTTTTTCTCACTTTTCGAGAAACGATGGAAACATGGGTACTGGAATACTTTTAGAATTTTATCACACCAAAAAGTTAAGACTTTCAACTGCCCATGGAACTTTCGGTAGGTTATCTGAATAGTATGTGGTAAAATTTTTAATAAAAATCACTGGAAAATATTATCTGGGTTGCTTCTGTTGCTGACTAAACCAAACATGTAAACGGATGTTGTTTTTTTTTCAAGTGTATGTGTGTGTTTTCGAGATTCTGTGTGCATTGATAATCGTGTTCGTGTAAAGTTTTAATAGAAGTGGATTTTATTAAGAATAATTTGTTGAATTCTACGAATATTTATAAATAATTATATGGTTCTTTTCTCTTAATATTTTTTCCACAATTTGTTTCTATTTGTAAATTATTTTTTGCAATTGTTGATAAGACTTGATTATTTCATAAAAAAGTTGTTTCAATAAGTAAAGTTACAAGAGGAATTGCTATATTCGGCTGTGCCGAATCTTATAAAATCTTCAGCATTGTTTTTTTTTTTTTTTTTTTTTTTTTTTTTTAATATTTTTATTATCGCTTTAAGTTCTCAGACAGCTAAACGAACACTTTATATCAGTACAGAATTATAAACAATTAATACTAGTGTTCGAAAATAAACAGAACACTATTTAGTGCTCGGCTCACATACCCAGGAACAATATCTATTTTTTTAATTGTTTGTGTAGACGAACACAGCCCTTAATATTGTTCGTAACTATTTTCAAGAAAGAGCCGAAAACTATATAGTGTTCTGTTCATCGTTAAAAAACAGAATAATTGAAGTAATACTGTTGACAAACATTATAATTTAATGTTCTATAATGTTTCTTTTTTTTTTACATTGATGGAGAAATGAAGAAACAAAAAAGTTTAGCAACGACCGCAGCATGAACCGCTTGCGTGTGTATTGCGTATGTATTTTGTTTGTGTAAAATTATTTTGCTGGCTTTTTGTTTTTTTTTCGTATGTGCATTTTGTTTTTGTAAAAAATGTTTGGTTTTTTTACCAGCCAAAAGGGACAAACATTAATGAGCTGAACCGAATGCAATAAAGTTTGTGTGTTTTTTTTTTAAACGAACGGAATTAAATGTTTTCATCTTTTTGTTGAATTGGATAAGAACAGTATTATTTTTGTGTTCGAAAGATGACAAACAGGGAAACGTTATTTTTTTAATGTTTTACTACACAAACCCTGTTTTCACAAATCTACCGAACCGAACACAAAGGAGTGATATTAAGTGTTTATTTTCGAACACTGATTAAAAAAATTAAAAAAGAAATTAGTTTTTTGGTTCCGTTTAAAAAAAAAGTTAACAGCCAGGCCCACGATGTCACACGTTAACGTTCGCATAAAAAATTACATTTAAAACAAAAACAAATTTTAGAAATTGTTTTTGTTTTAAATGTAATTTTCTATGCCAACGTTAACGTGTGACATCGTGGGCCTGGCTGTAAGAAAATATTTTTTATTAAACGAATTTTTTGTTATACCCACACAACCAAAGTGGAGAGGGTATTACGTGTTTTTGCTGATGAATATAACACATAAGAAGAAATGAGGAGCACCTTTTAGTACACCGATTGACTTAGAATCGCTTTCAAAATCTATGTCCGTCCGCTTGGCCAGCTGGCTGGCCGGCTCTCTATATAAACCTTGTGCGCAAAGCACATGACACAACTTTGGAGATTATTGTTGACATTTGGTACAAAGGTTCTAATTGTCACAAGAATGAAACCTGGTGAAAATCGGTTTTTAATTTTACACAGGCCCAATACAATTTGTTTTTCAGAAAAGAGTATTTGTGCCCATAAACAATCATATTATATTGGTATTTAGACTAAATGTAATCTTAAAATATTTTTTTGCAATTATGATTATCTTACCAAATTTTGGAATCGGTTCACATTTGAAAAAACATTTGGCGACTGTAATTTCTATAATAGCTAATACTCGTATTCGGCACAATTAACTTTTACATGCATATTCATGATTGCCCATGGGCCCCAATTAACGTGGTGTAGGGTATCATATGGTCAGATTTGACCGACTCTTATACTTGTTTTTAAAATGTTTACGTTTGTTTTGGATGTGAGTTTTTATTAAAAAAAGAAGCAAACAATCTTATCCCTAAAACCTTGATCATTCTTTAGAAAAGGCCAAAGGAAATCGAAACGACAAACAAACACAGACGACAAGCAGCCAGAGGAAATAAAAAGAATAAATCTTTTAAGTTACAAAACACAATTTATCACTTAGTTCAGGTCATGCTTGGGCATTTACGTTGTCTTGATTCCTTTTTGTCTGGCCGTTCTTTCGTTTTTATAAAGAGTCCTTTCAGTTATTTGTCAGAACAGTGGGGCAAATGACAAGCCACAGCCTTAAGAAAACCTTAAACTTTCTTTTCGCCAAAAACTTTAGCAAGAAGGAACGTAAAAACCCACATCAAGAAGAACAGCCAGCCATAATAAAAATTATGGAAGGAGTAGTAAATATCCGCCGTCATTACAAAACAATTTATTTAGCCAACAAAAAGTGATACAGCAACAAACTCCCACTCATAATTGCATGTAACAGACAGGACGCAACACCAAACGAAAAAAGTAGTCGTTCTAGTTCATGTTGTTGGAAACAAAGAAGATGAAACAATAAAAAATTTATTTATTTTATTTATTTGATTTGTACGTATTGTTGTAGCATTATGTCACAGGAGACCAGGGAATCGTATAAAACATAAAACAACAATTGCCACATTCATAATTCATTTATGCCACAATAAAACAAACTCTCACACTGACTCAGAGTTGTACCAAATGTTGTATTAAACATGAAAAAAGGTAGAATTATTTGCAAATATAATTAATGTGTTTTATAGATACACTCACTCAGGTAACACATTGGAACAATCTAATGGCAGGAAATATTGCACATAAAAAGGGTTGTTATGGTTAAAAGTTTTGGCCATTATTATTTTGTGAACAATTTGTCAAAATACAATATTTTTTTCTTTTTATTTTAATATGTAATTACATTTCTATGTACGAAAGACACATTAAAAGGAGATACTGGACCCTACATCATTGCAAGTGGCGACATTCTATCAACCTCATTGAATATCTCTGTATTTATCCATATTATTTTGTAAGATAATAGCACAGGCCCATTCTACCATGGCACAGGCCAAACATTTTTTAACCCATAGACCAGAGTATACTTTTCTAAGGGCTTGAGTTGCGTGCACCCACCACTTCAGGTTTTCGAGATATCTTTGCCTAAAGTTAAAAAAACCCTGTTTTTCGCCACTTTAGAGGCGTTATAATTTTTTTTATAAAACTAATATGTTGTCCAAATGTTCTATCAATTACCCTTAAAATAATTGTTTAACCCTTGATATTATCTTGTTTCTCTACAAGATATCTTAACCAGAAGTTTGAAAAATCAGGGGTTTCGCTATATTCAGGGAATTTTCGCTATTTTATAACTTTTTTTTATATATTTGTATTTTTTATAATTTTGACTTCTTTTTTGAATTTTTTTTTAGATTTTTTAATCTTTTTTAATATTTTTTTAAATCGAAAGTAATTTTATGGAATACAAAATTTTAATTTAAAAGATTTTTATTCTTCTAAAAGTTACTCTAAAATCTTTATGGATGAAGTTTCCTGACGATCTGGCCTAAGCAAACAGTGAAATGCGCATAGGAATAACTTACTCCATCAACAATAAATTTCAAGTGTTTTTATCAAGAATAAAAATTGGGAATTAAGCACGAAAATTAACAAAATCTTTTTAAATTTTTTTAAATATTTTTTAATTAAAAAATATATGTATGTAATCATGCTAGACACACAACTGGGACAAACGACGAATTATTCGCAACGAGTATTCGTCACCAGAAATAAAACACATTAATGTATATGAAAGTACACACTAACATTGCGTAGACCAAAATTTGTCGTTCGTAACAAACTCTGCGATAGGTTTATTTCTATTTCTTACGCAGACGAACGACGAATAAATTGGGAAAGGGAAAGGGACAGCAAAGTCTAATATTTATTAAAAATCGTGAAAGCTGTAAAGAATCACAGGGTCAAATCGCTTCTATTGCGAACTAGGCTAAAATTTCCGAAACTTTAAAAAAAAAACACTAAAATATATTTAAAGTCGCTAAATGGGCGAAAAAAAACAAGATGCCCGAACATAACAAAAAAAAAAAAAATTTGCAAAATGGCGAAAATTCGTGAAAATTTGTAATATTGCAAACAAGCCATAAAACTGATTAAAAGTCCATAAAACTATTAGGAATGCCAAAAATTCGGTAAAAATTGCTAAATCAGTGGAAATTCGGAAAAATTTTCCAACAGCGTCATGATAGCAAAGTCTATTATTTTTTATAAATCGTTAAAGCTGTAAAGAATCACAAAACTTACAGTAGAGCTGCGAAACTGTCGATAGTCGGCCCCATCGATAGTTTTGATAGTTAGGTTAAAAACTATCGATAGTATCGAAAACTTTCTATGTGCCACTTCTGTGGATACGAAAGTCAACGATGGTTAGGGTATTCATTCGGTTAACCGTTAATCGGTTAACCGATTAATTACTACCCGATTAACTGATCGGTTAATTTAAAATTGTCTATTTTCGATTAAACCGGTTAATTTCAGTCGATTAACCGATTAACCGATGTTACATAATTTTTAATTTTTTGTAATATTATAACAAATTTTTTGTGTTTTAATTAATTGTTCCTTCTCATATACATGTTTAGAAAATATTTTTTTATACAATATCAGCCCAATTATGAATAAAAATTCCCCGGGAGTTTTCTCCCTTCTCCCACTTTTCCTATGTTAATTCAATTGTAAAAATGGCAAAAGGTAAAAAACTCCCGGGGAATTTTTAATCATAATTGGGCTGTATATTTACTTCTAGCAAAACATTTTTAACAGAATTACCCGAAACAATTAGAAGTGTTAAAAATGTTTGAAAATTAAATCGGGACTCTAATGGCATAATGGAAGATTTTATATGTTAAGAGAACTCCAGGAAAAGGACTGAGAAATTAGATATTCTTTATTATGGCTGCTTCTGATTCCTCCAGCACCCACGATAAGAGAAAAAAAATTTTACAAGTCAAGTGTGGTCAAAACTAAGGAAAATTATCGCTTTAATGCTAAACATTTAAACAAAATTTTTTTTTCAAAATTTATTTAATCAGATCTCTTTTAACAATTGAAAAAACTAAAAAATAATAATAATCTAATTTTTTAATTTAGTTATAAAATTCTGTTTAATAGGGAAATATTTGTCAATAAAATTATTTAACTACAGAAATCTTTTTAAAAAACGACGTTTAAAATTCTTGCGTTTTCGATTTCCAGAACACCCCTGATGATGTATTACTTTTACATATTTATGAATTATTTTTTTGTTTGCTCGTTTAAGATCAAGAATTGTTATTTTTGTTTTTTTTAATATAAACTCCAAAAAATAAATAATTTATGCATTTTTAATTATTGAAATTACCTTATTTATTAAAAAAACTTAATTAATCGGTTAACCGATCAAAAACCAAATTAACCGATTAAACCAAAACCTCGGTTAATTAGTCGAGCGATTAACCGATTAAAGCAAAAGCCCGATTAAATGAATACCCTAATGAAGGTGGTAAAAAATGAAAAAGTTTTAAAACTTAATTTAAAGAAAACGTTTTTCATGTATAAAGACCAGCATATTCATTTTAAATTTCAGTGTCATCTATAGTTTATAATTAATATAAACTTTATATAGATATAGATACGGTTAATTGTCATCAGGGTTGTTAGTTTTTGCACCTTCAAGACCAAAATATTCAACTTGAGTCTAGAAACTTAAAAGGTTATTTCGTAACCCTTGCGTTGAAAATTTATTCATATAAAATTTTTTGAATTATTTTTATTCTTATTATTATTATTATTATTATTGAATTATTTTAATAACCCCATTAATTTTTTAAGACTTTTTATTAAGTAAAAAATGATAAACAGGTAAAAAATAGCCACATTTAGCGAAGAACCCTGGCTGTTTTTTTTTAACTTAAAATTATTTAAGCTGAAAAATCAAGGTAACACTGTTTGAATTAATTTAGTTTTTATAAGGTAGGTACGCTTAACATTATTTTAATATGTTAATAAGTACACAATTCTGTGGCAATAAGGAAAAAGTGCTTAAGTATATTTTTAGGTTTTAAAGGTGATTTTTGAAAATTTACTCCTATTCTAATATAATCATCACTTATCTGCGGTTATATATTTTTTAAAGTTTTTTCCTTAACCTTCCTTATGTCACAGAACGGAAGTAAACTTAAGTTTTTATTCCAGATATTTTTACACATTGGAAAAAGATATGTACTCAAAGTAATTTTTCTATAACTTCCTGAAAATTGATACAACATAATTTAATCTGTGTAATTTTGATCTCAAGGTCTCAAGGGTGCCATTGTTTTGAGTTGTTGTTGCATGTGTACATTTGAATATGAAGATCTAAAAACAAACTCAAATTTAGGTTAAGTCAACTTAAGTACTCTTTCCTTTTTCCGAAAGAACTAAAAAAGTTTATGCATTGCTTAAAACTTGCATCGAATGAGTTGTTAAAAATGTTTCGTTGACTACATCTAATCAACTAAGCAGTTACTTTTAAAATTTTCCGATAGTATCGATAGTGATAAAAACTATCGATAGTCCGCAAAAAATTAAACTATCGATACTATTGATAGTACTACCGATTGTTTTGCAGCTCGAACTTACAGCAACAAATCGCTTTTATCGCGAACATGGCTGAAATTCGCGAAAAATTGCATAATTTTAAACAAACCCAGAAACTAATTTGAGATCGCAACTTTGCTGTATTTTACATGTACCCTATGAAAAAAAACTAGAGTGTTTTTTTGCTCATGTCTCAGCCATTAATGGGCCGATCTGGCTGAAATATATGACAGCCCATCATATCTGGGGTCTTTGCAAAACCCATTTCAACAGACAGACGGATAGACGCTTAGCCGGATTTGATCTTTTTTTTTTATAAAAGCCCCAGAATATGTTTACTTTACTGGGTCCAAGATCAATGTTGAAGAAATTACAAACGGAATGAAAAATGTTTAAATAGCCTTTAACCTTTCGTGAATGCTTTAAAAAATAGCGAAAATACCATGAATGTGGATGTGATGGGAAAACTCTGGTACAGATTTTGTTATTAATTATGGTACAAAACAGCTTCCGAAATTATTAAAATTGGTGGAAAACATAATATTTTTTAGAAAACCTTAGCTTTGATCCACTATAACTCAGGCGTTTTTTAACCGATCAAAGTCAATTAGCCACTATTCGTAATGTAGAAAGAAGCCTTTCAAACAAGTCATCTATGTGAAAGATTTTTTTTTTTTTTTTTTATAAACAATACGTATTTAATATTTCGATATTATTATTTTATTTAAATATGTAATAAAATCTCAAAAGCGTAATAAAATCAATCTGTTAGCAGATTTGGATCAGTATGCTAAACTAATTAAAATCCAAGTTCCTGCTCCCGACATTTTTTTTTTTAACGAAAAGTGTTATCTTAATTCTATTAAAGATACTTTAATCAATTTTTATTTTCATACGTTCTTTTTTTATACTGGACATTTATTTTTACCTTAAAGTATAATTATACTTCCTCTTATTATGCATTTCTAACCCTAATTATAATTATAATTGTTATTATTATACTTTACACTGCTTTTGTTCTCTACCTTCTCGTACAGACATTTACATTTGCCAACAACAAAACAACTTGTTTGTAGTCTGGAAGAAAAAATAAACAGTAACAACTTGCAAGAAAAACAGCAAATGCAAATAAGAGAGAAATAGAAAAAATATAATAGTAAAAATAACAATAACTTTAGTCAGTAAAAGATACAACATTTAAGTCATTATTTAGTTAAATATTCTATAATCAGACTTTGGGTAATTGTGAGTTAAAATGTTAGCAGATTCAACCCAACACAACTCTCATACGAACGAACAAATGCAACACAATAAAAACATATTTTTTAGCAGTGGTGGGCAACACACACACGCACGCACTACGATATTTAATGACTTTTTCTTTTCCGAGATACATATATGTTGCATAATTCCCAGCGGGAAAACTCAGAAGACCTTCTTACTTCTGGCCTTTTAAAAGGCCTGCTTAAAAGATTTATTGATTCAATTACTATTCTTATCTAACTGCTAAAGAAGGCCTCATAGAAGGCCTCGGCTCTTTCGTATAAAAGATAAGATACACCTTCCACACTCGCTTCTATAAGAAGGGAGTAACATTTTTTGTATTGTTTTTTTGCACAAGCAAAAGCAAAATCAATTTTTGTTGGTCCCGTTATCCTTCTTATGTACCTGCTGAAGAAGCGAGAGCGGAAGGCCTTTTCCGCAATGACAACGTGTGTAAAAAAGATATGAGTATGGAATGGAGCAAGAAGGCCTTGTACATCCAAAAGAAGGGGTACAGAGGCCTTCTAGAAGGCCTTCCTACTCCTTCTTTTCCCGCTGGGTTGTTACACGTTCTTCATTTTTGTGTTCATTTGTACAAAAAATACAACTGTGGGAATATTTTTCAAGTTCTTTTGTGAATATGTCGATGAAAAATAAGCAAAACATGTTGCATATTTTACCCTCACTTTTACTTGAGGTGTTCATACTGCTCTGTTTTACAACTTTGGTACTTACATATTAAAATGAAAAAATTCTATGTATTTCATTATCGTTTTAGTTTTTTCCAAACCATTAGTGATGTCAATATATTATTCCTAACCGTAGCCGTAAAATAGCTTTAAAAATCGTTAACATATTTTTCTAAGAAAAGAGAACACCATAAGATTGGTTTTGTAGCGAAATAAAAAATCTGCGAAAGCAGAGCGAAAACAAGACGATGTTTTTGTAATTTTGATTAGAAACAAGAATACAGAATTTTGCTTTATTGTGTTTTTGCTAATTTTTTTTTTTGTATTTTCTACAAAAAATTAACTTTTACAATTTAGTGAAGTTTTTAAATTTATTTGTTTTTGCCTTATTTTTTTGCCACCTTTTAAACTATTAATTTGTTGGTATCTTTGCAAACCAAATATTAGTTTCATGTTGTAACAATCGTTGTTTATAATGGATATTTAAAACAAACTCCTAATAGTGTTAAAGAAAATTTTTGTGGGATAAGCACAAGTGCCGACAAATTAAGAATTTGCCCACCACTGTGTTATAATTAAATTGTATACCACTACATAAATGATCTGAACAAAGGAAAAAAATAAAGCGGGTTTCAGAAGGTACGATGAATTTTTCATTGACATTTCGCAAATAGAAATGAAGTTGGCTTCGCAATTATTTGATAGTTTGAAGGCTATGCCATTTAATCATAAAGATTTTCACGCTTCAATTCGTTGCAAGTTAAAATATTTTTTTTAAAAAAAAGTGCTGTTTTATTGCCGGCGACCACAGCGGCGGAGAACGGCACACTAACAATCAGCCATTAACTACAGCGGCTCGCCGCAGCTTAAAGTAACATACAGCATACAAAAGTCACAATCGAATTATTGAAGACTAAGCTTGACAAGCGATTTATCTCATGCAACGGTGATCACGAATGGCCGACTCGCTTTTGAGATTTAAACGTTTAAGTCTTTTCTTTGGGTTAACATTGCATTGCTACAGTCAAGGCGAATTAATTGCAGGTAGCAGCGAAAAGAAAGCGATTTTGACAGTTCAAACTATTTGTTTCGATTCGAGGCGTTAGCACTAGCAAAACCTGTGTACATAAATTCGCCGTAATCCAGGGTATGCCAACAATGTTAGAAGACCAAACGCGAAATTCATAGGATTCCACTCGAACTAGAGCTGCAGGAACAGAAGGATGTAATTTTTAAAAATAATGTCATCGTTTAGTGGACTCCAAACAATTTCAATTTATTAATTTATTATTTATATATTAAAGTCGTTTCCGGGTCCACTTAACGTTATCGGATAGACTCAAAATTTTGCTTCTTCCCTTTTTTAATATAAAGGGACAAAAATCTGACCGCTTACTGGATTCAGAACACTTTCAAATTTGCCATATAAATAAGAACCCCTTTAATGCACATTTATATGTCTGTTTCTACAATTTTCTTTTGCTTGCCCTTAAACTCTAACTCATGCAGAGCACAACCAACACAAAAACAAAAGAAAATTGACTTGGACGGTCCCCTTTTCATTTTTTTACCCCTCCTTCTAAAAACAAAAGATTTGATCACCCAAACCTCTTGCGTGTGAATAAGCACTAACTAATTTACAAGTATTTTAAATGAAAAACAATGCATTGTTCGTAATAAAAAACCCTTTAGTTATAAAAGAAAAATAAAAGAGAAAAACTTAACTATAGAATATTATTACAATATTATATAACAATGGCTAAAGAAATTGAAAATACATAAAACTTATTTTTATTTCAATGCAAATACAGATAATTTTATTTGTGCAAACTTGCATACATACAAATGTACATATCTGTACACATATACACATGTTAGTTGTATAACTGTGTTCTATTATTAGACGTCATAAGACGTTGAAATTCTAATTATAAAAAAGTAGAAAGAACCAAGTTTAAACAATTAATGAGGAAATTGTTGTCTGGTTAATAGAAAACGCTAAATGAATTTTAATTAGTTTTGCCAATAGTTCTTAACCGCATTATTCAATAGAACAAAAAGCTCTGATATCATATTGAGAATAATTGAAATCAAACATTTGACAATAAAAAAAAACATCAAAAAATCGAGTGGTTGCGATCGAAACATGTCATGGTAACCTGCCGGCCAGGGTTCGAGCCCCAGCCACGGTCAAGAATGAAAGATTATCAATAACAATTTTAATAATTTTCATGTTGTAAAATTCCTTTCATCATAAAAATAATTTAATGAAAATTAAATTTGATGAACTTATAATATTAAAAATTTGGATTAAAAACCATAAATAGTTCAACAAAATAACCAAAATACTAATTAAAAAATAAAATGTTATAATATTTGTCCATTCACAAGCTCTGTCGTAAGACATCGTTTAAAACAAATACCATTTTTTGGTTTTAACAAGCAAATTTGTTGTATCGTTAATTTGTCGTATTGCTAAATGTCAAAAATTTAAAATATTAATTCAATGTATTTTGCCAATTCGCTTTGAATAAACTCTTTATGAAGATTAACAAATTTCTTTTAACCAAATAATAAAAAATTTAATTATGTATATTTAATAATTTAAATTATTAAATTTAAGTTATATGTAATTTTCTACTTCTCTCTTGGTTTTATTTTGTTTCTTTTTCTTTACATAGCGTTTACATTTGCCAGTACTGGCAAGACAGTAGCAATACATGCAAACTTTTTTACGAATACATAAACACTTTTCCAGCTGTCTTGTCTACTGTCTAGCAAATTTTGCAGACAGTAAAATTGGACAGTGATTTGTCATTTTATAATTATAATCTGAAGTTTTATTAGCAAAAGGAAAAAATCGTAAAAAAATAAATATATTTTGCATTGATTTTTTATGTTTTAGTTAAGTGTTGTTTTTTTTTACAAAATATAGTTATTTTAGGTTATTTTTAAGTTTGTTTGGTTCATATAAAACACGTTTAGCTGAACTTTAACTGCAACATTCACGTTTTACATATATTTCAAAGTGAACTGTCTTAACTACTGTCTGGACGCCTACGTCACGAAGACAGTTAGCAGTGTTTTTGGCAACTAATATGTATTTTCTTACTGTCTTGCCAGTATTGTCAAATGTAAACGCTATGTTAATAAAACTTGCAATTCACATTAAGTGATACCATGAAATTAAACCAGGTATGGGAGGTTAAATGCTTATACATATGTATATAAATACATGAACAATTTTTTTTTAGTTGATTTTTAAGTATCTTATCGTCCACCGATATTATTGAAACATATATCGTTTTAAAGGTATTTTTGTGTAGATATGCACAATATAATAGTGGGATTCACATCGAGCTTGTTAGTTTGTTAGTCGTTAATCGTTACTTTTTTACACGCATTTTGTTTTTGTATATTTAACGCGCTACCGGATTAACATTTAACAAATTAACGACACGGCACCCCTGATAAAATAGTTGTTAGTTGGTAACTCACAATCAGTTGTTGCAGTTTCTAAATAAATATAATAAAAAAGTCATTTGTGATACATTTCTAAAAAAATATTTGTGTTTTGGCAATTTTCGTGTACATTGAGAGTAAGTATGTTAATTAAATGCTGTTTTACTACGAAAGTTACCAGACTAACAAAGTTTTAAAAAGGGGGTCGTTCACAGTTGGTAACTTTAACAAATTAACAATCTAACGAGTAACAAATTAACAAGTTCAGTGTGAATACCACTAATATATTTTTTTTCTAAATTGTCAGGATTAAATGGTTTAAAAAGCGTTTTAAATTTGCTTGCAAACACACGCACATACTACATGTTTAAATAGTGGTCGAGTTTTTTGTTATTTTCTCAAAATGTGTTGTTTTCTTGCATTATACTTGCAAACACACATGTATAAACGACGGTTGTGCTTTATGTTGTTCTCCCAAAATGTTTTTGTTTTCATTTAGCACTTGCAAACACACATGTATAAACGTGTTAGGACAGGGTTACCATTATATATTTTGAAAAATAAAGTCGCGCAAAAAAGTCAAAGAGAAAATAAAGTCGGAAACCTTTTTTAATGACTTTTACCGAAGACGTGTGTTTCTATTTTTTACTTCAATAACATGTCATGAAAATTTTATAAATTAAATAAGGGGATATGCAAAATATTTTTTTTTTCTAAATGTTTGGAATTAAAGTGTTTAAGAATTTATCTTGCAGACACACGTACAAAGATGGGTGAATAGTAGCCGATCTCTTACAATTTTTACGTTTTTATTGTATAACGCACAGGTTCTCTAGAATGTAAAGTCAAGTGGTGGAATTTCGGCCATCGGGCGACCCTAGTAAATATTAATTGATAACACGCAGTCTACAACATGAAATGCTTAATATTAACACTAATATGATGAGTGTTAAGTAAAGACTCATCATTTTAGAGTATTTCTCATGTTATAACACGGTTGTTAATGCAAATGTTTTAATAACGCTTTTATAACATCATGTTATAGCAGCAAATCATGTCAGTTGTAGATGGGGAGTAAGAAATTTTAATTAAAATAGTTAAAAAATAAATTGATATGATTCAAACATATATTAATCTTTTAAAAGAATTAAGTTTGTGGTGAAAGTTATCACATTCTAAGTAGATTTTTACAAATTCACTAAACAGATCGAACATCCAGGCCTGTCATAAAGACAACATTTCTCAAAATACATAAATAATTAATCAT
Organism: Pollenia griseotomentosa; assembly: GCA_963931875.1. Lineage (NCBI taxonomy): Eukaryota > Metazoa > Arthropoda > Insecta > Diptera > Polleniidae > Pollenia > Pollenia griseotomentosa. The sequence continues at coordinate 5,768,645 of OZ007560.1, forward strand.
ATAATAGCTGCGTTCGAGAACACAAAAGTTTTTACTATTTTTTACTGAACTTTACTGCATTTTACGAAATTGCGTTCGAGTACACAAAATGCAGTAAATGAGAACACAAATTGAGAGCAAAAAGTGACAGTTCTTGTCTGAGCATTTACAAGTTTTTACCGCAGAAATTTTTGGAGTAAAATTTGGTAAAACAAAAAAACATATGTTTCAAAAGGTAAACAAACAAAAGTAATAAACAAAATGCTCACAAATTGTTAAATAAAAAATAAGTTGAAATAAAAATTAAACCAAAACAAAAATTTAATACATTAATTAATTAAACTGGTTTGTGAAGCATTTATTTGGCTAAATACCAACATTTGAAACTTTTTTTGTTATGTTAATTTTTTAGAGTTGTAAAAGTGTTAAGTACTTGGGTATTAAGTTATCAATAGCAAAAAATTATTCATGTTCATTTGAATAAATTAACCCGCCATAAATTAGTAACAACAAATAAAATAAAAAAAACAAACAAATATGAAAGATTACATAAAATAATTTGTTTGTATTTTCCAAAAATGTTTGTGTTTTAAAAAGTATTTAATCGAGTACCGAAAAGAAAGAAGAAGAAAACGAGTTAAGTAGTCAAAAGTGTAAACATTTTTCAACACTTCAATTATTTGCCAACGTTCGCGTACTTTTTTGGACAACAGCCTTTTGTGAGAGAACATTTTTCAATTTGCTCATTTACTGCATTTTACTGTAAAAGTACTCAAACGCACCTAATATGAGACAACACTTTTACAATATTGTCAAGGCGAATTCAACTACAGGTGGTGTCGAAACAACATCTGATTTAGACAGTTCGAACCTATTTGTCTTGATTTGTTAGCATTGTGTTAAGAATGGATTGTTCAACGATTACGAAGATACTACGAACTTGTGAATTGGACAATTGTAAATTTTATTTAAAATATTATAATTATTATGGTCAGTTATTTAGGAAGAATTATAAAAATTGAAGAAACTACTAAATCATCTCACAGATGAATAAACAAAATTCAAATATTTGTTATTCTTCATAATGAAAAAATAAACAATTTTAGAATTCTAATTCATGACAAATATCAAAAATGTGTGTCTTCTAACATTCTTTTTTGTTGGGTCAATAAGACCTAGCTGAATTTTTGATTTTTGGTCTACAATAAAAAGTTTGTCGTTTATTTTTTATTTTGCTTTAATTTTCATATGGCTACTTAATCGTGAAAAATGTATGTTAAAATGTTAAAAATACAAACTTTTTTCTTATCTCCTTTAGCTCTTAATAGAGCATAGGACCTCAGCGAAACTTCGCCACTTTCCTCTCATACGACATAAAAGTGTTACCTACAAAATAACTTTTAACTAAAACTATAAATAATTCTTTTATAAATCTAATTTCGTAACAATATTCCAACTTAATTAACTGAGCAATAGAAACTTAGATTATCAGCGAGTTGTAGTCAAACAGGACAGGAATCTTACTAGCCTACCGGGTCACCCATTATAGTTCTACAGTTATATATTAGTTTAAGCTACAAATCACAGCAAAAAACTAAGAACTTTAAACTATTTACTAGGGTATTCATTCGGTTAACCGTCAATCGGTTAACTGATTAATTACTACCCGATTAACTGATCTCAAATTGGCTTTTTTCGATTAACGATTAAACCGGTTAATTTCAGTCGATTAACCGATTAACCGATGCAAGTATTATAACATATTTTTTTGTGTTTTTAATTATTTGTTTCGTCTTATATATAATAGGTATGTGTTAAGAAAATATTTTTTCATAAAAAGAAAGGTGTTCTGTGATCTTCATTTCAACCCATTTTCCGCCGACCGATTTCAATGTTCAATCAACAGGAATGTGGCGAAAAATAGGTTAAATGTTTGATTGCCAACACCTTTTTTTTTGTTTCACGTACTTTTTATATGTATGTGTTTAGTTATTTGTCTCTTCTCATACCTTCTTGGGGGATTCACAAGGTAGTCATAAAGTTGTAAAGTCTTATGTCTTTAAATAATTACTAGAAATAAATATATATCGTAGGATTAACATGCAAACCGGCTATGTACTACATAATTGAAAAATGCATATTACATATTTATGAATTGTTTTTTTGTTTGCTCGTTTTAGTTCAAGAATTTTAATGTTTGGTATGTTATTATTTTTTTTACTAATAAACTCCAAATAATAAATAATTAATGCATTTCTATATATGGAAATTACTTACTTTATGAAAAAACTTTATTAATCGGTTAACCGATCAAAAACAAAATTAACCGATTATTGACCGATTAAACCAAAACCTCGGTTAATTAATCGAGCGATTAACCGATTAAAGCAAAAGGTCGATTAAATGAATACCCTACTATTTACTCATATGTGCATCGCAAAATTTTTTTAGCTTAGTTAAAAACAATTTTCAATCATTCGTCCCACTGTACATACTTGGCTTAAACTGTTATAATAAACGTTACATAAATATGAATTATTTTTTTAATGTTCTATATAAATACACATAAGTATTGTAATTACCATAATTATTTATTGTTATTAACACTAATTAATTCAATATCTTTAATTCTCTGGTTCTCTTTGCAGATTTTTTAGTGCGAATGGGAATCTTACACCCACGTGTTGAAGTCTTTTTAATCTAAAAATTATGAAATCAAATCAAAATTATACAAACAACTGAAACACTAGTAAAACAAAGTTGTAGAGTTAAAGAAAAGCAAAAAAAAAAAAAAAAAATAAGTAGAAAAATATAAATCTATTAAAATGTTGGTCTTTAGACCAACAACTCTACTAAAATTGCCATAAATAATTAAGTGAAAAAGTCGAAATGGAAAAAATTAATTTTCCTTCATAAAATATCAAAAAAAAAAATCCAAAAATAAAGTGAAATATTGAAAAAACGAGCTCATGAGCTATTTAACAAAATAGCAACCACTCCAGCTGCAGTTGGTGGCAGAAAAAAAAAAATAAAATTATTAAACTTAAATAACAAATAACAGACGTAACGAAACGAGCCAAAGCGAAATTATTAAGCCAACAATATGAATTGGATTATTGTGGCCATAGTGCTGCTAATGGCTCACAAAGAGTATATGGCCAGTCCAACGCCAATCAAGTTGCCCGGTAAGTACAAGCGCCCATTAAAGTATTTCTGTTTGAATGTATTCGAAAATATGAAGTTGATATCAACATAAATGAAATAATTTCAATTTCAATTTCAGTTTCAATTTAAATTCTCTTACTTTTAATTTATTTAATAATATTTTTTTTTGCTTTCAAAGAAACGAGAAATTGATAAAAAGTCCAATTTTACGCTTTAAAATAAAAAGAGATCAATGTCAAATTTATTTTTTTTTTTTTGTCTAATTTGTTCAAACTATATTCCATCCATCAGAGACAGCATTTTCCTTATTTGAAATGAAATTAAACTGGCTTTTGTATTTTTTTCCTTTTTTGTTGCTGTGGAATAAGTGGTTTTGGCCAAAAAGTGCTTGTTAGAAAACCAAATTATTTGTCAATTATTTTGTTTGAAAAAAAGCAACAACTAACAAAACAAGATTTTTTTTTATTTGTTGTATTTTATTATTTTTGTTCATATATGTGAAATTATGAAAACAGCCACGTACAGTGGAGAACTATAAAAGAAAAGCAAACCGAAATGAAGGGAATTTAAAATCAAAACAAATTTTGAAAACGAGCCTGTAAAGAAAGTTCATTAAATTAAATTAAAAGTTAATTTTTTATATTCTTCATACTTTGAGTACCAAATATCTTTACTAAAAGAACAACTCTTAAAACAGGAAAAACTATCAAAATCTCGTTCGATTTCAATTCCACCTTATTATGATTTCTAGAACATCCCAGAATGTCTCAAATTTAACTCAACTTACATTAATTATTATTATTATTATGTCCCGTGGTTCCTATAAGGAACAAAGGGCCACATTGATGTGTCAGGCTATATTTATACGCAATCTTAATTTCTAGTAGTTTCATAAACCTGTGTCATAACTCATTGTAACAAATTATAACAAGTTTGTTTTAATTATTGCTCTAGGTTAGGCAAAGTTCCATTGGCAGCCGTAATCTGTCATTGCACATGTAGGTCCAGTAATTAGAGCCGGTAGTGTTACCATTTCTCACGGTTGATTCAATTAGTGTTAGGGAGACTAGTTGTATGTCTAAGAGTTCTATGACCAAACAGTTAGAGTCTTGGGTCCCTGAATATCGGACAATGAGAGGGAAGGTATTAAGTGGACTCCTCGTCTTCCTCGTCATTGCTACTTCTACAAATGTCGTTTTAAGGGAGTCTCAGCCTCTGGGCTTGAAATATAACTGCAATAAGGTTATTGAGGGGAGTTCTGAATAACTTTAACGCCCTCTGTCTATAACGGGCCAAATTTTCCTGATATCTCCACAGGTAATTTCATCGTACCTTCTCTGACTAGCGATAAGATTTGTGTGCAATGATTTACTTGCTCTTCAAGGATGGAAAACTTTTATCCCATATTGAACCATTATGGTTCAAAGCGGCACCTGCATGCGCCAACGAGTCAGCCGTACAGTTTCCATGTAGGGTAACCATTAGAGTATTCATTTAATCGGGCTTTTGCTTTAATCGGTTAATCGCTCGATTATTTAATCGAGGTTTTGGTTTAATCGGTTAATAATCGGTTAATTTTGTTATTGATCGGTTAACCGATTAATAAAATTTTTTTATAAATTAAGTAATTTCAATAAATAAAAATGAAAAATGATTTATTATTTGGAGTTTATTAGTAAAAAAATAATAATAACATAACAATTCTTGAACTAAAACAAACAAAAAAATAATTTATAACTTTATATACATATATGTATTATGTTATTAATTAAAAAATAAACTGCGATCTTTTAATTCGGACTATGTGTTTCGATATTTGAGATATACATATTCCTTTTTTTTAATTCCCCACAGTGCATCGAAAAAAGATGTGTGTGTATTTTTGTGTTTTAGAAAAACTTATAGCCAAAAGCAACTGTTTGTCATTGAAATCGAAACAAAGAGCTTTTAAAAAATTTTATTGTTGTTGTTAACCATAGCGAACATCGTACAACAATAGAAATAACGGAGTTTTGTTATGCGTAATGTTCAACAAACAGTCTCGCCGCCCACCCAAACATGGAAAACAAAAAATCTCTAAATGGCAAACAATGAAAGTGGCTTTGAACAAAAAAATAAATTCTCGCATACACGTAAATAAAATACCTATTCAATTTATAAAAACATTACAGAATTCCGCATAAAAATATTTATTAAATAATTTGTTTTATGTTTTCGTTTTTAAATTTCTCAGTGTAATTTTATGATTTCAAATGTATATTTTTTAAAGTGTTTATTAAATTTTTCACGCTGTTTCAGCTGGCATTTGCTAATTGTTAAGTATCACTTTTTTTTGTTAATACGAATATAAATACATTTTTTGTGTATTTACAGTATGTTTTAAATGTCTTCAGACGATTAAAAAATAAAACAAATAATCCTAGAATTGATCAAGGAGAGGTTAGGGTTAGGTAGAAATGACAGTTGGTATTCTACGGAAACACTTAACAAATGTTTGACGAAAAAGCCCAAAAAACGTGACCACTAAATTATCAAGCATTTATATTACGGTTAAGAATTATCTTGGATTTACCAAAATATGTTCCTTAAAGAAATCGTAGTAATGCGTATCGTATAAACTGTTAATTGATCTTTAGTTTAGCAAATGTTGGGAGATATTAAATAAATGTTTCATTAAAATTGTGGTAGCAGTAGAGCGTGAAATGTTAGTTATGGCCACATCGCCTTAGATCCAATGCTCCGTTGTATGTTTATTTGGGTACGTTCAGGGCCACCCCTTTTTTAAAGATGGGTAATTCCATGTCAAATCGACCAAGAGTGGGACCCGACCCCTTTCAATTTTAATGAAATTTAGTGAGAAGGTTCCATTTATCCTATAAGGAAGATATATTAACGAAAAAAATTCAAACATTTTTTTTTCAAAAGTTATGTCATATTCAAAATGTCATAATTTCGCTGAATTAGCCGAATGTGTTGAGCTTATTTCTTCAATATCCCGAAAACTACTTTACATACGAAAACGACTTTACATGGTCATACATTTGACCCATCTAGAGCATGCTACGCGCTGTACCATACAAATATTGCGGTTTAATAAAACGCAAAGTTTCAGGAATTTTAAAGAACAGTTTGAGCTATTATATATAAAAAAATCAGCCAAATAAAAAATAGGTTTTTGACTTAGTCAGTTTTTAAAATTTTATATTATGCAGATATTACATTTTTCAAAAAAAAAATCTTCGTATGTAAAGTAGTTTTCGAGATATTGAAGAAATAAGCTCAACACATTCTGCTAATTCGGCGAAATTATGACATTTTGAATATGACATAACTTTTGAAAAAACAATTTAAACATTTTTTTCGTTCATATATGTTCCTTAAAGGATAAATGGAACCTTCTCACCAAATTTCATTAAAATCGAAAGGGGTCGGGTCACACTCTTGGTCGATTTGACATGGAATTACCCAGATATATTTTTTTATTTTTTCTTTTAAATATTCCCCACTGTGTTAGTTGTTCTTTAACTCGTAGTAATAGAAATTTCCCATAATATTTTTTATCTAAAATTTGAACTTTATTGCAAAATGCTGACTAAGAAACGTTAAAACTTTTATTTAAAATTTTTAATTTCACACAAACTGTAGATTTATTTAATTTTTTATTTCACTAAATTTGAAAAGTTTGAAAAAAATTTATTCGTTTGATTCTAAAAACTCTGACTTTGACATGTTTAATTTATTCATGATGTTTTGTTTTAAGGAATTAAGTAAAATAAAATAGTAAATATTTAAAATAAAAATAAGTTGAATTTAAAACTCATTTGTTGTGAATAATTTCAAACATTTTTTTCTAATAATTTTGTGAACATAAAAGAGGTAACAAATTTTTAATTTATTTTATTTTAAATTAAAATTTTTTTGATTTTTATCCATCTAATGTGGAATAAGTACAAGGTATAGTCATTAGAATTTTTGTTCTTAATTTTTAAACCCATGCAACGTCAAACCAAAGTAAAATAAGTAAACTAAACAAAACAAGCTTCAAAAATAAAATAAATTAATTTGACATTACATGGGTAAATAATGGCAACTCTCCCTAATGAAAAAAACCTGGTACTTATTATACTATGGTATATACCATATGTATATTAGTTTAAAGCCAGGACAAGTTTTTCACGTGAAAAATAGGTTTGCACTTATTTCAGTGTTTAAAAAACTGCATTCAAAATAAACAATTGCTTTTTCATCGACTTTTTCATTGTACAAGGTTAAGACAGAATAGATCTTAGCGGGAAAATTAAGGAGTACAGATGACTTCTAAAAGGCCTCTGTACTCCCCCTTTTGGATATACAAGACCTGCTTGGTCCATTACATACTCATATCTTTTTTACAAACGTTGTCACTGCGGAGTAGCCCTTTCGCTTTCGCTTCTTTAGCAGGTATACAAGAGTGGTAACGGGATCAAACATAATAATTATTTTGCTTTTGCTTGTGCAAAAAAAAAAACAATACAAAAAACGTTACTCCTTCTCTAGTCCCTTCTCATAGAAGCGAATGCGAAATGTGTATCTTATCTTTTATACGAAAGACCCAAGGCCTTCTATGAGGCTTTCTTTCACAGTTACCCAAGAATTGCAATTGAATCAAAAATTATTTAAGGCAGGCCTTTAAAAGGCCTGAAGTAAGAAGATCTTCGGTATGTTTTTTTATGTATGTGTGTGTGACTTAACTGCGACCTTATAAGTTTTAAAAATCAAATAGTTTGGCTAATGTAAAATTAAGATGTCGAAGAAAAAGTACAATTTTACAACTTTGCTACTTTGACTGCAGTTTTCTTAGCACGGCTTAATTTGTAAAATTTACATTCTTAATAAAAATATTGGAATCTTCGAAATACTTATACCACATTCACAAAAATTTTAATGTTCTATTAATCTGTGCGGTAATTGATAGTTGTAATAAAAATTGGAAAATATCATTTGTATATAAGGGTTATAGAAACAAAAGGGGCTATCTCCAAAAACCTATATCTTAATAGATATTTGCATTGGTAATATGATATTTTGCTGTTTGGTACAAAACAATTCCCCTTCAAGGCTTTGGAATAAATCCGTACGAAACTTGGAGATTATTGTATTTGTCTCAATCAAATGGCATTTCTACATTTCACATAATCGGATATACATAAATAAAAATGAGACAATTCAGTAGAAAAAACATTCGACGCACAAACATTTCTACAGCAAAAATGAAAATATTACAACAACCATAAATGTTAAATTTCCTGTAAATGTCAGCCATTGTTTTTTCATTGTTGTATACTCGCTAAAATTCACAAAAAATATTAAGATTTTTTTTTTTTTTTTTTTTTTTTTTGTAAATAATCTTTAAATAAATTTAATGTTGTTGGCACTGAAAGTAGAATTAAATTTGTATAAATGTAAAGAAATTCCAAAGTGCTTTTAAATAAAAAGCAAATTGAGAATTTCGAGAACAGTTTAAAGTGATAAATTAAAAAAAATAATCTGTCCAAATTTGGCTTACATTCACTTAAGACAAGTAATTTTAAAATATTTATTTTTTAATTATAAATGCCTGTATTCACAAAAATGTTTAAAATTTAATAAAGGCTTAAAGAACAAATTTACTATGAAAATTATCCCTAATAAACGTTTGTTAAATATAATAATCGTTTATGAATACGGGGGAAAGTTTTTAAGTTTTTCATTGTGTACAATTTCTTTCCTTTATGGGACAGGCTTAAAAGTTATAAATTTTACACTTCAAAAAAATAATATTATTTAAGAAAAGGGAAATTCAGTCTTAGGCAAAGTGTTTTTTTTTCTGTGAATAAAGATATGCTGATTGGTCACCGCTCTAGATATGAATTATGCCTTGTAAAAGGCACTTCCCCATCGGACGGAGAAATATTGAGGAAGGCAACCTTTTATCAGAAAAGTTAAGCTTCCGCATAGGCAATCATCCTAAAAGACAGATAGCAGTCTGTCCGGTGCCATGCCATCAGGGTCTACTGACTCCCGTGGTATCAGAGTGAGAAAGTACTTTGGTGAAACCTCGGACTTAAGAAATCAAGGAACTTCAAGAGTCCTCTCATTTGGATGTTTGTCGCATCCCAGGTATACGTGTACCTGGCTGGCTCGGGAGAATGTAACACCAAAAGGTAAAATATCATTGAGGTTATACCTACACCCCGGGGACGCTGTTTGAAAAGTTGCGCCGTCCTGCTAAAACACATCATTCCTAAATTGCTTGCGCGCCATTTTCATCAAAAATTGAGCAATGGCGCCGCCGACCTCAAGTTGTTCTCGTCCATCAGTTTTGGCTGCTCACTCGTCCAAATGCGACATTTTTACTTGTTGGCAAAAGAATCAAGCCAGAAGGGAGCTTCTTTAAAAATTGGCTTAAGCGCACGCAACATAATCGCATCGAACCGAAAACTAGAAAAAAATTGTATATTTTACAAACGTTTCTAAAGTCTGTTTCTCTCTATGATCAAAAAGCATTGACTAACGTTTCGAACTGTAATATAATTGAGAAGCCAACTTAACTCTAATTCAAGAAATGTCAAAAACCAAATGTGTCGCACATACTGAAAACCCCTTTATAATTGCCAGTGGCGACTACACTTTCTAACTTGTCTTTAGATAATTTTGTGTATTATTGATTGTTTGTCTATTTTATTTTTTTTCACAAGTTTTTCATTTTCATAATTATTTTTTTTTCCTTCTATCATCACCTGAACAAGTGCAATGCATTTTGAATGTCATTCATAAAAAAAAATCAATAATCCGGACATAAATTTAAAAATAAAAAATAATCACTCAAGTGCTGTCAGCTCTTAAAAGAAGGAAAAAAAGAATAAAACTTGTTGTCTTTTCAGTTCGTCCTACTCGTACCTTGTGCTTCTGTTGCAATAAAAAAAGATTTTTCAGTGTCAAGTATTATTGATTTGCATACAGATTGTTGTAAACAGTTGTTGCTGCTGTTGTTTCTAATAATGTAGTTGGTGTTTGTACGTGCTATTGCTCTTCATCTCCCAGTTTTTTGTTTTTATTGTTGTCAGTGCTGTTGATTTTTTTGTTTTAAACTAGAATTCATTAACATGTTGTTTTACACATTTTCACACTTAAAGATTGAAAATTTATGCAATAGGGTGGTGCCGTTTCTGGGGGGAAATACGAAAATATTTCTCTTTCAAATGAAAAAATGTATCAAAGTTTTTCTTGGAATTCAAAAAACTAATTAACAAGGTTTCGTTTAAATGTGCTACATTCCCATTTCATACAACTGATAAACTGAAATTTATTGTTGATGGGATAAGCTATTCCTATGCGCATTTCACTGGTTGCTTGGGCCGGAACTTCATCCAAGATTTAAGAAAAACTAAAAATATTATACAAATAAAACTGTTAAGCGAATAAGAATTATAAGCCCTAGTTTTACTTGTAACAATATCAAAGCTTTAATAAAAACAACAACAATAAACAGTGAGTTTATCTCTTCTTACAGTCCCGACTACAATTGGTTGATTTTTTGTCAACTCTAAATGAAGTTGGAAGTGGGTAAAGAAAAATCAAAAATAAAAACAAATTACTTTATTTAATTTTGCCAGTTCAGTTTTATTTACACTGCCACATGCATATTAGTTATCAAAGTGTTTCTTGGAATTAAACAAATTAATTAACAAGGTTCCGTTTAAATATGTTAAATTCCATTTCAGAACTTTAAAATGAATAACATCTTTTTGTATGGAAATCGATATTTAGTTTTCTCAGTATATTATGAAGAAAATCAAAATTTTTAAATTCGAATAAAAACAAAGGCGAATTGAATACTGGGTGGCCTCATAAGTCTACATCTGCGTTCAAAATCAGGGTGACGCGTTTTCTCTATTCTCTGTTATTCTCTTTCATACTCTTTTATTACGTAAGTGTGCACACACATTAAAGAGAATTTAACAACATTAACAACAACATATGTAAAATTAAAACAACGCATACAATCGCAAAATGTTATAGTATAGGTTGCCGAACGCAGGTCTACATCTTCATTGTTGGTTTTCATTAATTTTATTGCGTGTTTTTGAAAGTGTTTGATAGTTGTTCCAAAATTCTTGACAGCTTGGTAAAGTTGTACCAGGCGAATTGCGTGTTGTTGTTTTTATTGTTGTAGCGATATGGCACCCTAGTATTCAGATTGTCTTAAGCAGAGCATGTTAAGTGCTTAAGAAATAACACTAAAGGGTCTCTTAATAGGGACTTACTTTGACAGTAAAAAGCTCTAATCTTGTAGAAGCTGCATCTGTCGAATTGGTTGTTCTGTTCTGTTTTGCTAAACCATGATAAATAACAAACTTACCCTAATTTTTTTTATCAAAAAATCACGATTAGGCTCGTTTCTAGATGAATGGATAGTCAACAAACAAATTCTTGCTTTTGGGACGATACAAATCCACATGGAATCCAAGAGCGTCCAATGCATACTAAAAAAGTCCTAAATTGGTGCAGATTTTGAGTTGGCGGTGTCATCGGTTCATATTTCTGTAAGAACGATGTTGGCCAAACTATCACTGTCAACGGCCAACATTTTTTGTCCTGAGTTAGGTGATGCGGACTCCAGCAACATGTGGTTTTAACTGAACGGCGCTACGTGCTATACAGTTTATGCCACATTGGATCACATTATGCACGAGTGATTTAAGAGCATGGTCATTTTACGTGTAGGTGATGCAAACTGGCGACCGAGATCGGTGCGATTCGACCCCGTTAGACTTCGTTTTGTGCGGTTTTCTTTAGGCGCAGGTCTATGACGATAAGGCATAAATCATGGCGGCCCTCAAAGCATAATAATACCACACTTTTACACATTGTAAAATTATACGATTATATAACAAATAAGGCCATAAAGCGATCTTGTGAATTGGACAAATGTCTTTGACTTAGATATTTTTTTTTTTTTTGGATTACCCTAAATTCATATTTGCACTAGTACCCTAAAATATTTTCGTTTCCATTTTGTAATTGTAAAAATATTTACAATATAAACAAATAAAAATATTTCTATTGTTTTCTGTAGCTTCAAGGTTTTTTTCTGTTTTGCTTTTCCATAGTCAAGGGTTTGAGTTGGTGTGCTGGCGCGTGTACTATCCAAGTGTCTGTTTAAGTAAACAATTGTACTAAAGCAAGAGCAAGGATAATGCTGACATTTGCTCCGATTTGTACTGACGTCTATTGTTTTTTGTTTCTATTTTCTGTTTGTCATTGTCATTTTAATTGAATTTACATACTCTGCTGCTCGGTTGCTGATATTCTGTTCCGTTCTGGCTGCACTTTGCTGAGGCGCCAAAACAATTTATCTTATTTTATATTTTCCAAAATTTCTTTTTTATTTACAAATTTTTGTTTTTCTTTTTTTGGTTGGAGTTCTATTTATTATTTTCTTGTAGTTAATGTCTAAGCAAAATTGAAAAAGTTCTAAAAAAAAAATGTTAAATTGCATATTTAAGTACATATCTCTTACATATTAATTCCTAAGGGCTTGTCTTTATATGCGTGAGTGAGTGAGTGATAAAAGAAAGAAAGAAACAAGTGAGAAAGGGAGAGAGAGATAGGTAGATAGAGAGCTTACTTGTTATTAGCTGTCAAGCTAATAAGTTGCCATTCATTATTACATGACTCCAGGGTAATTACGCAAGAGAAACAAATTATTAATTTCAATTTAAGTTCAAGTCTAATGGTTTTAAGTGACAAAGAAGAAGGGAGAGAGAGTTGGATGTTTGCTTTTGTGATTAAACTCATTCTACTAAATAAATATTTAAATCTCGTGGTAAGAAAAGAAAAATTTACCCAAAAGCGTTTTATTATTTTTTTAATGAAAACAAAAACAAGCCGGAAGTTTTGTAGAAGTAATTACAACGCATTATAAAATATTTATTTGGTGGGGCAAGTTTCAAGTTTCGTCAGAATTAATTCATCGGTTTGTTAGCCATGTCTCCAAGCAACAATTCATTTATCCGCTCACAGCAATACAGCTAATTTTAATTAATTATTTAGATTATATTGTTTAATATTTTGCCATATAATCATGATAATTTTCTTAAAGTCACTAACCTTTAAAAACTCATCGTCATTATTATTATTTTTCTTTCGATAAAAGCGGAAAATAATCTTCATTGGATTTGCATGTAAAAGTTTTAAACCTTTTTTTTTTGATTTGCTGGAAACAATTCTTTAGAGTTAAGTTAAACGTTAAACGCTTAAAGAAGACCTCAAAAGAGCGAAAGAGGAAAGAAGTTAAACTTACAACTGGCTGCTTGGCTGGCTGACAGAGTGAGCAAGTGCACCGTATGGCAACAACTTTAACGCATTCCATAACAATAATAATTTAAATTGCAAATAATTTATTCATATTTATACCGAAAATACACACATACTTAGTGCACATACATGAACACAATACAAACTCGTACATATGGATGTGGATACTTGCACTTGTGCTCGTCAAGAACATATTGCGTGGGTTGCAAGAACACTTTTACGACCGACCATTGCTGTGTGTATGATTGAATGTTCGTATGTATGACTATATAGTAAATGGATGGATAAATAACCTGACATATTTAAGTAGCTAAACGTGTATGGATATTCTACTCAATGCAACCATATTCGTTTTCCGTAATAATATAAACTCGTATTTATGTATGGTAACACACGATTAATCATATTTTATGATGGTTATATGTTGGTTATAAAATGGATATTAAGTCGTATAGAACAACTAACTAGAATGTATCGTGCAGTGGTAGATGAAGAAGAAAAATTGTTTTTTTTATAATATTATTAAAAATCACTTTATTCTTAATAATGTTTTAAGGCCAGTAGTCCCCAAACTGTCTACAGAAGAGAACAATATATATTTCAAAAAATTACAGTTATTTAAATGTTATTGAAAATTTCAAATGAAACAAGGAAGAAATAAATGGCGATATTGGGACTGAACAAAAAGATTGTAACAAAAGTGGCCATACTTCTATTGTAAACGATCCCCTCTAGAATTATTCGTACTAATATTAAAATTCGGCACAAATCCGTTTTTAAGTATCTAAAAACTTTATTTAAAACTTTTTTTAGACCTAAGTTCCTTAATAAAGGACATTTTAAAGCCTTTTTTTCTTAAAAGTGGATCTTATCAACTGCGGTGACAAGCTTTACCTCTACCCAACCCACACAGCTATCAATTAGAGTGTATAGTCCGACAGAATTATACTCTCGCTCCTTGTTTAGCTGTTGAAGCTGGAGCTAGCCAATCTGCGCTGCTCTAGAATAATCAGCAGCATCTGTACATAGAAAAAAAAAACTGGATTTCAATTAAAAAAATTTGTGATATTAATTAAATTTGCACCAGTAAAAAAATTGATACAGTATTCCACGGATAATTACCTCCCCAAAAATGCCAGTATTTTTGGTAAAACAATATATTTATCTGTTCTAGAGCAAAAATATAAATTTGTGCTGATACATAGAAATTGAGACGCATCTTTTAGTATACCGATTTTATCATGTCCGTCCGTCCATCTGCCTGGTTGTCTGCCCATTTCATGTGGATTGTCACTTCTTCACATGTTAAATTTGTACATATCGTCTGAACCCCTTCAAACAATAGCATGTGTTATATATATTCTCTGTGACATTTTTAGTGTTGAACGAGTTTTATCAGCTGTTTTTTATTAACAAAATTGCTTGTGGCGGTAAAAATGAATTGAAATTTTAATAAATATAAATAACATTACGTGACAGTTGTTTGACCAAATGAATTTGACACCTAATCTTTATGTAAAATTGTCCGCTGAATCCGAATATAAAGTCGGAATTGTCAAAAGTAGAACACCTTTTGAGATATTTTAAGATAAACGGATTATTTATTTATTCATTTGGTCACGACTTGTTGAAAATTTGTGACGTAGTGTTATCAGGCCTGTTCTAAAAATCCCTTTAACTCATATCACTTGATTTCAAATCACGTGTGCCTTTTAAAATCACAGGTGTGATATTTTGTGGTTCGGTTTTTGTGTGTTTCGTTGCTATAGTCAATTGGCAAAAGCACACCGAGAAACACTAAAACGTGATTTTAAAAGCACCTGATTTGAAATCACGTGATTTTCAGAACAGGCCCGTATAATAGTAAATAGATAATGCAAAATATAAAAAATATACAAATTTATTATAAGTATGTACATATTTTATTTTATTTTTGATAGGTTATATCAGATGTACCTAACATACCAACATGTGAAAATGTAAATTATAAACCTTATGTAAAACTCAAATTGTCACTTACACATTAAATTACATGTGTGTAGAAAAGTGACCTTCCACATGACAAATACACATAATGTGAACATAGCTTAAGGCTTGTGCGCAAAGTACAAGTTGCAATTTTTAGATAATTTGATAAAATTTTGTAAATACGTTTTAATTGTTATAAGAACGAAACCTATGTAAATTGTGAGAATCGGTCTATAATATTCTATAATCCACATGCAAACTTCATTTTTATGTTCATAAACCACTTAAACATGTTCGTATTAAGATTAAATGTGGACCAAAATATTTTACTGCAGAGTAAATATGGTTAAATCGGTTCAGATTTAAACATACAGCATTTTAATAACAATCCCTTGAATATACAAGCTATTTTATCCTTTAAATGTAAAAATAATTTAAAATTTAGCGACTTTTCCTTTAATCCCTTTAAGACAAAATATCTCATATATTCGGTGTATCTAGGTAATATTGAGCACAAATAACTATTATATTAATCTTAACCTCGTAGCATGACTTCATTCTGGTCAGCCCAGAATAAAGTTTATTTTAATGCAAATATTAAATTGTGGAATATTTTACTTTCAAATTAGCCAATTTTTTTTTTTTTTGGCATATTTTTTTTTTAATTTTTAGAGCATATTTTCAAATTATTAACATTTAAACTTGGTTGAATTAAATACTTGCTGTGTTGTTGTGAATTGTCAAATAGTACTGAGGCAATTAAACGAATGAAATTTTGCTGTAATTTTGTTTTGGGAGTTTTAAGGCAATTACCCGAATCGGGTAATTAAGCGTTGGCAATTAAGCGTGGATTTTGATTTGAAAAATGGAAGCAAAATAACGGGGATTTAAAACTCAAGGTTAATAAGCGTGAAAGGCATTTAAGCGTGGGGTAATTAACCGGGTTATACTGTAGGATCAATTAAACGTAAATTTCCCTTGACTTAACGTTTAACTCACTTGATTAAACGTTTAATTCACTTGATTAAAAATTTTATTCACTTGATTAAATTTTTAATAGAAACTGATTTTAGTTTTGATAAATGCTTTAATTGGTGACAAGTTTTGGAGCATTTTTTCTGTGTACTAAGTCTTTACCACTTTAACAGCGCAACTTTAAACACCCTGAACAATTCCCATCCAACTCATCATCTTCGGTTCTTCAACTTTACGCCCATTCGTAAAATCTAGTACGTGAACCGACTCGGGGCCCGTGAATCGATGCCCAGCCCTTTGTCGACTCATCAACTTCTGCGTTTACACCACAATTGTTTCAGCCCAACATCAGGAGCCATTACAAGTGTACCACTCAAGAGAGCTTACCCCTGGGGGCTTCAACCAATAGTCAATCTGCCAAGTCTCAATGCCTAGTGACTCCAGTGATGCTACAGGGTGTCAGAATGAGCTATATGGTTTATATAAAAAAGTTATTTATACGATTGTAATTACTTTTTTTGTTTTCGAATACAGTATAGTACTGGGGAAGTTTTTTCAATAAGCTTTGAAAAATTATATCCTGTAGGTGATATCCGTTTTCTACTTCTTACATACGTGCTCTTTTTAACATATTTTCTCTAACTTTATAGTCTAAAGTTATAGTCCTCTTATGAAAAAATAGGCAAATATAATTATTCAAAAGTGTTATAAAGAATTCATTTATTTTGCGATGCCCTGTGGATAGGATTTCTGGTCAGCCAAGGCTTCCAGAGATCGTTTGATCTGAAGAAACCTGCTTTTCGAACTACCGCCTAATTCCAGTTATTGGCAGCACCTGTTTTCCCCTGAGGATGTAACTTAAAAAAAAAAAATAATCCATCAATTATTTACTACAGCCCCCGGGTAGAGGGTAATATGACAATAGAATTCGTTACAAAGACAAAGCCTTTAAAATGAATTCAAACTTTTGTGAAATGGGGAACGTTTGGAGGAATAGTTGCAAAATTCCATAGTCTACTTCCTTAAAAAACAACAGAGCAAGAAAATATAATAATAGCAAATATTGCAACTTGAAACTGACAACACATCAGCTACCCTTCCGTAGACATTTAAGAACCTCTGCTCTTTCCCTGTTTTATGACAGGTTCACTAGTACATACATATGAACATGTTTTTCTGTGAATGGTCTTCAGCTCCCTTCATCTATTGTGTTTTGTTTTAGTGTCTGTTTCCATATTTAGATTATTTTTCTTTCGTAACAGAAAGTACGTTTAGTTACGGTTGATTTTATAGAACTTTTTCCTTCCAGCTCTTTTTTTATTTCGCTTTTTTTTGTTTTCTGACTTGTTTCGTAACTAAAGGGAAAATTAAAAATGTGCAACATGTTGTCGGTGCTTAACGTTTAAATTTTCTTTTTTGCTTTTATGCATTTTAATACTATAGACGGTTATATGTATAAAGTATGTACATAAGTTTGTATATAACAAAGCTTAAGTTCACATACGCATTTATATTATAGATAAAAAATATTTATATAAAATATAAATATTTAAGAGGAAGTGGATTCTTAGCTGTACTTCCACACACACACACACACACACACACACACACACACACACACACACACACACACACACACACACACACACATCCATATTTGGTAAATACCCAGCCAAAATTTGTAAGAAAATTTTTTTTCAAAATCATTTAGCGAGAATTTGTGATGACAACAAAATTATTTATGCTTAGACACAATAAAAAAACTAATTGGTATGATTCAGTTTTAGATTTAAACAAAAATAAAGCTGTTTTTTTTTGTACTTATTGAAAGGTTATTTTCACGGTCGGCAAAAGTTGATGAGTTACAAGTGAATTGATCATAGATCTCCTTAAATCTTCGATCAATCCACATTTAATTTTGCCAAAATCTAGTCAAGAAGTTGATTTCGTTTTGTATGGGAAATCCGTACAAAACCAAACCAGGGTTCAAATATTTTCCGACAAAATTATCTTTTTGCTTAGAAAATGAGGTGACTTATGATTATTTTTATCGCGCAGAATAGTCAAAATAGGCCCATAAATATGTTTTTTGTTAAAATGCTGGCTGGGTTATATTGTCAACTTTTTTTCACTGTAAATAAAATTTTTTTAATAAAAAAAAACTTATTTCTTTATTCGTTTTCTTCATTGCTAATTCCTGTTTAAAGGGGCTCGAAACGTCTTGGTGGAATCAAAAAAGCTGGTCAAAGGCAAATGTAAAATAGAAGTATTAAAACGTGAATTGAGTTTTAATATGGTTAAACATGGGAATGAATGGATGTATGAATTTATGAAAATGGTTGAAAAGAATAACTGAATGTCTGTTTATTAAAGGCTCAGTTAGTCTTTACTTTCTGCTTCAGTTCCGTTCCGTGCCGTTCTGTTACGAAATTGTAACAGTTACTTTTTCTGTAGCAACTTATCAGCCATCTATGACAAATTTACTAGTTTTGCACCGTCCATTGTTTTATTTCAATAACTTTAATGCACATAAATTTGAAGAAATTAAATTTTATGAATTCTTAAATTAAAAAAATAATTTATTTCAATATAAAAATGTATTTTTTATTATTTATTTTGCTTTCACTTACAATAACTTAACAAGTTTTTGATTTTAACAAACTGAACGGCAACAGAACAGAAAAACTAATCAATTTCCCAGGTTTTTAAATAACAAAAACAAATCAGCTGATTCGTAACAGAACAGAAAGTAAAAACTAACTGAGCCTTAACTTAACATTAACATCAATCCTTATCGTGTTCAACTTTCAATGTTGTTTACCACATTTTGCTTATTTATGTTTTCATAAAAGAGCAACTTTTAAAATAACAAATAAAATTATGTAGATATTTTTAAATAGAAATGGAAACGTAAAAAGGAAATTAATTAAATCAACTTTTTTCGTAGAAGAGCTTTACAGTTCACTTCAAATATTATGGAAAGATAAGTTTTTTAATTTTTAAGACCATATAACTCTAGTGGTTTCTTGCTTCCTTCTTGTACTTAGCCGCTCCTATGGAGTACAGATGTTGTTTACAGCCGCTTAATATGAGAACAGATGGTGCAGAAGAACGCAGACGCTTTGTTTAAGATGGCGTCAGCCAGGGTTACCGTTGAACATTTTCGAAAAGGGTAACCAAAGTGGATTTTCGAGAAAAAGGGGTCAAAAAAGGGTATGTATTTCAATAAAAAGGGTCAAGTTTTTTAAAAGCAGTATTTCCCATTTTAATAAATATAGTAATACCTAGTTCTTTATAAACAAACAAAAAATATTTATTTCCGGTAGGCAGTGCTTAAAAAACTTAATTTTTTTATGGAATTCCCTTTCCTGTTTTTAACAACCGACAAAAAATTTGTTCTGCATCGTTATAACACATTTTTTTTAATTTTTTTTATGTTCTGTTCCGACATTTTCTTCTTTAACCGATTTAGCGATTTCAAAAAATTTTATGGTTTCCTTCCAATTTTGCAATCGTTCGCGAATTTTAGCCTTGTTCGAGATTGAAGCGATTTTTTCCTGTAAGTTTTCTGATTCTTTAAAGCTTTTACGATTTTATATAAATACTAGACTTTGCTATAAAACCGCTGTTACCAAATATTTGGGAATTTCAGCAATTTTTACCTAATTTTTTCATTCCTGTTAGTTTAAGGCACTTTTAATCATTTTTTAAAATTTTTTTTAACCTTTTGCGAAGCTTTGTTGTTCTTTTGCCTTAATCGAAGTCAGCTATTTTACTGGGCACTCTTCACATTGTCGATTAAAAAGAGGTAAAAAGTTCAATGCCTTATGCCATCATTAAGGGTGAATTTTTTTACCATAAAACTTGCTACTTTTTATGAGAGCGAAACTTTTTTAAGAAACGAATACCTAATTGCATTTTTTAAGTAATATTTCACATTTTTTCTTTTTTTGAGAAGAAACCACCATAAGTATTCAATAAATAAAAAAAAAAAAAACAAATAGGTAGTATATGAGTTAAGTTTGCTATTAGGTACTTCACTATACTTCACTGTACTTCACTATCGAAAATCTAATTTAGAAGTCTTAAAAAATCTTTAAACACAAACTTTTTACGAATACTATGTAACTACTTTTTAGGAATGTGCGTTCTATATTTTGGTATTAAATCTACCCTTGAAGTCCATCCCCGCTTATTGCGAAAACATTTGTTTAGCAGTAACGTTCAGCAGTGTTGACAAGAAAACCAAATGTGAGTGCTATTTCCAAAAAGGGTCAAAAAGTGGCACAAAATAGGTGAAAATGATACAAAAGGACAATTTAAAAAAAGGGTCATAAAAGGTATCAGGACCGTCGAAAAAGGGTCAAATTGATACTTTAGTATCACAACGGTAACGCTGGCGTCAGCTCGTCTTGTCAGAGAGAGTGCTTCTATAATTTCCATTTTTTCCATTAAAGTGTCTTAGGACTGGTTCATACACATCAAGTTTGACTCGTCAAGTCTTGAGATTTTATTAGAGAGGGTAAAAGGTAACAGTCAGTTTTATTTTACCTTTTGGTTTCATATTCGGAATACGCTATATTACTTTAAGTTTAAGACAAGGAACAAGGAAATTGACGACATAAAGTGATTTCCTATGCCTAAAAATTCAAAGAACCAGTTTAGCTGAACCTGACGTATGGACAGTTAAGGTGGCAGACAAAAAAATACTATAGGCGTTTAACTGCTACTAAAGATTCCGAGTGATGAACTACTGAGGAGATTAAATATACTGACCGAAAGTTAATAAGAATTACTAGAATAAGAAAAGTAACATATTATGGACAAATACACTGAAAAGAACAACTAATACATCTGTTCTTAAATCAAACCTAAGTAGTGTCAAAAGTACGGAAAGTCCGGATTTCTTTTAATCAAGTACAGAATGGTTGATTCAAGTACGGATTTCTCAAGTGCTTTGTACTTGACACAATCAGCAAAAGTGAC
Source organism: Pollenia griseotomentosa (assembly GCA_963931875.1). Lineage (NCBI taxonomy): Eukaryota > Metazoa > Arthropoda > Insecta > Diptera > Polleniidae > Pollenia > Pollenia griseotomentosa. Next base: position 5,790,056 of record OZ007560.1, read on the forward strand.
ATAAGTAAAAGAAAGTTAAGAAACTTTTGTGATGTGCTTGATTCAAGAATTTATGATGTTGGTTTAATCCCGTATTCGTATTTGATATAATTCGAAAGTGAGATTAGATTGCTTCCGAGAGAATATTATTATTTACTTACCAGTTTTATACCTGTTTGTTTCACTTTTGTTGAATTGTACCTTTTGTCTAGGGAAGGACTCTCTATTTACTTTGAAATTTATGTGTTGTTGTATGTAACTAAAAAGTTTAAGCAAAGAATTTTTGCTTTTCAATTTATTTTTAATCATGAAACTAATAAATGTTTTTCTTCTTGTGGTGCTGTTGTTGTTTCTACACAAAACAAACTGCTTGTTTGGTGTTGTTGTAGTTTCTACAACATGCTTTTACAAACACAATGGTGAGAGATGAGACTAATGATTCAGTTAGACGGGAGTAACAGTAACAGTAACCTTACCGTAAAAAAGTAATACCAATCTATTTCTTACAGATTGAGACGTAACATCTTTCTGCTAACTACAGTCGTTCTAATTGCTTTACATACAACAAAATGAAGCAGCAGATTTGCAACGTTACTGTTACTCCCGGCTTACTGAGCCTTAATACGTTATCTGAGAGTAATACGCTTTGTAATTTTACTCTCAGATTGGCACACTTCAAGCTTTTTTTACTTGATTTAAGAATTTTATAGTTATTTCGAGAAATTCCGGGATTGGCTTTTGAAAGTAATCCAATTTCGGATTGTTGGAAATAGCTTTTTTTGTCATTCTTGCTTTAGTTTTAAGTACGACTCGCACTTAAAGTAATTGGAAAAAACTTAAATTTAGCACGAGCTTTTCTTTACGTGTAATGAGAAAAAAAGTAAGATAAGATTCCCCAATTTACTGTTAAAAGGTATTTTAGGAAAATACCCAATAGGAACCGGAGAGATTTCTTGGCTAAAAAATATATCTTGTGAAATGTTATACATAATTTAATTTTAAGTCTTGTTGTGCAAAATTATACAATTTACTCGTGGCTGAATTAACTTTTGAATAAAAACTTAAGTGTGTTAACAGAACTGCGTCGAGACCACATTTTCCATTTAATTTGTCATAAAAACTAATCGTAGAAAGGCGTCGTGAAATAAAATGTGTTTTATTTTTAGAACGTTTTTTCTTATGCTCTCACATTAAAATTCGTATTCTCTTAACAATGCTGCCATACTTTCATTAAATTTCATTCATTCATAAACAAAGAAAAACAAAAAGAAAGAAATCAGAGGGAATTTAAAGTAACTGTCGACGATTTAATAATGGGCTTTACGATTGTTGCCTGAAGTTAAAGACTCCATTCTTTTTAAGCACTAATTTTGAAAAACATTGGCAGTCCTTTAAATTTCAACAGCTTTGAAAATTAATTAAGACAAGTAGCTGAATTAGCTTAAGAACAATTGAAGTTCTTTTTGAAATCTTAATAGATTATTATAATGAATTAATGAAATGAAAATAAAAACGTTGCAACTAATGCACAAAATAATCAACACACATCAACCCGAAGAAATGTACAATCGTCTCAACTTCACCCGATCTGAAAGGATCAAAACAATAATACCTATAAGATATAAAACTCTAATATCGGAATGGCAGTTCTTTATACCCACTATACATCTCTGGAATACTATCCCATTAAACATTACGGCAGCAAGCAACGCATTGTATTTTAAGAGGAACATTTTTCAGTTTTATTCTCGAACGTAACTTTTATTTCTTCCGAATATTTCTGATATAAACAAATCTAGACTCATTTTATTATCATATCATTATTATTTAAATTATTATTATTATTCACCCTTATTGTGTTTGGCGTATTTAAAATACGTCTACGACTGTTTGGTAATAGATTAAAGGAAATGAGTTCACGTTCTCTTTAATCTATTACCAAACAGTCGTAGGCGTATTTTAGATAAGGGTAATTATATTTTTTTTTTAGTAATTATTTTTAACTAATTGTATACTTCTGCTATTTTTAAAACATAAGTTTCGTTGTAGAAGCTCACACAAATAAATAAATGAATAATTCAGCTAGCTGAATACTTTTTGAACATTAAATCTGATTTCTCTGATTCTTAAAAATTCAGCTAACCTACATTTAAACTCTTAAGCTAAAATTATTTTATAAAGCTGTTTATTTCTATTTATTTGAACATTTTCTCTATATTCAGCTAGCTGAATTTCGTGTAAACAAAGATTTATTTATTTAAGTTAATTTTTTCATTTTAATTGGTTATTAAGAAGGCTGAATTCTTAAAAATTTTAATTATTTTTCTAGCTAAATAAATTTTTATAAATTTTGATCATTTTTTTGGTTCTCATTTACAATTTTTTTGCTCTTTTTTCTGTAATTGAATTATTCGAATGAAAATGTTTTTTTTTGTTATTTTTTTTTTTCATACTCTCATTGATTTTAGTTAGAAATTTCCTTTTAAACCCACCAATAACAAACAGTAAATAATAGAAATCGTTTTTCAATTGACTGACGATTTGTTTTTTTCTTATTCATCTTAAACAAATAGAAAAACAAAAACTGCCTTCATATACTCACATGGCCTAAATGAAAGGAAGCAAAGTGAAAGAGTGAGAGAGAGAGAGAGAGAGAGAGAGAGAGAGGGAGAGAGTAAAAATTATTTTTCCAATTTAACTAATTAATGAACTTTTATGTTTTGTTTCTTGTTCTGGTTCTTGTTGTTTTTCAACTCGCATTTTATTTTAAATATATTCTTTCATTTGATTTTTTCTTTATTGTTAGTCCAAGAGCTTGTTTTGTTTTATTTTTGTTGGAGAATTTTTTCTGGTTGTTGACCAGTTCTAATTGAATAAACAACCATTTAGCCCCGCAGTCAAGACAGGCTCAATATGTGTTTTTGTTGTTTTTATTTCTATTTCCATTTAATTCTTTTATAAAAAAATTCAAGTAGGGAAAAAGTTAAATGGCCATCGCAAACATTAAATGAACTTAACATCCCTCCGTCAGTTTGCTGGTTCACCCAAGCCCTCGTCATGCGACTGTCATCGTAGTATTGGACCATTCTTTTGTGAATTTCTTTTGGCTGGAGTACATCATGCCTAAAGGCGTTTGATTTGATGGGTAGGGGATGTTTTAGTTTTCCCTTCGTTATTACAGACATTTCTGCAGAAGTTTGTACATACTTAGTCCGTCATTCCAACTGTCATTTATGCACTCAGTCACTCAATCATTAATTAATCAATGACTTTTTTGTTGAAGCGATAAATAAATGTTTTTCTTTTATTTTCTTTATGATGATAAAGATGGCGGCGAAGAGGAATCGAAAGAATCGTTTTCCAGGAGAAATCAATTAGTAAAAAAATACTTGTGCTGTGTCGGTGTATGAAAGTTTTCTTTGTTTTGTTTTCTTTTTTTTATTATAAATTTAAGTTGACTTTTGTTTGTATCTTCTTAACGAAAGCACAAATGTAGTGGAATATAAATGAATAAATAAAGAAACTTGATTTCGAAATCATTAAGACGATTAGAAATAAAATGATTTTTATTTTTCAGTTATTTGTTGACGTTTGATATGGGTTTGGGGGTTGAAGGTTTGATTTGGGACCAAAATAATTATTTTGTTAGCAGTATTTATTGATTTTTAATTGAATTGTAATATACAAAACAAAAAAGTAAAATAAAATACAAGATTTTGTTAGTCGTGCTTAATTCCCAATTTTTATTCTTGATAAAAAACTGAAATTTATTGTTGAAGGGACAATTAAGCACGACAAACAAAATCTTGTAAATTAAAAACTTTGTATTCCCAAAAATTATTTTGATAATAAAATAAAATTTTATTACAATCCTTTATTTAAAGTAGTAACGATTATCAATTAAGCATTTCGTATTATTTCCTCCAGTTTGTCTTAAACTGACGAAAAACATGTTCAGTAATGCGATTTGATTTCAGATGTTCCTAACAACACCTTTTAGATAAGATCAGGTCACCAGCATGAAATCATAAGGCATTTGACCCAAGATCCTTATTTCACTTAATTGTTCACAAATTTGTTTAATTAGAAAATTTTAACTAATGTTATAAATCATTAGGAAAGATTTCCACTTATTTTAAAAACTAGACAATAATACAAACATTTTTAAATTCACATGCTGCTCTAAAACTTAGAAACTGTATGCGGCATTAAGTCCGAAAATTCACTTGGAATAAAATTATTTCAGAATCATAAAAGTTGTTTTTTTTATTCGACCTTTTCTTTATAGAGTCTCAAAGAAATAAATACTCAGGCTCGAGGTCATAAGTTTTTTAAATAATTTTTTTTTATTTAAATACATCCAATATTTTGATATTCCTTGAATATCATCATCAGGGATAGTTAAATTATTAATAAAAAATCACAACAAATTTTTTATCTAAGAATGTAGTGTTTACTACCGTCGTCAAGATTGTACAATCATGATATTTAAATAAATAACAAGTAAGAAAGTATAGTCGGTCAAGCGCGACCATATGATACCCAGCACCACAGTACTTAAAAACACATCATGCTTATGTGTCCATATAAATATGGATTTCTCTATGTTTAAAAACTTCATTAAAATCGGTCCAATTTTTGAAAAACTGTATAGCTTATGTGTCCATATAGATATGGATCTATCCATGTTTTAAATTTCATTAAAATCGGTTTGATAGTTTCTGAGAGGAAGAAATTTCCCCCTATCTTCCCTCGCGGTCCTAGGATTCGGCCCATTTTCAATAGGCTTGGTCCTTGTGCCAATAAGAACCTATGACCCAACTTTTATCAAGTTATCTCCAAAGTTGCGACCTGTACTTTGCGCACAAGGTTACATGGACAGCCAGCCAGCCAGCCAGCCGGACGGACATCGTTAGTTCGACTCAGAAAGTGATTCTGAGTAGATCGGTATACTTTAAGGTGGGTCTAGGACCACTATTTTAAGGCGTTTCACACATCAGCACAAATACATAATACCCTCTCCACTATTGTGGTGTGGGTATAAAAATTAATGTAAACGAAATAATTGAGCTCGAGGTCTGTTGTTTTAAATAATTTTTATTTTATTTTATTTAATGGCGATGTTAAAACAACTATAGCTTAAAGTTTATTTGTTTGTGTAATTTTTACAATTGTCCCTGAGGATGTAATTCGACGAATTTCGAAATATCGGAGAAATAAAATAAAAATTATTTAAAACAACAGACCTCGAGCTCAATTATTTCATTTACATTACAAATTTAAAGGTCGAATAAATACAATATTAAATTTAAATAAAAATTATTTAAAAAACTTATGACCTCGAGCTTGAGTATTTATTTCTTTGAGATCCTATTTAATTCTTAAGTTTTTTAAATCTTCATAAATATTCTTAAGCCACCCAAACGAGAGATAAGGCGACGCGGAAGTGCAGCCCTCAGAAAATCGAAAAAAACTCCGCGTTTTTGAAGAATATGGTGCGGCATTTGTAATTAACGTGTATTATGTTTCTGTTTGCTCTACAAATTTCAATGTTATTTAAGGCAGCGTTTAAAAAACTGCAGTCAAAATAGAAAAACTGCCATTTCTTCTAATTCTTCATTTGTCATTGGCCAAAAAAAAAAAACTGATTCATTAAATGTAAACAGTCGCTGTCAAACCAACTCAAAAAGCGAACAGTTGTACACAAATTTTCGTTTTTTGTTCGACAGTTTTTGGTTTCGACTGCAGTTTTTTAAACCCTGCTTTTAGGTCGCCCTATTTTCAAAATTCCTCCTCACTTAAGCTACAAATAAGATACATTTTTTTTTTTTTAGAAATCGACACTGCATATTTTGTTGTTCATGCTGCCTATCAATTGGCGTGCTTAATATCCAAAATCTATTGCATAATTCAAGGAGTTTATACAAAGTAAAACCATTCAGCATTGATTCTTTTGTTTCTTTTAGAAACTATTCAAAAAATAAAACCTAAAATCATTAAATAATGTTAACTTTCAAAACCTGCAATAGTTTTTCCTTTTTCTCTTTTATACACTCTTAAAACTTCATGATGGGTCAGGCACCATTTTTTTTATTTTTTTTTTCGTTTTTGAAGTGAAGTTGTAATCAAAAGTTTGTTACTTTACAGCAGACTAAATGTTTGCCAGTGGATAGTTTTTGTGCATTTTTCTCCCTCTCGCTCTCTGACTCTTTTATGCCAAAAAAAATTTGTTTTTAGAAAAAAAAAATAAATAAAAAGCTAAATTTCTACAGAACAACAAGTCTGTGTTTAATTTTCACACAATACCGTTTCGGTCCTGGCTATTGATGCAGCTTTGGTTGCACTCTCTCTTGCCCACTCGTTTGTTTCGTTTGTATACTTGTAGTTGTTGTAAAGTTGTTTCAAGGATTTATTATATGAATCATGAAGGTAAACATGTTGTTTACCGTAGTTGGGTTTTTATTTATTTTTTTGTTTGAAATTTGCCACTTTTCCAGCTTGTGGCCAATTTTCGTAACATTACTATTGATTAAAAATAATTGAAAAAGTCAAAAACTTTTATTTATAATTTTCATTTTATAAACAATTTTCCTTTTTTTTTTTTGAATGCTAAAATATGAATTGATGTTGCATTTGCACACTTTTGCAAAATTCAATTTAAAGTTTTGGTTAATGGAAAATTATTCTTTTAGCATTTTAATTTTAAAATTTTTAGTGACGCAATGAAAAACTTTGACAGATTTTCTCTTTAAATGAAAACTTAAAATTGTACAATAGTTTATAAAAGATACTCCAAAATACCTTTTTTAAGAAGGCAGAATAAAATGAGTAAAAGATAATTTAGAATACGCTTGTAGACCTTCTAAAAGTAGAAGCGCTTGACAACTTTTAGTTTCTTGTTGAAACTCTTTAAATATTTACGGCTTTCTTTGCAGTACATTTAAAATCTGTTGGTTGCTTTTATTAAACGAATTCACATAAAAATTGCTGTAAAGTTTTAAAAGCAAAATGTATAAAAAAAAATTAGTTCATAAAAAGAAATTGCAAAACCTTTTAAGAAGTTTTATAATTTAAAGTCAGCTAAAATTTATATTCGTCTCACATAAAATCCTAAATATCCTAAATATCCTAAAAACCGTAATTCCAATTTTTAAAATCCGTTAACCTTTTTTAAGTAGTTTTATAACCAACAACAACAACAACAACAATAAGAATAAGGAACACGGTAATTTATTTCCTAAATAAGTGATATTGCCCACTTTTACTTTTTACTCCTTTTTTTTTTGGTAGGAATTTTTCACTCCAAATACTTTTTAATACACAGTTCAAACAGTTTTATTTATGCCAGGATTTTCGCAAAATAAAAAAAAGGAAAAATCAAATAATACAAAAAACAACAACAATAAATGTAAAGAAATGAAAATTTTACGTGTATTTTAAGCTAGAAACAAGCAACAATGGCTGCTTTCCTTAATTATTTTGTAATAATGATTCTGTTCATTGTTTTTTATTTTTACGTTTTATACGCTGAAGAGGAAATTTGTATCTTCCAGTTCCCCTAGAATCCTGCTCAGCTCAGCGTACACTCACAATAGTATTACAGTAACGGACTGTAGTTTATTTAAGAAATATTCCGTTCAGTAATTTTTAAATAAATAAACATTTAAAATTCCAAGCAAATTTATTTTTAACTGATTCTAACAGTTATTCAAAAAACTAAGTGCATATTAATACGGATTTTCAGTTGCAGTTAATATTGTCCGTTGATTGAGTTAAATTCTTCTTTATGTTAAAGTAAATAAAAATGTAATTTAAAGCAACGAAAAGTTCATTTAATTTTTACTGTCAAAAATTCAAACGCGAATTCCGTAAAAACCAATCAATATTCAGTTATCTTGTCAAAAAATTAACTACATATTCCGTAAAAACAAATAAATATGCAGTTAAAATTTTACAAAATAACTGAATATTTACTTGATTTTACGGAATATGGTGTTGAATTTTTGACAGTAAAAATTAAATGAACTTTTTGTTAAAAATAAATGAAAAATAGGTAGACCGGTTTTTAATTGAACTTTCATTTATTTTATATTACAATTTCAGTTAATTTTACGTACAGAATATTGTGAGTGTAGTTCAACTTTTAAGCTTCTAGGTTGTCTTATGTATCGTTTTGTTTTTATTGCTGGGTATCTAGTAAAATTAGGATGGATCTGCTGGCTGTGGGAGTCTAACCAAACTGTTAGAGATTTAAAAGGAAAAAAAGTTGTTTTTGGTTGGCTGGCTGTTTGGCTGGTAGGTCAGGTAAAAAAAGTTGTTTTTGGTTGGCTGGCTGTTTGGCTGGTAGGTCAGGTAAAAACATTGTAAAGGATGTTTTTATTCTTCTTTTTCCAATAAAACATCTTTGTTGCACTAATTATCCTTTTTTTTATGTCTTTCATTCTTCTCCTTATGGCGAGAATGAGTGTAATAAATGTGAACAATTATGGTGCGGTCAGTGGAAAATTATTGTTGTACATTTAATTAATGTCTAAAATTGTTATATTTATGGCAAGTAGAAAGAGTTTTTCTTATTTAATTTTTTTTTGCTTGTTTCTGCAATTAGAACTAATCCAAAAACGTAGAGCACATTTAAACACAAGTGTTGAATAATAAATAAAAAAAAGAAATAAGAAAATCTTAGAATTAAATTGTATTTACTAGACGTATGAGTGTTTCATAAAAGTAGTTATTAGTCATACGCCACCGTTAGTAGGTAAAAGTGTTCTAACTAATTAATTATTAATCATACGCCATCAGTTATTTTAAGGACAACCTAATTTTATTTTAAGTTATTTGCATATAAATTTATGTAAAAAATTCCTTTTTAAAATTAACAATCAAAAAAACATTAAATCAATTTACATTTTTCAAACCCTAAAATGCAAATAAGCCCCATATTAATTTTTACACATTCAATTTATTGTACTCGTAAGTGGTACAATTGTATTTTTGTGACACTGAAATGGCATATTTACAAAATATTTTCTATTTTATTTTATAGTTTTTTTTTCTTTTTGTTTTGGCCTGACATTTTTCAACTTAAAAAATGTAAAACAAAGCACGATTTTGCTAAAATGAAAAAGTAAAAAACGAACAACGAAAAAGCATTTTTCTAAAATAGTTTTGTAAAATAACAATTTAGTTTTGTAAAACATTTTTTTCCTGAAATAAACATTTTCCTTTCTATAAAATAAAAGAAAAGGAAGAAAAAAATTACACTCAAGGTATCTGTAATATAAAATTCTTAAACATATTTTTTCTTTTTTTCCTTGTAGCAACGTTTTTTTTATTTAGTTTGATATTGTAAATGGGTATCTATGTAGGACAGGTTTTCAAAAGAGTGAATTCTTCTAATAAAGTAAATGTATACAAACATTAAAATGTTTTTTCCAAGGTTTGTCTAATCTTAAGTGTAAAATACGTATTCCCATATTTTATTGGAATGGAAAATCATAGATGGGCATTTTTCAGTACCAGTACTTTTTCAGTATTTTCTTTTTTTACTGATTACTGAAAAAAAAAATCAGTATTCAGTAAATTTTACTGGTTATTGAAAAAAAAAAACAGTATGCAGTAAAAAGTACTGATTACTGAAAAAAAAAATCAGTATTCAGTAAAAAGTACTGATTACTGAAAAAAAAATCAGTAATCAGTAAATTTTACTGATTTGTGTAAAAAAATGCAGTAATCAGTAAATGATTGATAGTAGATACTGTCTGCCTTAAAAATATTACATACACATTGTATGAAAAGTGGCGTGTTTTCACTTTTTTAAATTATTTAAAAAGGAAATGTGTTATTGGGTAAAAAAATTTATTAACATAGTTAAAACAACAAGTTATTTTAACTTACAATGAAAAAAAAAATTAGAATACATGCTGTGCTATATGGGCTAATCCTGCGTGACGAACGCTACATTCGTACGCGTTCTCTGATTGATATATAAACATTTTTTGGTCTTTCAAAAGAGATAGCTTCAACTTATGTATAGTATTTAGTGGCATTAATATGTACTTACGAATAGCATATATCATAATTTCTTAGCAAGTATTTGTTGCGAAATAATCTATCACAAAGTTTTGTGACGCACGCTACAAAAAGTGGAAGTAACTTCAAAGTTTGAAGTGTGTTTTTTAATTTTTGGCGAATTTTGCATCACAAGGAATACAAATTCTAATTCCTAAAACAAAGATGACTATAAGAGAATTCTAAATGCACTTATTTGCAGCCAAAAAATGTTGTTATTTTCTCACAAAAGCCGTGAACCCTTTGTGACCGAGTCATCACTATCAAAATCGGAAATATCGCTCATTTTTTTAATATTTTTTCACAACAAATTATTTATTAAAAATTCCAAATATCTGCTACGCAAGAATTTCGGTACCGTTATAACATGAAACTTTTTTTATTTTTTTATTAGTTGCAATCAGGGTTGATAAGGTTGGTACAATTGTGCTTTTTTTGGTACAATTCAAAACTAAAAAGTACGCTGGTACAAATGAATTTTAAATACCTTTGGTTTTTGTTGTATTAAATTTTTGTTTTTAATAATAAAATAAAAAAAAATTTATAAAAAAAATGATTTAGTACTATTGGGGCCGAAAAAGTACGATTTTAAAAGTTTTCTCATTTATCATCCCTGGTTGCAATTTTTACAATTGATAATGTTATTAATAGCACCGGGTGGTTAACTTATGTATCAATATTAATTTACAAATTTTATACAAAAAAATTAAAAAAATATAAAATTTAAATTAACATTAATGCAAAGTCTCCACATGATTGGCGTGGCATACTGGTTAGTGTTTAAGCCGCTAATCCTTAGGATCAGTGGTTCGAATCCGGCTTTGGTAGACGAGATATTTTTTTTAAACATTTTAAAAAATAAAAAAATAAACTTTTTTTTTCAAAGTGAAAACACGCCACTATTCATACAATGTGTATGTATTATTTTTAAGGCAGACAGTATCTACTATCAAACATTTACTGATTACTGCATTTGTTTACACAAATCAGTAAAATTTACTGAATACTGATTTTTTTTTCAGTAATCAGTACTTTTTACTGAATACTGATTTTTTTTTTCAGTAATCAGTACTTTTTACTGAATACTGATTTTTGTTTTCAATAACCAGTAAAATTTACTGAATACTGATTTTTTTTTTCAGTAATCAGTACTTTTTACTGAATACTGATTTTTTTTTTCAGTAATCAGTACTTTTTACTGAATACTGATTTTTTTTTTCAGTAATCAGTACTTTTTACTGATTACTGAAACGCGTAATGCAGTAAAAAAGTAATGCAGTATGCCCATGTATGTGGAAAATAAGTTTGCTTAAGAATTTGCTTATGATTTCATTCCTTTAAATATTTAGTTTCCATAACTATTATTTGTAGTTTGTACATATGTCGAGGTTATGTAAGAAGAGTTTGAGAAAAAAAGCTCGTCATATGCTTGACCTGAAAATAACATTTATTTTTCCTGTATTACATTTACGTTTCAATGAATTTCTGTCTCATTTAATTTCTGCCTTTTTGCCACTACATCTGGTATTTAAAGCATACTTAGGTTCACTTTAAGCTTGTTACATACTCTATTAGATGGAAACTTATAAGGGGTTTGCCGAAATTAAGGCTAGATCAGCCAAGTGTTGAATGATGCAATAATTATCTCTACACGTTTAAATATGGTCACCTCTCACAAAACTATTTTTAAAGAAATTTATAAACATATTGGCCCATAACTATAGTCATAAACAAAGCATACTTTAAGAGTTCTAAAGTAAACTTTTATTTAAAATATGCATTTGATCTACTATAGACAAGTAAAAGCATACTTTACACGTTAAAACCGATGTCAATTTTAAAACCAACTGAAGTTGTTTTTAACTCATTTAACAACAGCATCAGCTGTTTTTCGCCAAACAAAAAAGTACTTGCAAAAAGTTAAAAATGATTATGTTACAAGATATTGACCGATATTTTGCAATTATTAATGATTTGGAGGAAGAATTTTATGGAAAGAAACTCAAAATACATTGTATAGGCCTTAATTGTGTAAAACTCAACGCCAAAAATTACATTGAAAGCAAAAACGAAGCCAAAATATTTTGTTATTTTGTTGTTGCTTTTTACATAAATTCATATTGCGTGTTAAAAATTTTCAACTCCGCAAGATATGCAGTGTTTTTTTTATATTTTAATTTTCAATGTCGGCTGCTTAGAGTTGCCCCTTGCTTATATTTTGTTGTAAGTTGTATGAAACAATTTTCTACATTTGAGGTGGCACCCAGTTAAAGTCGGTTCAATATAAAACATACTTTAATTTTGACTATAGTAGCAAAATAATTAAAAGAATGTTTTTATTTTAAAGTTGTTTCTAAAAAGAACCGACTTTAGCGTTTGACTATGATTATGGGCCATTATGTTTAATTTGTCACCGACAACCATAATTGGGTTAAATTATACCTCCATAAAGAGGCCACAACCATATTATGGTTGACTCAAAACATGTTATGGTTAAAAATTACAATAATTTGTTTTCAAATTAACAATAGTATTTTCCTCTTTTTCAAGGGCAAAATGCTATGGTTGAAAACCAACCATGCTATTATTAATGTTAAACATATGTTAGTTATTGCAAAACATAACGTGTTCAGAGGCAATTATAATATGGTTGTGGCTTTTTGATGGAGTTCTTATATAAACATGTTTTTTCTCTGAGTGTATAATAAGTGGCATATAGTACTTTTTTAAAGGTGTTTTTTAAAATATTCTTATAAATTATTTTGTCCATAGCGCCGTCAATAAACACCAGCTAGTCCATCTCTGCAGCAGGCGTAGAGCCCCACATAAACTCCTCCCCACCACCATAATTCACACTTCCAGCAAAGTTTTATTTTACTTGTTCTGTGCTGGGCTTTCCCCACACCGTTTGGCGGCCTTCAGAGCGAATGTTGTTAAATTTTTTTTTCATCCGAGAACAGCAATTGGTCTTTAAAATCATTTGGCTTCCGAAAATATTGCTTGGTATATGCTAAACGCTGCTTTTGGTTGATTAACGCAATTAAAGTTTACGTCTAGCAACACGGAAGACCGTCTTTTTCCGAAGCGATCAGTGTTCAAGGTATTTTTGGATTTACTTTTTCTTTTTTTAAATGATCTGGCTGAATTCAAGACAATCTTAAGATTTACGGGGATCTTAGTCAAATGTTGAGGCTCTCTTGTAACGCTGCTCGATGTTCCGAATGGTGTAGCGACTTCTATTTCCCCAATCTCCGCATATTATTTGCCTTAATAGAGCAGAAATAGTATAATTTTGCCTTGACAGTCTGTGGTTTTGTTCTGTTTAATAACCATTTTTAATAAAATCAATCAGTTTTTTGACGGAGATTCGTACTTTGACACGTCAAAACTTAAAAATTTAAGGAGTATCGCTATTCCTAATTTCTCACGACTGATCAGAAAAAATTGACCAGATAGATAAAATTTGAAGAGCTTAACCACGCTGTGCCAATAATTTTGGCTAGCAAAACTTATTCTTTTAATACAGGGTGGCGCAGAAATGGTTTCAATGGCTTATAACTTTTTTTATTTATGTGGTTATTATATTTTTTTTTTTACATACAAATGAAAAACGATATCATGTAAGTGATGTCCATTTTCTGCTTCGCACATACGTGCTTTTTTTTAGCATTTTCTTAAAATTTAGGGTGTAATGGCCATGATTTCATTTTGAATGTTGGTTTTTAGTTGGAGTATCGTTCTTAGTTTGTTAACGCACAATCTTTCATTCAAATATCCCCAAAGAAAACTGACAGGAGCAGTTAAATCTGGTAAACGTGGAGGCCAGTTAAAATCGCTTGTGCGCGAAATAAAGCGTTCGCCGAATATCAACACAATAGACTGTTGGTTTGAAAAATAAAATTCAATTATTTTTGTACGTTGTTCGATCGTGTAATGATTCATAATTAATTCCCCAAGTCTCCTTCATAAAATGCTGAAAAAAACAAAGAAAGAATTATAATTAAAAAAGTTATAAAGAGTTCAAACCATATAACTCATTCTGCGCCACCCTGTATAATCAAAATTTTGAAAAAAAAACAAAGTAAATTCTGTGGGAAATTCATTCATTCTATCAAGTTAAAATATTTGTTTATTAAAATTCATTTTCACAAGGCTCTTTAATCAATCGTGAAGTTCAAAGTGGCAACAATCAGTGCCATTTCTGTGCTAATATACAAGTCCGTTACTGTATATAACATATTATTTGTTCTAAAACGGAGCATTTTTTTTTAAACAATCCTTGTTTGTTTCAACTGAACTCTATTTAGAGTTCATCATAATCATCATCTTATAGCGTTATAGCTCGGGGTGAGCTTAAGCTTGATCCGATATTATTTCTCATTCTGATTTATTTTCGGCTATTTGTTGCCAGCTTACCCATAATTGGAAAATCAACTTCCACGTAGGCTTTTCATCTGGTTCTTGGTCGCCCTCTTCGCCGAAGGCATCTGATATCGTTATTTAATTTTCCCTTTCGCGGTCTTCAATCTTTGCCCCATGTCTTGCCCAACTAAGCTGTAATGCCTTCTCCTTCACAAAGTCCAAGCAGTTCGTCATTGCTTCTTTGGACACAGTCACCATTTAAGTCTTGCCCTGGACTTTGTTCAGGGTTCCAGCATAAAACCAGCTTGAATTTATTTTATAAGTGAAAAGTTTTCAATACTCTCCTCAACATAATTATCTTCGATCATAAAATTTAATAAAATGTTTTAAGATATCCTTTAGTTATCTTCTGGTTTATTCTTTTAGGTAAATGCAAAACGAAAGACAAGGTTTTTTGGAAATAATTTGTATTTAAGAAATTATGAAAACGAATGTTGTTCTACCTGTCGTTGTTGTTGTTGTTTTTGTTTAAGCTTTGATATTGTTACAAGTAAAACTGTTGCTCATAATTCTTATTCGCTTAACAAATTTATTTGTATACTATCTTTAGTTTTTCCAAAATCTTTGGATGAAGTTTCCTGACGATCTGGCCAGTGAAATGCGCATAGGAATAGCTTATCCCATCAACAATAAATTTCACTGTTTTTATCAAGAATGAAAATTGGGAATTAAGCACGAAAAACAAAATCTAACTTATTAAAAAATTTGTATTCCCAAAAATTACTTGGATAATTCCCGAAAATATAAATATTTAAAATTGTTTAAAGGGTATCTTTGATGCCGTGCAACCATTTAAATAATTTTCCCATATTCTGCCAACATTATTTATTTATTTATTTCTTTCCATTTGAGTTTGCTACCAACGAATGAATGAATTTCGAAATTTCTTCCTTTATTTCTTTTAAATATAATATCTTACAGGATGAGAACACTAGTTTTTTCAAGTTTTTTTTTCCTTTCAGGAATTTTTAAAGCATTCCATTTAAGGTAAAATTGTTTTTGAAATTTAATCTTTAAACAATACAATTTTTGCAAAATAATTGAAATATTTGGTAGTCTTTGTTCTCTGGTATTGTTGTCCTTATCTTGTCTAAATAATAAATGTTTACGAAATTTAATTAAAGTAAATAGAGAAACCATTTAATATTTTCATAAAAATATTTTTTTAAAAAATATTTTCTATTGAACTTTTGGTTCTTGGGAAATTTTCTTTGTAAGTTCTTATACAAATTTATAAACAGGTGTCTGTGAAGAATCATGAGGATATTCTGGCTCAATGAAGCGTTATGGAGCGCAACCAAACAGAGACCAGTACGCCAAGAAATAAGAGAGCGTAGAAATGAACCATAGATTAAGAAAGCCAAGAGACGATATTTCTATACAGAAAACACCCGGCAGTGTGATAGTGGAGGCAGAAGCAGCCCGCATAGTCCGAAGCTGGAGTGGTAAATAAAGTATTTGGACTTGAATAAAATAACTTTACTGTGGCTCTAAG
Source organism: Pollenia griseotomentosa (assembly GCA_963931875.1). NCBI lineage: Eukaryota > Metazoa > Arthropoda > Insecta > Diptera > Polleniidae > Pollenia > Pollenia griseotomentosa. Next base: position 5,806,020 of record OZ007560.1, read on the forward strand.
CTCCTTTTAGGAGCAAAAAGGGGGAAAAAAGTATAATAAATCATACAAATGATGTTTTACTTTCGGTATCTGTCTCTATTTTTTTAATTATCTTGTCAAATAATATTCATTCAAATGTGTGTGTTTTTGAGTGAGTCAAGTCTGCTGTGAACTTCTTTATTCTTTTGTCTAAGTACACTTGTTTTCTTATCGCAAAAATTATTAGTAAAGTAAACACCCACCGACTCGCCTCCTGCTCTTAAACATCAAACATTGACACCATTTTTTTTCTGTACGATTTTTTGAAATTGAAAATTCGTGTTATTTTAAGCAACAATTTGAATCGCGTGAGACTGTTTTTGTTGTTTTGTCTGTCTTCAACATTTTTGTTTGTTTGTTTGATTTCGCTTTTCAATTCCTTTGAGATAGCATGAATTCAAAAGTAAATGTTGAATGATGGCTTTTGTTCGCTCCTGTTTTGTTTTGTCCTGATCTGCTCAGTTCTGTTCAGTTCAGTTCACAGTTCTGTGCACTGCTTTGCTTTATTGTGTTTTTTTAACTTTTCTTTTTGGTTTGCCATTAACTTGAACATATTTTTCTTTTTTATTTAAATAAAAAATTCTATTAGAAAAACGCTCAAGCTCAAGTTTTATAAAATTGTTATTTTTGTTCTTCAAGCTTAAAGAAATTTTTTGTTAAAAAAGCTGGCGATTTTCTTAAAGTTTTTAAAATTAATTAAATCACAATGAAAAATAAATATCAAAAAAAAGTTTTTTCCTGAAGGTGGTAATAAAGATTTATATTTTTAATATTTTTTCTCTACTCAATCTTTTTTTTTATACAAAAATGGCTTTTAATTATACCCAAGAAATATAAATTACAATATATAATATTTAATTAACACTTTTACTTTCCTCAAACGTTAAAGTGATTAAGCAAAAATGTTAAAATAAAAATTAATTGTCATTGGATAAGAAAAGCTGAAAAATACACTGTTTCCAGCAATAAACTTAAATTGATATTCTTTTATTCCTTCCTTAATTCCATAAGACTGCAAGACATTTTCTTTTAAATTGTTTTTCCAGAAACAGTCTTTTTGTTTTAAAATTTTAATTTTCTATTAGAGTGTGCTAAGTTTTTTTATTCTGTTAGAGACGAAATCTTAAAGAATTTAATGGCATTTTGCTGAATACACAACACAGAGACAAAAAAGAATGTAGAAAAGGACGAATATTCATTAAATGAAATGAACTCCCCCTGTTTATGGTCACACAGCTGTGTGTTTGAGTGCAAGTGCCCCCCCCCCAAAACACACCAACACAATTTCCACGTTTTTATTTAAAGGCGTAAAAACGAACGGTATTTCACTAATCCACAGAATTGTTAACCACATAACATGGGGAGGAGTTAATGAAAAAATAAAGACGTAAAAAGAAGGGGGAAAATAAGACATTAAATATAAGAAGGTTAGAGAAAAAAAAATAGAGATGAATTAATAGGCTGGCATTAAATGGTTAATTATGAATGGCTTTTTGTAAAGTAAGATTTTTTTCCCTTAAGAAATTAATTTTTTGGTTTGTTGATATCAATTTTATTTACATTTATGGGGTTTTTTTTTCTAAAGATTTTTCTTATAAATCTTTGTGGAAAAAGGTACTTTTTCCTTAAAACTTAATTATTTTCAAGATGTTTATTAAAAAAGCGTTAAAGCCTTTTGCAATGGTAGATTTTTATTTCTCTGAAAAGAGATTTGCTTTCAAACTTAAGCAATTGAAAAGGCGTTTTTAATCAATCCAATTATGAATTAAATCTCCCCGACAGTTTTCCATTTTTTGCAATTGACCTTAAATACGAAAAATTGATGAAGGAAAAGTACTTTTAAAAGAAAATATCTTCTTTATAACTGTATTATTTAACGAGGTAAATTTCAGTTATATAATGTTTTCTTTAATTGAGAGGCTGCACAGTGTCAAATTTGTGTAAATTAGAATAACTAAATTCTGAATCTTAAAAACGTATTCAGATAGCACTATGATTTTTGGAACCATGTTTTTTTATGAGCTGACTCATATCTGTGCTGGGCATGGCGATATTACGCCCCCTTTCCGCATATAATGTACGTATAATTCAACGTAGCGCAGCGCCTTAGCTTTTTGTCCGATTTGAATGATTGAGGTGTTAATGAATTCGCCTGAATAATATGAGTAATATCGACTACAAGTTTCACAAAGTCAGGTACCAAAAATCATTAAAACCCATCGTTAAGGTCTCGTATGAAAGACAAAATACCATTTTATTGCTACTTTTATAAAAAATTCAACCTTATAAACTGTTACAGGCGCTCCAGCATTATATGGAAAAAATAAATTAATTCCAAATCAATACCCGTAATTTCTGCTGGCTTTTCAGCATTTCGAAAAAAAAAAAAAAAATTAATTAAATTCCGAGTTACCACGATTTCTGTTACCAGATTTGGCTAGTGGTATGTCTATAAGCAAGCCTGTTTCAATTCGAAATTAGTCTTGCATCTTTAATTTTCGCTTTAAAGCTTATTGTGTTTAGTGTCTGTAGATGGGTTCTCATCCGAGGATTTTCATTTGAATTTAGAGGTACCGCAATGGTCGTTTCTTTTCCTACACTTTTTTTATTTTTCTTAACGACCGCCTGGTTCTAACTTCCAATCCTATCTTTTCTATCTATAAAAGCAGCATTTGTTATTATTTTTCCTTTAATCATACCCCAAGCCTGACTGAGGTTAAAGCTATGAGGCAGAATATGAGCCACACAGTCAATCATGATCTTACGATAATATCCGAGTTGGGTCTTGCGAATGCTCTTAAAAGCCAATGTAATATGTTGACGGCTTGTGGAGTCAGCGGCATCAGTATCTATGGGAGTATCTATAACTGAGGAATCAGACTCTTTTAATGTTCTAGGCATGAAGATCATATTTGATCTTCGTTGGAACCAACATGTTTTTCCTTACTATTTATACCGCTTATATCAGACCGAAAGAGGAAAACTGACTCCCATCTAGTTATGGGAGTCTGGGCAGATGCTTTAAGGTCTATCTTGAAGCTTCTGGATCGGGTGCAAAGGAGTTCGTTAAAGCTAAACAATGACAGTAGGGTATCAAGCTCTATTGACTCATTGGAGCATCGTCGGAATGTAGGTTGTGCGTCATTGTTATATCGATATTACCACGGTAAGTTTTCAGCTGAAATTGGTGAACTTTTCCTTGAGATGCAGATGCATGCCCGTAGTACTTGCCTTTCCAGCAGATCACAGCCGTTTGTTGTGGACCGTCCAATGTATAGGCGTATTTGAAATCGACTCCCGGCAGTAGTCTTCCCAGTCGACTTCAATTTGGACAAGTTCAAATTAAATGTCCACAAACACTACTCCCTCTTTCTTTCTTCTCTTAGCCAATTTTCCTAATAGCAACACAATGCATTGCATTGGTAGGGTGCATCCCTTGAGTATGGGCTCATAGTAAAAAAAGCATGTAGAGGAGAGAGACCTAAAAGAATCATATAGCGGTACATATCAGAGATCAGCAATGAGTAGTGAAAAAGCAAGCAGAGCTGAAACATGACTCATAAGGCGAAGCAAAATGCAAGGCTGCCAGATTTGTCCCCGAAATAGCAAAGTAACGATTTGACAATTGCAGTTTGCCAAAGTTATGTGTATGAAGTTGACGATTTTTCGGCAAATTTATCGGGCAGCGCTGATTATGAAGTTGTGAGTGTGATCCGTTGGGTTAAAACGGTAAATGGATGAGCTGAATGAGTTGAATCAATGTGAGTATTATAAGTATTTTCCTTGAATTAGAAATCAAACTGAAGTCATTGATGAGTATGAGTGTGATGTCGACGTCGCACTCATATTTATTGCTCTCGTGAGTATGAGTGAATCAGAGTAGTTGAGTTTAAATGATGTCTACTCCCTTACACTAACAATTTCATGAGTCAGTATGAGTAGCGAAAAAACGATTCATTGCTGATCTCTGGTACATATGTATGTAACATGTTTGTGTAGACAAATAATTTGAATTAGAGCACTTAAAACTTTTTCATCAATCATACATAAAATTAGCATTGGTATCGCTTTAAAATTTTTATTAAACACTTCTACAGTTGTTGAGAAGATATCATCGATTTAATGATTCTTTAGCGCTATTTTATTTGATATTAAATCCTTTGTTTCTTCAGCGAAAATATACTTAATAGCTCGGCAGTATCTAAAGTTGATGTTGGAGGAGAATTCTTCCAAATTGAAACTTTTTCCTTAGTTTTAATTGAGCCAAAATACATTTTAATTTGATTTTGCTTTGCACCATTACAGCCCCATTTTTTAATTACGACTTTAACTTAATACCAGCTTAAGATTCATTGTTATCTATATCATGCGGACAGCACATACTTATTGATTTTCTCACAGTGTCATAGCACGGCAGTATCGTTGGCTTAAAATGTGATAAATGTAGTCTTAATAATCGGTAACTATGACTGGATAAATTTCAGTCTGTCATCAGTGCTAGAGCTTAATTTGGAGAAAGGTTTGTTTTATTTATCTGCATGAAATCTTCTTTTTTTCAAAAATACGATCATGTCTTCTATGATAAATTTCTTAGGTCATATTAGTTTTATGGGCTTCTTTTATACGACTACTTTGCATGAACTATAACATTTCCCAAATTGCTCTTAATCGGCTGGTTGCATAATTCAGACTTATGTATTAAAATTGTCTGCTCAAACACGTGGCAGCTAATTAAACGATTTCATGCTGTATGAAAACGCTTATCGATTAGAAATAAAAACTAAAATATTCCATTGTTGGACATTGAGATAAACTGAATGAATAGATGTGAGTGCCGAGGTTAAAATTTAAAATTAATTTCTCTTCCTTCCCCCAAAACACCTCAATGCCTGAAAAAGGGAAAAAATAAAAAAACATTTTGTTAATTTAAAATTGTTTTATATTTTGGGCTCTTATTGAAAAAGTTGAGCGTGTGCAAACTGCAAACATTCCCCCCCCCCCAAGTTTTTTCCATTGAGTCTACAAGTAGCTTGGATTTCTTTATGAAGGAGAATGTATTAAGTGTTTATTTTTTAATAAACTAAACAAATCTTAATAACCTTAAGGATACCTTTACTTTTTCCTTTTTCTCTACCTTTTACAATTTCCATTAATTTTATTAGTATTTTCCACTACAATTTATCGAAAGATTGTTTATCCATAAGAATTTCAAAGAAGAAAAGAGTTAGGAAAACAATAGAACAAAAGGTTTAAAATAAAGCCAAATAATGGAAATGAAAAGAGTAGAGTATAGAGTATTGGGAGGGAGTGAAAGGGAAATAAATTCAATTTTAATACTTGTAAACAGACACTTACATATATACTCTTCCGAAGGCTTTCTAACTTAAATTCAATTCAATGCAAACAAAATCACTTCGTTTCTTTATTCTGTTTCAATGAATAATCAGGTTTTAATGCTTGAACAACTAAAGTGTGTCTATATGTGTGTTTATAACTACAGTAGGGTATGGTTATAGCCAACTCCGTTTTATTTTCTTTTGGGAAGTCCGATTTATTACTTCTCTTTCTAAAAATGTTCTCCAATTCAGAAAAAATTTATATAAACACTTCTTGGACTGTTTTTGTACTTGAAGAATTTGCGCAGGGTTTGCCAACCTTTCCTCACATCTTTGATACATATTTCCTGCAATGATAAAAAAAAACGCCAGACAAATACTAGCGCTTTTTCTAAGTTCGTTAATAAGCGTTTTATATAAGGTGAATTTATCTAAGGAATTTATATAGGGAATTCATAAAAAAGCGAATTTGAAACTGCCAAAAACCAGTACAAAATTTGTTTTTTTATGAATTCGCCACAACGGTAACCTTATATAATTTCGCCTGGGTTTTATTTATAAGACTTAAAAGACTGTTCCTTAAAACCGAAAATTCGCTCCCGAAGTTCGCTTAAAGCGAACTAATGTATATGAAATATTAATGCAAAATTGTTGAGTATGGAGAAGTTGTTTGTTATACGTGATAATTCGTTATAACCGGTGTTCGTTATAACCAAACTCCACTATATTTGTAAAAAATACAAATTTAGTATTTACATAAATTTTACATTAACTTGTAAAGGTTTTAAAATGGTTATTTGATGACATCTAGAAATTAGACATGTATCAGGCTGACACACTTACGCACAGACACACACACACACACACAAAAACATATACTCACAGTTTGCTATTCCTCTAAATAGAAAAATAATCAAAGCAACAATCAAATAACAAACAGAAACCTATAAACGGATCAACTGTGTATGTTTGTATGTATGCATGTATGAGTGTATCAATATTTGTGTTTGTATTTCTCGTTAGGCTTTTCTTCACAGGAATATGCGTATGAATGTTATATGGCTTATCAGAAGCTCAAAAATAGGAAAACAATACTCAGAATTATATTTCAAAATAATGGAAATGATAATATTTGTTTGTGACTTGATTTGATTTACTGTCATAAATCACACCTTTTCAATTTCCTTATTTTCTTGTAACAGTTTTTGTTGTTGTTTCTACATGATTATGCCATTAAATATGTAAAAATATTTTTCAGTTTTGCTATTTTTTGTTTCCTTCATGTTTATTTAAATAAAATGTTGTTTATTAGAGTGGTCCAAAAAAAAAGCACTTTTTGCGTGCTAAATAATGTACCTGATAGTATTAATGGAGGAATAAATGTTTGTTTCTTGGCAAAATTTTGAGATTCTATGATTATGGGACTATAAAGCTACAAAGGCTTATTTGTGTAAAAATCATAGGGAGTCGTTATAGTCCAGAAAATTAAGACGTTTGAAAATATTAAGGAAATGCTGAATTTTTACAAAATATAATTCTTCAATTTTTCCTTAGAGTATTTATCGATTTGCTGGTTAAATTCAGCTAAATATTTGAAAATTAGTACTTTTTCGATGAATAGCACCGTTAGAGAAATTTTTACAAAAACCCGCTTTCCTTCACCCTTGACCACCGCGTGACTTATTTTGACGCAGCGCATTGATCGATTTGGATTTTTTGGATGTTGTTTGAAATCACAAAAGGAAGTTTCTTTAAAAAAAGAAAACAGAAAATTTGTCAAAATTCACTGAATTTATAAATTATAGCCTTTGTTTAATATGCGTTTTGCATAAAAATATAAAAACTGCGTTAACGGCAATGAAATGTTCGCTCTATTAATAAACATAAGTAAACATTATCTTCTCTAACAGCTGGCTGATACGTAAAAAACGAGAAAATCCAATTTAAGATATAAGGTCCGATGATGCCACATTTGTGTAAACCGCACCAAGCGGCTTATTTTTGTGAAGGTGATGGAGCCTTTAGGATCTGTTGAGGAGTAGTCTTACTGCACTTGCCGGAATTTTGCTTATTAGAAGACTCGTTAAGCCAAAAAATGAGGCTTCTTTTTGGCCGAACAGAATTTCGCTATAAAACAGCAAATACTGATTTTAAAAAATAATTTGAATAATCTATTAATAAAAACATGCCAGTGCACACTGGTGAATTCCGGCCAAAAATGAATTTTTGTTTAATTTTAATAAAATTTTCATGACAGATTGTACAACTCATTTCTTAATTTGGCTTTTGGATAACTATTTTACTGTTAATACTGAAGAAAAGTAGATAATTTTTTCTTACAAATTTAAGGTTTTCAAAGTGGATTTTTGTACTTTGAAATAAAAGTTAGCTATGATTTTTCCTTTAAAGTTTTCTTTGTAAATGAGCACGTTATGTGTAAACCGTATTAGTAATTAATCATTCCATGTGATAATTGTGATTTTGTGCGCGTTATTTTTTTGGGATAAGTGAAGTGATTGTGAGTTCTTTAAAAATAAATTAAACCTTAAGTAAGCCAAATTTAAAGAGACCATAACAAAAAAGGAGGGGCTAGGGGAGGTTAAGTGATAATCACATCTAGTACTGTTAAGTATCAAAAGTAAGTACATTTCAGCTGCCACCACCTGCCATCCCAGTAACCAGATCATTTTTAGTGACTTCATATATTTTTGTAAGATTAGCGTGACTGACTGGGTGATCATCGCCCAGCCCAAACAACTTAAGCCAGACACTTGAAATTTTGTATGTAGACTCCCCTCCCAATGTGTAAATAGAAAAGTAGAGACTTTTGTAAATTCAATTCATAAGGGGTTAGAAATGGATAAAAACGGGTAAACTCAGTAGCATTATATCTCGTGATCTAACAGAGGTAGACGTAAAATTCAAAAAATATCATTGAATCGAACATTAAATTCTCATGTGCTTGGTGCTTTTTTGAAATTTGCACATTTTGGGTATAAAAAGGGCAAAAATATAATTTGGTACTTTTTTGGTAAACAATTTATCTTTTTAAGTAATAAAGATAAAAATAAAATTTAAATTGTGTTCTCTTCTCTTTAAAAGCTCTCAGAAAAATTTGGGTACCTTTTGGAAATTCGAATATATAAACATCGTTGGTACTTTTTCTATTAAGCTCACCTCAACTCCCATCACCTTAAACGGAAAAATATATACCATTTCTATAGTCTTTCCAAAGAACTTTGCAAAATAGTATGTTGAAGATTGCTAAACAATCCCCCCCTCGCCCAGCCCACAGGCGCTCAAATCGGATCCACGTCTGAGTTATGTAAGGATATACAAACATATTTTTTAGAGGGTACTCGATGTACCCTTCTAAAAATGAACCTCGGATGACATTTTCAATATTTCGGCTCCAGCTTTGACCTCTTGTGAGCTGGACCATTTTGAAAAAGGGTCTATTTTTGCATGTTTTGTTAATTTGAGAATCTGTTTCCTTACCAACATATACAAATTGGGTATCGTTTTTTAAGGCACGTTCAACTGTATTCATGTACTTTTTTTTAAAGATTTTCTGTGAAAAAAAAACGGTTTTTGAATTTTTTGTTCGGGGTTGTTTATAATAAAAATGCCAAATTAACATATTCTAATCTTTAGTCGATTTCGCGTTTTGACAAAAATGCAATGGGGTGGTAACCCTTCGTTTTAAATAGGGCAATATGGGTATCAAATTTTTTCTTTTGCCAAGTATGATGATATCTTTGTATGTAAATTATTTAGATTTTTGCAAATTAGATGCATTTTACACGGTGATCTGGAATATATGTAAATGCAATTTTGTAGTAACTCTAATATGATAGCGGATTTAGTGTCCAGATCATGTATGGATGCAAATGGGACTAAAGAAAGAAAAAAAGAAATGATCCACGAATTAAATTTTTGTAAAATTTGTGAAAAAAACATGCCGCCAAAAAATCGTGAATCATTTCTTTTTTTCTTTCTTTTGTCCTATTTTCAAGGTTCATTTTTAGTAGGGTACATCGTGCAGGAATTTTGCTTCCATACAACTTGAGTCGGTCTAATGTTTATGTATAAAATCACATAAGTTTACATATTAAATTATAACCATATATGATCATATCTACTTTTATTTGCTCAGGTAGGTAAAAAGATGGGGACAGGAGATGAGCATATATAGATATTCCGCAAACTACTAATATAATCGCTACAAATTATCATATTTTTTACACCTCCAAAGCCCTTTTTTAATATTGTTCGATACTTTTGTGTTGTCAGTGATTACCTGGCCAACCCCTGTATGCACGTGTCCAAAACTTCACCTAGGGATCAAACATGCTATTCTTAAGTTGGATACCAAATTTCAGCCATTTAGGTAAAGCAATAAAGAAGTTATGGATTTTTGGCCGGAATTGACCAGTGTGCAGTTTATACGTAATATAAGAGTTCGTTCGACAGCTAACGCTTTCTTAAGTTGCATCGGGCTTAAGAAACACATTTTAAGTTGATAAAAACTGGACAATATCAAAGCAACGAATAATTCTTTAATATTTTAAGATACATACGTTGAAAATAACATCGCAAAATCAGCGTTTTTTGGGTCACTCTAATGTACATGTCATTATAATATTTATAATATTATTATTATTATTTTTTAATATGGAAGTTGAACTTTTCCTCTTGCATACAACAAAGTTTGGACCTTTTGCAAACATAACATTTAGGATTTACATAGATTTTTGCATGTTTTTTTAATATCAAATAAATTTATGTAAAGTATTAAAAAAACTTTGGATTTCCTTTTTGCTTTTCCTATTTAAATATTAAAAATTTCTATATATTTTTATTATGTGTGTATATAGGGATTTTGGAAACTTCAGTTTTATTTTAAAGTTTAGAGAAAAATTTTGTTAAAAGTTTGTTTTCCTAGACGTATAATGAATGTGGAAAATTGCATAAAAAATAATCATACGCCTGCGGCACCTGAAAATTTTGAAGTTACGCAATACAAATTTTTATCATTTTGCGAAGCACTAATGGTACATTTAAAAAAATAAGCGCGCACTAATGCGTTACGCAATAAGACATACAGAAATGCATTAAAGTAAGTGAAAGAACTCTCAACAACTTTTATATAAAAAATAACATTTCAAGTGCTACGGCATTCCCTTACTACGAAGCAGGTTTGTAAGGGAGAATACCTAAAAATAACGGTATCAAAACATTCAGTGTGTAAAGCTGATCGTTACATCCAACAATTTTTATATGCGCTCAATAATGCGCTTTATGTGTCAAAAATGTATTGCTTCAAAGTGGAAACTGGTCATATACAATTCATGTCTTCCGTAAGCGCAATGGTTAGGGGAAATTTTAATTTTTCTCCCTTACAAACCTGCTTCGTTCGAAGCTCCATTTTTTATTGGGTAATTGAATTTGAAACATATCTGAATGTACAATATTTTTAGCTTTAATAAGCTTCAATATTCCAGCGCACGTGGCAGGCCTTTTTGAAGACCTCTATACTCCTATCTAAAAAATTCGCTTTGTATGAAGTTTTCCTTCTAGAAGATGTATATTTCTTTTTGAAAGACCTTTTAAAATATTTAGTACACATTCGCTTTTTCTTCTTTAAAAAGGGAGAAAGGAAGTTGCTCAGTTTTATTTTTTTTAGCGACTCGCTTTTTGGGAAAGGGAACGAAGCTGTTATTAAAGGGAGTGTGAAAGGGTTTGCGCCCAATGACAACCTGTGTAAAAAATAAATAAGTATGGAATGCGGCGAGAGGGGCTTATGTCTGCTAAATAAGCCTTATATTAGGCATATTTACTCATTTTAAATACCCCTGGAATACTCTTCTTACAACATATATAAAAAAAAAGCCAATATCTGTTTTTAAATGTTTTAAATAAGTCTAAAAAATAAAAAGCCTTTTTCGAAATTACATGAATATTAGCACGTACAGTGCAAATTAAAAAAATCTTTATATACCTTAATATTATGCAACACTCTCCTTAAAAATATTCCAACTGGACATTCGATCTAGAAACAAACGATTCCATTCCTTAACGTAAATAAGAAATCAGCAACGATTTAGTGAAATTCAACGTTCATCTGTTTTTTTATACGGACGGCTCCACAACCAATAATAGAACAAGTTGTGGTCTTGTAAATAATGAAAAATTTTCGATTAACTCAATTCTACCTGAATTAAGTACAAATTTCTCTGCTGAAATCATAGTTATCTATGAAGAATTTAATTTATTAAGGAACTCAAGAGGCAGATACGTTATCTGCACTGACTGGTTCCCTTTCGGCTTTAGATGCAATACAAGTTTGAATTATAACCAATTTTAATTCCAACAGATACCATTAAAAGATAACTTGACATGAAATTGTTTTTTTTTTTTTGTAAGCACTCAGGGGATAAACCCTTTAAAAACTAAAAAAAGGTTATGGGAAGAATGAAAGAAGAAGTAGTGCTGGTGTAGATTTGATCTTATTCATATAAAAAGTGAGAGGGAAGATTTCCGCAGGAAGATCATTCCACATACGAACTGTTCGGCCAAAGATTGAATTTTGCCTGCATTGTACGATACACCGGCCAATCGAGCACAAAACGATGGGCTCTTGAGAGAAAATGTGTATTACGAGAAAACGTACGAATTTGGGCAACCAAATCCCTAATTTTATCAATACCAAACCCACATAGCGACGGTGCTCAATAGAGTCAATAGAATTGAATATCCTTGAGTACCTTCGCCCCCATCTGCACGCGGTCGAAAACCTTCCAAATAGACATTAAAGCACCGGCCCACATATGAGAGCTGTATTCCATTCTCGATCGTATATAGATGGTATTAATTGTAAGAAGATAAGTGAAGTATAAAATACTGCGATTTCTTTCCACTCCTTGAATGCAAGTTTTATCCATCCGACATAATATTGTATTTTCGTGCCCAGAACATAAAAAAATTCTGATTGCTCAATAATTTTACCACCCATATACACAGATAAGGCACATTGATTCGTTACAATTGACCCTATCCGCACGATCCCATTTCGAGGTTATTCAAAAGTATCGACCAAGAGTATCAATCATGTTTTGCCTCATAGCTCCAACATCTAAATCGCTTGGTCTACAATCAAATTAATACGAATGCCAAAGGTTGCTATCATCTACACTCAAAAAAGTAAAGATTGCTTTAAGTAAAACTCAGATTGAATCAATCTCAAAATGCGCTTGATTCAAGTATGATAAAGTTAATTTTATCCCCAATTCGTGCTTGAAAAAAAAAACATAAAAAAACAAGAAAGAAAAAGTGATTATGATTGATTTACTTTCCCGTATTACACCTTACAGAATGATAAAACACCAACATAATGCCGATATGGTTTTTACTTTAAAAATCTTATGTACATATTTAACTAAAAATATAAACTAAATGAGAAGCAAGATTTCAAATTTACTTTTTAACCCTTCATGGTACACAAGAGTCTGGCCAGACCTTTGTTTAATGTGTATAAACAATTAAAACATGCGTAAGCCGGAGGGTTAAACATGAAAATAATACATACATACGCTCACTTTATAATTTAACTCTCAGAGTGGCAATACCAACGAAAAGTTCAATCTTTTTTGTACTTGATTTGATAATTTTATTCTTATTTTGAGAAATTCCGGGATTGATTTTCGAAAATGATCCCATTTGGATTGTTTTAAGTACGTTTGGGATTGTTTTAAGTACGTTTAACTGTTTTTCGTACTCAATTTTTTGAGCACGCATCGTGCTAAAAGTGAGCATAAAAAGATCAATTTATCCCGAGTGTTTTTCTTTCTGTGTACAAAAGAGTAGACAGGGTTGAAAGTTGAACCAGAACTGGGGCTGGGGCTGAACGATGTTTTCCATACAATTTGACATATAATTTTGCCAGAGAATGCGGTCGTATAATAAAATCAATTTTATTTTGAGGACGTTTTTTCTAATGCTCCCACATCTATTCTCTTAACAATGCTACCATACTTTTATTCAATTTCATACATTTTGTAAACAAAGAAAAAGAAAGAAATGAGAGCGAATTTGAAGTTACTGTCGAAGTTTTAATTGTGGGCTTTAGAATTTTTGACTGAAGTTGAAGACTGAATTCAGTTTCATCATTTAAAATCACCCGAGTCAAGTAAACATGGTGAAATAAACAGGTGGCAGCACTACACCAGATGACGATTTTTTGCTCTTGCATTGTTTGTCTAGGTTTAAGTCAAAGTTTTGTTTATGTTTACAAAAAGTCCACGTTTTGTGCTGTGATTTTTGTATTTTATTAAAGCTTTTGATGATTTTAAATTAAAATAAATAAGTTATTGACCATAATTAAATAACAATTTTCTAAAAATCTATTTATTTCATCACGTTCAGCGGCACGCTTTGATTTTTGTTTAATGTATTTTTTGACGTAAACGGTGATGTAATTTCCATTTTTGTTGTAATGTTTACCATGCAAGTAAACATGTTGTTAGTTCAAGGGTTTAAACGTTAAATTTAATTTAGTTTATGGCTTTATCAACGTTGACTTCGTCTTTATATGTCCTACCACTCTATAAATAATTCAAATATAACTTGAAAACAAAAAAAAAAAAAAAAAAAAACAAACAATGTGACAGAAATGATATTAGAAAAACGTATGTCACATTCAGTATCAAGTACATTCACATTAAAAATAAAAAGAAAAAATAGCACGGTTAACTTGTAAGATCCTTTTGGGATTACATTCGTTTAAGTAATTGTTTTTCAACAAAACTTGTTTTTAGTCAGTATAACTACAAAAAAAAAAAAAATGTGCATTTTAAATTCTTCAAAAAAGAAAACTATTTAAATTCTCTTTAAAAAACAAAACTTTCAAAAGTTGTTTTTAATCTTTTTTCTAATATTTTAGAAATTTTTCTCTTTTACATTGAAAAAAGTAAAAAAGTAATTTATTAAAAATAACAGTTACTATTTTAAATGCGAAAAAGACAGAGATATTTTGTTGGAATTAAGTAAAAATGGTAGAAACAAAGTATATAGCAACAACAACAACAACAACAGTTATATTTAGTTTTTGCATAAATCCCACAACTTTTATATTTCACACAAACATTTGCATGTGTGAAACATAGAAATAAAAACATTTTATGTGTTTGCGAGAAATCCTTCTTTTTGCGTAAAAAAAATATTTTAATGGAAAAGTATGAATGAGAGCATGAAATATTAACAAGTAAGAGGGCTGCATTTGGCATTGCCGAATCCTTTACACCCTTTCCCATAAGGGAAATTTTTAAGATTTACATCTAAAGGCAAGGAAAATTACACTGCAAACCATTTCCACATCTGGTGAGGGCATAAAAACCGACAAAATCAATATATTCGATCGAAAATCAAATCAAGCAAAGCGCTCCTAAAGTTTTTTTAAATGCTAACTAAATTAACATATTCATTAATGTGTTGCTTTTACATGTTTAAATGCCTTTTTTCAATCATTTTCGTAAGCCACAATATATTTTTATTTTTCTCGCTTTAAAACCTTCTTCGTTGTCAGCACTAAAATAGGAGCTTTTTTATATATTTTTTTCTTTAGCATTTACTGCTGCATAAGAGCTAGGGTATTTATTTAATCGGGCTTTTGCTTTAATCGGTTAATCGCTCGATTTATTAACCGAGGTTTTGGTTTAATCGGTTAATAATCGGTTAATTTTGTTATAGATCGGTTAACCGATTATTAAAGTTTTGTTATAGATTAAGTAATTTCAATAAATAAAAATGCAAAAATTATTTATTATTGGAGTCTTTTAGTAAAAAAAAAAAACAATAACATAACGAACAAAACAATTCTTCAACTAAAACGAGCAAACAAAAAACTAATTCATATATATGAAAAACACATTTTATAATTTATACATAATATTTGTATGTATTTATTAAAAAAAAACTGTGAGATTTTTATATTAATTATTTCAATAGTTTAAGATTTTATAAAATAATCTTTTGGAAAAATAATTTGGTTTTATAGTTTAGAATTTAAGCGATTCTTTTCTTTAGTTTTGATAAAACTTGATTTGGAAACAATTCCTTCACTTATCGAAGATGTGAGAGAAATCGGAAGCAGCCCATAATACAGGTTCAAGAATGATAAAAACAAGATTACGCATTGCCCATGTTTTCAAAACGCAACTGTTTAATATGACGTCACTTAAGCATTTTATACACATGTTTGTTTGCTTGTGTTTCTATATTTTAGCTGTACTTATACGCTGATGTGACGTAGATGCGCAGAAACATTTCATTTTTAAAAGCTGAATGCGATTTCTTAGTTTCTTTGTTCTTTTCCAGGATTTCTCTCAACATATAAAATCTTCCATTATGCCATTATTTCGGCTAATTTTTATAAAGATTGTTTGTTTTACAATCGAGAGCTTCTTCTATTGTCAGGTCATCATCTGACTCATCCTGGCAAAGCTCAGCACAGAAAAAAATGAAATACGAACCCCTAGTTTCTGTTTTTGTACTGTATTTTAAGAATGTATTTCTCGATGGAAATATATTGCAGGAAAAAATATTTTCCAAACATATACCTTTTTTATATGAGACGAAACAAATAATTAAAAACGCAAAAAAATATGTTATAATACTACAAAAAACTAAAATTATTTGTTACGTCGGTTAATCGGTTAATCGACTGAAATTAACCGGTTTAATCGTGAATCGAAAATGGCCAATTTTAAATTAACCGATCAGTAAATCGGGTAGTAATTAATCGGTTAACCGATTAACGGTTAACCGAATGAATACCCTAATAAGAGCTCTCTTATGGAAGCGATCGACTATGCGCCTTTTCTCTTAAGTGCTCCAAAAAAACCCAAAATTTTTTACTGCGTAACGATATCTACTATGCTAGACAAAATGTTGTGCTGGTAGGGCCGCAATGAGCCATAGTCGGCGAAAAAACGTACTTCCTTAAGTCCCTTAATGACAAAAAAAAAAATCTCATATCGATGAAGATAGCTAAAATAATATTCGGCACACAGCACTTTTACGTGAATCTAAGTCTGAAAACATAATTTTGTTTTGGCGGATCCATTATTGCCCATGCGACCCAAATAGGTTACACTCTCGAAAATTTGTTTTAAATGCTAAGGTGTAGGGTATCATATTTTCTAACTTGGTTATGTTTTGTGCTTGTTTGACTATTAGAAAACAAAACGTCTCTCCGTTTTTCTTATTTAAGTTCAGCTAGTGTTTAAGTGGATCAAGATATACGGGCATGTTCTAGAAATCGAAATGAAGTGAAATTGAAATCGAACGAGACTTTAGGTTTAACTATTTACCAAATGCCCGTAGTTTTTCTTGGTTTTTAAAGATGTTCTTGTAAAACTCAAAAAATAATATTGATAAAATGGAATATTTTTATGAACTTTAAGTTCAGGGTTCCTTTTAAAATTGGCTCCATCTTAAATCCACTTCATTTCGTTTTCTAGAATATGCCCGATAGATAGATTTATTATTTTATATTTTTTTCATTTATAGTGCCATCTAAAATTTTTTTACTGTTCACAAATGCCACCGTCAATACCCAAAAAATGCCCTTAAATTTGCAAAATATTCACAAAAAATCCCAACTAATTCGCTCTGTTCTTTTTAAAATTATGCATATGTGCGACTTTGTGTGTGTACTCGTATTTGTTTCGGAAATGTGTGTTCAAAAGCAAAAACACAAATACACTCGCCCACATTTGCAATATTAATCGACAGAACAAAAACTTCTGGAAGTGCGACTGTTTGAGTTTAAGCTTTTAATGTATGTCTGTTTATCTTTGAAATGTTAAGAGCTTTGAAAAGACAAATTATTCTTGATAAATGTCATTTAATGTATGTATCTGAATAAACACATACAAAAGTGTGTGTGTGTGTAAATGAGAAAGTTTTTTTTTTTATTTTGGTAAGGGTATGTACCAGAGCTGTAAAAACCTGCAATAAATTGAGTTTGCAATCAAAGTGACTTTAACCAAATTTATTTTGTTCTTTGATTTTAAAATTATTTTAGATTCAAAATGATTGCAATGCTTTGCGATTGCAGTTTTTTTCTAATTAAGCCACTAAGCAAAATCAAAAATTAATTTAAATTTAATTAAAAATTTAATCAAGTGAATTAAACGTTTACTTATATCAACAACATTACTGCATAAAATGTTGTTAACATCAATGTTTAATTTGTTTACTGCTGTAAATTTAATTTGTTTTTCAACTTTTTGATTGAAACAATTTTTATTTTATTCGGCGTACACTGGAAATGTAGTAGTTATAAAAAATGGATATTGTTGGTAATTCAAAGTTATCAAAATCAACTTTATTTCTGGAAGAAGGTGCTTCATTTGAAGAAAACGAAATTTTTGATTCTGATTTCATTTTGACTGCATTAGATGTGATTGCAATTAAAGTATTGCAATCAATTATTTTATAAATTAATTTAAAAAAATTTATTGCATTCAACATCTAAAAATTAATCGTGTGATTTAAAATTGAAATCATACAATTAATTTTTGCGATTTGGAATGCAATCAAAAAGTTATCCGTCATTACCAAGAAATCATGTGATTGGAATTAAATCAATTGTAGTCTTTTACAGCTCTGGTATGTACTTTGTATTTGCGTTTTAATGTATTTGCTAAGTATGTGTGTAAGTGGGTGAGGATGTTTGTGTGTCTTATGATAATTGTGTAATACTTTTCATGGTATTTTTTGTGAATATTCGATTCTCGGTATGAAAACAAAAACAACCAGTGAGTAAAAGCAATTTCATTTCCTTTTACATACATACAAATAAAAATAGTCGTTTGTTGGTGTTTGTGTTAGTGAGCGTTTTTGTTTGTGTTATTTTTTCTTGCCTTTTATTATTTTTGTGGTTAAGTGGCGAAATGTGTCTGCTAAAGGCATTTTTGGCTTCATTTATATTGTTTATTATTTTTATTTATTATTTTCTTACCCTCTTCTCTGCCTTTTTCTTTACCATTTTTGTACATCCAGTGACATTTTTAGTTAAAAAATTTACTACTATTGCTACAGCTACAACACTTATCACTCCTCCAAGTGGGTAGTTGAATTTCATGGATTTATTTAATATTAAAATGCGCATATGGCTTATTAAAAAATAATCTATGGTGTTTTTTGGTTTGATTTTCGTCAGCAGTCGCATTTGCTGATCGAACGAATTTTCATTTGGTATTATAGCACACATTCATTATTGTGATTTAATTTATTCACAGTAGTACATTTTCTATCAGCTGGCATTTTAAATAAAAAAATTTTATTTCAAATTTAAAAAAATAAAATAAAAGTTGAACAGGAGCACGACGGAAATATGGTTGGTTCCAAGCAGTTAAGCTTTTTTACAGGCTGAGCTTTTATGCAAATCCTTTTTGTCAAAGAGGAATTTTGTTCGATAGGGAAAACGAGCCTTTTCAATAGCTGTTTACGACCTAAGACTTGCATAAAATTAACAAATTTGATTAGGAATGTGGCATTTGGTATACGAAAACAAAAGAATTACCAAATATTTTAAGTGATAATATGTGTTAAAGTGTTTGCCAACAAGCCCCAGCACCCAAGGTTCGATCTCTGGCAGAGGACGACAATTTTCATCATGGTTTTTGAGTCCAAAACAAATTATCCAAGAAGACCCCTGACCAATCCACCACCTGGCAAAGGTCAGGCAGGTAGGAATCTAAGATAAGCGAGGTCCCCACCACAACTCCAAATACATGGAGGGCATTGTTTTTTAGGCAACGACAGATGGCAACCACGTATTCTAAAGTTTGCTACACTGATAGAAAAATGCATCTTCATATTGATGATGCCCTTACATCAGAATTATGACATCAATGATGCAAAAAGTAACATCAATCCAATGACTAACGTCTTCGTACAATTTTTTCATTTTTTACGTGTCATCTATTTTAAAACTATAGTGACATCAACTCAATGCCATATTTTGTATATAATTAACATTATTTTCATGATTACAATGTATTATAAGAAGCAAAAATTCCTATATTTTTTTTTAAAATTATTTAGTTAAAAACATGAAATTTTTAAAGTAGAATGATTACGAAAACCACATGAGGCATGGTGCTGGTATCTTATTATTGAGGCTAAAGTCAATTCCAATGACTTTGACTTAATGACAAACTGTCATTAAATTGATGCTTATGTGTCCTTTTTCCGATGTTACTGCGTCATCGCACTGAGGACATGTTCGTAATTTCTGTGATGCCGATGTGTCATCCAATTGATGACATAATTTCATTTTGGCCCTGATGACACTTTGGCCAAGTGATGTTAAGGTTGACATCACAATGATGACAAGTGTCATGGGGTCAAAATCGAAGACACTTGTCATATTACTGATGTCAAAATACATCAGCGTTATGACGCCTTTTCTATCAGTGTACAGCAGAACAATCATCAACTTTGCTGGAACAACAACCGATTAACGAAACTGATAGAAGGCATAATACCAATACTGAATAGATCGATACTCCAAGAACAAGGTTATCTTTCTTGAAAAGATGCGAAAACAACTGCAAGAAACCCAGAAAGATGGAGATGCTTTATGGAAGCCATATGCTCCCAAAGGGGGGGTAATGAAGAAAAAAATGCATTTTTAGGCAGTATGTATATGTAAAATAAAAAAGAAAAAAATATGCAAGCGATGTAATTTCTCAAAAAACTTAATAAAATTGTATTTAAATGCTGGTGAAAAAAGCAACCATTTGCATATAATTCCACCCCTCATTGTTATGAGTCAGGGAGTTTTATCTTTTAGTTCCGTTTTTGTCTTTCTGTCCGATTGTTTGTTCTGGTTTTTGCTCTTCTCTATGTTTATTAAAAGACTAAAGAGAAACAAGAAATAAACCATGAATATTTAGCTGCTGTTCTTGTATTTGTTTTTAGACATAAATGTTTTAATGAAGTTGTTAAATATTTATGTTCGTATAAATATTTGTATATGTGTGTGTACAATTGAGTTTGTCTGTTTTCTGTTATATATATAACGAAACATTGTAGTAAATTTACTATTTAGTGTTGTTTTTGTTGTCGTTGTAGTTATTAACGATAATAGTGCAGGCCCTTTTTGTTGGGCTTATGTGGAATAGCAACCAACAACGTGACGAAACAGCTATAAATTACAACAGCAATAAAAATAATTTTTATTTTTGTGTTTTTAAATACATTTGGAAGATATCCCTTTTCCTTTTGAAATTGTCTCGTGATAAGAAACTTTCATTCATGTTTTTATGCTACAAGAAACAATGTTGCTTAATTATTATTTAGTAGCACTTGAATGTTTTCTATACTGGGTGCTTACCAAATAACTATTGAATTAAGAACACTTTATTGTTTTTTCAAAACCTCATATTTCGAATTGTTATCAGTTTGAAATCATGAATGAATTTTAAATGTTATTGGAAATGCTGTATGACCAGCCAAATAAAAAACTTTTTAATATACACCCTACTTCACGTTATTTCGTTCTACTCTCTTTTAGCACCTTTAAAAAAAATAGAAATAGCAAAAATAGTTTTTTTATGTTATTCCTTAAACGATTTTGAAACCTTTTGGGATGTTTGAAATTAACATTTGGGGCATTCACAAGGTGTGCTATCAAGTAGTATCGTCATAATGTCCTAAATAATATTTAAAAAAAATATTGTTGTGTTTCAAACAAAATAAAATTTTTAATGCTGTGTTCACTGATTCGTCTGTACAGTAGAAATCTTAGTTATAAACGGCTGCCCATAGAAGTCATATATATTTCATGCAATTATTTTAAGACATATGACTTTACAACTTTATGACTACCTTATGAATCCCCCAATTGTGTTTAATTTAATGTGATTTTTTTATTGAACTGTTGGATGTAAAATGAAGTTTTTGATATTTTAATAAGGCTTAAGTTCAAAAAATTAAATTTTCTTTCAATATTTTTAGGGAAGGAATTGACAAAATGTAATGATTTTTTTTTTTTTTTAAATAATTTGATTCTTGACTGAGCATGGGATTGAACTCGGGTCTAATTTACATGTTTCGAGAATAACCACATTCCCATCATCAGAATTCTTTGCGTTCTACCGTTTGAGCCACTGGGACACCTGTCAGTATATAGTCAAATAATGTAAATTAATGAATTGAAAATGGATAATTAATTACAGCAAATTTCGATCTGCCAATACCATTGGTTAAAAATGTATGTTTTACTATAGACTGGTAGGTGCAGTGTTAACTTGGGATAACTAAAAGTAATTGGTTACCATTATTGTACTTTTCTTTTGAGCTGTTTGGAAGTGAGCGTGTTTTCAACAGACGCACAGACAGACGTACATGGCTTAATCGACTTAGAATAGCTCAAGGAGCTAAAACATATTTACTCTATTGGATTTGAGATGAGTATTAAAAAATAATGACACAGAATGACAAACCTAGTATTCCCCAATTTAACACTAGAGTTGGTGGAGGGTATACAACTACGAACTGAGATTTGAGGTTTACAAGAAAGTCTTTAACGGAATTTCAAATAATAGCCAGTGAACATTATGTAAATTAATTGGTGGGTATCAATTTAAATAATACTTTTCTCATGCTAAGAACGTTAATAAACTTCTTCGACTTTTCTAAGTTCACATGGTTGTTTTTTCTTTTTTTACTTGAAATTAGTGTTTGAAAATAAACAGAACATTATTATTTGTTCGGCTCACACGCTCAGGAAAGAAAGAACTGAACATTATATAGTGTTGTGCTCTTCGTTAAAAAACAGAACAATTGGAGTGATACTGTAGACAAACTAACATATTAATGTTCTATAAAGCCCTTATGACATTACATTTTTTATTCATTAATTGATATAAAATTGATAGAAAGAAACAGTAAATGTTAGAAAGAGCAAACTATAAAAAATGTAAACAAAGTTTTTTAGTTTTTTTTTCTCTTGTTATGGTTTTGTTTTAGGGATGGCGCTAAGAATTTTTAAAATTGTACCAACAACCTGAAAAAATTGTACTTTTTTACTCTAATTGTACTAAAAGGTTTTTTTAGTTGAAATTAATTGTATTTATGTTTATAAAAAACACCACAAAAAGGTATTATAAATCTTAGTTTAAAAAGTATCTACAAAAAAGTACAATTGAAATAACTTAGCCATCCCTGTTTTGTTTATTTTTTTAAATGTTGCCAACTTTTTGTTTATGAGAAACCTAAAAACAAAAAGCGGTAAATCGCTGAATTTGCCCATAAACCGCTGATTCAGCAGCACTTTTAATATTTCAAGCTTGAAATGTCAATTTTAAGTTAAACAATTTAAAATTTTTTTTTTTGACATAACTTCATTTTTTATCGATAACTTTAGTAAAATTTTTGTCAGTTTGCTATTTATCTTAATACAGTTTAACTCTTTGCACTTGGTAAATTTTTGTATTACATTATGTTTGTACCGTTCACCAAAACTTGAACAATGCATTAAAAATGTAGTGTCATAAGGGCTTAAGGTTTCTATTTTTTCATTGATAAAGAAATGAACAACCAAAAAATTTTAGCAACGACCGCAGCACGTACAGCTTGCGTGTGTATTGTGTATATGTTTTGTTTGTGTAAAATTATTTTGCTGGCTTTTTGTTTTTTGTTCGTATATGAATTTTGTTTTTGTAAAAAATGTTTGGTTTTTTACCAGCCAAAAGGGCGCTAAACACAACAGAAATGAACGAGCATTAATGAGCTGAACCGAACACAAAAACAAAAACCGAACGGAATTAAATGTTCTCATCTTTTTGTTGAGTTGGATAAGAACTGTATTATTTTTGTGTTCGAAGGATGACATAGAGGGAAACGTTATTTTTTTTACTACACAAGCACTTTTAGCGTTTGTGTTTTCCATAAATCTTCCGCACCGAACACTAAGGAGCGATATTGCTTGAAATCCAAAAATTCTGAAGTTTTTAACAATAATTTCGGTCATAAAACGGAGAATTAATAACAGGTGGGCGACAGCTCATGTGATTATTTCTTGCCCCTTGCATTTTAACTAGTTTGTTTGTCAAAGTTTGCTTCTATTCTGCATCCTGATTTAAAATAAGTTTGTGCTTCCTTCTGTTTTTAAAGAAATTAAATCTTCAAAATTGTATAAAATTTTTAAATAGATTGAATAATCAGCAACTGTTTCCATGTTCTGTAACTCTCCCGGCAAGAAAGGAAATTAAGGAAATTACTCGCCAATTTACAGAAAAAGTGTGTCTGTACAATTTTTGTGAGAAAGTTCCCGTTTTGAACTGCCAAACAAATTCACGAGAAAACAGGGTAACACTAAAAAATGTATTTAAAATGCATAATGTAATAAATAATGCATTGTTTAGTTACATTTTCTTAAAATTTTTAAAAAATAGACGAATGTTTTCAAAGATTTTTCGTAAATAACAAACATTTACATTATTTGGTATAGCCGGCGGTTACATTTTCCCCGCCGCTATTGAAAATTTTGCTCGCCGTCAACGATATGTGTAAATGGGGTTCTCCGCGTCTGCAATTTCACAGAGGCTTAGAGTGGAATATTATGACATTTATAATGTAACGACGTAATTTCTTTTGATTTTACACATTTTTTTACTCACTTTTCGAGTAGCGATGGAATATTTTGTTATTTCGATGCGAGAAGTTCTCACCAAAGATACAGAACATGGGTACTGAAACTTAGAGTAGACATTTTAAAAAGCGAATCAGGGCAACTAGCAGGAAGCTATGAAAAGGCCTTATTCCAATATGATATAATTACATACTTTTAAATTTATGCGCTCTGTATTTTGATTTTAAAAATATAGTCATCGGTCGTATAATATAACAAGAACACCCTACACACACGCATCCTCTTCCCTTTATATTTAATAAAATTAATGGTCTTTTTTTATGAAATGCTTATATTGTGTTATAAACTGGAACAAGAAGCAAAAATAAATAAAAAGGATGTGTATAATAGAACTTTATTTCGGTTGGAAAAAGTGCATTAACATAAGCTGGATATTTATTTTGGTTTTTGCTCGTTTAAAAGGATGAAAGGTTTTCATAAACATAAAATAAAAGATACAACACAGTTACTTGGTCATTCATTCACTCAGTCATACATGCACTCATTTATTCGTTTTGCAAACATGCAACAGGACATTTGGGTTTTTAAAAGAACACACATACGTGCTCTTTCACACATACATACAACTGTATGTGTTTTACAGGGTAATAAAATACAACATGCATTTCAGCAGTTGTAAATGGAAACTGGAATCAGTGGTTACATTTGTTATAAAAGAAATGATGGTGGTGGTGTTGCTGGTGGCAGTAGAAGTGGTAAAGAGTTGCTAAAGTAGTAAAAGTGACTATTTTTCAATTAAAACTCATACGAATGTATGAAATGAATGAATGTGCATATGTGGAATATAAAGACGACTTGGTCGCCGGTCTCTAGATGGGTTGGCTGCCGTATTTTTATGTTAGCTGTATGTAATTTGTGTAGGTGTGGCTCATTGGTAAGTTTCCTTGCTTGTTTGCGAGACTGTTTGTCTGTCTGTTTGTCTGTCTCTCCCTCTGTCTTTCTAGATATATTTTTCGCAAAAATTATAAACTCGAATGCCTGGGTCGTTTATTTTGTACCCGTCAACTTCGTTAAATTGTTTTTTACAATATGTGTACATGTGTGTTTTTTGGTGCTGCAAGTAACATTATTTGTAAGGGAGTTGCCATTAAAAAAGAAATAACTTAATAAAGATTTTTTTTTGCTGTTTTGAGTTGTTGTTGTTTGTTGTTGACTACATTGTTGTCGTCATTTGTTTACTTGAAGTACTTTTTAAGGAAAGTCATTTATAAATTTGATTACCTGAAAGTCTTTTTCTTTAGCTTGTTTTTTCGTTGCCGTGGGTTTTATTTCATGTGTTACGTTTCGTTGTGTTGTAATGTTTTGCGAGACGCTTTGTCTGTAATTTGTTAAACATCAAAATTATTCATACGCACACACCCACATCTATGTGTTAGAGCTTATGTTTGAAAAAGAAAAAAAAAAAAAAAACGCAGAACAGCAAAAAAGTACTTAAAAGAAGAATAATATTTAATGACCATATTTGGGAGTTTTTAATTTATTTAACTACAAAAGAATCAACTCGTACCAAACAAAGTAGAAACGCTTTTATGACTTAAAACGACTTATTGAAGCTCTAAGTTTCGTATTCGTACGCATTTAAAATTTCAATTTATTTCTTTTTATCTCCCACATTAGCAAAGTAACTGTTTTAGAGTAAAAAAAAGTGATAAAACTTATGTCATTTAAACTGTTTTCATATTTTGCAAAAACTTTTCGATTGTTAAACGAAAGTCACTGCAGGAAGGCAAAAAACGTCCATTAACAAGATTTAAGAATTTTTTTTTGTTAAGACATTTCTAAGCTAATTTTTGAATGGGTGTAGGGTATACTAAACTCTAGTTAAGAGACATATTTCCATACACGCAAAAGATGTAAAATTAAATGACAAAAGTATTTAAGTATGTTAAACTGCTTAATGTTAGCTACAGTGTACTTTTTAAAATTTAGGAAGATTTTTATTTTACCATGGCAACTTTTTAAAAAAACAATATCCCTATACATATTTGATTCAGAGGCAGAGGATTGATTACGAAGAGTGTTTGCGGGACGTTTTCCGGTTAAACATTTTCGCATGAAATGTAAAATCAAGCAACACTTTGATGTTCCTCGTAAAAATTTTTTAAATAAATAGTTAAAATTGCATTTAAGACTTAAACGTCAAATTGTAGTAAATAATTGCTTAAATATGGCTTAACATGATTTTATTACAAAAATGGCATCATCACTGGGCACGTTCAAAAGACGAAGCTGTTGAGTTCAACTGCTACAAAACTGTTGAGCCCAACATTTGCGTCTTAGAAACGCCATGTTATAAATATCATGCAAAATTTACAGCTGATAAATGTTAACAACTGAAAATAAATAAAAGCGTAGCATAATAAATAATTTAAATTAATTAGTTAAGCCGAACTAATAAATAACTCTCTTCGATCAGTTGTTGAGGTTAAGCACAGCATATTGACTTTAGGCATTTCTAAGACAAACACGTAACGGTTGCGAACAGTTACGTCTTATGAATGTGCCCATAAATTTACAAAATTTATCTACTACACTAATAAAGTAAATTGATAAAATTCATTTATTTTAATTAAGAAAATGCCAGCGTTACAACTTGAAGGAATGAATACAGGTTATGAAACGAAATTTAAAATTGTACAAAATAAAGCATTTTTGCAAGGCGAATTCAGGCGCCAAATAAGTCCAAAAATAATATGAAATAAGTCTTAAAAAAATTTACAGAAAGCACTCCCAAACTTTTTTGGAGACGTATTTCTTTTGGTAATGGGTCTTATTTCACATGGAAAAAACTCCCCAAAAGTCTGTAAAGACATAAATAAAAAAAAAGTTTGGGACTTATTTCAATTTATACAAAAAAATTGTAAGCAATGCAAATTATTTACTGCTGCATTAACTGCACACGTTTACCATACGTAAAAAAGGGAATAGTATGAAAATCTCTTATTTCAGAATCCCGAAATGTCAAAATCAGGATTTTTTTTAAATCCCTTATTTTAGAAAAGGGAATTTTTAAATCCAGAATTAGAAAATCCCGAATCGCCCAAAAAATTCCCAGAAATAGAGGACTTATTTCGTGGGTACTTATTTCATGGAGCCGCTTATTTTTTACAGGTGAACTTAACAGCCCTGCTGATATTTTTTGTTTGCTTTGCAATTGTTTGTAAGCGTTTGATGTCAATATTATGTTTATTATCTTGGTTTCTGTTTTGTTTCTGTTTTCGACATTGTACAATGATTTTACAAAAACAAATTGCTTGTTGTTTTTGTAGGAGTAGTTCTTGTTATAGTATCGAGATTACCTTTATTTTTTTCGCTTAAATTACAGTTTTTTAAAGTTTTAAAAATAAAGCTTTACAAATTTGAGAATAATTTTTAATTCCTTATTTAGCTTATAATAAATATAGCATCGAAATTCTTGTTTTCAGAAGAAAAAAAAAACGTTGTTTAAAATAAAAATGTCGTTACATTGTTCCAAAGAGATTCTCTTTAACAGAAGAGCCACAATGTTTAATTTCTTAATGGTGGCGATGCGTTTTCGAGATATTTTCATGCTGCTATGTTTGTTGGTATCGTAAATTGTATAGTCTAATCATATTTAACATTTTGATGGCCATGATCATGATCTCAGCAGTAGAATTTGTACATGAATAACAAATTTTTGCTTAAGCTGTTCATACACTTGCATTAAAAAAATGTTTTTCGTATTGTACAATTATATTGCCAATGTGTATGTGAAATCGTAGGTGGCACAATATATTGGCAAGAATCTTTTTTTTTTTCTCATAACAAATTTTTTTTACAATCTATCCTATTTTGGATAACATGCCAATTAGATAAATCTTAACAATTCATATTGGCAAGAATCGAATTCCTTTTGGTTTTTATTGCACAACGGAAAGAAGTGCAATATACTGTGAAATGTGTTGGCAACAATGCACGATGTTGTTTTGTTTTTAACACATTGACTGCCACGTCGGACACATATGTGTGACAATGCACTATGTGGTTTACGCCACGTCGGACATATGTGTCACACAAAAGTGGCTGACGATAAATCAAATTTTATTGCAGTAGTATGATGTACGGCCCCCATGAAATTTTTGTAAAAACGGTTTCGGCGCAGCTCAAAAATTAGTTAATTTAATTCATTTTATTATACAGTTAGAAAAAAAGTAAAAGAAAAAATATTTTACATATTATTCTTACAATGCAAAGACATAAATTAACACGTAATAAGGAAAAATATAGAGCGATATAGAGTGTTTTTTTGTCGTGCATATATGTCCAACATGGCCATGCATTAAAAAAAATCGGGAGGCGCCACGTCGGACACATGCGTGCGACACTCTTATTTGTAAAACACTCTCTGTTTTTAAGCAGTAAATATTAATGGTAGCATCCTAAATGCCAATATTGACGTTTTCAAAGATAAAACATCTGGAGTTTTCTTTGAACTCATTCGCCAAAGAAAGGAATAGTTGTTGCTGCTGTTAAAGAAGGTTTGGGCTCTCTAACACGTTGTTCTTTGGGGAATAACAGAGTGTGATGGAACCTATCACATTTTCTGCACGTATCTAGAGATGTGCAGCCTTTCAAATTATGGCTTCTTGCCAGACAATTCATACACATTCAGTGTTTATCCCTAACTTCTTCTTTTCTTTTGATTTCCATCTTGTGAAACCGTTTACAGAAACGCAATGCGTGGAAATGTTGGCACAGTACCCACTATTAAATAAATCGATCTTGACGCCTAGACCGAACTGTTGTGGTTTGGCTTGGTTATAAGAACACAGACTTTTCAACTATATTTTTAAAACTTTGAGAATATTTACGAACAAGCTTTTCTTAAAATTGTTCAAGGCAAGTGTTCGAAAACAAACACTAAATATCGCTCCTTAGTGTTCGGTTCGGTAGATTTGTGGAAAACACCAACGCCAATAGTGTTTGTGTAGAAAATCATTAAAAAAAATAACGTTTCCTTGTTTGTCATCTTCCGAACGCAAAAATAATACCGTTCCGTTCGGTTTTTTTAAACCATAAACTTTATTGGGTTCGGCTCAGCTCATTAATATTCGTTTGTTTCTGTTGTTTCTAGCGCTCTTTTGGCTGGTAAAAAAACAAAAATTTTTTACAAAAACAAAATACACATACGAACAAAAAACAAAAAGCCAGCAAAATAATTTTACACAAACAAAACACATACACTATACACACACAAGCTGTTCGTGCTGCGGTCGTTGCTAAAATTTGTTGGTTGTTCATTTCTTCATCAATATAAAAATAGAAACATTATTGAACATTAAAATATAATGTTTGTCTACAGTATCACTACAATTGCTCTGTTTTTTAACGAAGAACAGAACACTATTTAATTTTCGGCTCTTTCTTGAAAATAGTTACGAACGGTATTAAGGGCTGTATTCGTTTATACAAACACTAAAAAAAGTAGATATCGTTTCTGGTGGTGTGAGCCGAACGCTAAATAATGTTCTGTTTATTTTTGAACACTGGTTCAAGGTTTATATAATTTAAATTTCTGTTGTAGATAAAAGAATTAAGGGCAATTTTAAGGTTTGATTTTAAGTCACATTTATATTTAAAATTGCTTAAAATACAAAATTCTGTTTTTAAACTAAATACTTAAATGAAACTTAATTAACCAATCTGGTACATTTAAATAGGTAAGGTTTGATTCCATTGGCAGCCGTAATCAAGCACAGCTTACGTGGGTTCATTTATTAGTAACCGTTGTGTTTCCATGTCGCACCGTCTGCCAAGGTCCTATGTTACGTGGCTGCTATTATTCTCACTCAGCCACCCAGTCGATTCAATAAAGGATCCTGCTCAAATAAATATCAGAGAGACTTCGACCAAACTGTCGAAGTTATAGATCTCCGAATGCCGGACAATGACAAAGAAAATGTTCCGTTGACTCTTTCTCCTTAGGTAATTATAAGGGAGCCCTAGCCTTTGGGCGTGCCTCCCAATGGGAAGGTAAATAAATATGTACAATTTTATAATGTTACCATAATAAATCCATCACTAGATAAAGCCAACTGTATTTAAATACGATCTTAGTTTATATGACAATTAACAAAATAAAGATTTAAATTCTATCCTAAAAAATTGAACCTTCGTTTCTCATTCTCCCAATCCCACGCAAAATGTCAATGTTTACAAACCCATTGAACTTGAAATCAATTATTGGCTAAATGTCAGTTTGCATTCAAATCATGTTTGGATCCTATTCCAATTTATTAGATTTTTAAGGCATTTAATCTCTTTAAATATATTATTTGCGTATCGTACCTTACCCAGCAAGCATTTGAAAGATAATTCGTTCAATAATCATTAAACTGAGTCTTTTGCCAAAAGTCAAATTTTACAGGAGAGAGTTTTTTTTATGTAATTTCATATAAATTTTGTATCAACTTTGTCGCTTACGATAAAGTTGTTCTTGCTATAAAATGCAAGTGTTGCCAATAAAGCCATTTATTAAAAAAAAACTAAAATTTAAAATGATGTCGCTTACGTTATTTTCGCGGCTAGGGCTCGATGTGTCCCTTATTTATTTAAATATACGTAGTAAAAAAACAAATAACTAGAGTCTTCTTTTAGTACGTTTGAAGACTAATATGTGGAACATTTCTTACGAGATCGAAAAAATCTTCAAAATGATTCGCACATGTACAAAATGTACGAATGTCGCTAATTACTAATAAGGAATATTGGAATATGACGCTTTTGAAAGATGTTTTGAAATAATTTTTTGCGCAGTTGTGCAGTAAAAAGCGATCTTTGAAATGCTTTACAAAATGCTCAGTAGTGCAAAGATATTTCGCAAAGCTTGTCGAAAAAACAAATTTTACCAAAAAAAATTAATGTTTAAAAGAAAAAAATAAATAAATGCAAATACGCCTTAAAATGGCTAGAAAAGGACTCACAACAGATTAAAAATATGGGCCGAATTATGACAGTCGTGATCGAATATTTTTTCGGTTCGAAAGCAATTTTATTTCAGTCAATACTGAACGAATCGTAATTATTTTTTCAGTGTTTTAAAAACTCAAAAAAAATGCTTTACAATACTAAAAAAATAATTTCGATCCGTTCAGTATAGACAGAAAGAATTAGAAATAAAATTGCTATCGAATCGAAAAAGTATTCGATCACGACTGCCATAATTTGCCCCCTGATTAGAAATACAACTTGAAAATTACTTGTCAAAGACTTAAAAAACCTAGAAAAACGGAAATTATATGTATCTTGAGGAAAAGTCGTTTGCAAGGCTCCATTTTCTCGCCACAAAATAATCTTTATGGTTAGAAAATTATTACTTTATCGTGCAGGTGATTCAAAAAAGAGTCTGCTGGGAATCTCATGAAGAGCGTTTTTGGCCGCCGAGGAGCGCATTTTCTTAATTGAAGAATGCATAAAAAGCTGTTACATTAGCTGAGTCTTCGCAGCACAGCGAATCGCTTGAGGTGTGTGTGAACAGAGAGTTGCAAAAGGTTTATTCAATTATGGTTTGAAGAAAGATAAACAAAGTGTAACATTGTTGTGTTTGTAATTTTGCATGTTAAACATTCCAAGATTTGATAACGAACGTATCAGAAAATGTATATATAAGTAATAATTAAAAATACAAGTAGATGGTTTGGTTTGGTACTCATCTGATCATCATCGGAATATTCTTTTAGGACTTTTATATTAAACACAATCGTCTATGTAGCTGGGTATGATAATTAATTTTTGAAAATGCTTTCTGGGTGAATGT
This sequence comes from Pollenia griseotomentosa, assembly GCA_963931875.1. NCBI lineage: Eukaryota > Metazoa > Arthropoda > Insecta > Diptera > Polleniidae > Pollenia > Pollenia griseotomentosa. The sequence continues at coordinate 5,837,878 of OZ007560.1, forward strand.
TTTAATAAAAAATTTTGCCAATCAAGTAAATAAGCAAAAAAAAAAAAAAAATTGCTTTTTCTCTTACACTCTCACACAGACGTGAACAAGACTATTTTGTATCCTTTTTACTTCAATCAAAAAATGTGATTTGAAATTTTTCTATTATCCTTTTTTTCACAAATTCATATAACACGAAAATAATAGACTTTTTTTCAATAAACCAAACAAAGCATTTTATTAAAAAAAAAAAAAAAAAAATTAACAATTTCTTTTTCCTACAAATGACCATTTTTGGTTGTTGGTTACTTTATGGAGCTTCATAACTTATTTTTAAACACCCAACCAATATGAAACGTTTGATTAAGCAGAAATGATGAAGGATGCATTAACTTGACAGATTTTTTAACCAACGAACAGTTAAATAGCAATTTTTTAAATTTTCTTCCAGTATTTTTTAGAAAAAAAAAGTTAGAGTGCTATATTCGGCGGTGCCGAATCTTTGATACCCTCCACCGACAGTTCGAATGTTTAAGGAGTAATATCTGTATGATGTCTTTTTATTATTATTATCTTAAACTGTGACGATTTGTTATTAATTATTTTTAGGAGACTAAACTGTTTTCCGGGAGTAGGGCATATATGGGGCCTAGGGTAAATTATGTACCGATCTTCACGAAATTTCACAGTATCATTTATAGTCCTATAAAATTGTGACGAGCCAAAATTTGTTATGATTGCATTATTTTTTACGGTTTTAGGCGTACTAAACTGTTTTCCGGGAGTAGTGTTTATATGGGGCTTAGGGTAAATTATGGACCGATCTTCGCGAAATTTTACAGTGTCATTTCTAGTCGAATAAAATGGACTTGTGCAAAATCTTATGTCATTCCGTGCATGTTTGCATCATTTATGTTAGTTTTTGTAACAAAATTATCAAGTTTTTGAAGGTGGTGGTTCCACATTTTGATTCATAGCTCTGGTCCTACTGAACCGATTTTGCTGAAATTCAATCCCAAACTGCTTAGGATAACTACAAGCAATTTGACACCTAGTTTGTTTATTTCTTTTGAGTTTTTCGAAAGTGAGCGTGTTTTCAACAGACGGACAGACGGACAGACGGACAGACGGACAGACGGACAGACAGACAGACATGGCTAAATCGACTTAGAATTACTCAAGCAGCCAGAATATATATACTTTATGGGGTCTGAGATGAATAATAAAAAAGTTTCACACGGAATGACAAACTTAGTATACCCTCTTCACAACTAATTGTGGTGGAGGGTAGAAAAATAATATCTTTATTTATTTATATATATATAAATCTATGTATATAATTATAATTGAAAAAGGGTGTGTTTAAAGCCGTGTTCGAAAATAAACAAAACATTATTTAGCGTTCAGCTCACACAGCCATGAACGATATCTATTTTTTTAGTATTTGTGTAGACGAACACAACCCTTAATACCGTTCGTAACTTTTTTCAAGAAGGAGCGAAAAGTTATATAATGTTCTGTTCTTCGTTAAAAAACAGAACAATTGTAGTGATACTGTAGACAAACATTACATTTTAATGTTCTTTAATGTTTCTTTTTTTACATTGATAAAGAAATGAACAAACAAAAAAGTTTAGCAACGACCGCAGTACGAACAGCTTGTATGTGTTGTGTAAATGTTTTGTTTATGTAAAATTATTTTGCTGGCCTTTTGTTTTTTTTTCGCATGTATTTTTTGTTTTTGTAAAAAATGTTTAATTTTTTTTAACAGCCAAAATGTACGAACATTAATGAGCTGAACCGAACAGAACGAAGTTTATGGTTTAAAACAAATACCGAAGGGAATTAAATGTTTTCATCTTTTGTTGAGTTGGATAAAAACAGTATTATTTTTGTGTTTAAAAGATGACAAACAGGGAAACGTTATTTTTTTAATGAATGAACACTATTTGCGTATTTCTATTTGCGTAAATCTACCGAACCGAACACTAAGGAGCGATATTTACTGTTTATTTTCGAACACTGGTTTGAAGGCTTGTTTGTAACCTTAAGACCCCTAAGCGACTGAACCGATTTTTCTAAAATGTTCACAGTAATTTCATGATTACCCTTAACATTGGCTAAAAATAATTGTAATTGTTCAAGTGGGCGTGGCATCTCCCATACAAAGTCACTATAATTTACCTTATCGCTGGTGAGCCGAGTGGGCTGGATTTTACTAGTGGGCGTGGCGCCGTTATTACAGTAACAGTAACAGGAACAGTTTCCAAATTTGTCTTGTTTATCAATGCACAACATATAACTAAATTTGGGCAGGATTGGAAAAGTAGGCGTGGCACAAAACATATTTACTTCTATGTGGAGAACGGTAGGAGAACAATTTCCAAATTTGGCACACATATCTGGGTTATCAATACACAATCTCTCTAACAAAAATGGGCGGCAGTGGAGAAGTAGACGTGGAATCTTCCATATAAAGTCGGGTTAGCTTTCAATGTATCTGGAAAACGGTTGGCTCTTGCCTTTTTTTAATTAAGTTAGCAGCATCTTGGCAGCATCTGGTGAACCGTAGCAGCGAAAATGTTTTAATTTGGTAAAAATAGTTTCGATATCAATGCATGACTTCTGGCAAAATGTGGGGGAGGGGGATTGGAGCATAACTGTTTGATTTACGGTTTTTCGTGTTTCAACATTAAACACATGCATTCGCTGAAACCTTTTTTTTTCTTGTCGTAGACCAAGTGGGTATAAGCAGTAGATTATTTTAGGCTTAAATTGATTAGATATTGGTGGAGGACCATTAAAAAAATTTTTTGATCACCTGTTGAGGTGACTTCAGTATTTCCATCTTCGTATACGACGGTTTAGGTCGTTCTGTGAAGTTACTGAAGCACCTTCCTTTTGTGTAGAACGCAACTATACGTGAAAACTTTTAGTCCTGTTTTATAAGCCTACGGTTTGGCCATTACATGCAGATATTTAAATATGCGTCCAAATTAAAAAAAAAAAAAAATATTTTATAAAACATTTGCTGCGAATCGGTTAATTGTTTCTGTCCTACTTAATGTGTTTTTACTCCACAAACGTAAAAAAAATATTTTGTGGCAAGAAAATCATGTTTCATGTTTCTGTTATATAAAAAATGTTATAAAAAATAAATAAAGAAATGAGTTTTATTTTCTTTCTACACACCCATTGCACATCTTGCTCAATCAAGCGATTTTCGTTTTAATTGCGTCGTCGATTCAATTAACCGAGTACTGCTTTATAGAGTTCCCGTTTAATTACGTCAAAAGTCGTGCATATTTAGAAACTCAATTAAGCGGAAATAACTGTACTAATAAGATATCTCTTTGACGTGCTAAAGTCCCAATTTTTATTTATGGTAAATGCACTGAAATTTATTGTTGAGGAAAAGCTAGTTTCTATGCGCATTTCACTAGTTGCTTAGGCCAGATCATCAGGAAACTTTTTTCCGAAGAATTTGAAAAAGCTAAAGATATACAAATAAAACTGTAAAGTGAATGAGAATTACAAACGTTCAAGTATACATTGCAAACGATATCAAGCTTAGACAAAACACCAACAAAACACAGTGAGTTTATCTTTTCTTACATTCCCCTACAGTTGGTTGGCTTTTGTCTGACTCGAATTGGAAAAAATTAAAAAACAAAATTAAATAACAAATAGCCTTATTTTATTGTTTTCAGTATATTTTAAAAAAATAAAAATTGGGAATTTAGCACGTTATAAAAAAATCTTAATTTTAAAAAATTTCGTTTAATTTTGCAACAAAATGCCTCTGTCAACAAGCCCAGCACAAGTGACTAATCGATATTGACATTTGTGGTCACATGATATTTCATAGTGGGTCGCAAATTTGTATGAAAAAGGTTATAGCGATTTTCGGGGATGGACTTTTTATGTGATTTAATGGGGTATTACCACGTGAAGTTTCGTAAAGTTGGTTATGTTTACACACATAAAAGTTAATTGGGTTAAGTTTTAACGATTCCAATATTTTAAGGCAGTTAATGGTGATTTAAGCCGAGAGATAGTTTGTATGAGAGCTACGTAAAATTATTAATCGATTTTCACAAATTATAATACACTTCGTCTTTGATTCCAAAAAGACATATATGCCAAGTTTGTTTTACATTGTTTTAAAAAAAGCGACCAGTTAATTCATCACCAGCTGCATCTCTTCTTGGAAGTTAATTTTAAAGGGGTCTGGCTAAAACGATAAACGATTTATAAAACTTCAATTTGATTATTAAATAAATCGAATGCAGCAATTTACAAATTGTTTTTTATTTAACTTTATATTAACAACTCTACCTCAAGTCTGACAAAAATGCATTTCATTAATATCAACATGAAAAATTCATAACTTTAAGGAAATTGTATTATAATAATTTCCAAAATGTAATACATATTTCCTTAAGGTGTGATAAGCAACAAAAACAACAACTAAAAGCGAAAAGAAAAATAGCAAAAAAATGCAAGTAACATTTAAAAAATTGAAAAATAATTTAAGCTCGACAAAAGTGCCAATAGCAAAACAACACCTTTATATGAATACTATGTAGTACAAAGTGTCAAACAGACACACAAACATACTCAAGTACTTCAGCAGTACTCTGCTGGCACATTTTCATATGACATGCAGTTCCACATTTTCAGTTTTGTTTTCCTTTTTCTCCCTACTGAACAACAAGAATTGCGCTGCTTCGGCAGCAACAAAATGCACAAAAAAGAAACCCGGGAAGCATAAAAAGGAGAACAACGAAAAAAATTAATGTCTATATCCGTTCACACTTAATGAGATTTTCGTTTCGTAATTTTCCCTTTTTTCCATTTTAGTTTTACCTCTTGCTTTCTGCAGAATTTCTTTTTCGCATATATGAAACTTCATTAGTTCTTTGCATTATTTCCACACCATTCACTTTGTCATTGTTTTGAAGTGCTGAGAACGAGAGTGTTATTATCCTTTACAAAAACACAAACACACACATGAAAACATTTACTTTATTCTAAATTGAAAACATATTTAAAGTAAATGTACCAAGAAGAAATAAGAAGAAAAGCAATAGAAAAACAAATTTTTTAGCAAATGCCATGCCGTAACAAAAGGTATGGAAAATAACAACAATAATAATGACTAAATATTATCTTTAAGGCATTTACATCTCAAACTCATTAAATTTGGTATGAATATCTTTTCCTTTGAATACCTCCCGCTTCTCTGGAAAAAACTAAAAGCATGATGAACATTGAAAATTATTTAAACTTGTAATACATTTTGTATCTGTGTGTGCCCATGAGAGTGCGTGCTTTTGTTACAAATAGTGAAAAAAATAAAGTTAAAATAACAAAAGCAAACAACAATAACAACTAACACATGTATTTATTTCTTTATTCTTCATTTTTTTTTCATATACATCGAAGCAGCAACTTCTTCTGCTAGCATTGTTGTTGTTATTTATGTTGCAATAGTGTTTATTGGTGTGCGTTGCTGCCACCTGACTGAATGACTGACTGACATTGGCAACATTTATTTGTTCTTTAATGCTTTGTTTATTTTATTTCGTTTATACTTTTTTCTTCTCTTTTTGCATGCAATTTACTTATGTACATGTAAAACTTGATAGGAAACAGGGTAAGCGCGACATTGGATTTAAGGGGGCCTTCAAAATAAATTTTAAAATTAACACTACCGTTTAATAAAATATTATTCGAATTCGAGTGCAAAAACTTTGATGGCCTGTTCGTCGATTTCGAACAAAGACTTCGTTCGCTTTACTTACATGTAAAACAAAAACAATATAATAAAGTCTTCGCTCGAAAGCGGCGAACAGTCCATAATAATCTTTTCAGTTTAAATTTGTTTCAATTTAAAAAAATGTTTGAAATTTAGGTTCGAATAAGAAATCAAAATATCATGAAAGTCGATCAAACAAAACTTGCCACCTTTTTGGGCAAATTTATAAATAGAAACAAGAAAGAAAGCATGACCATTTGTTACCATGCACCACATTATTTTAAAACAAATTTCGAGAGCATATCATATCTGGGACCCATGGGCAGTCATCGACTCACTAGAACAAAATTATGTGATTAGTTTCAGGTTCATGCAAGAATTCGTTTTACCGAATATTTTTTAAAAATTAACATCTATATGAGATTTATTCGTCTTAAAGCGAATTCACAAGGGGCTTCATTTAGGATTTAAGCTCAATTTTGGACCGAACAGTACAAAATTTGCCATGCCATTAAAGAAGCTGTTATAAAAGTTTTCGCTGCCAAATTTTTATTCAATACCAACATTTAGAAGGAAGTCATGGCAAGGGCAAAATATAGACCGATTCCAATAAAATTTGGTAAGATGATTTTGATTGCAAAAACATAAATTCGGACCAAATTTAATTTAAAAACCTATAAACTATGAGTTTATATAGTTTATATGCACAAAGAATTTCTTACGAAAAAATATGAATTTTAAGACCAATTCTCACCATTTTTAATAGAGTTCGTCCTTATAACAATTGAAATATATGTACCAAATTTCATCACACCTTCAAAATTGAGTACTGTACTTTGCGCAAAAAGTAACATAAACAAATCAAAAGCAACACAACCAAATGGACAGACAGACAGACAAACGGCTATGACTAGATCGTATCAAAGCGTGATTCTAAGTCAGTCGGTATGCTAAAAGGTAGTCTGAAATAAAATTTTTTATGTCTTACACATACCAGCACGAACGCATAATAACCCTGCAGACAAAGTAACAAAAGGGTGTTTTTTTATAGAGAGACACAAGTTTAAATCATAATAAAACAAGGAAATATATTTCTAATATCATTGAAAACGGGCTTAATTAAAAAGAAAATTTAATAAAATTAATGTTTAAATATGATTTCTGCCATATGGCCGCCACGGCTGACGCGTAGAAGGCGCAATCTGGAACACCAATTATCTACAACTTTTCTCATTCTGACCATTGAAGGCATATGGGCCAATGACTCCGCCAGCCCATTAAGCGCACCACACAGTAACTTTCTGTGGATGTAATGGTGTTTCGACAAGAGCTTGTGGATTCTCCTCACCCCAAATGCGACAATTCTGCTTTTTTACGTTCCCATTCAACCAGAAATGGGCTTCATCACAAAATAAAGTTTTAAATAGAAATTCAAAATCAATATCAATTTTGCTTAAGCTCATTCGCCGAATTGTTTTGATTAACAATTAAAACAATTTGCACGCGTTGCTCTGGTGTAAGTCTAAACAAACAGCAACTATCAGCTGTTAAATGGGTGCTCAAATAAAGTGTCAAAGTTGTGACACTCTAAAAAACACCCTTTAGTATTTACCTAGAAATAAACAAGTTGCTCTTGTGCTTTTTTATGGCTGACTTCCAAAACGTCAATTGCTTTGTATTAGAACAAAGTATAATGTTTCAGAACGCCGCAGTACAATATATATACAATGCAAACCCTTCCAAAACGTCACTGCTAAGTATTAGTAACGCATCAAAAAAGCAATCAGAGCATCGGTTTTAAAGTTGATGTTTTGTGACATTTAACATTTAATTTGCAAGCAATACAGATATATTTAAAAAGCATTATGCATTGCATCACATTGCATCATTTCAAAACGTTTTAATAAACAAAACACATAGTTGCATTGTTTCGGTACTTTGTAGGTGTACATGGTTGAAATACAGTAGTAAACTTGTGTACGAACTTTGTATTAGTACGTTTTGGAAGTCAGCCTATATGTATATCAAACTATTGTATTTCACGTTAGGTTGTCATAGGAGCCCAACTAATAAAATTTTTTTCACCTTTTTAATAGTTTAAAACTAGCTGCTTTATTTACAGTATAAGTAGAAAACGAAATCTTACAATTCCCATTAATAATTTTTGCATACTAAGCTATAATTAGCGGTAAGCATGTATTTATTTTAGAATAAAAAGCACTTACCCAAGGCGATTTGATTAGAAGTGGGGTCAAGTCAACATATGGTGTTTTTTTTTCTGTGGTCGACTTGTCAAAGTTTGTATACAAACTAGTTTTTTATGTAAACAAACCTATTTTTTTACAAGCAATATTTTTGACAACACGACCACAGAAACAGTGTTCTTGTAGAGTGGACCTCACCTTCTAGTCAATTCGCCTTGCACTTACTCCTGGAACAAGAGAGAGAGAGAGATAATATTATTATGTATTTTCCTGTTGGACCATGTTCACTTTTTTTCACTCAATTCACATGAGGGCTTTTACGACGTCGTTTTATCTTGATTGCCTTTTAAAGCAACTTCCAAAATCTCTTTGCGTTCATGCGATGATTTTTGGTTGCATTTCTTTTTTTTAACAGTATGGTCTTGATTATCTGTCATTCGATTAACCGGCAGCTTCAATTAGCTGGAAAATAAAAATTTTGCTTTCATTGATTTAAATTACCTCTTTTAGCTGGCATTACCTCTAGTATACGAAGTTATAAACAAATTATCTTTTTTCGCTTACTTTTGAACAATCATAACAAATTTATATAAACAAAGAAAGAGAATTTCCCAACGTACTGGAAGCATGTTCTGCCAAAATTACTTTTTTCCTCATGTTTACATAATAATACATTATATATTTACATTAAATAAGAATCACACAAAAAAAAAAAAAAAAATTAATCAAGAATGCTGCCGGTCCCGTCTATTATCGATAATCGAGGTCTCACTGTATTTTCAACCACACACTTCAAAGTAAGAAAAAGAATAAAACGAAAAAAGAAAAAGTTAAAAAAGAAATATAAAAAACGACATGAAAAACACAAAACGAGTCGATTTGTTCACCCTTCTTTCTTCTCTACACCACCAAACCAAAAGAGACGTCGACAAAGCGACGTCGTTAAAGCCTCCATGTGAATTGGCTGTTTGAATTCCCCTTTATGTATAGAATGAATTCTAAATTAAACGAAACCAGTGGAATGTCCCGATATAGTTTTCGTCATCATTCTTCAGTGTAAATTTTATGCATTTAACTAAATAACTTTAACAAAAAGAATTCGGGGATCTTCGATCTTTTTATTTATTTTGAAAAACATGAAAATAATTTGTCAACTTTGAAACCAACCAACAATTTAAATTTTTCTTGTTTAAGGGTTGTTTTTGTTTCAACAACAAACAAGTTAATTATTTTGTATCTACTTTTGTAGTGTTGTTATTGTTGTCCCTACAACAAACGGCGCCACGTAAAAAGCTGTGCAGTCGAAATTTTATAATCTTTCTCATATTTTCGACGCCTAACAACTAGTAATAAACTTGTAACGATTTTAGTTGCAGGGACCCTCTCTTCTATTGTGGATTGGGTAAAATGACATTGTGCTAATTGCAAATTTTAACAAGCTTGGCACCCTATTGGTAAAGTTAATTCGAGTTCGCTGAATTTAATAGCAATATCCGCTTCTCAAAGCATTCGCGACTAAAAATTTTAAAAGAAATGAACCTTTAAACGTTATTTTTTTTACTTTTGGAATCATTGTTCAATTTCAAACAATTCAACTCTTTTAAAAAACATTTTTATTTATTTATTTTTTTCTTAGAGAAAAGATAAACTCACTGTTTATTGTTGGTGTTTTGTTTAAGGTTTGATATTGTTACTTACAAGTAAGACTTTGAGTATTTAAAATTCTTATTCGCTTCAGGGTTTTATTCGTATAATATTTTTAGCATTTCTAAAATCTAAGGAAAAGGTTTCCTGATGAGCTGGCCTAAGCAACCAGTGAAATGCGCATAGAAGCTAGCTTTCCCTCAACAATAAATTTCAGTGTATTTATCAAATATGAAAAATTGGGAATTTAGCACGTCATACAGAAATTGTATTAATGATAAATTTTGTATTCCCGTAAATAACTTTGAGAGAAAATTTCTTTGAAAAAAAAAATCGGGAAAAAAATTTTCTGCAAAAAAAAATGACGAAAAATTTTATATATGAGAAGTGGATTGTTTAAAAAGAGGCACTGATCCCAAAAGTATAAAAAACTCGTTTTAAAGGACATTATTATTGAAATTTTCCATCTCGAATATCTCGAATACGAACGCTTACTTCGAAAAATATCAAGCACCATTAAATTCAGCGAACTCAAATTAGCTTTACGGGTTGGGTGCCCAGCTTGTTAGAAAAAAACTTGTCGAATTCGAGCACAGTGTGATTAATATATCCAAACTTTAAGAAGTTCCTAAAAATTAACCCCCCTATATTAATAGAAAACATTTGTGGTTTATAAAAGGTTTATGAAACGAATTTTCTATGAAAATTTGTTTCAATAAACCTTTTATAAATCAAAATTTTTTTATATGAATATGAGTGTTAATTTTAAATAAGTTTAGTAATCGAATTTAATTTGAACATTTTCAAAAACTCTTGTTAAAAACATATGTAAATTAAAAAAAAATATCTATACGAAAACCACAAAATACTTAAACTACTATATCTATGCCCTTCACGATTTTCTCGCAATGAACTCAACATGAACATTACAAATTCGCAGCTTTTTAATGAGTCTCTGTAATTATTTATTTTAATGTTGCAAGAGAAAAGTTTTAATGTTAATTTCAGCGGTATTGCTTTCTATGCAACTTAAAATTTTACAACAAGTTTTTGGTAAATAATGAAACTCACGTGCCTTTTATGTTCGGCGAGATTTTCAAAGTGTCATTATTTTAAGTTGTTGCATTGTATTGTAATATTTTTATATACACAGTGCGTACCAATTCACATACACAATCAACTGAATACAAATACCTACTTGTAGTTTCAGTTGTTGTTTTATTATTTTATTTTTTCTGTTCTGAAAATCCACTCGTATATACAGATACAAACACACACTTGCATTAAATGTAATAAAAGTTTTGCAACTCAATTTTTCCCACAAGTGACATTAATGCATTTTCCACTTGGCAGCTGAAGTACTCGTATCGCAACAACTGCAAACAGCAACAACAAAAACAATATCAGTAACAAATACATATAGATATTTATATAATTGCAGCAGCAACAACAACAACTACAGTTAAAACATATTATTTGCAACAGAAGCAATAAACATGCATGCAACAAAAAGCAACACAGCGAGAAAACCAGAGGGTTGTACAACAGAGAGAAAAGAAAAATAAAAAAAAAAATGTGAATGTGATGTGTACAACTTTTTAATGGCAACATTGTTACTTATAGTTAGAACAACAGCAGTATCAGTCAGTTGTAGCGATAGCAACAACAATTGCAACTACAATGACAACATTATTAACAAACTACAGAAAAACTTTTTTTTTATTTCGTAAATATTTTACAATTTAAAATATGAAAAATCTAAAGGAATAAAAGAAAAAAAGGGGAAAAATTTATGGTCATATTAAAAATGGGGCACAAACATTTAACATGACTGACAACTCCCAATGGGGGGCGGCACTGCTCGCATATTATGCATGTCCTCTTCGATAAAACTACATTTTAAACTGTGTGTGTGTGTGTGTTTTTAAGGGAATGAAATCATTATTATGACTTTTTCTAGTGGGGAAATTTTATTGTTACCTTAAAATATATCTTTCATCGGGAAGTCACTCACCCAAACGATTCAATTAATAATTTGTCGAAATAATTTGCTTTTCATGATTTTCCTAGTAATTAGAACGAAATTGAGGATTTTTTTAGATTTCAGACTTTTGGAAGTATCGGGGGATTAAATATTGGACAAGCAACTTTGGGCCGCTGAAATATTATTTCAAGGTATTGAAAAATAAAGGCAAAATTACCCAATGCAATGTGTAAAAAATTGCCCAAAAATTTTCCATACAAATTTGGGTGATTTTGCATATGAAACATAACCCTTTTTTTTGGGCGATTTCACTTTTCACTTTTTCCTTAGTTCTTAATTTGACAAATTCTTCAATGTGATAGAAAAAATAACTCTTGCAAAAAAAAACTTTTGTCGTCATTAATTGTTATATTATTATTTATTAAAATCTCGCGAATTTCAAAATCCCGAAAAAAGTTTAAAAAAAGCTTTTCTGTAAAGCCGGCCTTTGGGCGGACAGATGGATTTTCTCCTCTATGGTATAACAAACACCAGCTTCGGCAACTAAAGCTTCTCTTTAGTAAGCTAGGCCAAGATTCTAAATTTAGCGATTCGGGATTTTGACTTCGGTATTTTAAGTTTAAAATTATTTTGAAGGAATTATTAAATATTTTTTAGCCTTTTTTTGGATGAAATTTGCATTTTTATTGTTTAGCACATTTTTCGTTTACGTTGGCGATTTTTGTTTGAGCGATTTTTCAAACATTGTTTGGGACGATTTTGCTAAGAGTTATTTTTTTTGCTGGCAGCCAAAAATTAAAGCAAACTTTTATTTTTCAAGGATCAAAGACGTATTATATGATAAAAACCATTGCGACTGGTATTGCAACATGGGTGAAAACTTTATCGGTCTTACAGAGGCGGTATCAACCTTTTGCTCCCCATACTAATTAATTAACGATTTCAATTTCAATTCGGCATGCCATTATTAACTTTACTAGATGCAAAAGACATAAACTGGTTTAGTCATACCGGGGAACCGACAAAGAATAAGAATTATAGGGCTCTTAAAGTTTTCTTAATTTCTTGAGACCGAATAGTGACTAGTGATCCTTTCTATATGGTACAACGGAAGTCAATATCCCCCAGTGAGCAAGGCACCGGAATGACTGTTGGCTGTGGCAACCGGCGACATTCCCTCTTAGGATGGGGAGTCTTCGTAATTGGGATAAATTCTGTTAGAGGCCCGTTTATGGGATGCTATTCAACAGATGCTGCTGGCTATTCCTTAAGGATGTTAAATATCTCCTAAAAAGGGGAGGGCGTATAATATTTGTCGGAATATACCTTCAAATTGTTAGCTGTGTGTGTTTGTTTGCCATCAATAAAGCAAGCGTTTTGCTTGACTTTACGCCGAATAATGCATTTTATCTATGCTGATTGGGACACTGCTTAGACTACTTTGTTGTTTTTAAATTTTAAGGACTGTAATCAACCAACTCTTAAAGTACCTTGATATGATTGCTTTAAGAAAAACACAAGTTTCTTATAAGCAACTTCGGAATCGAAAATCTTGTAGATTTCGCTTGAAATTTCTTTCGAAATCTAGTGCATTAACATTGTACTTTTTTGATATAAGCGTAATTTTGTTTTTATAACAAAAAGAGCTGACTAAAAGAATTTTTAAAATTTAAATTTTTTTTACAATTTTCTTAAAATGTATTAAAAAAAAAGTATTAAGAGCGAATTTTTTTCAGCACTTCATGGGTTTTTCTTTTTGTAGTTGCGTTTGCTGTAAATAAATCCTTTCCTGTACTTTTTAGTCTATTACCAAAAAATTCACAGTTGCATTTCTTCACAGAAAGAAAAATCTCGTACTAAATTTAAGTTTCTTCCACATACTTTAAGTACAAGTCGTACTTAAAAATTTAAAAACGAAAGTACTCAAAGCAGTCCAAAACGGGATAACTTTTGAAAACCAATCCCGGAATTTCTTTTAATAAGTATAAAATTCTTAGCTCTAGTAAATTTTTAAAAGCTAGACCTTTTCGTGGGTTGTGCCACTCTATAGAAAGTTTGTTGTAGAAACAACAACAACAACATTGCAAAAGCAGGTAAAAAACGGTTGGCTTGTTTTATGCAGAATCAACAACAACAACAGATAAAAAAGAAAAATATACATTGAAATGTTTAAAAAGTTAAGTAAGAAGCAAAAATTCCCGAATTAATTTTGTTTAACTTATTTAGTTAACACATCATAGTAGAAACGATATCGGGCATGCTGCTGGTGTTTTATAATTGAGAGTTCGTCTGTAAACAAGATAAAAAACAAAAATGAAACAAGCATGTGTAACGCAGGGTTGCCAGATTGATTTTGACCTTTCCAGATTAGGCTTTATATGGAGCATATGGTAAATTGTGGGCGGATCTTCTCCAAATTTAGTTCTGTGATTTCTAGTTTTATGAAACTATGACAGACCCAATTTGACTATAATAACGATGTTCGGTACGTCTTAGGCATATTTAAGTATTTCCGAGAATGGATTTTACATGGGGCCTATTGTAAATTATGGAGCGATCATCTTAATGTAATATCTAGTCGTAGAAAACGAGTTCTTGCAAAATTAAATAACAATTAGTTTATTTTGTCACCAATTTTTGTTAGTTTCTTTAACAGAAATATCAATTTTTAAGGGTGTTGGGGTTCTGGTTTAAAAGAAATTTAACTCAGCTAAGCGAAGTCGGTGCTTAATAGACCATTAAATTAAGAACCCTTATGTCCAGTTAAAGACCGGCAATAAAGAAAAAATTTATTCAGCAAAGCTGGTGTTTGTCGTACCACATAGTTAAATAATACCCATATTGCAACAGTTCCATAAAGTATATAAATTGTTACCACATGTAAACTCAAACCTACATATTAAACAATAACATTTATTAGAATTTACATTTTTAACTTTAATAACTTCAGAATTCTATACGCTACGGTACCATGCATTCTATAATATGAAAGCTTGAAGCGTTCTCTAAAAAATATATGTAAAACAATACCACAATATCGACAAAATTATGAGATTGGAGCCATTTTGATAAACTACATTAGTTACTAAAAATATTTTTTGAAATTGGTTATTAATGGGTTAATATTTTGGCATGTTTTATATACCACGTGAAAGGTATTTGGAAACACCATTCAACGATACCCATATTGCTGAGATCAAATTTATACTTCAAGAGATATTGGTTAAGAATTTATCAACTTTTATGGTCTATAACTCAAAAACAAAGTTCGTTGGCCAACATTTTTATTTTCAAAGCACTTCTAAATGCATTTTTTTGTTTCTTGCTTGCCAATAAGCTAGAAATCTTGATAAGTTCCGGGGTTATATACAAATTTGAACAAGTAATTAAAAGAATACAAATTTTTATATATTTTATATGCTACCAAATTTGCCGTATGCTGAAAAGCTTGCATACGACTTTCAACAAATAACATATTTGTCAACATACGTAGAAAATTTGTTGAAAAGTAAAAATATTGTGTCTAGACGATATGCTATAATTGTGAACAAACGTTTGCTGACTTCGTTAACAAATGCCTGTCATATGTTGGTAAGCTTACGTTTGTTGAAAAAATTTGGTGTCTACACGATATGTTGGTGCTGAAAGCAAATTTTTCAACATAAATTTGCTGATTCAACATATCGTCTAGACTAAGCTTAACCCATTTATTTAAATTATTCATTTATAACAATAAAAAATAATTGAGTATTATAACAACATAAATAACTACATGTATTTGAAAATAAATAAAAATATATAGACATACTTACATACATACATATGCTACATAAGAATGTAGAAAAGGTCTCTTTTGTAAGCAGCCAAGTCAGATGTGTGCAAAAAAAAAAAAAACAAGACAACAACATAATGATTATCAAGGTTGACACACAGACAGAGTGAAACACATACACATACAAATAAACTGATGGGCATATAAGCAAATATGCACAGAAGGATGCATCATGCATGTCACTTTTGAGAGGGGTGAATTCAACAATCCAAAAGAAAAAGTAGAACTGTTGCATACATTTTGAAATTAACTTAAGCACATTTATGTGCATTAGAGTGACCCTTGCAAAAAAATATTGATTTTCCAGTGAAATTTGCCATCAGTCTTAAGTTCTCTCTATAATTAAGTCTATCTTTTTTTAAGTTGTTCTTAGAAACCTAAATTTTGTTTCAAGTAGAAAAACAATGGAGCGAAACTTTCCTTCATAATCGTACTTTGTACTCAAAGACTGCGTATTTGTTTTCCTCTTATTTCGAAATTTCCCATTGACGGGGTGGTTATTATGCATTTTCTTAAGAGGACCCTGAGCCGGTCTTAAATGCATAACGTTTATTTGTGTGTAGGGGCATAATAACAATGGAGTATGTCGACATATAAGTAAGTGTTTATGTGGTAGTGGACTCCATGCAAGAAGAGCAAGAAAATTATAAAGTTTTTCATCATCATTAACTGAGTTCGTTTTATATTTTTTTATCTTGAAGTTTTCATTTATTTATAGAAATACAAATTTATAACAACTGCAAATATTTACGAGCACCAGTAAGAGGGTACATTCAAAGTGGGTATGTGTGTGTGTGTATACTTTACTGAGCGAATACGATGTAATGTTGTTAGAAAAAAAAAGAAATGTAAAAAACATGATGTGTATACAAACATGACGTATGCTGAAATTAAAAATGTTCCTTGCAACAACATTTTAATTGAATCTGAAATTAATCAAATCAAATATTTCAAAAACTTATATATCAAGACATTTTATTGTGTTTGATCTTGTTGAAAATGTGTATTAAAATTATCAGCTATATCTTTTTACATTTCTATTAACGACAAGTACTTAGTATGTATGAATAGCCAGCATACAACAACATCAACATCAACTCGTTGTGATGATGAACAACAATACTAAACAAATATTTAGTTTTTTCCTCTTCGTTAGGAAAACAAAATTCAATGATGCTTTAAGTGCATTCAAACGATAGATACTCTTACGAACACACATACACACACACACACACACACAAAAAACAAACACAGATAATTTAAATGAATTAATGAATAAACTCTATACATGTGTATATCCACGAATATGTGTGAATACATAAGTGTATTTGTTCATACAATTCCAAGTGCACCCATAGAGCTAAATAAATTAAAAGAGGGAGAGATTAAGAGCAAAAAAAAAAGAAGAAAATTTGCAAATTATCGTTTTGAAATGATACGAACACGAGATATTTCCATCAACTTTAAATTTGATAGCTAAAAACAAGACACGTTTATTTAACAGCAGATTGCATTCTAAACAAACAAATTATCGTCATCATCATGATGATCATCATTATCACATTCTTTAGTTCTGATGATGAGCATGCATCACTAACCTTCGTCGAGTAACGTATCATTATTAATGAAAGTTACTTAATATTTTTTTTTCTTTGAGACTGTTTGAGGAATTTCAAAATCGTTTTTATATTAAAATAAAATTGTTAATCAAAAGAACAAACAGTTAACATGTTTTTTTAATTGGTAGATTTTCTGAAGACTGAAGTAACTTTGTTAAATGAAAAATTTGGTGAATCCAAAAATTTTAATGTAATTTTTTTTTTAATCCAATTTTTGATATTTTAATCAGGCTAAAGTTCATTGATTTTAATTTTCTTTAAATTATTTTTGTGAAGAAAGGAATTTTAAAACATGAAATGAATTAAAATTTATTGATAATTTTTCATTCTTGACTGCCGCGGGAATCGAACCCACGTTCACGGACAGGTTGATTTGACATGTTTCGATAGTTACAACACTATCTCTTCAGAAACTTTATTTACCAGAATTCCGCAATCAAAAAATTTCTTCTAGAGTTGCTGCAAGAGCGGACACCGTTTTGCCAAAAAAATGTTTCAATACGGTCATGTGGCAATCCTTTTTTTAAAAAAGTTTGAACCATTTTAAACTACAAGGTGTTTACAGTTGTTGTAACCCGATGTTCTTTGACTATTATTTTTTCTAATAAATGACAAATTTAAGTCTTGCTTTTGGATTGTGGTAATGATGTCTAAATTTTTTTTATTAAGAAGAAAGAATAATATCGGCAAACTGGCAACCGCTTTAATTGATGACGTTATGGGACCGATTTTTGAAATTTTTCTTCACTCTTGCCAGAATTTCTAGCACTTCGTTCCATATATTCTCTTTAAGCCGGGTAAGAGTTTGAGGCTTGTGACTCGTGACTTCAAGAAGAAAAAAATAGGCTAGAGCTGTAAAATTGGGCGCTCTCGCCGCCAGTGCTAAACATCAAATTGACAACAGACCCGGAAATGAGCCCACAAAAAATCGCTTAACCATTATTCCACATTTTGGAGGAGTAAGCGCTCCATTTCTTATTGACGTGTATTTTGTATCTTTGTTCTTCACAAATGTCAAAGCAGATTTGACATCTACCGCCAGTTTCCCTACCCTAAAGGAATGTAGGGATCGTCTTAAGGATATTATTCAACCTTTAGGTATTGCATTCTCCGTGGAATAATCATGTGTCAAGGAATACCAGGCATCCCACAAAAATCCCAAATGGCAGGCCTCTTGAAGTCTGTGTGATTTCTTGAGGCCGAAGTCTCACCTCATCTTATCTATCTGGTGCCCTGGAAGTATGTAGCCCCGTGAGCCGGGCACCAGACTGACTATTGGCTGAGACCTCCGTTAGCTTACTGCCTGTCTTTCAGGATGATTGTCTTTGCGGAAACTTTTGAGTCTATGTTTAGCATGATATATGTGGTTCAACGAAATACATTTTTGATGAAGGGATACTTTCGGGATTCCGCGGTGGCTTCGCGTTGGTAAGAAAACACTTTCAAAAACAGGCTGTTAGTAGTATATACTAAATATTTAGTAGAGAGTTAGTTTGTTGGACTGACTATACCCCATTGAAAACTCTGAAATAGAAAACAGATGAAAGGTTGAGTTATCGAGGTGCATTGCTGGTTGCTAGGTGTACGCATTTTCACCCTTGTGGCTTATGTTGTTAGATAGTCAAAATTGGTATTTGTGCTGGTATTGTTAGTATGATAAAGTATTCGTAGCCTGTAGGCCAGTGAAGACTCTGAAATAGAAAGCGGATGAAAGGTTGAGTTGGTTGCTGGGTGTGCGTTGGCTTTTGCCTATTATCATGAGATGTGATTTCGAGAAGAAAGCTCGGCCTTTGGTGGTTCTACTTATGAGCTGTTGCTATTCGCCAGATGCAATTCGCAATTAGACTAGGCCAACACGGCAAGTGCTCATATAACTTGGAGGCCACACGATCAAGTTTTGCCTTTCAATTACTTTCAGTTTGCAATACACTCTCACTCTTTTTACTAACACACATACACTTTTAAATTGACCACGAGATTGCTTTCAATTTTACCTTTCCATTTGTTTGGCAATTTTGCGTTCAGTTTAACAGCCGATTACAAGTTTGTCGTTATAAGTTGTTTTCTCGATGACATCTTGTTAGTAAATTGCTTAAAAATCGAGTGCAGCCTACGCCACAGCTTTCAATTTATGTAAATTTTGACGAACACAATAAGTAAAAGACTATCAAAAAAAAAAAAAAAAAAAAAATTGATCGTGTGGCTTCAAGGTAAATCATTTCCACATTTACCGGCATTTGCCAAAATTATAGCATGGTGATGACTTTTGTGCCACATTGTATATATAAATTACGAAAATTGACCATATTATAATTGAAATGCCCCTTTTTCGCAACCATTTATAATCTATGATTGTATGATTGCCGCAATCATGTGAATATTTAGAAAAAAAATTTATTTTAATTATTAAGTGCTGTTATTTTTATTCAATCCAGTGGATTTAATTTTCTCCTAATCGAAAACCATTTTCTTCTTTTTTTTTTAATTTCCTGAGCTTCTTATTTATTCTACACTGTAATAAAATAGTAAAAAAAAACTTGCAACTTTTCCTGATGATCTGTCAGGGCTTTTAAAATAATTAACCTTAAAACCTTTAATTAGTCTAATTAAAAATTTCAGTAAAAAAAATCCCAATTAAAATTGTGAGACCTGTAAAGGAAATAAAATCTATATTAATGACTTTCATTATTTTCGACGTGCTTTTCAAATGGAATTTTTTAAGACACACTTGAACTGTTATAAAAGCTACTCCCGGACATATAAAATAATAAATTAATATTAAACACAGACACACATACACACATACACATGAAAAAATTTATATTTTAAGGTAAAAAAAAAATTATGATCTACATGAATTAAAATTTTTGGATAGAAACCCCAGTGGGTTTCCTCTAAAAAAAAGCAGAATTTAAACACCAAAGAAAATATGACACGCACTCATGTAAAAAAGGCCAATGAAAAAGAGCCAAATTAATGTTTAAAATCAACAGCCACAACAACAGATACTGAATCTAAAAAACAAAAGTTGACATCACGTGACTAGATAACGAAAATTAACGAAAATTGCTTTCGATAACTCTTTGTACTTTTTTTTTTTTTTTGTTTTTTGTAATAAAGCCGATTTTAGGCAAAACACAACTTCAAAAATAGGAAAGAGAGAAATTTTACAGGGTAGAAGCGTGAGAGTGGAAATAAATTAAATGTTGAAAATAATAAAAGACACAAATTCAGAAAGCAGAACTAATTTGCTACGGAAAAACAACAGTTGATGTTGTAGAAATAACACACGACAAATTATCAAAATATTTCATACAAATGCGAAGATTCGAGGGAAATTCGTGTGAAGAAAGAAAGAGTGAAGGCGAAACAATGTCTAACTGACTAGACAAGATGTTTGATAGGTTTAACGAATGAATGAATGATAAATATTATCGTGTTAATCATTATCATGCCACAAAGGTGTGAGACTGGTAAGGAGGAAAATTTTAACTTGTGTAGAACTCACTGCGAACGAAATATTTTACTTAAATTATTTCAATTTAGTTTGATGGCATAAATTTCAGAGAAATTGTTAAATGTTGTGTGTCATGGCTCAGTTTAGTTAAATAAATGTTTTCCATTTTGTCTGTTAAACTTACCTTAAGTTTGATTACTTGCAACTCTCTTTCTCTTTCTCTCTCTCCTTCTCCTTCTCATACTCCATCTTCATTTGTTTAATTTAATTCAGCAAATATTACGAATTAACTTAAATTTGTTATAAACAACAAACTAAGCAAACAGATTCATCTGAAAATGTTTCTAAAATAATTGGGTTATGGCTGTTGTTGTTTTAGTTGCTTTAAAAGCTAAAGCTTTTTTTAGTTGTTTTTGTTGTAGTCATATGAAAAACGTTAATGAAGGTTTTCTACGTTTTACTCGCTTCTATTTTCCAAGTATGTTGTTGTTGTTGTTTGAGCAGCTTTGCAAGGTTGGCAATATTTTACAGGTGAACTCAACGGAGCATAAATGGCAAATAGAATCAAATAAAATGTAACGAAATGAAATGAAATAAAATAAAACGAATGAAATAATAAAACGTTAAAATGTTGTATATAAAAAAATAATACACATAAAAAAAAATTTAATACGACTAGAAAGGAAAGAATTTTTTCGTTCGTTAGAAAAGCAACTGAAATGTTAAAATGTAATTTATATGTATGGGTATTATTGCTTGTAGATACAATTGCAAATAGGCAAACAAAAAAATAAAAAAAAATATATTGAAATTGAGGACTTAACAAGTAAATTTATTCTATTATTTTCTAGCTTCTACTGCACATTAAGAGAATGTTTTTGTTTTATTTAAATGCCTTAAGGTTATCTTGCCTTAAGAATCTGAAGTTAGTTATAATTTGATATTGATAACAAAGTTCGAATATTCATTTCAGTACTCAAATTTTCGAGTCAGTGTTAATTTCCATCCCCATATTTTTAACCAAAATGTAAAACAAAATATTTACAGTATTCCACCTGGTTTTGCTTTGACCAAAGCCTAAGGAAACATTTCCATGACTCGATATCATTGAAATTTTACGAAGAAGTAATTAAATATATTATAATAAAAAATAACAAACAAGTAAGAAAGTATTGTCGGCCAAGCCCAACCATATAATACCCTACACTACAGTATTTAAAAAAAAAAAAATTCTGGGACCCATGGGCAAGCATGTACCGACTCGCCAGAACAAAATTAAGTAATTCATATTAAAGTTCTTTGTGCCATACCTTATTTAGATATCTTCATCCATGTATACAAAATTTGTTTGCCTTCAAGTGATTTTAAAGTATGGTTTTATGTGGGACTTATGGTAAATTTTGAACCTACCAGCACAACATTTTGTCAAAGTAACTATCGTAAAAGTTTTTGTCTTCTATTTTAATGTTACTACCAACTTTTATAAGGAAGTTTTAGGAATAAAAGTAATTTTCGGTAGTAGTATTTGTATGGGAGCTTTGGTCAAATATTTATATATATATATATTTTTTTTTTAGTTCTTTAAGCTTGACCCCGCGAAGCTCTGCGCTTGTCTGCAGGAAAGAAACCAGAGTCTCTGGCGGGAATCGAACCCGCAACCCCGGCGCTGATAGACTTGCTCACTACCAGCTAGCCTAGCGGGGCACTCAATGGGGCAATTATTTATAGATTTTTGATGATTAAGAGCTGAATGCTATTTATAAGGTTATCAGCTTGATTATTCGCGATATACCGTTTTGTTTAAAATTAAGGCACTTCCGCTACATATATTGGAATAACTTGAAAACGGTTCACCATATTCGGTTAAAAAAATACAAATTCAAAATTTGTCAACAATATTGCCTTTAAGCCGTGCTTACAATGTTTTTAAAATTGTCCAGTAGTTGCAGAGATATATTATCGTTGAAGTTTTGAAAAAAAGAACAATAGAAAAAAAAAATTTGTTTGTTCTTTATAAATTCATAAAAAATAAAAATGCGACAAAAATCACAGCTTTGGTTTAAAATCATTTAGTTTAACATATTTCGAATCAAATGAGCTTTATATCATTGTGATCGGTGCACAACTTTTGATTTTTTTCACAATTTACTAAAAAAACTCACTTGATAAAAATCGCGATTTCCTTACAAAAATAACATTTGTTAATGTGTGTGTGTGTTTGCTGCAGTTCTATATTTGGATGTTTTTTGCTTCAATTAAAAATGAGGTACCTTCACTTAATTATGAATAAAAACGAAACGCGTTCATCAATTTCTACGATCTATCAGGCCTGTCGCAAAAATCAATTCCGATCGAAAATGATTTTGTTTTATATGAAGCAAGATATGAAATCACTTCTACTTTAGATCGGAATTGATTTCTGTGACAGCCAGGGCTGCCAGATTTGACGTAAAAGACCTTTTTTAATTTTTTCTCACAAATTTATCTGGCAACTCTGGTGACAGCCCTGTATATCTCATTTTGTTTATAGGTTATATGACTTGACGTGAAAGTAATAAGACTTTATATTTTTCCCGTTTTGGGTTTTTCATGATTTCTATATATACAGAATTTGTAATTATTTTTTTTTTTTACGTAAATAACCATTTCTCAGCCATTTTTTTTTTGGTGATTTTCAAAAATTGAACTGTTTTTCAAAGCTAACAATTACATATTGAAAAAAAAAATTATGAAGACTAAAGCTATGATGATTTGAACTTTTAATTTTTGGAATAAAATCAAAAATACGATTCGTACCTGTAACTTAAAATTGCGAGTTGATGGAAAAGAACGGAGATAAGATTTGAAATCAGTGACCTCAAATTAGTTAAAAATTGCATTAAACTTCCAATGAACACAAAAAAGTTCAATTTTGTTCCTTTGTGTTATTGCAATAATTTTTTTAATATCCTTCCAGTGCCAGACAACATTTACCCCGTCACGGGATCTGTTCACATATCGTCAGCCCATTATTAGTTTGGCGCATATGCCAAAAAGTCGTAGTGAAAAAAACGACAATGAAGATTTACATGAAGTTTTCTGAAAATATTTTTACCACATGTTTTGAAAAAAAAAAAAAAATATATTTTTGGGAACGTTCGTGAACGAACATAGAAGTTAAGCTTCGTACAGACGGTGGTCAGATCTTAAAATGTTGTCATTAAAATTGCCTAACCCTTTCGACCCCAAAGTTGCTTATAAGCAACTTGGATTTTAATCATCGTTTTATTAAAAACAATCGTAATAAAATTATCAAAGCACATATAGAGTTGGTTAAAGAATGAAAAAAAATAGAAAAGTTTGTCTTAATTTTTCATAACGTGCAAAACTTCCTTAACGGCCCAAAGTTGCTTATAAGCAACTTCCTATATCTAGTCACCCGAAAACTCAAAAAGTCTGAAATCTTCAAAAATCCTTAATTTAGATCTAAAAACTAAGGAAATCATAAAAAAAAAATTTTCTGGCAGTGCGTTCAAGCGCGTGCGCGAAAGGGCTAAAAATGTTTTGCAACTGTATGAACATTGTAAGCTCATTTTTATTTGGCAGATATGTAAAATTAATGCATCTGACAATGGCACCATTGTCAGAAAAATGACAATATTGTAAGATCTGACCACCGTCTGTACGAAGCTTTAGCCGTATTTTATTGAAAGTGTACTCATTTCTAAAAAATTCGCTTCGAATGATATCCTGCCTTCAGAAGTATGCCTTCTAGAAGTTATAAATATCTTTTTGAAAGGCCTTCCAAAACATTCGGTACACATTCGCTTTTTTCTTCTTTAAAAAGGGAGAAAGGAAGTTGTTCAGTTTTTTTTGTAACCTTTCTTACTCCCATCTTTGGGAAGGGAACGAAGTTGTTATTAGTAAGGGAGTGTGTTGGCTCCCAATGACAGCCTAAGTAAAAAATAAATAAGTATGGAATGCGGCGGGTAGTGCTTGTGTCTGCTTCATAAGGCCTTCTATTAGGCCTCTTTACTCATTTTTGTTACCGCTGGGATATTAAGTATAATAGAGGATGCCCAGGATGCTTCCTTGGGGACTCCATCGTCAATTGCAATAAAGTTCTTAAAGATTATTATGATTGCAACAAAATAAATTTAAACAAAATTAAATCTAAAAACCAACATTGAGACTTTTTTCCGGAAAAAAGCTTTAATAGGGGCTGTATGAAATTAAGGACCATAGGCTTGGTCTTTGTGACAATTAGAACCTTTGCTCCAAATTTTATCAAATTACCTTCAAAACTATGACCTGTACTTTGCGCACAAAGTTTAAATGAACGGCTAGCCTGCTGGACGGACGGACATTGAAGATCGATTCAAAAAGTGATTCTAAGCCGATCGGTATACTAAAAGCTGGATCTAAAATAAACATTTCTTAAGTGCAACATATTAAAGCCTCTGGCAGGAATCGAATCAGCAACGCCACCACTGATTGACCAGCTCGGTGACAACTATCCTAGATTTTTTATTTAAATGATTTCCAACGAATAAATTCCTTTAGAGCCTAAGTAGGCCGGTATAAAAAAAAAACAAAAACTTTTGTATGGCATTGGGAGGGGGAGAACGAGAGTGAAAGTGGCAGGCACTGACATGTGATGACTGTCACAAGACTGATGTTCTTTCATTTGGCCAAAGGCATTGAGCTCAAAACACAAACGGAGTGGGTATTTCCACTAGATTTTAACATTCATCTATGTGTGTGTGTGTGTGTGTTTTTGTGTATTTGTATATCCGTACGTTATACATTAAAAAAGTAAAACATTTATTCATCCATCTTAAACGGCAAAAATATACAACATTTAAACGTAAATAATTAATAAGCTTTTCAATGTGATTAGAAACGGTATATAACAGGAGCAAAAGACACAGAAGGATACAACAGTAGAAAGCTCTTACTTAAAAGCAGCAGGGAGTATGACGAGGATGAGACAGGCAGGAATAATATGTGAATGTGTTTAAATATATAAATAAGTAAATTTATTTCTAGGAAATTGATATCAAGTTTTATGAGCTGGAATCATTAATTTTGTTCTTTTTCGTTTATTCATTTCTTTGTTTTTCTTTTTGCTTGTGAGTCAGGGGAGGTGAAAATGTCTGGTGGGTGGTTGTTTTGAGGAAAAACAATAAAATACCATTAATTAGCATAACAGCCATTAAATTGTTAAAATTACAAAGAGCCCTTAAAGCCAGTTAAAAAAGGTTACTATACATTTACTGCTGGCGTAGCCAAGTTGCTGTTGCTGTTGCCGTTGTTGATGGTGACGGAAATATAAACAACATTTTTTAAAGGTAACAAATTTATGAACCAAGAAAGAGACTCCCCCCATAAAATTTGATCATTATAAATTTATGCTTTAGTTGATTTCCACAATTTTCGCAATTTCATTCTAAAACCTTACAAATAAAATAAAAACGAAATTTCACAGAATGTAAAATTCTTAACTGCGAGTTTGTGCTTTTATTGCGATTTAACACTTAACTTTTACGCTATCAAACTAAATACATTGATATTCCTGCAATAACATTTTACATTGAAACAATTGAATTTGTTTGGGATGAGAAAATGAACAAACGTACGAACAAACCAATTGGAATGAACGCATTTTTGCCATGCAAATTAAACCGAAAATATTTCATTATTGATTTCGTTTGGTTTGCAATATCGCTTCTAATATTGAGGGCAAAAATAAATGCCGCTGCCTCAATCCAATGTCAAATTGCAATACCATTCAATTTCATTGTAACCTTTTGTTATCCCTTTCAAGTGGTCACATCGAGCATCCTTTTGATCAATCGAACAGAGAGTGAGTGCATGTGTGATTATGAGTTCGTACGAGTTTTAGTGGTCTGACGTTTGTATTGTTTACTAAGTTTTTTTTTGTTTTATCAGTGTATATATTCGTTCATACAGACAGAATGTGGCCAATGTATTATGGAGTTAGTGAACAAATAAAATGTTGTATTTTGAAAATTTTACATGTGCACGCAGAGAAAAACATTGAACTAAATTCCCAATTTTTTTTCTTAGAAAAGCTAAATTTATTATACAAATACAAAATATAAAGCGAATGAGAATTACAAACAATCAAGTCTCATTTGCAACTAAATCACAGCTTAGACAAAACACCAACAGTAAACTGGGAGCTTATCTTTTTTTACATTCCCTAATACAAAATTTGGAATAATTCCATCATAAATTGTAGTTGTAAGTGGGTTCGGAAAAAAATATCTTCAGCCATTCTAAAGTTTTTTGGGTAAAGGTGATAATCTGGCCTAAGCAACCAGTGAAATGCGCATAGGAACTAGCTTATCCACCAACAATAAATTTTACTAATTGGGAGTAAAGCACAAGAAACAGAATCTTATTTTCAAATATTTAAAAAAAAAACATTTAAAGGGTCTGCTTTAAAAATTTTCAAGTTAGAAAATAAGGACCAGTCTACATAAAATGTGTCAATAACTATATTAAATCTCAATGCGGCACGTGCTAGAATTCAAATATCGATTCGAAATTTTTACAGAATTATTTTCTTAAAAGAAGTAGCATAGAGTCAAATAATACACATACATTTAGCATCAAGGTTAGAGTAGGAGTCGGTGTTGAAGTCGGAGTTGGAGTCGAAATCGTACTTAAAAAATTTAAGCGGATGGAGTCGGAATTAGAACAATTTTTTAGCGACTGCACATCCCTGGTTTCTAAGGCTGAATCCACACCAACAAAAGACAAAATGTTTTGTTTTTTAAGTCAAAAGCACTTGATTGATGCTAACGCACACCAAAAAAAAGACGTCTTATCAAGTTTTGTGTTAATAGACAACCGGTAATCAGACAGCAATGCGACAATGTTTTTTGACTTTTTTTTGACTTGTCTTAAAAAGTGTGGGAAACATCATAAGTCAGCGTTTTGACGGCTCATGTGAAATTGGCATGATTCTTAATTTTTCTTCTTTGAACTTTCATTGGCGTTAAAACAATTCATGCCTTGTTGACGATATGCTTTTTTTAATAATATTTAACTATGAATAAAAAAATAAAAAAAAATTGCGAATGGGAAAGTACTGACAGTATATGAAACTTTTTTCCCCCACGTCTCTCTCGCCTATAAAGTAGCAATCATTTCAATAAGACATGAGCCGTCTGAACACAGCCTAAAAAAGGTTCGTTTCAGTCTGTTTTGTTTCTGTGTGGGTATGTTGTATCAAAACACATGTATTTTCTGCAACAAAAAAGCGAAGACTGTTGTTCTATTGCGTAACACTAGTATGTATCGAAGTAATTATGTTGCCCACCACTACTGCCTTAAGTAGTGGGTGTTTTAACAATTTCCCGACACGCGTACTCGAACAGAAAAATTTTGTTTGCTCGACATCGATACACCGTAAAAGTCTCTGTCTGTTCTCTTCAAAACAACAATTTGTTTTTGTTCTGCTGTTGTTTTGTTTCATGTCTACAGAACAAATTGATTTAAGTTTCCCCTTTGTCTACCACTGATTCAAAGTAACTTGTAGAAAACCCCTTTAGCTGAGACCGACCTAAAAGGCAATAATTCATTTGAGTTTTGCGTGAGATGTACACATTTTCATTTTAAATAAGAAATTGTTTTTGAACAGTAAATTATTATAAATTCTTCGACCACCCATTATTTTTATTTCTAATTATTTCGAACTTATGGTCAATTATTTTTTTTTTAAAGAAATATTTATTAATACAATTTTAGACTTTAATAAATTTTTCAAGCTTAAGGTTTCTTTTTTATAAAACTAATTAAAATATTTATTTCGATTTTTTTTTTGTTTTTTTTATTTAAAAAATTTCCTGAAGAAGATTTCCAACGGAAATCGAAATATCGAAATAAATATTTTAATCAATTTAATAGAAAAGAGACCTTAAGCTTGAAAAATTTATTAAAGTCTAAAATTTTATAAAAAAAACTGCTCTGGCAAGAACACAGAAAAGCTTCTATCTTCCGCAGAGTTTCGATTGCAAATTGCTGAAACTCTCTTAAAGCTTAATACTAAACAAAATTTCAAAAGAATAAGATCAATTAAACCTGATATACAAGCAAAAAAGTCCAAAGAACCTGCTCAATATGCTCCACTACAAGCTGTGCGCAAAGACCAGGTTGGCTATTGGCCAATATGGGCTGAATCCGATGTAAAATGTCTAATTGCCAAGGCGTGTCGCAAACATTATGCCAAAAATCTCATAAAATTTTCATAACTTTTCAGGCAATGTAACATTTATGTAACACAGTGTTTTTTTTTTAAATAAATAAGTGAAAACATTTTTTTTTAATTTTTGAATAAATATGTATTTTTATTTTAGTATTGTGAATAGAAAAATTATTATTTGAACTTAAAATGACATGTTGCCCGATAAAGGGTTAATAAAAAAGGGTCGAAGAGAATAAGGATTTTAATTTATTAATAAAATTTTCAAAATTTTCTTACTCTCTTGTGTAACGTGTTCAAAATATTGAAATAATTTTACAAAGTGCCGCTTTTAAAACTTAAGAAGACTTCATCACATTGTTCCCTAAAACAAAAACCAATTTAATTATCAAAATAGTATAGGCTCCATCCTTGAAAATTTGGCCGCCATTAATTTTATTTCTTTTGTTATACCCACAATAGAAAATATTGTTGCTCTTTTTTTTCGTTAAAAATTCCATTGAAACGAAACAAACACCCACCCACCCTCTACTGACATGATTTAAATGTGTAAACATTTAATAAAATCTGAAATTTATTTCGCAAATAAAATTTAGTAATTTTAAAGAAAATTATTTATTGAAATTTTTTTCAGCAAACAAAATTTTATTATTTATTTTATTGATTCGTACTCTTAAGTCAGTTATTTTTTTTTAAACTTTTTATAGACTTTAAGCATCTTCCTCGTCATTGATTCAGTTAATTTTCACTTGTTGACCCGGTTTTTTGGTTGGCTTTGTAAAATATTCGTTGTTGTTGTTGTTCAAAAGTTTTTTAATTTAATTTATGACTTGTTTCATCACTTTTGTTGGTTTTTTTTCTCACTTTATTTGTGTTAAAAATTTCATACAGAATTTTTAAACGTGTGTGAATTTTTATTTGTTGACAAATCGTGTTTTTTTGTTTGCAGTTTTAATTGATAGTGTTTAGCCTACTTTTAACTTAACACTACAATAGTGGAGAGGGTATTATGCGTTTGGGCTGATGTTTGTAACACCTTAAAATATTGGCCCTAGATTTACCATTTAGTATACCGATCGTCTCAGAATCACGTTCTGCGTTGATCTAATGATGTCCGTCCGTCTGTCCGGCTGGCTAGCTTTCTGCCCATGTTACCGCAAAGAACAGGTCGCAATTTTAGAGATAATTTGTTGAAATTTGTTTCATACGCCTTGATAGTCATAAGAACGAAACCTGTTGAAAAGGGCAAACATTAGTCCATTATTTCTCAAGGCCCCATACAAAATTCTTTCTACGTTTGACCATTTCTCCCATACATAATCCTCTCCCGAAAAAAGCTGAAAATGCCACTACTTCCTTATACATGTTTTTATTGATATACAATTTGGCAACGATAATTTTTTTAATAGCTGCAATGTCATGGCAAAATCCCATATATATCCCCTTTCCAAATTTGCTTTAAGACGAACAAAACTTATATAGATGTTAGTTTTTATTTAGAAAATATTCGGCACAAAGAATTCTCATATTAAAATTAATCTCATAACATAAATTTGTTTGGCAGGTCCATGATTGGCCATGGGTTCTTAATACACTGAAAGAAAAATGCTTCATATATTTAATGAATCGTTTTCATAAAAAAAAAATTCACTGGTTAAATGAAAATTTTCATTGTCAAAATGGAATTTCGCAGTTATAATGAAGTATTTTCGTTAAAATCGATTCATTGGATTTCGTAATTACGTTAAAAATTTTCATTGGATATATGAAAACTAAAGTTTGTCCAAGTTAAACGAAAAATTTTAATTGGGAACATTAAAAACAATATACAAACATAACTATATTAATAAATTAATACAAAATTATAGTTTCCTTAAAAAAATGTTTAATTGTTAATTAAAAAATGTAAGATTTAATTATTTCATACATCTCATGTAATATGCCATTCAATTTATGAAATCAAAAATTTTCTTATAAAAGCAACATGTTTTAAAAATTGAAAAAAAAATTATTTTTAAAATTCAAATAACTCTATAGTCTCAATAATTAAAAGTATAAAAATATTTCGAAAAAGCATGCCTTCATAAATTTAAATTTTCATTACGACAATGAAAAATGTCATTATAGTATTGAAACAAAAACTTTCAATCCATAAATATGTATGTTTTTAGTTTTCTTTAGTTTTCTAAATACATATAGTATGTACTAAGTAATGCACAAATAAATGTTCTCCTTTAAAAAAACACACCCTTATTTTAAACTGTTGTCAACCAAATGATGTATACGAAAAAGCTTGTTCTCTCTTTATCTGGTCTTTTTTTATTATGCGTTAGCAAAAGAAAATCAACGTTGTTATTGTTGTTATGTTATGACAATTTAATCTCATATTTACGCTCTTAATTGAGTAATGCCAAAAAACATAGAGGTGCGGGATCGATTGCCGCCAGCGACTCTGGTTAAAAAAAAATAAGTTGAATAAAAACAACTTTGATTAAAAAAAAAATAAAAAACAAATTTTTACTTTTTTGAAAGTATTCATCCAATGAATAACATTCATAGATCTAATGTAATGTTTCATTAAATACATTTTAATGAAACAGGTTTCATTGATCCAACGAAGCGCTGCATAGGTTCCTTTTTAATGCAATTTTTCATGGGATTATTGTCAAAATTCATTGGTATTCTGAAGAAAATTCGTTCAGTGTAGGTTACACTCGTGTAAATTTGTCTTGTCTTTACTGTGCTCGGACTTAACTGACTATACTTTCTTACTTGTTTTTAGGTATTTTGCCTTTTCTTCGCTAAAAATGCACTGAGAGAACAGCTGTGGCAAAGTTTTTGCTAAAAAAAAGAATAAATAAATGAAGTTAATTAAAGAAAAAGGTAAATAAAAATAATATTCCATTTATGATTTAAAAAAAGCTGGTCGGCAAAAAAAGCAAGAAATTTGTCATGTTCATTCAATTAACTTTAGCATGTTGAATTCAAAAGTTGGGCCTTAGATCTTGAAAGTTTCAAGTCGCGGCCATGGCTTTTTATTCACAAAAGCCGCCCAAAAAAAATTTTATAATTTTGCGAAGCACTAAAGGTACATTTAAAAAAAGGCGCACAATTATGCGCTACGCAATAAGACATAAGGGAGAATATTAAAAAATAACTGTGTCAAAACATTCACTGTGTAAAGCTGATCGTTACATCCAACAATTTTTATATGCGCTGAATAATGCGCTTTATGTGTCAAAAATGTATTGCTTCAAAGTGGGAACTCGCCATATAAAATTCATGTCTTCCGTAAGCGAGATGGTAAGCGCAACTCTTACATTTCTCCCTTACAAACCTGCTTCGCTCGAAGCACAATTTTTGATTGGGCGCTTTCAGTATTGAAAAGTAAACAAATCTTATGAAAACAAAAAATTAATTATAGTGTGTATTAAAATTGGGCGTTTTAGATAAATTCTGATTACATGTTAAGATTAAGAGTGTCGATATGCAGCAATCCCACGTATACATTTTTTTGGTCATATTTAGATATAAGTTGTAAACTTTTCTTAATCAATATCTTGCAGTGGCTTGAATAATTTACATTAAATTCTCTTATAAAAATTCATCAAAACTTTGAAAAAGTAGTTGAAGATTTATAAAGTAATTTGCTTTTATTAAATGACAAACACACTCTCAAGCAGGAGAGATTAAGAACAGAGTTAAAAACTAAAATGAGCAAAACTTTACACACACAAACTGATAATTATACATGCACTCTTAAATAAAAAAATTAAAAAGAGCATATTGCATTAAGAAATAAAGTTATGCCAACACATTTGGTGTGTACATAATTCATAATTATCCTAGATGAATGCAAATATTAAAACAACAACATAAACAAAAAATAAAAACTGCAGTCTTAAGACTACAACCACAACACGCTGATGACGACAATAATGATAAAACAGCATTTTTAACAACAACCACCAAACAAACTTGCAACATAGCAAAATCATCAACTCAGTAAAAGTAAAAGAAACAACTTGCGACTGAAACTGAAACACTGACTGACATTAAACCAACAGTGCAAGAAGAAATTATGCGACAATTAATGCAATAAAACTTTCCTTTTTCCCCATGTTTTTTTTTATTTTACATCGTTTTACATTTTTTAAGCATTTTGTCAGTTGGAAAAACATTTCACTCACTTTAGAACATCATCAGGAATAACAGGGTGGGGGATAAAAACGAAACGTATACAAAATGGGCAAAACTTAGAATAAAAAAAAAATAAAAAATATGATAAAGTTGGTTTAAGTAGTGAGCAGAAAAAAAATATGTTTATCTGGCTGGCAGAGGCAAAATATAAAAATGTCTTCATTATGAAACAGTGAGTTACCAAAGAAATTTTCCTAAATATTTGCCGGAGAATGTGAAAACTTCTTTTTGATGAATTCTGTTATTGCATAATGGAAGTTTCTTTTTACAAAAAAACCTTTTCCGTAAACATTCTTTCGGTTTTTATGCGCAACACACAGCAGTGGAAATTGTAAAACAGGAATAAAATAAATGAAAAAAAAGGAAAATAAATTGCAAAATCTGAACTTGTTATGAAAAATATCACACGAAGAGTTTAAAAACCGTTTAAATACTTTAATTGGAATGAAAATATGTTTATTCATGATATTAAAACGCAGATGCAACAACAACAACAACAACAATGACAACTGAAAGAGAAACATCAACATTAAGTTTAATTACCAACAAAGAGTGAGAAAAGAAAAAAATAAAATCCAATTTTTTTTGTTTTAATTCGTTTTAATTTAAAATTTTAATAAATGAATAAACAATATTTGCACGCATACAAGTACCAGTACCAACCCACATACATTCTTACATACATCCAGTTGCACACACATATGCATAAATATTGCATTACATACATATGCATTCGTTACTTATATGAACTGATTTTATGTATAATAAACTATGCGTGTGTGTGTCTCACGATTTTACTATAATGAATGGAAAATATGCTGTACGCCGCAATGTATGCAACATGATAATGCTACTGATGATGATGATGTTGGTAGTGGTGTTGATGATGTTGCAGATGCTTTTAATTACAACGTCAACTGATGGCAAGAAGTGCAACCGTATACTGCAACGGCTAAGAGTATCATTTAAATCTGAAAATACGAATTGTGCCCTTTAAAACACGAGTATCACTGTAGATGACTGCATATGGATGTGTCAGAAGCTAAAAGGCCTAACTACCTTTCGATAATTTTTAAATTTTGTTATACTTCTATCCAGTTAGTTGTCAACTCTTTGAAAATTATTTCTTCTATTATTTTAAGATTTTCGTTTCAAAAATCTAAAAAATCGGAATAATTTTTATTTGATTGTTTTTTCAGAAGAAATTATTCAAACATGACTATTTTATTTTACTTTTTATTTAGTGGAGTTAGGCCTTTTAGTTTCTGACACATCCATATACTCACGTTTATACAACAGCCAAGCAACATACAACATCAATTTATTTTGTTTTTATTTAAGTCTATTATAATTTTATTGTTCGTTTTTTTTTCATTTTCGAAACAATAATGAAAATTTGCTGCAATCAGCAAAGTAATAAAAATAATTGTATTCATTTCTTCGTTAAACATACGGCAGGAAGAAAAAACCTCAACTATTTTTTTTTGCAACCCCACAACAGTAACAACAGTGAAACAAAGATTTTGCAAAACAAAAAATTCGTTAAAAAGATTTTAGTAAAAAAAGGCGCAAAAACAAAAAAGCAAAGGAATTTTAATAAAATTAAATAATCGCCAAAAAATTACCAAAAATGCACAGTGGATCAAAGGGCTAAAAATATAGTGTAGACAACTTTATTTTTCCCTATTTTTTGTAATGGATAAATCTTGTGAATTTCAATAAAGTTTGTTAAGTTGATAAGTGTGTGTATTTATTTTGATTTGCAATTAAAAGAACTCAACGGTTTTTTATAAAGGGAGTAAGCCGAAACTCGTTAATAATAGGAAAAACGTAAAAATAT
This sequence comes from Pollenia griseotomentosa, assembly GCA_963931875.1. Classification (NCBI taxonomy): domain Eukaryota; kingdom Metazoa; phylum Arthropoda; class Insecta; order Diptera; family Polleniidae; genus Pollenia; species Pollenia griseotomentosa. The sequence continues at coordinate 5,872,610 of OZ007560.1, forward strand.
ATATATATATATTTTCCAATCTTTTCGAAAAGTTATGGATGATGGAAAAGATTCTATAGAAACTATAGAGAATAAGAAACAACAGGAAACTGAACGGTCAAATTTTGTAACGGTAATTGATAATCATTTGAATAAAATTTCGTTAAGCACAATAAATAGATTTTCAATGAATAAAGTGTAATACAGTCAACAGTTTTTAGAAAGAATAGGGAAAAAATGCTTTAAAAGCAGATAAGGGTGACGACACAACGGCGGCAATATTCGTATTTTTTTTGTGTCACTTCGAAAATCGTTTCCGTTCAGACTAGTACTTTTCATACGGGATTTCCCGGGGCAAAAATCACCGGATTTTTGTTATTTAAATATGGTAACTTAACGTGTTTTACAGTTCGTGCGAATTTGTTTACCTCGCAAGCATCGCTACACCTCTTGTCATCAATCTTCTGTTACATGATATATTTCTTTGCGAAATGTCGCATAGCTTAAATTAGGGTTATGTAACGTTGAGCGAAACAATTATTCTACAAATTTTGTTTAAAACACTTTTAATTTAAAATTGAAATAAGTCGAATAATTTTTACGTAATGTCAACCGCATTACATTGCCGTTCATTAGACATTAAAAAACACTGTCTAAGGGTGGCTTAAATAACAAATTAATTGCCTTTTCGTTGAAGTTTCTTAATGAAAAGAAAATGTACAAGCAAATTAAGGTAATCAAAAAGTTTTTTTTTTATTTTAGGGAAATATTTTCTTTTTGGCTTTTCTTTTTGCTGTTTATTATTTTCTTAATGTTAATTACTTTAATCAGTGATGCAAACTCTGTGGACAATAAACGCGTGAAGGCATTTTTTTTAACTAGCAACCTCGGTCCAAACTTATTCGAACTGTTAATGTTTTTATATTCGTAAGTTCTTAAAATTTCTAAGACAGTTGTGTGCAATTCAATATTGCCAGAAACACAAAAAATGTAACCATAACGAACCAAAAGTGAAAATGGGTTAAAATGCCTGTAGTGCGGTTCACTAACTTTTATAACGATAATCGAATCGTTTAAATAAATCTTACGAAAATTTATCGCATTAGCTATTCAGTAACATTTTTAACGATATTCGCTGGCGGTTGAAGTCAGCTTTTACTTTAAGCTTTTTTTTTCGTTATTAAAGCGACTATAATTTACGTGGTGTTTATAAGATCGGTAAAGTGCTTAAAATGGCTTTTGAGTATTTGGTATTCGCATATTTTGACATTTTGCAGACAGAAATGTCACATGATATAAAACTACAGTTTTACATTGTTTAAAAGTATTTTTTGTCCATTTTGTTTAATTTTAATACACACATTATATAAAACATGTTCTGGAAATCGAAATCACGTGAAATTTAAATCGATCATATTTTGAAAACTGTGTTAAAGTATATAAAAATATTTTCTTTTATATAGCGCATTATTTTGGGACCACTTAAATTTACCAGAATTATGGCCATTTTCTCATTAGGCGATTATCTTTTTTCCCAACGAAAAACTGCACATTAAAGAAATTTGGTTTTCTCAATGTCTCATTTGCTTCAATTTTGTCGCAAAGCTAACCGGCACTCATCTACCAATTATTTATTTTCCTTTTATTTGACGTACAGATAAATGCAATCAGCTGACTCCCAACTTTTCCATGTATTTTGAGTGGTGTTGCCAACTCAAACCAATGTTTTTGTCGGTATATTGAGAAACCCAAAATCGTTAACGGACAGTTTATCGGTATAATAAATTTATTTTGACATTAAGTAACAGACAGTTTGTCGATACATGGAGAAAATGGCTACTAGTCTTATAATCAGGAAAATCTATGATAATTTAAAAAAAAAATATTTAATTGAAAATAAAGCAACACAAAATTTTATTTTTCAATACAAAATTTAATTTTTGTATCAAGCAAGAATTTTTACCATTTATCAGTCTACTTTATTTTTTTGGATATGGAGTTCTTACTTAACAGGTCCAAATCAACTACACAAGCGGCTTGACAACCACAACCAGAATGTTTTTGTGAATGTTTTTTATTTCATAGATCCAACCGCTTGCGTGGTTTATTTGGCCATTACCAAACAAAACAATTTCGTAAATAATAGTAATGTTTGAAACAGTGGGAAAATAACAGGGTTTTAATAGCTAATAAGTTTTTTTATCTTAAAAATTAAAAATTTTCAGAAACCAACTAAGTTTAAATTTATGAACAAGATTTTTTTAGTACTACAAAAAAAATTAAAACAAAATCGGAAACTCTTAAGAACCGAGCAAAAGTGCATATATTTTTTTAAATATACAAAACATTTAAAGAAGAAGTCCCTACAGTATTGAACGATTTAAAGGAGTGTGTTGAAAGGGCCAACACAGATTTCCACAGAGCCATTAAACACTCAAAAGTGACACAAATGGCCCAATTGTGCTACATTTTGCATCACTGTAAAATTGTGTTTTACTTTTGTTGAATTTCGCTTTAATTTATTTTGTTCTTTTTCTTTTTCTTTTGAATTTTGCTTTTATTTCTACATCAGTTAAAATTTTAGGGGGATTTTTTAAATTAATATTGTAACTTGTTATTGGTATTGCTGTTGTTGTTGCTGCTGTTGTTGTTATTTATTATTGAACAATAATAAACCGTGCTAAGTGTAGCGAATTATATGCGTCAATTTCATGCTCTAATTGTGCCATTTTTAATTATGATTTTTACCATCTTTCATAAAATCCACATTCAAGCTCCACCTTCACCACCCAAAAACACACACACACACACACATGAATACTTACATATATAAAAACTCACACTTACGCATTAACACAATTACTTCCAAAACAACAACAACAACGTTTTTACAAAATGTACGGACGGTATCGACTAAATGAGTTTGATTGAATGAGGCAAAGAATAAATGAATGGATTAATAAATGAGTGGTGCGGTACGGTGTTGTGCGTCTGGCAAAAGGGGGCCGAATAACTGACTGGCTGCCTGACTGACTTTGTTGTATAATAAATCGAAAAGGGGGGTTTTCATTTTGTTTTTGTGCACTTTTGACTGCAGCGTCTGCTGACGTTTGCTGTTAATAATTTTGACCACCAACAGATTTTGCAAATAAAATTTTGATTTACACGAACCCACAGATAAACACACTTTCAGTGCAACCCACCGCTACTTACAGCATCTGTTTATAATATTTTTTCTTTGGTTTTATTTAATTATTGCTGTTGTAGTTGTTGCTTTTTTTATCATATTTTTTTTAATTCAATAAAATGAGTGCCAAACCAGCACTAAATAATTGCGGTTTTTAATAATGGAGTTTATTTATAAAAAATTTGTTTGTGCGTGTATGTGTTTAACGCAATTATGGCAATAAAAACAGAAAACATGATGAGCAGTGTTTTAAAAGAAACAAAAGAATTATTGTTTAAAAGAAAATTTGAGTATAAATTCATAAAAATGCAAAACTCATATTGAAATTTTAAATAAGAATCATTAGCGAAAAAACTTTTTCAAATTAACAGTTCCATTTTTTATTTTTCCTCTTTTTGATACTTTTTTTTTTTGAAAAAGAAGAAGAAGGTCAACACACAACAATTTTTGTTAGTTTTTTTTAACATATTTAAATAAATAAATTGCCCAACGGTAAATTTTTTCTGGGGGAAAATTTTTTGTGCAAAAAAATTTACATATTTGCATTTTTTCACTACATTTATTTCTTTATTTCGTAGTTTTTGTTACATATTTTTTTTTTATTATTAAAACCTAAAAACCAGACTGAATTTATCATTCAATTTATGAAGCGACTTCTTGGAAAAGTTAAGATTTTTTTTAATAAACCTTAAAAAAAGAAATAAATAAAAAATATAAAAGAATAAAAGAAACAGCAAAGAGATGAAAATATTTTTGATAAAAAGACTTCAAAAAATTCAAGACATAACAAATATTATTTTACCGAGTTAAGAACAAAAAAAAAAAAAAAGTTCATTGCCAACATGTTGCATGATAATAATGATGAGAATAAGATTTATGTTTTGTTTATGTTTGCAGGGGGTACTTCATTTTAACAAGAGTTATATCAAAAAAAAAATGAATATCTTGGAACAGTTTAAAATTTGTAAAAAAATGGGTCTTTCATTAGGCGTTGCCTCTATTAATTTAAATATAACAAAGTAAACATCGACACCAGGCAGGATACTAGGCTCTATACGTAGCCTGAACCTGCCATGGTGAGATACATGGGCTGCACGAAATATGCGCTGGGTCGTTGTGTTTATGGCCTTCTAAATACAATACAAAACATTGGTTTTTTTCGTTAAAAAAGCCTACGGATGCCATTATGTTGGAATAACACATCCGAAATGTCATTTTTTAATCTGGTACAAAATCCTGGCTGAAGTTGCCCGTTGGCATGTTTTATAAGATTAAGTATAACGATGTCGAATCGCATGATCTCGGTGTGCAGTTTACATCGCCTCCCCGTGAGATGACCAAGCCTTAAAGCGCTCTTATATGGCATGGGAGTCTATATAATCCAATTTAGGTAGAGAATAAGTTGGTAATCATCGACCTATAGCGTCGTTGGCGATATCGGCTTTGTAAAATTCGTTTTCAAAGAAATATGAACCGAAGAAGCTGCCACCCTAAGATCCCCACCAAACAATCTCTTTTTTCGGCTTACCTTGGATTCCAAGTTGTGTGGTATTGTCCAAAAATTGGACAATTTTTTTTTGTTGAAGTACCTTTTGATTCAGCAATAAATCTCATCACTAAAGATGATTTTCCGATGAGAAGTACGATTCGTTTCACATTTTTTAAATTGTATCATTTGTACGTGAGATGAACATCCGACAATGGTGACTTAGCCGCTATCATCTGACAAAGTTCCGAAGACCCTACTTGAAGAACCTTAACTTGCAAAAACAATGCTTATGCCCACCATGAACATTTCGAAACTTTAATCTGAAGCCTGTTACCTTTTTATAGAAGAAGATTATGCCGCATGTATTTTTTAAAGTTCTTAGCGCAGGGTATTTCTAGCAACACAACTGCGGCGAACGACGAACTTGTGGCCGAGAATATTCGTCGCTAAAAATATAACATATATGTGTATTAGGGTGCGCCTTATTTTTCATATTATCGAAATTGTACCGCGATTCCCCCTAAAAAATGTTCTTCCCATCAAAAAACTATTAATGTTTTCTAATTATAAGTATTAATCGACCTTTTTTGATTACTCTCAATAGTTTATATAGTTTCCTATATGCAGGCTTTCAAGGTCATTAATTTAATGTAAATAAAAGATTATTTATTTCATTCTCAATAAAATCCGACGTTTCGTTGGTATTCTTTCCAACTTCTTCAGGGATTGAGTTTTTATTAAAATCTGGCAACATTGTAAAAACAAAAATTAAAAAGTAGTCAATAATAACAATAATTATAATCTTAATTTTTGACAAATTAACTTACAATAATCTTTTTCGTCAGTTTACATCATTTATAAATTATATCACAGTATTTTGTATAGGTGGACAACACAACACAAAACTTAAATTATTAAAATAAATGTATGTAAATTTAAAAAATTATCACAGAAAATTTGTCCTTTTTTGATCACAGTTGTTATTATTACTAAAGTATTGCAATGGTGTAGTTTGCATTTGTATTGTCTTTGTCTTCTTTTGTGTTAATTGCACTTGTCGATTTTTGTTGTATTCTTAAGCTCTCCAACGTGTATCTATTATTTTCCCTTTTCTCTTTATCTAAAATTCTCTCTTTTTCAAAGTTTGGCTTGTGTCCGTTTTCAATGCAGTGTTGTGCAAGTGCAGTTGATTGTTTTCCTCTTTTTATATCAGCTTTATGTTCGTCTATTCTCACGCCTAAATTTCTCTTTGTTGTACCAATGTAGATTTTTCCACACTCCTCATTATCACCGCCGTCACATTCAATTTGATAAACAACATCACTTTGATCCCTACACTCAATCTTTGTTTTTGTTTGTGTAAATAAATTCTGTATTGTCTTGTTTGATTTATGCGCGAATATTATTTGTTGGTCCTTTATTATCTCTCTCAGTTTGTTGTTCTCAGTTAATCTTGGAACTATAGTATTTGGCGTTGCCAGATGTGTCATTTTTGTTTTTTTTCCCCTGATGAAATATTATTTTTGACTTTAGTCAGTAATGAATTGATCAACCCCTTTGGAAAATTGTTTTTCATTAAAATATCCTTTATTCTTGTCATATTCTTAAATTGAAATTTTACGTTGCTTATTTTTATAACTTTGTCAATTAGATTCATTGCTGTATTTATCTTCTGTTTCATGGGTTGTGTTGAGTGGAAATTCATCAAGCGTCCAGAAGCAATTGGTTTCATATACCAATCTGTTATTATTTTGCCATTTTGTCGGAATATCTTCATATCCAGATATGGTATTGCATTGTCCTTCTCCCTCTCTAGAGTAAATTTCAGTTTGCTATGATATGAGTTAAATGTTTTCAATATTATGTCTTCGTCTTTATATTTTATTATGGCAAACAAATCATCCACATACTTTGTGATCAGTCTTATTCGTATATTGTTCATTTGTAGTTCTTCGATGCATTGTTCCATTAAGTGGTCCAATATAATGTCGGCTACAGTCGGTGATAATGGGTTGCCCATTGGCATACCGTATGTCTGTTGGTATAATTTGCCATCATGCATAAAATAATTATTATCATTTAAGCAGAATTTAAGTATTTTTAGAAATTGTGTCCTTGGTATTTTAGTGTGATTTTGTAGCACATTCCATTTTGTCATGATATTACTTATCGCTAGGTGTATAGGTATGTTTGTAAATAACGATACCACGTCCAATGATACAAGAATCTCATCTTCGTCCAATGTAAGTATATCCAGTTTTGTCTTTAGTTCTAACGAGTTTTTTATGTTAAATTTGTCGAGTATAATGTTTTTTAATATATTCCCAATATATTTTGATAACCCATAGCAGGGTACTCCTACCGATGATGATATTGGACGAAGTGGGTTACTAGGTTTATGGATTTTCGGAAGTCCATACAGTCGGGGCGCCGTTGCGGCATTTGATGTCAATATTTTCTTATCATATCCACTTATATATTCTTTTTTATATAAGTCTATAATAATTTTGTTGTTTTGTCCTTTGTAATTTTTGTGTTGGATCAATCAACATACGTTTGTAAGTGTGCTTATCCTCCAGCAATTTGTTCATTCCATCGTTATAATCCTTTTTGTACATTAAAACTGTTTTGTTTCCCTTGTCTGCCTTTGTTATGACTATTTCATTCTTATATTGTCCTAAAAATCTTTTTGTATCTTCATAGATGCCTAGTATGAATTTTTCCCTACCATAATTTTTTATTGTCCTTTTGTGGGTCATAATTCGGTTTGCTATCCTTGATCGAGTAATATCTTTTTCTCTATCATCCGTGAGAGTTTGTACCCACTGTTCTAAATCTGCTATTAATCCGATCGTACAAAAGTTTTTATTGTTGATTGGTAAAGCAAACTTTGAACCGAGAGAAAGAAGCCATTTACTATCATCAGGAATATTTATTGCTGTATTATTGACAAACCAATCGGAATTGAATGTAAGGTTATATTTCGCCAATTTTTCTTTCTTCAAATTTTCAATTTTGTACAAATGTGATTTTTTATTCTCCATTGTGATCTTCATATATCTAGATTTTTGTCTCGTCATAAAGTCTTTAAATTCCCTCTTACCTATGGACTGTGCAATCAGATGTCTCATTTTCCCTATCTCGCTCTTCAAATCATTTAAATTATAATTTGTCTCTTTTATCTCCAAATTCAGTATCTTCATATGAAATTTACGTTCAACCTTATCTAGTTTTTTTTCTACAAAAAAATACCACATTTTAAAAGGTGCATTTATAAAATGTCTTGCCTAACATGTAATAATGCAATTTTTTATTTAACGAGAACAAAACACAAAATTGGATCGCCCTGTTTTAACAGCTGACAAAAAGTTTGTTCTTCAATATATAAAAAAATATGTACATAAATCAAAAAGTATGTTCTTCAAAATATAAAAAAAAAAATACACTTAAACCCAAATTTGATAATATATTAATATTAAATAAATAAATAAATGAACAAAATGAGTGATCAAATTCCAATTTCTTTAGTTTGTTTTTCATAAAATATGTAAACAAGAAAATACCTTTGCCAGATTGCGAATTTATTAGCACCAAGTTTTAACGATTTCTTGATTTGACGTTTTTTTTCAAAAACAATTTTTTAACACCGAAACCATTTAAATTTTATGTCACTGACAACCTACCATTAATAATGTAATGCTTTCTTTTGTTTTTACTATAAAATAATAGACAAAATTACTATTAAAACTTAAAAATTTTACTGTCCTGATTAGAGGCGATTTTTTCCCAACTTCGTCTGGTAACCCTATACATAAACAGAAGCCATCTTTTTACAGGGCATTATCAACACTCACGATTCATACGGGGCGTAAAGTGCAATGCCTTATGACATTTAAGGGTGAATTTTTTTAGAATAAAACACGCTGCCCTCTTAGAGAGCAAAGCATTTTTAAAGAAACGAACACCATATTGCATTTTTTTAAATAAAATGTGACATTTTTTGTAGAAAACACCATATGTTTCACAAAAAATTCGCCCTTTAAAAATTTGAAAAAAATTAATTTTTTTCAGATTTTGTAAAAATTTTGTCACTTAATAATTACCTTTGCAAATAAATGAAAAAGAATCTAAATGAAATACGTAACAACTGATCAAATGAGATATAAAAGACAAAATTTGGTTAAAAAAATTTAAATTATTAAAATTTCCCCTGGCCATTAACGTGTTCCAGGCCGCTTAAACAAGAAATGTAGGAATAAAATTAACATATTTTGAGATATATGTATTTGAATAAGGGCTTATTCTTACTTAAAATACACCCGTATTTACTTCCCAGCAAAAACTTTACTTACAATCCTACTTTTAATGACTTCAAGAATTCATTACTTTGTAGCTTTATTCGCCACTTTTTGGATTATTAGTTATATATTAAATAATAACTTTCATTATGACAATAAAAATGTCATTATAGTCCTAAAACATAGATTTTTAATGCAAAAACTACGCTGCCCCGGTAGACTAGCTGGTAGAGAGCTAGTCTATCATCACCGAGGTTGCGGGATCAAATCCCGCCAGAGACAGAAAAAAAAAATAAAAAATAAAATAAAGTAAAATAGAATAAGAAAAAATAAAAATAAAATAATTAAAAAAAAAAACAAAAAAATAAAAAATTTTTTACTTTATTGACTTTGTGTAACTATATATTTTTATAAAAATTTTAAGTATAAAAAAAACATATTATTTTTTAGATTATAATAGGCTAAATTATAAGGGATTACTTTTGGGACATCTCGAACAGAAATAAGTACTTCTTCTAGTAGAAAAATAAGTAGTCTGTTCGTCAAGTTCTCATTATTTTTCTACTTATTTTGTAAGCAAAGTTTTTGCTGGGTTGTATGTGAGTTTTTGTCTTCGTAGGATATCGCTAACATATTCGCTGGTATGACCAAAAATAGAATTTTTTAACGGCCGTTCCAAAACTCCAGTTTCAAATTTTTAAAATTTTGTTTAACAAATTTCCAAATTTGCTTAACTTCTCATTGCGATTTTTTAGGGATATAATAGGGAATAAAAATGTGAAAAAATGATGTCGATACCTTCCATAGTTTTTCCGTACCTGTGATTTAAATTTTGCCATTTTCGGGAATAATTAATATTTTGGCCATATTTTGGCGAATACGCCTAATTTCCTTACTGTTATAGATTTTAAGTAAAACTTATTCAGAATATTATAGTCCAGATAATCTTAAATATATATTCCAAAGGTTTTTTACTAAAATCGGAAAACATTAACCCTAAAATCATGAAGGTCAACATAAAAATTTCGACATATAGAGAATTAATATTTTGTGCCATTTTTTTATGATACTGGGGGAAAATGTACCCTACAGTTTTATTAAGATTAAACGGTGCCAAAATGGAGATAAACCCTAAAATGCACTTGGGGTCAAAATAACCTTTTAAACTTTGAAATTTTTTTAAAAAATGTTACCTTAAGAATTGTTTGATTTTTATTTTATAGTTAAAACAGCTAACTACAAAAATTGTTAAAGGCTAGATTACACTATTATACTTTGTATTAATACATGTCAAAAACTCAAGTAATATGACAAAGTGTGATAGTGTGAATGCAATGTGTCACGAAAATGACAAGTATTATGAAAAAAAGTTTGACATCCCATACGACTTCATCGTTTTTTGAAAAATTTCTAAACAATGATACTTTTCATTGGATCAGGGTTGCATTTTATTTCATGTGTGAGTGTTTATACTTTGTGTGATGATGTGAACACAAAATGTCATGTTAAATTAGATTTTTTGACAGTCGCAACAAAACTCATTAGATTTCTATTTCACAAAGTATTATGGAATACGTAAGACTTGTGAGATAGTGTAATCTAGCCTTAATTAGTATTGTGGTTATTTGATTGAACCATTTATGGTTTTTTATCAAAATTTTCATATTTTAATCAGGCTAAAGGGAATTTTACAACATGAAATGAATGTTAAGGGACAGGTTGATTTGACATGTTTCGATAATAGCCACACTATCTTTTCAGAAATCTTTGCCGTTTAACACTCACCGCCATTGAAAATTATTTTTTGTTTTGTGTTTGAAATTCGAAGTGTTTGGCAAAATTCGTCGTTCGTCGCAGTTGTGGTCTTAGCGCAAATAAAAATTAATAATATTTATCTTAAGGGACAACTACTGTTTTTGCTTAAATGAATTATTGATTTCTATTTAGGGGCTTTTAGGAAAAAATTGTTATCAAATATTTCAATATTGAATAAACAAAAAAATAATCGGGGGTCAATATTTTGAAAACTCAAATTTATTTTATTTCTCGTTTCAAAAACGCACCTTCGGATTTGCAGGGTTAAGAAGTCTTGTATTTATTTCTTTATTTTAATTCATTTACTGTAAATGCGTTTCATAATTATATTATTTGGACGTGTTGAACAAACTTATAATTAGGGTGACCAGCTAAACATTTTCAACAATTTTATTTCTTAAACTTAACATTAATTTTTTTGATATTCTTTAATGAGTTCATCAAATGGGTTCAAGTCCCAGCTCAGCCAAGGGAAAATTATCAATCAATTTTAATAAAAATTCCAAGTTGTAAAATTCCTTCCTCAGTGAAAATAATTTAATGGAAATTAAATTTGATGAACTCAAGCCTAATTAAAATATATCAAAAAATTAAAAAATTAACAGTTCAACTAAAAATTGTTCTTAACATTAATATGGAATGACCCATAAAGACATTTTCTTTTTTTTTTTTTTGAAATATTACTATTCAGATTTTGTAGTAGTCAAAGTCAGTAAGTTAAAATTTCACAACATGCAAAATAAAATTTTATTTAAACATTATACAAGTACAAGTTTATTTTAAGAATTTTACATTCAGTTTTATTTATTTATTTGTATTTTTTTTTTGCCCTCTTAAAATATAATTTTATTGTTAACATTTTCATGCAATTTGATGCTGGTATTTTTTATATTGTTGTAGATGTTGTTGTGGAAGCTAAATATTTTTATAAACATTCCATGTCTGTATTACAACACACTCATTGTAGATAAAGTAGCCCAACATTTTTTTTTTTTTTTCAGAAATCTTTTATAAAAATTCTTTAACAGAAATAAAAAAAAACGGAGTTTCTTTCATAAAAACGTACACAGCAGTGTTGCCAGTGAAATTTCGAGAAAGATACATTTTGGTTACCAAAAAGATACACTTTTACCCAAAAAGATACATATTGAAAAAAATGTTAAAAATCCATTTTTAACTTTCAACATTTATTAACATAACATTTTTATTTCATATTTAATGAATATTGTAAAGAAAATGATATCATACAAATTCATTTAAGTCATATATATTAGCAGCCGTATTCATAATTAAAATTTGCCATGAAGTAAGCAAAAAGTTTATTCATAATACACTAACCAAACTCTGGCTAACGATTTCCTTAAATCTTGTTAACGAGCTGCCAAGCGTTTGCCGTTTAATGTCAAACCGTTTTGTTGGTTTTTTTTAATTAAATGTTTTTTTTTTAATTAACTGTCTTTTACTTTAATTTATTTTAATCTTAAAAACTTTTTAAAATTTTTATATGTGATTAATGCAAAACGTGTTGCATTTTTGAGTTATACAATGTGGCATCATAAAAATTCAGAGTTGATTTATTAAAAGTTGGCAGATGGAGAAAAGTTCATTATGAATTAACTCTGTGCCAAAAAGCTGCTAAGCTTAGTCGGCATTCTAGTTAGCAGCTCGTTGTACGTAGTGAACAAACTGTGGCTAACTTTTTGTTATGAATACGGCTGTAGGTATGTAATTTTTAAAAATACAGTAAGCGAACTTTAAAATGTTATCAAAACAAATTAATTTTTGTAATAATTAATATACGAGTTAATTCGTTTATACTAAGGCGATTATATCAAAAATTTCGTATAAAGTTCCTGAAAATAAAAAAGTTCCTCAGAACAACTTCGCACTGCTAAATCCTTAATGTTTTCTTTCACCATTCATTAAGCCGCTATTGTATTAACATTGAGTCGGTAAGTCTTAATAAGTTTTATTTGGCTAAAAATTCTCTAATATTTTATTTCTGTACATTTTGCGTAACGATTCAAAAGATACGAAAAATGTCAGGATTACACATGGTACCTAAAGTCACCAAAAGATACGAAAAATGTATCTTTCGTATCCTAATGGCAACACTGATACACAGACTGTTTGGAATTGTAATTTGTTATGAATTGTTCTCTCTTTACTCTCTTCCTCCCCATCTTTTTTAACTTCGTCAAGTTACTTAGTCTCTGCTCAAGTATAATGCCTGACAGAGAGTCTGTTTGTTTAGATCTGTCAGCCATCTACTTAAAATTTTAGTTTGTGAATTTTATATGAATAGAAACATTTTTGACTTTTTTGCTTGAAAGGCTGACTAAATGACAGACTGGCTGACTGGCTGCATGAGTCATTGAAATAAGAATTTGTATGGATGTTTTTATAGCTGGTCTTGACTTTAAAATCATGTTGCAAACCAGTTTGTATAAACACACATCCATACAAATCATTATTTTTTAGATACGAAAATTTCATAACAAACATTGAAATTCTTTTGAACTTAATTTTTTTTTTGTTAAAGTTGTTGTTATTGTAGTGTGTACGTAGATACATAAACAAATTGTTTATTAAAAAAAAAACATATTTTTTCTTGCTTTTGGCAATATTTAACTAATTCTTTGGCTTATTTTCGGACTTAGTGAAATTATTGCATGAAATCAATTTATTTTAGATTAAAAATAAATATAATTAAATACAAATTTAGTTGATTTGTTGTTTGCGGTACAAAACCAACACACACAAACACAAAACGTACACATCTAAATAATCAACCCACATACGAGAAAATACAAAATAAATAAAAATAAAAAAAATCCATTATGCAACTTGGTTTCCATACGAGTTTTGCAAAAATACTGTTTATTGTTGCCAAAAAGTAGACAAAACTAAACTACTGAACTGAACTGAACTAGTATCCATTTAACACTTAAACACTTAAAACCCCAAATACACACTCACACAAACTCTCAAATAAATTTTAGTTTTGTTGGCACTTTAAAACATGTTGCAGTTGGTTGTTGGTCTCAAAATGTGCGGTTAATTCAGTCAGTCAGTCATTGAGCCGGTAGTCGTCATCTATTTGATTCCATTTCCATTGTTTTGCTGTCTTGTTGCATAAAAAATATCGCATTGGATTTGTTTTTGTTTTCGTTTAAACAATTCAATTTATTTCGTACAGTTTAATTTTCTATAAATATTTTTTTTATTTAACTAGTTTTTGAATTCTCCCTAAAATTCACATGAAATTACGCACGTTTTTTTTTTAAAGCGTATTTAATATTTGCAGCACGTTTTTTCTGTTGGACTTGTTTAATTGTGATTTTACATGATTCACGGAACAGCAGCAACTATTTGAATTTTTTAAATAAAAAAAATAAAATATATCTGGAACATTAATTTGCAAAATAAACCCTGAAGTATTAAAAAGCTTTTGTTTTACAAATTTTAAGCAAAACAGATTAAAGAAACACACATTATGGACAAAGTTGCCATTTTTGTTACCTTGTTCCATGTTGTTTTGTTAATTTTTTTTTTTTCAACACAAAAGTTACAAAAATTATGCGTTACCCGCTCCGTTTTTTCTGAACCTTAGTAATTGTGTTCGGTATTTGTGCATTTAACACCAATACTTTTTGTTAATCTACTTAAAAACGATAACCATTGCACGTTGATACCATAAAAGTTCGACTTAAAAGAGCTCTTTGGATAGAAAGTACAAAAGCTCATTAAGTTTTTCAAATAGATGCAATTAAGTGTTGGCTATATATGTATTTGTAGGAGGTGCCACGTGCGGTTATACTTTACAAAATTTATGTAGCTAAGTTTTAGGCTGCCTGGTTTTAGCGGTGTCTTGCTGGCGGAAATCTCCGCAATTAAGCTGGCGGGGATTTGGCTGAGGTATTATTGTATATCGTAAAACAAGGTACATTGTCTGGGATCTCCAAAACCATCAAGAAGGTTTGGATTTTACTGACGTTATTTGTCTAATATTGCACAAGTTTAGGATGGTGAGAACTATTATTACGGGTCCCTGGTTGATAGGGACCAATGTGATGAAGATAAGGCTATGCCATAATGACTACTGCAGAAGTTGTCCTGATGAGGAGGAGAAGGACATGGTTTTCACTTTCTCTGCCCATGCCACGGTCTCGGGGTTATGAGGATGAGGTATTTTGGGAGACTAAAATTGTCATGCTTGGATGTTATATCTAAAGTAGAACTAAGGTCAATCTTTCTTTTCTACAGAGCATCGAAATGATTTGAGGCTGCAGTGATGTATGGAGAATAATTTTGTGAATCCTGGCTGACTCTAATCACTGGCTCAAAGTTTCAAAAAGAAACCGCTATAAGCACCCAAGTGAGCCGTTCTCGCGGCGGCTTCCCATTGATTGTTCCTTTCTTACCATCGGTAACATTTATAATATCGTGCAGCGATTTATGTGCCTATAAGGTACAAACAACATAGTTTTTCCAACTGAAGTACATAAAAAAAAATTGTAATTTTGGTTAAATTTTTTCGCTTTTGGTTTCTTTTTTTTACATTTTTTTTATGGTCTTGGCAATGCTGATTCTGGAATATATTTACATATTGTCTTAAGATTTTTGTTTTTATTTATATTGTATTTTATAAGTTAAGTACTTAAAACTATTCCGGACATTAATATGAAGCTGTTCTTCTTTGATGAGGAATTGTATCAGTATTGCTAACTTATCGCTAGGAAGAAAATAATTTTAGTGATATTTTGGCGGTTCTTTCTTTTAAAATTTTTTTGATAAATGGGAGGCCAACTAAAATTTTTTGTGAGGCAACTGCTTTAAAATTCAAAAAAATAAGAGTTTTAATAGGCCTTATAAGAGTTTGGCTTTATCTCCCAATTTTCTTCTTGAAGATAATCTGGCGATATTACTTAATTGTTTCTTTTTAAAAGGAATCTCTTTTGTACCTTTAATCGATATAAGTTTTAATATCAAATAATGTTGCAGAATTTCTTAAATCACGAAAATTTTTGTATTGGAATGTTTACTGGGATAAATCAGCTTTTAGTTTCGCAAAAATAAAATCGATACTGTGACCTTGTCAATGGAAAATTCGTAAAATTAGGTTAATTTATAAATATAAGTTGAATATTATGTAAGCAACTAAAACTTTTAAAAGTTGTTTAGAAGAAAAAATATTTCACAATCACGATTTCACGACATTTTTTTAAAAACCGTTTGGTGAAATATTTTTTTATAATTTTGAAATTTCACAATGTACTACGTTTTACTGCCGATATAAACTGCCTGCTTTTAGAAAATGAAAATGAAATTTCGTGTTCTTCTATGAGTCAAAATTTCAATTTATAATTTTTTTTACAATAGTCCTATTCCCTAAATATTTTAGATACTTTTTGCTTAAGCCAACCAACCTTTAATTAAAATTGAATCTATACATTCGAAAATTTTTTTAACATAATTTAATTATTTTTTTTTTCGTATCAAAGCAAATATAAAAGTGTTGCTACTACGTTGACAATGTCGCCGAAAATACCCAAAATAGACGACAAATTTGGTGACTTGGAGACACGTGCTCCCAGGTTTTCTTTAATTTAGAGTCCTGTCCGCTTTAGTAAATAATAATAATTCAAATTATTACACACTTTTAACTTAATTTGACTTAAGTACTTGAATAAGCTAGCTCCCATATAATAAATTTTAATCTACTTATTGAATAAGTTTTATTCAAAGTGAACTGTAAAAGAATCCGTCGAAAATTTCAAAGAATTTTTATTTTGGAAAATATTTGAAAAATTGTTTGAGGTTTTTATGCACGTGTAAAACCGATAAATTTTAGAGATGGAGTCGCGAGTATTCGTAGGTAGTCCGACTTCGACTGCGTCAAAAACATCACGACATAATTATTGTCTTTAATAGCAAAAGTTACTTTCATTAATAATGCAAAATAATCATTTTTATTAAATTAATTAAAGTTGTTGTGGTAATTTCATATATTTCACAAAACTTCCATTGGTAAATTCATACGCATGTTAATAATTTAAATATTATGACATTAAATATTACAATATGTAAATTAAAATCAAATTAAATGCACATACATATGTGCATAATATGAACATTGTTTTAAATTTAATTTATTAATAAAAATTAAAAAAAAAACAATTTTTTTTGTCTTCATAATTTTTGCTTGAAAACCATCGTAATTGTCCATAAAACCATTTAATTATTATCAATTAAAATACTCATTATGTTGTAATAAATTTTTACTTATAATTTATACACAGAAAGAAATAATTTGAAACAAATTAAATTTATAATCAACAGGATGAGAAGCGTTTCTGTAATCGAAAATTGTGTAAGGGAGAACCAAAGAATTGTATTATTCTTCTTATACAAAACAAGCCCACATGGCAAATTTATATCAGATGGCAGTGAAAAAGGAGCAACTTTGACAGTTGGAACCGTCTTTACAATATTTTATTTGCAAAAGGTTAACATTTCAAGCTGAGTTCCTATTTTACCAAAGATTCCATACAAATACTTCTCTCGAAAACAACTTGCCTAGAAATATTGGTATTGACATAGAAATTGGCGACAGTAACTTTGACGTTAGCTGCTATGTTATGACAAAATGTTGAGTTAAAGTCAAACAAATCTCATATAGATGAAGATATTTTAATAATATTTGACGCAAAGAACTTTCATTATTGCACATGGGTCCCAAAAAGGGTACCCTCTCGAAAGTTTGTTTTTTTTTAATACTACTTGTTTTTGTATTCTTGCGCTTGTTATAGAATTGTGGCCACTTTGGCTTGCTATGTGCAGCTTTGAACAAGCCAAAGTATTTCTTCGGGCAAATTAAGAAGATTGTGAAACAATCAGCTGTCAAAAATTTAAACAGACGTAAAAGAAAGATTTTAATTTGATTTTACACAAAAATATGAAATAAAGTCTAACTTTTTCTCTGAGATTCTGAAAATTGTATTTTTGTCGTTTTCGTACTTTTGTACATTTTTACCTCTTTGTGGCGGCTAATTGTTTTATTTTATTCGCATTTTACCGAACTTTACCTGGAAAAAATACATAGACAAACCTTTTATTTATGATCAAACTTTTTCCTGTGTTTATTTAATTTTAAAATACAATATCAGTTTTTAATAATCCTACTTTTTTAAAATTAAATTTTTTTTAGAGATTTGCATCATTGTATCAGTTTTATATGAAAGTCGAAAAGTATTTATTTTTAAATTTTATTAAAAAGTGTGTGAGTGTGTTCTTAATAATATTTGTAAGTATGCGTGTACATGTATTTGCATGAAATCGTATTTGTGAATTCGTGTTAAATATCCTGTATTTCATTTAAAATTAATACTAACAAAATAAATATTATTAACAATATAATGAATAATTAAATAAATAAATAAATAAATAAACGTATCGAATAAATACATAAAAGTAGATTTCATAAATATTAACTTTAATACATTTGCACATACATATTCAAATAAATACAATTCATATTTGTTTTCTATAAAACAATCGTAGGCAAATTTGGTTTTACAACTCATACTCACACCTAAATAATTTGAAATTTCATTGTTTTGCAAATCTGAAACGTCAAATTATAAAAAATTAATTTTGTTTTGAGAAAAAAAAGGATGTAAATAATAAATAATTGTTAATGCGAATGTGCTTGGTAACCAAATACACATGTATTTGAATATTTGACGAGCATCCGTTAAAAGGATAAACCAACATATTACAAATTTTTTTATTTACAGTGAGATATAAAAGTATTTTACTGGAATATACTTACTTTGCTTATTTTCTCAGCTTTCCAGTCCGGGAACCATTGCTTCTGCCACAAGTTTTCGCGAACTACATCTATCTGCTACTCTATCAACCCAGTTTGAGACATTAAGTATTTTCAGGTCATTCACTAAGTCTATCTTCCACCTTTTTCTGGCTCTCCCTCTTCTTTTAGCGCCTTCCGGGATCTGTTCATATATCTTTTTCAGCACTCTTTTGTCTGGCATTCTTATAACATGGCCTAGCCATCGAATTCTCTGGGCCTTTATGTATCTTACAACACTTTCCTGCTCATTCAGCATATCTAGTTTGTTGTTGAATCGTATGCGGTAATTGTCTTCACTAATTCTAATCGGACCAAAAATTTTACGAAGTATTCTACGTTCGGAACATTGCAGCTGGTTCACATCAAATGCTTTGAGCGTCCAGAGTTCGCATACGTACGTTAAAATTGGTGTTATAAGAGATCTATCCAGTCCAACCTTATTCTGACGTGATAGGAGCTGTGATGTAAATAATTTCAAATGTAAAAAATGTGTTTGCTGCTTGAATTCGATCTTGAATTGCAGCTGATATTTAAAGCAAGATATTTAAGTTGTTGCACGGCTTCAAATGTATACGGTTCAAAGGTTAGATCTGTTACATTCTCGTAGTTAGGAGATCTGAACATATATTTTGTTTTGTTTATGTTAATTGCCAGGCCAGTTGAGCGAGCAGTTCTTTCAAGTTGGTTAAATTTATCTATAAGGCAGGATTTGTTTCTTGATATAATCAAAATTTCATCAGCATACGCGCACATTTGTGTGGATTCGTTAAATATTGTGCTGCCTGGATCAAAATGAAATAGTTTGGTATGCAGTAGAAGGTTAAATACAAGGGAGGACAGAGCGTCTCCCTGTTTAACATCAGATATAACATTAAGAGGTTCACAGAGTTCAACTTGCATCACAACTTTTGCAATGGTGTTGCTTAGAGTCATGTTAAATAAATTAACTAACTTACCTGGTATTCCAAGTTAAAGTAATCGTATGCCAATTAGCTTTCTATGTAGGCTATCAAAAGCTTGCTTAAAGACGATGAATTAGCAGTATATATCTATGTTTATTCATTACATTTTTCAAAGAAAAAAATCTGTGCGATGATGAAGCCTTGGTCTCCGGAATATACAATACAATACAATAAATAAAGGTTAAGATACAATGCAAACAAAGAAATAAGAGAGAGAAATAAACTGTACTACTGCACTTATTAAAAAGTTCAGGGCTCATGACCTAACAACCCTGTATCTTCACAATCAACGGATTCCCTAAATGTCCTCTTGACTGGAGCACATTCGACATAATCTATGAATTGTTTTTATACCCTGCACCAAAGGTAAAATGATATTTATAACTTTCTCATTCCGTTTGTAATTTCTGGATTATTGATCCCAGACCCTATAAAGCTGAATATTTTTGTCAGGGTCTTAACAAAAGTCTAAAGAGCAGTTTGTAGTAACGTGCCGTTTAACGAAGCATGGAAAATTTAATTTTCTATTTTTTGCCGACTGTCTGAATTTTTACTTTACTGGTGGAGCCACGGGAGTTACCCAATAATTTTTTTTTCTTTTTTCGAAGCACTAATTGTTCATTAACAAAAAAGGCGCACAATTATGGGCTACGCAATAAGACATACAAATATACAGTAAAGTAAGTGAACGAACTCTTAACAAGAGCATTCCTTACTACGAAGCAGGTTTGTAAGGGAGAATTCTTAAAAACAGGGCTTACAAAACTGCAGTCAAAACCAAAAACTGTCGGACAAAAAACGAAAATTTGTGTTCAAATTTTCGTTTTCTGAGTTGGTTTGACAGCGACTGTTAACATTTAATGAATCAGAAGCAAAAGCAACAATTTTTTTCTGGGCAATGGCAAATTATGAAGTGGCAGTTTTTCAACTTTGACTGCAGATTTTTAAACGCTGCTTAAAAATAACTGTAAGAAAAGATGCTGTGTGTAAAGCTGATGCTACGTTCACCAGTTTTTATATGTGTTGAATAAAGCGCTTTTTGTGTCAAAAATTTATTGCTTTAAAGTGGGAACTCGCCGTATAAAATGCATGCCTTCCGCAGATGGTAAGCGAAACTCTTACATTTCTCCCTTACAAATCTGCTTCGTTTGAAGCACAATTTTTATTGGGAAGGTCTCCGTTAGGATCCTTCTTGCGAAAAATTCTTCCCGTCTTTCAGGATAATTGTCTTTGCGAAAGCCATGCTTTTCTTATAGAAGGCTGTTTTTTTGTGCGTTGTTCACCGTCCGATAGGAGGAGGGTCTATTTCAGGGCACGAACTTACAAAACGATTTAACGAAGAGCAGCTTTTTTGACGAGGTGATACTATCGGGTATACGTGGTGGCTGTGGTTTAAACCCCAATGTCGCGTGTTGGGTTACATTCACATGGAATGGCAGAAGCTGCTGAGATTAATAAATAATAGTGGAGGTTAGATGTCTCCGGTTCCTAAACAACGGTCAGGCGTTTAATTTTTGGTGAATTATACACTCGAATTGCTACATGTGTGGCAAATGATCCTTCACTCACACAGGAGCATTTTGTAAGTGCTTAATATTAATACGCCACGTAATGATTACCACCGTGAAGTTTAGTCGCAAGACATGTATTCATGCAAATCGACATCACAATTTGGCTTCAGCCCAACCTGTCTTATCTCACTTGCTGCTACTTCTTAGCAGCGGAAATTTCGCACTGATTTCTACGATATTAATTAATAAAACATTTATTGGCAAGTAGCGATTAATTGTTTTTTTTTTTAAGTGACCGATAAAAAAACGCAAAACAAGTTTCAAACTTCTATAAAAATCAATTATAATTTTATGGAGAAGAACTTTAATAACAGCCAAAATATGTGCAACAAAATCGAAAAAAAGGAATGTTTTTTGTTAAAGTCGATCATTTTTGTAAAGTATTTCTTTTTTCGGTTTTCAGCAAACAAAAAAAAAAAAAATAATTAAAACCAAACAGAAAAATATTAGTAAAGTAACAAGAACAACTACAACAAATAAATTGTTTAAATAATTCACAAGCGCTTTAAAGTCAAAAACAAGTACACAGAAAGAAAACCAGAGTGTGATAGAAAGAGAGAGTGTTAGCAGGAGTGGGAGACAGAGATGTGAGATGTATTAAAATTGCCTGGGGCGTTATTTGCATAAAGCAAAAGGGAAAAAATAAATAAATAAATAAAAACGGAAATGGAAAAATGTTGAATGTTGCTAGCAGGGCTAATAGGAAATGGAATTTCCGTATTGAGCTGTTTTATTGTGTTGTAAATGTTTTGTTGTGACGAAAATGCACAGCGAGTGGATGGGTGTGTTGGAAAACGACACAGTCAATTTATATATATTAACGTGTGTGTCAGACATGGCCTGCTGCAAATGAGAAATTTTAATTCTTATTTCAATACAGTCCAACAAAAGTAATTATTATTTCAAATAAAAACACATGTCAGCAATATTTATAATTTTTTTTTATAATTATGCCATTTTTAACTAATTAGGTATTTATAATCACAAATAATAAATATTAATTTTTTCGAGAAATTTAATAAATTAAATTTCTTTTCAATGCAAATTTTACGAAACATTTTTAAATAAATATAAATTATTAAGTTCCTTTTTTTAACTCTCACTTTTATAATCCAAATGAATGGACGTTGTTGATATAACAATAATAATGACGATGACGTTTTATTTTGTCTGACTGCTGCTTCTGCTACTGATGATGTTTTCAAACAGGTCTAGGTCTTAGTCATTATTCTCTACTTTTATTACTAAAATAAAATAATAAATATTATTTTTTGAAGCCACACACTTTTTACGTAGAGAGCTTTTTTTGTATTATTTCAACGTTTAAGGTCAATCTTTCGATTAACCAAGTGATTAATGATGGCTAAAGTTGGAATTCTGTATTTCATTTCGATTTGTTTTTTTAATATTTCATCGTTCTCTATTGTATACAATTTGCAACATTGCTGTTCATTTTTTCTTTTCTTCTATTGTTGTTGTTGTTAGTAAATATCTGTGGCAGTGTAGCAGATCTGACAATGGCCAAAATGTAAATGGCGTTGATGGGTGGGGTATGAGTTAGAGACTGCAGTTAATCATAATGTTGGCTGTGCTGGTTGTTGGACAAGTATAATAAAGTGAAGTATAAATCGAATTGCTCCGCTTGTTTAAAATCAATTTATGTTCCCAGCAGGGCATCTCTTTGATTTGCCATTGACTCCCATGTATTTCGTTGGTAACTGGAGCAGCAAAATAAAATATTTATTTCCTCGTAATTTACAAACAAACATGCGATGAAGTACATCTAATCCGGAATGACTTTATTTATGAATTTATATATAACTATATCTGTATGATCTTTGTTTTTATGTAAAGAGAAAGTATGATTGTTTTTGGGATGTTACATTTGCGAAATATTTGTTTTATACTGAATTGTTGTCTGTTGTTAAAATTTATTTGGGAAGAAAAAGATGAGTTTGGATATAATTTCCGGTTATTTTTGTGTTAGATTATTGTTTAATCTGTTTGTTAATGTTTAAATAATTGCATTATTTCATTATTAAAGTTAATTATTTTAGTATTTTAGAAATAAATAAGAAAAAATAAGACTTCAAAATGCTTGTACTTTTACTTTATGATGTAGAAAATGGCTATAACTGCCATTTATATATCGGTGGTTTGGGGTATAAACCCCTAGAAATTATATGGTTTAATTTTTCGTGTTCGATTTTTTTCTTAGATTTTTAAACGTTAAATCTATACATTTTTACATGTGTATGTATGCACAAACAAATTAACAAGTAAATCGATTTTACGTGACAAAACATTAGAAACATATTCGTTGTTTTTCGCTTTTTTGCAACCGCGCTCACAAAAGGAAACAAATATAAAATGGTACAAAAGTTTGTATTTTTAATAAGAAAATTTCAAATATTTAAATTTGTAAAAGTTCTAAAACAAATATTAATTTTAACAAGCAAGAGTGCTACATTCGGCTATGGCGAATCTTATATAGGTAATTCTATGTCAAATCGACCAAGAGTGGGACCCGACCCCTTTCAATTTTAATGAAATTCAGTGAGATTAATATTTTTCAAAAGTTATGTCATTCAAAATGTCATCATTTCGCCGAATTAGCCGATTGTGTTGAGACTATTTCTTCAATATCTCGAAAACTAATTTACATACGAAGTTGATTTTAATGCCATTTTAAAGAGAATACTTGAAGCTGTAAACCATATATGGACAAAAAAACAATTTTTTGAAAAATGTAATATCTGCAAATATTAAATTTTAAAAACGGACTAAGCCAAAAACCTTTTTTTTTTGGCTGATTTTTTTTATAATTTTTGTAATATCGGAATAAGGTTTTTTTTTAGTAATTTCAATATTCTAAACCTTTTTTGAGTTACGCGAATATATCGCTCATTTGCTGCAAAAAAACCCAATTTTGCAGTTAGTGATGCAGAATTGTTTATATTGTGTAAAAAATTCATTTTTATATAAATATTTTATACTTTTCCCATTTGAAGAGAATGTATCGTTATTTTTTCTTAGTGATTGGAGCAAATCAAAAACTTTAAACGCGTTTATCTCAAAATGGATTGTTTTGAGTTATGCCGGTCTTTCAGCAAATGAGCGTAGTGCTGTGCAACCTCCTACATTTTCGAAATATCTGTACATCTTGAAAACAAGAGCTTACCTAAAAAAACGGTTAGCACCACTGGATTCAGCGTGCTCCAATTTGGCTAAAACGCCAGGTGCCCGGCTTGTCTGTTCTTTGCAACAAGCACAGTGTACTTATTACTCAAAATTACAATACAAAAATTCTATTTTAAGATTTTTTTTAACGGTTTTGAAAAAAAAAATCATATCTTAAAAAGAAAATAAAACACCTCCTTTAAAGTTTCAGGATTTTTAAAAGAAAGGTTAGAGGTACTGTATAAAAAAATCAGCCAAATAAAAAAATTTAATATTTTGCAGATATTACATTTTTCATTATTATTTTTTTATTTTCAATATATGGTTTGTAGCTCCAAGTATTCTCTTTACAATGACATTAAAATCATCTTCGTTTGTAAAGTATTTTTCGAGATATTGAAGAAATAAGCTCAAAGCATTCGGCTAATTCGGCGAAATTATGACATTTTGAATATGAAATAACTTTTGAAAAAAAAAAAAAAAATATAAGATAAAAGCAACCTTCTCACCAAATTTAATTAAAATCGAAAGGGGTCGGGTCCCACTCTTGGCCGATTTGACATGGAATAACTGGATTTTATATAAATAGCATTCTTTAGATATAAATAAATCAACTTTGTGCCTTGCCCACTTGTCCAATCCCGCCCACATTTTGTCGCATGTTGTGATGATGCTTGTACTTAATTTGGACGCTTTGGCTCTAACCGTACGCCAGATATACATTAATCTATAATGTCTTTGTATGGGAAGTGACACGCCAAGATGCCCAACCCCGCCCACATTTTGTCGTATGTTTTTGTATTGTTAACCAAGAAGCTTGTACCTAATTTGCAAACTTTGGCTCTAGACATTCTCCAGATATGCATAAAACCCAGAAGGGATTTTGGGGTAAAATAAGAAGAAATCTTGACTTTTTGCATATATCTTAGACATATGTGGGCCGATCAGGTTGAATTTTAATAGCAAACAATTCCGGACTATATGCAACATAAGTATATAACTACCAAGTCCCCATCATATCTGGGGTCTTCGAAAACCCCATTTCAACGATCAGATGGACAGACAGACATCGCTAAATTAACTTCGCTCCTCATAAGGATCCAGAATATATACACTTTATAGGGCCTAAGATCAATATTGTAGAAATTACAAACGGAATGAAAAATTTATAAATACCATTTTACCTTCGGTGAAAGGTATAAAAAAGAACATTGTTTTTTTTTTTTTTTTTGCAAAACGACTTTAAGGCGAATCGCAATTTTTTTAAAAAAGCTTTTATTGTTAACTGTTAGTTTGTCTTTGAAATGTTTTATACCTCAAAAAAGTAATTGCGAAATGAACTAGAAATAAAAAAACATGCATTATAGAAAATGTTTAAAAATTTGTTTCCTTTAGAGACTAGAAATGGTATTAGAACAAACTAAAAAGCACCCACAGAATACTCTCATATACACACATACACTTTCAAATACAAATATGAGCGTTCATATTCGCAGCCATTTATTATTCTATTATGTGTATGTATTTGTTTTTATTAAAATGCTTAAAGTCGTCGTTTGTGCATGTGTATATTCGTGTGCAAATATTGAATGATGACATGTTTAGTAGTGTGCGTGTGTGTGCAAATGCTTTGTAATAAAAGCTTAAGTATACAAATATACTTAACGGTACAGGATTCATTGTGAGCAAATAAACATTCATACATATTAATACAAATTCTAACAAATACAAATACAATACACATGTGTTATTTATGTTTATAAACACTAACACTAATACATGAGTATCTTATAGAAACACAGGCTTAAATACAAATCATAAAAAACATTGCAGCAATACCTATTTGTACACTAGAACACGGTTTAAACGTACTGGAAGAAATCGAAATTTTAAGTTCGTTATAAACATAATTTATTCGCTTTATGCAAATCACAAAAGCTTTTACCATGCTGAAATAAACAGGTGGCATTACTACGCCAGAAGACGATTTTTAACTTTTGCATTGCTTGTTTAATCTTATGTCAAAGTTTGTTTATGTTTACAAAATTCCACGTTTCGTGTTGTGATTAGTGTATTTTATTAAAGTAATTTAATAAAAATGAACTAAAAATTTATTTATTTCATTACGTTCAGCAACACGGTTTGATTTTTGTTAATCATAATTTTGAACGTAAGCTGAGACAAGTTTCCATTTTTGTTATAATATTGTAACTGTTGCCGTAGCGATGCCACCTGTATTATTTTACCTTGGTTTTTACTTTTTTTTACTGAACTTTACTATAAAATACAAAACACAGTAAATGAAAATAAAAATTGAGAACGTAAAGTGACAGTTCTTTGACTTTGAATATTTATTTATAAATTTTTACTATAGAAATTTTGCAGTAACATTTCGTAAACCAAAAAAACATGTTATTCATAAGGTAAACAAGCAAAAGTTAATAAACAAAATTTTTAAATTGCGGAAAAATTATTTAAAGAAAGAAAAGTTGAAATAAAACAGAAACAAGAACAAAAAGTAAATAAATATTAATTAATTAAACTTTTTGTAAAGCATTTATATGGCTCCAAACCAACTTTTAAGCGCATATATTGCCTTTAATTTTTTGGACTTGTTAGTGTAAAGTATTGGGGTACTTTCTACTGCACTTGCTTTTTTAAGTATGTAATTAATAGCAAAAAAAAAAAAAATTGTTCATGTTCTTTTCAATAAATTAACTCAGACACAAATTTGCTTAATCAAATAAAAAAAAACAAATATGAAGAAAGATTACATCAATTAATTTGCTTGTAATTTCCTAAAATGTTCGTGCTTAAAATAGTATTTACTCGAGTTCTAATAAGAAAACGAGTTAAGAAGTCAAAAGTGTAAAAAATTTGAACGCAAAATTTATTTAATATCAGCTAGTCCCTAAATTTTATGAAATTTGTTAAGCTTCCCGTTTGCGTACTGTTTTGAGCAACTGCGTTTTTGAGAGTTATCTTAAATTTAACCAAGTAGTAACCAGGGAAACCATAAATATGCAATTGCATGTTTTTCCTTGTTCGACCAATGAAGACGGATACAATATATTTATCTGTTTTAGAGTTTGTAGCATTTTTTTTGCATAATTTAGTTAAAAGAGCCTTTTTAGAGAATTTTTTAAGTTTATAGCGCATATATTGCTTTTTTGAGGCATATTTTGATACATGTAAAATTTTATTTAGATGCCTACAAAAGCTTTCACCGGAAATAAAAAAAAAAATCCGAAATTCCGGCTTTTCTGTTATAAATATCTATCTGTTACCCAACATGTTGCTTGAATTTCGCCATCTACATTGAATATTTTCTTAAAAATTGTAAGACAAAGCAGGTTGTCATTAAACAGAAATGTTATTTTAAACTTTAAAATTTATATGTATAAGGAAAGAGCAATTGTATATTTTTTCGCCGATGTGTGAAATACATAGAAATCTGGACCAATCTTTTAATACACATATTGACTCAGAATCACTTTTTTAAGGGGTCTAACGATATTCATCCGCCCCGCCCGTCTGGCTTGTTACCTGTCCGTGTTAGAAAATTTGATAAAATTTGGTAAATACAATTTAATTGAACTAAGGAAGAAGTCTATGTAAATGGCGAGAATAGGTCTATAATTTCACATATTCCAAATAAAAACTTTCTTAAAATTAGACTCGTTGTGTTCGTACAGCATCTGATTATGCTGTGTTTGGATTAAATTCGCCTCAAAAATATTTTACTGCAAATTAATCGGTCCACATTTGCCCAAAGCTCCCATTTATAAATAGCCTTAAATTGCTTTTTAATATTAACATTAATATCCAATTTAGCGACCGTCCCTTAAGTCGCTTCAAGACAAAAAATCTCATATGTATATTAATATCTGGATAATATTCGGCACAAAAAAGTCTTATATTAATTTTAACTTCTACATAACTTTGTTTTTGTGAGCCCATGACTGCCATCGATTCCAAATAGAGTAAAATCTCGAAAATTCGTCTGTGAATACTATGGTGTTTGGGCTTTAGAGATTATAATTTTTAGATTGTGTTCATTAAATTGTTGAATATTTTGTTTTCAAATTAGAAATTTTTGAATTTTTTGGGGCATATTTTTAATAACACTATGCTAGTTGAAAAAACTGACAAGCCGGGCACATGGCGTTTTAACATAATTCGGGGACGCTGAGTCCAGTGGTGCCCGCGGTTTTTTCAGATTGGCTCTGGTTTTCGAGATATACCGTTATTTCGAAAATGGAGGAGGTTGCACAACATATATTCGCGTAACTCAAAAACGGTTTAGTTTATTGAAATTACTAAAAAAACCGAAATTCCGCAATAAAATTTCATTTCAGAAAAGTAAAACTCTTTTTCTAATATGAGTAGTCGTTATTGAAACATAATTTTTTTTTTGAAAAAAAAATTAATTTTTTTATCAAAATTTCGAAATTTTTGTTTTTTTAAAAATTCATAAAAACGCAGCTAGGGTTCTAATTTTTTGCAGACTTATAAAAAACGAAGCTACAAACAAAACAAGCCATAAATGATTAAAATCTGTTTGCAACTTTTGATTTTATTCACAAAAGTCGACAAATTTTAATTAATTTAAGAATTTCATAAAACGCAATATTTGTATGGGAGCCCCCTAAGGGATGGTGATAAAGGGAGAGTATAATTTGAGAAAATGTTAAGAACAAAAAACTAATGGAGGCCAGTCATACATTTTATCCCACTAGGAATGACTCCTAGGCAGTTGTGGAACCTTTTCTTCAATATATATGAAGAATATAATTTATATGGAGCATTTCACAGGATTTTTTTTAATTTTTAAATTCTTTATTCAAAATTATGTACATATATATGAAGAATGTGCCAATGCAGAAAATTTATTTTCAATGACATTTTGACGTAAAATTTTTTTAATGAGGTTTTTGTGCCATTTACAATACAAAACAAAAAAAACAAATATTCAAATGTATGCTATTCCAAAGAAATATGCATTTTATTACCACACTTTCACTTTGCGGTAGGAATTTTGGAAAATCCACAGTTACCGATTAAAAAATTCTTAGAATTAAGAAATAAAGTCATAAATGCTTACATCTTTATATTTTATTGTGCTTACAAAACCACACAAAACGGTATTTTATTGTGCAGTCGAAAACGCACTAATCGGTCTTGTAAAAAACTTAAATAACATATTCTATTGTTATACCTGGAACAGGTAGAAAAATTAATCGGTCTGGCTTTGGTTTTTTTTACAAAACATGGTCATGAAGGTCTCGACAGGTACTTTGATTAAAACAATTACCCCCGTATTTATAAACGATTATTAAATTTAACAAACGTTTATTAAGCCAAATTTTCATACAAAATTTGATTTGTAAACCTTTATTAAATTTAAAATTTTTTTATAAATACAGGCATTACAGTATAAATAAGAGTTCCTCAACCCCTTCACTGTCATATGGAAAGTGCTTGCGAAAGTGATTAGTGAAGTTTAAAGCCTTTGACAGTCTTGTATCTAATCAGTTATATTGAAATATCTAAGATGGAGGCGTGTAAAAAGTTAAATTACTTTTGTTATGTGTGTGGAAAATATAAAAATATGCCAAGTCGCCGTAAAATCAGTAATGAAACAAGTACCTTGTATGAATCATATTTTTCTCTAAGTGTTATATATGGTAAGAGTTGGACACCATCAATAGTGTGTACACACTGCATTTACCAATTAAACAAGTGGCGAAAAAATGGAGACGCCATGCCATTTGGTGTTCCAATGATTTGGAGAGATCCCATAGTTCATGCTGAAGATGAGTGTTATGCGTGCATAAATTATACAGCGGGTATGAACAGAAGAAAAATGACTTATATATCTTATACTGCAACAACATATGCTCGATTACCGCTGCCACATTCTGATGAAATTCCTGTTCCGGATAGCCAAATACCAACAGAACATATTCCCTCAATAATTCATTCTGTTGAAGCGGGTGGGCCAGCTACTTCAATGTATGAACCGTCATGCATCACGGTTCCATGCAGTCACAATGAAATCACGCAAGATCGTCTGGATATAATGGTACGGCGTCTTAAATTATCTCAAAGACAGAGCATTCTTTTAACAAAAGAGCTAAAACGAGCTAATATTTTAGCACCAGGTGTACAAATATACGGGGCTATCAATCGCCATAGACGATTTACGACTTTTTTTAAATCAATTGAGAATAATTCTATCGCGTATTGTACTGACATCCGTGGCTTGGTTTTAACAATGCAAAATGAATATAATCCTGGAGATTGGCGCTTATTCATTGATTCTTCCAAAAGCAGCTTAAAAGCAGTTTTGCTACATGCCACTAATTTAAAAAGTCCTATTCCGATAGCACTAAGCACAAATACTAAAGAGACATACGCATCAATGAAAAAAATAATACAGTTAATTAAATATGAAGAACACAAGTGGAAAATATGCGCAGATTTAAAAGTGGTAACTCTTTTAAGAGGTATGCAATTGGGCTACACTAAAAATATGTGCTTCATGTGCTTATGGAATACGCGTTTCGATGGCGACCAGTACAATACACGGAATTGGGCTTTACGTGAGGAAAGCAGATTGAAAAGAAATAATGTTATTGAATTACCACTTGTGCCGATGGAAAAGATTTTGCTTCCTCCACTCCACATCAAACTGGGTATTGTAAAAAATTTTATAAAAGCATTGAGCCCAGATGGTGTTGCTTTTACCGAATTGCGCCGAATTTTTCCACGATTAAGCGGCATGAAAGTAAAAGAAGGTATAAACTGTAACTACTTTATTAAATTAGATTTATATTTCATATAATAATGTTTTCATTTTAAAGGAATTCTTAATGGACCAGACATTCGTCGTCTTATGAAGGACCATCAATTTGAGGTTGCATTGAATGATATCGAGCTATTGGCCTGGAATTGTGTGAAATCAGTAATAGAAAATGTATTAGGAAATCACCGGTCTGAAAACTGGCGAATTTTAATCAAAAATATGCTAACCGCATTTAAAAACTTAAACGTTAGAATGTCATTGAAAATACATTTTTTGCATTACCATGCCGAAAAATTTAATGAACAATTACCAGCCGAGTCTGATGAACATGGCGAGAGATTTCACCAAGTAACAGCCAGGCTCGAACACTGGTATAGCGGCAAACAACTTGATTCGCTATTAGGGGATATTTGTTGGAATCTGCAGGAGGAAGAAGAATAAATTTCTAAATAAAAACTTTAACTAATTAACAACAAAAATAAATGTTTTAAAATTTTTAAGTTTGGTTAATTTAAAAAATAAAAAAATTTCATCTATTATGAAAAAATTAAAAGTTGTAGACAGACTTTAATCACTTATACCTTATTTTATTTGGAACTTTGTTTTTTATATGCGTAGAACCTTAGCCTTAAATTTGGCCCCTGCAGCGCCTAGGATGCCCCTAGATGGGCCAAATGTATGACCAACCCCACTTTATTTTTCATCTCAATCATTTATTTCCAACATACCCACCCGCTATCACCATTCCTTAAGGGGGCTTCTATACAAAATGTTCAATGCAGACTAGAAATACATTGAAGAAAAAGTCCCATAAATGCCCCTAGGATGATAAGATGTATAACTGGCCTCCATTAGTTTTTTGCTCTTAACATTTTCTCAAATTATACTTTCCCTTTATCACCATCCCTTAGGGGGCTCCCATACAAATATTGCGTTTTATGAAATTCTTAAATTAATTAAAATTTGTCGACTTTTGTGAATAAAATCAAAAGTTGCAAACAGATTTTAATCATTTATGGCTTGTTTTGTTTGTAGCTTCGTCTACAAAAAATTAGAACCCTAGCTGCGTTTTTTAATTTTTTATGAATTTTTAAAAAACAAAAATTTCGAAATTTTGATAAAAAAATAAATTTTTTTTTCAAAAAAAAATTATGTTTCAATAACGATTACTCATATTAGAAAAAGAGTTTTACTTTTCTGAAACGAAATTTTATTGCGGAATTTCGTTTTTTTAGTAATTTCAATAAACTAAACCGTTTTTGAGTTACGCGAATATATGTTGTGCAACCTCCTCCATTTTCGAAATAACGGTATATCTCGAAAACCAGAGCCAATCTGAAAAAACCGCGGGCACCACTGGATTCAGCGTCCCCGAATTATGTTAAAACGCCATGTGCCCGGCTTGTCACGAAAAAAAAGTGTCAATTTCATGCACAGTGTAATTTTCAGCGCATATTTTCAAGTTTTGACTGCATATTTAATGCGCATAAAACAAGTTTTTTTAGAGCATATTTCTGGGTTTCTTGGTAGTAACTCATTTACTGCATTTTACTGTAAAAGTTCTCGAACACACATATTGACACATTTCGTTTTAACTATTGGGTGTTCTTTATAACCATATAATGCTGTATATGCATTAACGTGTGTATTCTCAATATTAATAATGTTGCTATTGCCGATTTCTGGCTCAAAATAGTAGGACTATCAACATTTTTTGATTGTATTCCAACAAACATTTTTTGGATTAAATTAATTTTTTTTATCAATGAATGTTTTTTTTTATCTGAAATTTTACCACAAAAAGTTTTCAAATAACCCGCTCGTGATAAAGTTTTTATTTCTTAATAAATAATATCTTTCAACGTTATACCCAAATACAGGAAACTGGCTTATAATTTAGTTTTAAATACTAAAAATTGGAAACAAGGCCGTTTCTGGATTAAGCCATTGTTATGGCCAGAACGGAACAGAATAATATTTTAAAATACATTTAGTAATAACTTAAAGCAAATTTAATTTTTAACGGGGTGACCTGTAATTTTATATTTCTGATCCTGTCTAATGTAGAAAGAGTATTATTTAAATATGTGTACATATTGAACAGTAATTTTGTTTCGTAGCTTTCCATTCACGTATATTCACTATGGCTGTATTTAGGTGTATGTGTAAAAGTGTGCTTCCAAAGTATGAGCCTCTGTGTGCTCATATCATTGGGTTATTATTGCAAACACTACAATAATAACAAACAAAACAAAACAAGAGCACAACAAACAGCAGCAGAGTCAGTAAGAGAAAGGACACTATGGCAACTACATGCTCACAACAAAATACTACAAGATTCCTCTTCCATTATTATTATATTTTATTCAAACTTTTATACCAGGATAACAGATCCTTTGAATAGTAAAAGTGTTTGCTGTATGAGTGCGTGTTAAGGGGCATATTTGTTTTATTCTGTTATTTGCTTAAAGTTTATTTTGTTCACCAGATGAGATTTTTTATTTAAATAAATTATGAAAAATTAAAGTTTTTTTTGTGTGAGTTATTTGTATTTCATAAATGTTAAGTTAAAGGAATTGAAAAAAAAAATTACCAGAAGTTGGCTTTATGAAGAAAGAATATGGTTAAACTTTTAATGATATATAATTGCTAGAGTTTCTACGCGGGAAAAAATTCCCGGGACACTTTTTTAAAATTAATCCCGGGAAATTTTTTCGGTAATTTTCGGGAATTTCAACTTTATTTCAACGCAGTTTTGCTTGCGTGCTCGTTGAATGCAGACGTGTCTTTTTCTTTTAACTCGGCATACGGTTTTTTTTTTAACATAAATAATTGTATATTTATAATATCATATTATTTTTTTAAAAAATAATATAAGATCAGCGAATGAATGGACGTTTTAAAATAATTTTTAAATTAGTGAACATAAAATTTATAATACAAATATTAAAAATTACAAATAACAAAAATATATGTATGTACACACATACATATACATACATACATTTTAAGCAAAAACATTTCTTGTTTTTCTTTATTCTTTTTTTTATTCTCGGGGTTTTTAAACAACAAATAAAAAGAAGAGCACAATTAAACAAACAGTAATATATAAAAAAAAACTCTTATGAATGCTAATAATGCAAAAACAATAAAACATAATGAAAGAAATGCTTATGTTACAGTGAGTGTTGACGAAACAAACGTAGAAACAAAAAAAGAATCGATGATAGCAATTACTTAACGGCTAAACCTATTACTCGAACGCGTTCCCTCTCACCCTCTTTGTTTACAAATACGGTCGATCGTAATACTATAACAAGTTTGTTAACTGCAAGCGCTGCCGCAGTGCCAAAAAAAACTTTAATAAGTGATGATACGGTTAACCCCAAAACAGCCGCTATGGACAACTCAGTAACTCTAGTAAAAACTTCTCAAGAGCCTACAGTACAAGTTGGTATGGACAGGTACATAACAGTGCTTAAACGGGGACGCAGCCCTTCCTATGCAGCAGTTGCTTCGGCTTCAAAAGTACCATCTTTTGATAAAATAAATTCTCAAAATCGTTTTGCAATTCTGGAGGATGAATCCTCTGAAGCACCAAACGTCATAAAATCGTCCAAGCCTCCCCCGATATATCTTAGGGAGCAAAATTCAAATGAGCTTATAAAGAGTTTGATCTCGGTGATAGGTGAAAATTCGTTTTACGTAGCTGCAATCAAGCGTGGTAGTATAAACGAGACAAAAATACAAGTAAATCATGAGAATGATTTCCGCAAAATAATTAACAAATTTGAAGAACTAAAAAAAAGTTTTTATACATACCAACTGAAGAGCAGCAAAGGCCTTCAGGTAGTGATTAAGGGAATTGACTCATGTGTGGACCCAGCAGAAATAAAAACTTTCTTAGAAGAAAAAGGTTTCAAAATAAAACATGTGGTAAATATTAAAAATAGGGAAAAAAAATCCCCAACCACTTTTTCGAGTGGAGTTGGAGCCCGGCGACGTTAAGCTAAGAAAAAACGAAACGCACCCTATTTACAGTTTAAAATATATACTGTACAGAAAAATCACAATAGAGGAGCCGCACAAAAGAAATGGACCCGTTCAGTGTTTGAACTGCCAGGAATATGGTCATACTAAGGCATACTGCTACTTACCCCCAGTTTGCGTAGTATGTGGTGAATAACATGGTACAGTTCTTTGCGATAAATCTAAAAATGACCCCAACGTTAAAAAATGTAGCAATTGTGGCGGTAATCACACAGCCAATTATAGAGGATGCCCTGTATACACTATCGTAAAGCAGTCGGTTGGACCGAAAACTAATTCCCCTCAAATGCAGGTAACAAATCAGCTAAACACTAATGACATTCAGGCTCCACAGCCTAGTAATAACAGAACCTCCTACGCTAACATTCCAAAATCAAACCATGTGCCAATGCAAGGTGCTTCGCCAATTAATGAAGAAACTCCAGTTTCTAATTTAAGTCGTCTTGAAAAAACCATGGAAACATTAGTGCAAACAGTTAATAATTTTACGAACACAATGGGTAATATGATGCAGGAAATTCTAAGAATGCAATCGATGTTATTGCAAGCTGTACTTAACAAGCCATGAACTGTTTAAAAATCTGTTTTTGGAACGCAAACGGCATCCGCCAACATAAAAATGAATTAGAATACTTTCTAAAAAATAAACAAATTGATGTCATGTTGGTTTCTGAAACTCACTTGACCTCAAGAAATACGTTTAAAATCAATGGTTATATACTATATGATACTAAGGACCCTCGAGATAGAGCTTGTGGAGGCTCTGCCATTTTGATAAAAGCCCGAATGAAACACTACTTAATGTTTGATCATTGTAAAGATTATCTGCAAGCAACGACTATTTGTGTTGAAGAGCTTAATCGAAACTTAGTAATTTCTTCTTTATACTCTCCACCTAGATTTGCCATATCAGAAAGCCAATATTATAAATATTTTAAATCATTAGGACCCTGTTTCCTCGCCGCTGGCGATTATAACGCTAAACATACCTTCTGGGGGTCACGACTTATAACACCAAAAGGTCGTGTTTTGTTTAACACAATCTCTAAAATGGGTTTAAACGTGGTCGCGAGCGGACAACCAACATATTGGCCTACTGATCAGTAAAAAATTCCAGATGTTATCGACTTTGGCGTGGTTAAAAACATCCCCACAGAAACGATTCATGTTGAAGCTTCCTTAGAATTATCATCCGACCACACACCTACAATTGTTACTATATCGAACCCAAATAGAATTGTATCTCCGTCTTGTTACTTAGCGACGTCAGCCACACAAATAAATTGGTTAAAATATAAAAAATATCTCAGTACCCATTGCACAGAAAATATTCCGCTTAGTACACCGGAGAATGTGGATCTCTCTATTGTTAACTTTGACAGTTATCTTAAACTAGCTGTTCAACATTCCAGCTTTACCCCCAAAAAAATTAAAAATAATAAAATATATTCTTCAGATGTCGAGCGGGTCTTGACTGAAAAAAGGAGAGTTCGAAGAGAGTGGCAACTGTACAGATCCTCGCAACTTAAGAATTTATTAAAAGAGTGCACAAAAAGGCTAAGAAAGTTACTGCAGACTCAGAAAACGGCTTCTCTAGAAAAATATCTTAAGGAACTTGATGCAACTCCACAATCTGACTACTCATTATGGCGTGCAGCTAGAAATCTAAAAAGGCCAGTTATATCTAAGCCACCATTAAGAAACTTGAATGGTAGTTGGGCAAGAAACGATATTGAAAAAGGAAATCTGTTTGTTAGTCACTTGAAAAACGTATTTACACCAAATATATCTCACAATATTGCGGTAGAGATACCACCTGTTGCTGCTAGAGCAGCTATACCCCTCAGATTTGAGATAAGAGAAATCGAACAGGCTATTTGTGACTTAAACACTAAGAAGGCACCTGGTATTGATAAAATCAGTAATAAAATGCTTTTAGAGCTACCTCGCACAGCAAAGAAAATTATTCTTTTTATTTTTAATGCTGTTTTACGCCTTGAATACTATCCTCAAAAATGGAAGGTTTCCTTAGTTACCATGATACCAAAGCCAGGTAAGGATCATACAAAAGTGGAGTCATATAGGCCTATTAGCTTATTATCAAATATGTCAAAGCTGTTTGAGAAATTATTAGTTTCAAAATTAACACCGATTTTAAGTGAAAATAGATGTATTCCAAACCATCAGTTCGAATTTAGAAGAAAACACAGCACAATCGAACAGACTCATCGAATAGTTAATGTCATAAGAAAAGCAT
The DNA here is from genome assembly GCA_963931875.1 of Pollenia griseotomentosa. Classification (NCBI taxonomy): domain Eukaryota; kingdom Metazoa; phylum Arthropoda; class Insecta; order Diptera; family Polleniidae; genus Pollenia; species Pollenia griseotomentosa. The sequence continues at coordinate 5,910,079 of OZ007560.1, forward strand.
TTGAAGAAAAAAAATATTGCTCAGCACTCTTCATCGATGTTTCGCAAGCTTTTGATAAAGTCTGGCATGAAGGCTTATTACATAAATTGAAGAAAAATTTACCAGCAAACACACACAAGCTGCTAGAAAGCTACTTAGTCGGTCGTCAATTTATTATTAAAGAAGGAAATTTCTTAAGTTCACCTCAGCCTATTGGCGCTGGAGTCCCACAAGGCAGCATCCTGGGCCCTCTTTTATACTTAATTTATACTTCGGACATGCCAACAAGCAACTACACCCAAACTTCAACATTTGCAGACGATACAGCTTTTCTAAGCGTCCACGAAAACCGTTATGAAGCATCTCGTTACTTACAGCATCATATATTTCAACTAGAAATATGGTTAAGACAATGGAGGATAATGGTCAATGAGCAAAAATGCGTGCATATAACATTCACCTTGCGCCGGGAATCTTGCCCCCATATAACAATCAACAATCAAATAATTCCTCAACATTCGCAAGTAAAATATCTCGGTATACATCTGGATCGGCGATTAACGTGGAAATGCCATATAGAGGCAAAATTAACTCAAATGAAACTAAAAGCCATTCAAATTCATTGGCTTATTGGTAGAAACTCTGTCCTTAGTCTCGACTGCAAACTTCTTCTTTACAGCTCCATCTTAAAGCCAATCTGGTGCTATGGTATTCAGTTATGGGGCACTGCCTCGGCCTCTAATATAGAAAAAATTCAAAGGCGCCAAAATAAAATTCTTCGAATAATCACAGCTGCCCCTTGGTATGTAAAAAACTCAAATATTCACAAGGATCTCAATGTTCTATCAGTCAAAACTACTGTAACAAAAAATGCAGTAAAATATTTAAAAAGGCTTGAACAACATCCAAATCCACTAGCTCGAAATATTTTAAATCATGGCGGGCACACTCGCTTAAGAAGAAGAGACACTGCAGCACTTATCCAATTAGATGAGTGATAAACACCTAAGTGAACAGAACCCGTGATGAAGAAAATTTTTGTCTGGCACTGGCAGGACAAAAAAAAAACGTATAAGGTTGAGATTTGATTAATTATTGTTAGTTCATATTTAATATATGAAGATTCAATAAATAAATAATGAGAAAAAAAAAAAAAAATTTTTAAAATTTTTATTTGATGGCATCGTTAAAATCAAAAAACGAGCAATAAAAATATATTATTTACTTAACTTACTAAAAACTAGCTACAAATTGGACTTTTTTTCCTACGCCAATAAATCAACGGTCTCTTTAATTGCTGATGAAATGTCTAAAAAGCTTCTTGAAGTAGAAAATGAAAATGTACATGATACATCATCACTAACACCAGATGAACCATCTACTATCTTTAAAGAACACCTTGAAAAGGCTATATCAAATTCTAAAAAAATAAATGTAAAGAAAATACAAAAGCCTGAAAATATTTCAAAATAGAATTTGACGTCTATTAAGTCACGGGCCAACAAACTTAAAATCTTTGTGTGATGCGCTTTTTACTATAAAACCAAAGTCTGTAGAAAGCGAGAGTACGTTTTCGGTAGCAGGCAATATACATATCAACAAGGATTAGAAATGCTTTTAAATGCTTTAATAATACCAAAATGCTACATACATATGATGAATTTCATTTAAAAATCGAGATAAAACTGAAATTTTGAACCCGACCCCCTCAGATATCGATGAAATTTTGTTCATAGCTAAATTTGATCAATACAAACAAACTCTCATTTTTAGAAATGACTGTTTTGCGATTTTTTGGGCGTGACACAGTGGGAACGTTTTCGAAAAAACGCGAAAATGGTCGAAAAGAGCTCCATTTAAACTACAATAACTCAGAATCGGCTAAACCGATTTCAATGATCTTGGTATCATTAAAAAGATATTTTAACAGGCTTTATGACACGTTTAAAAAAAAAAAAAAAATACACTGTAAAAAAATTTATAACAAAAAAAAATTTTAACTGACGAAAAAACCAAAAAGATCAAGGGTTTTTTTACAGTGTATTAATTTTTTAGAAAGGTTTATCCTTCATCTATACCATATCAAAAAATAAAAATGGGTTCTTTTTTAGTTTTTTTTATATAAATTTTTAAGTAGTGTCACTTCTAGTAATTGCCCTTATATTTTATAACAAAAAAAAATTTTAGGTAACGAAAAACCAAAAAAGATCAAGGATTTTTTACAGTGTATTACTTTTTTAGAAAGGTATTTCCTTCACCTATAACATATCCAAAAAGTAAAATGGGTTCTTTTTTATTTTTTTTTAAATAATTTTTTAAGTAGTGTCACTTCTAGTAATTGCCCTTATATTTTATAAAAAAAAAAAATTTAGGTAACGAAAAACCAAAAAAGATCAAGGATTTTTTACAGTGTATTGCTTTTTTAGAAAGGTATTTCCTTCACCTATAACATATCCAAAAAGTAAAATGGGTTCTTTTTTATTTTTTTTTAAATAATTTTTTAAGTAGTGTCACTTCTAGTAATTGCCCTTATATTTTATAAAAAAAAAAAATTTAGGTAACGAAAAACCAAAAAAGATCAAGGATTTTTTACAGGGTATTACTTTTTTAGAAAGGTATTTCCTTCACCTATAACATATCCAAAAAGTAAAATGGGTTCTTTTTTATTTTTTTTTTAAATAATTTTTTTAAGTAATGTCACTTCTAGTAATACGTACCGAAAGTCTTTTTTGAACTTTTTCACGTAAGTTTCCTTGTTTAACAGTAATTGAATCTTGCGATCCAGGCATCATTCGGCTAATTTCATCATCTTCATAAAATAACTTGACTGTGCTTAGAGTTTCGGTTGGTAAACTACGTCTGCTCATTTTAAAAAGATTGATATCTGCAAACTTCGTTTTATTCCTTTGGATATCTTTACTTTTTTTGATACAATCGTGAGATATATCATCCCCAACACGATCTTTAATTTCTGCGTGACTCATATTGATTGGTAAGAGAGATAAAAGTTTTTGCTTTTCCAAAAGATTTGAGCTGTTCTCTATTTGATGTTTTCCAAAATTTCTTCGTAAATGGCTTTGACGTTTTCAAGTTGCGCTGACAAATCAGATAATGGATCAGCTCCAAGTGAATCTGCTATATTTTCGAAAATTTGCAGTGATTTTCTATTTCTGTATGCATCTTGTTTCATATATTTCCTTTTAAGAGGCGACATTTGGTTTGGTAGATGAGGAATAATATGATCATTTATATTTTCAATGACTTCCGTCCTTTCGATGTTTGCATTACAAGTTGGAAGTTCATTCAATTCTTCGCTAACTTCATCGCTGGGCGTTGTTGGTAAATAATTTGAGACTTCATTCTGCTCCACGTTGGATTCATTACGACTGCGCGCTTTTCTTAGTGTATTCCGGCCAGTTTCGCAAATACGGCTACAATGAATGTTGGCGACAGCTGGAAAATATTCAGTTATATTTGCAGCCTCGTTTTCACTTATTTTACGAAGCGAAGCGCAACACTTATTAGATATTTTTATGCATCTGTACTTATTGTTTGAATTCATATTCACTCAAATTTTTAAAATATACGCGTAAAAATTGTAATGGGATATCTTGGCTTCTCGAAACTGTTTATAATAATGAATTATGAATTTTTTGTTCTATATATATTTCTCTTTATTATGGGTAAAGTAATAAATGTTTATGACAAAATAGAAAATTATTATGAAGAATACATTGATTTTTTTATTCAGAATTTTGCGGAATTACTAGAAGTGACACTACTTAAAAAATTATTTAAAAAAAAATAAAAAAGAACCCATTTTACTTTTTGGATATGTTATAGGTGAAGGAAATACCTTTCTAAAAAAGTAATACACTGTAAAAAATCCTTGATCTTTTTTGGTTTTTCGTTACCTAAATTTTTTTTTTTTTATAAAATATAAGGGCAATTACTAGAAGTGACACTACTTAAAAAATTATTTAAAAAAAAATAAAAAAGAACCCATTTTACTTTTTGGATATGTTATAGGTGAAGGAAATACCTTTCTAAAAAAGTAATACACTGTAAAAAATCCTTGATCTTTTTTGGTTTTTCGTTACCTAAAATTTTTTTTTGTTATAAAATATAAGGGCAATTACTAGAAGTGACACTACTTAAAAATTTATATAAAAAAAACTAAAAAAGAACCCATTTTTATTTTTTGATATGGTATAGATGAAGGATAAACCTTTCTAAAAAATTAATACACTGTAAAAAAACCCTTGATCTTTTTGGTTTTTTCGTCAGTTAAAATTTTTTTTTGTTATAAATTTTTTTACAGTGTATTTCTTTTTTTTTTTTAAACGTGTCATAAAGCCTGTTAAAATATCTTTTTAATGATACCAAGATCATGGAAATCGGTTTAGCCGATTCTGAGTTATTGTAGTTTAAATGGAGCTCTTTTCGACCATTTTCGCGTTTTTTCGAAAACGTTCCCACTGTGTCACGCCCAAAAAATCGCAAAACAGTAATTTCTAAAAATGAGAGTTTTTTTGTATTGATCAAATTTAGCTATGAACAAAATTTCATCGTTATCTGAGGGGGTCGGGTTCAATGCATCTCGATTTTTACATGAAATTCATCATATATAATATATATGTAAATATGAATGCTACAATTTATTTGGTTTTGTTTTGGTTTTCTGTAGTTTTAATGAAGGTTATTTTTTTAGGCTGTTGTATATACATACATATATATATATATATTCTTTTAAAAAAGTAAAAACCTGTGTCTTGAACTCATTTAAGGCTCAGTTAGTCTTTACTTTCTGTTTCTGTTCTGTTACGTGCCGTTCTGTTACGAAATTGTAATAGTTACTTTTTCTGTAGCAACTTATCAGCCATTTATGACAAATTTATTAGTTTTGCACCATCTTTTGTCTTATTTCAATAACTTTAATGCACATAATTTTGAAGAAATTAAATTTTATGAATTCTTAAAATCAAAAAATAGTTTATTTCAATATAAATATGTATTTTTTATTATTTATTTCGCTGTCACTTACAATTACTTAACAAGTTTTTGATTTTAACAAACTGAACCGCAACAGAACAGAAAAACTAATCAATTCCACAGGTTTTTTAATAACAAAAACAAATCAGCTGATTCGTAACAGAACAGAAAGTAAAGACTAACTGAGCCTTAAGAGAAGAGAACAAAACTTGAAAGTGTTGTAGGTATTTTTCATGTTTACACGGACGGTATAAGTAAAATCAAAGCAACGATGTTAAAGATCAATTATACGTAAAAAAAACATTATGCCATAGCTGTAAGGATGACCATAGAAACCAAAATACAATTGGGTTTTAAATGGTTATGGTAGTCACTTATAATCAAACACATTATTGCCCAAAAATGTCGGTTCAAACAGCTGTTTTATATGATTATGGTTTTGTCACCACTAATTTGAGCTTTAACAGATGAGTAAATGACAAAAAATGTGCAATTTGCAAATAAAAATAAGTGTAATTAAAAAACTAAATACATATGTATAGGCAAAAACATTATATTAAATACAAAAATATTAATGTCAAACAAAAAGCAAAAAGTGTTGGCTTATTGTTTCTAATTTGTTTGGTTTTGCTCTACGAATTGAATAGCTGACGGTTACAGAATTATACATACAAGCTGTTCCTACTCAACAGATGCTGCTAGCATTTTTCCAAACGCAGTGGAAGTTAGATAGCTCCAGCTCCAAAACAAGGTGCAAGTGTCTCGCACTCTGGGGCGGTTCATAAACACTTTTTTGATTGTCACCCAGTGGTTAAGATTCACCATGGAGAAGGCCCCATATTCATGTTAATCTTTTTCACAGCAGCATTAAAAATATTTATGCAGTTTCATAGCCCAACTTCGGATTCAACAAATCAGATTTTAACACCCGACAAAGAAAGTCGTTTTCGTTTTTAGCTGTTTGAAAGTAAAAAATTTGGCTGCGATTTGCAAGTGTTTTAGATAAAAAATTTAAGCGTCATTAACTGCGGTGCATACTTAAAAACTTTGGAAAATATTTATTTTTATTGAACAAAAAATAAAAAATAAAAATATGCAAGAAGCGAAACGAAACAAATTAATAAAAAGTTAAATAATAACGTTACACATGTTTAAATTAAACCAGCATATTGGCTTTTCGAACAAAGAATTTCAAACAAAATAATTTTTCATTAAGGGACTAAAAGCCAAATTCGAAATTCATTCAAATAAAACCGTTCATATAATAAAACAAAATTTTACTTCTGGTATTTACTGCCTATTTCTGATGTGCAAAAGGGTTCTTTCTTTCTTACAACAAAAACAAAGCTTTTAGAATTTTTTTTGGTTTTAAATTTAAATGTTCGAAAGAAAGAATTCTTTCACACATCGGAAATAGGCTACTATATCCTAATGCACTGAAAAAAATAATTATTAATAAGAAACTATCAATTAACCTTTAACTGTTGAGGTGGAATTTTGGGACATACTTAATTTAACCCATCTAAATTTTACTAAAAAAAAAAATTAGTAAAAATATTTTTTTATAATTATTTGTTTTTGAAAAATAAGGGTCCACATTTTTAATCACAAAAATAAAGAAACCAAAAATTATTTTTATTTGTTTAAACAAAACAGGTACTTAACTTCACAAACCTTTTTTTAATATAAAAAAAAACGATATATCAAGAACTTGTAAAAAAAAAAATATGAATTGAAAAAAAAAACAAAAACTTAAAGGACACTTAAAGATATAAAAGAGATCATGAAAAAAACTTATAAGGTGAAAAAACTACAGGTCAACCTTTTGGAGGTTTTTTACTTATTAAAATCTGCATCCCATACCATTGACTTAATACATTGCAGACAAATCGGCGAGAGCTAAAGCTTTAAACTTTATTCAAAATATCTTGGTTATCAATACACAACATCTGATCAAATCTGGGCGGGAAAAGTGGGCGTGACACCTCTCATATAAACCTTATAAATTTCTATTTATCTGAAGAAGAGTCAAAGTTTCGCATTAAGGTACAAGCATCTTGGTTAGCAATACACAGCATTCGACACAATCTGGGTGGGATTAGAGAATAAGCGTATCACAAAATAATTTTTTTTGTATCTAATGAACGGCAAGGGAAAAATTGTCCATATTTGGTACACACAGCTGGGCTATCAATAAACAATGCCTCTACAAAAATAGTCGGGATTGGAGAAGTGGGTGTGGCACCTCATATACCTGAATATAACACATATAACTGAAGAATGGTAACAGCAAGAGTATTCAAACTTGGAACAAACATCTTCCTAAAAAATGCACGAGATATATCAATTGATAAGGTTCGTTTTACAACAATCTTTGTATACTCACAAGAAAGAAAAATAATGTACTTAAACCTTAAAACTGCTAAAATATTAATGAGACTTAATTGCATCAGAAACAATAAAAATGGCGATTTAAAAATTTTTTGTTACTAATCACCTTTTGGATTTTAGGTGCCGATATATAATTTGACGTAAGACTGAGTTTCAATTCTTACGTTTTCTTGTCTTTTTTTGTTATATCTTTTTTTAATTTAAAAAAAAATTTTCTTTTTTTAAACTATCGTACGGGTATAGGTGTATCTTTAACTTGTCCAGTGAATCCAGGTGAATTTTTAATGTTGTCCAGTTATTTTAAATTTGGTTTCTGGCAATCCTAGTCGTATGGCTTATCGGTTAAGAAATACGATTTGAATAGACAAATTTTTGTTTTGTATAGTTAATTTGTCTTATTGCTAAGTATCAAAAATGGAAAATTTCAATTCAATGTAAATTGCCAATTTACTTTGAGTGAACTGTTCAAGAAGATTAACAAATTTCTTTTTACCAAATGATAAGAAAATATGAAAAATAAAACTAAAAAAAAAATCAATTTACTGTTGGTTATAATTTTTACTTCACTCTTGGTTTTTATTTATTTCTTCTTCTTCTTTTATAAAATTTGCCATTCAAATTGTTTGATGCCATTTAAATTAACCAGGTATGGGAGTTTTAATTTGATATGAAATGGTGATAATAATAATTACTAAGCAATTTTTATTAAAGTTCTAAATAAATTAATATGAAACATATATTTATCATTCTGAAGAATTTAATTTGTAGTGGTAGTTATCACATTCTAAAAACATTTTTTAAATTAACCAAACAACTTGAACAGTTCCAGGCCCGGCATAAATACAACATTTTTTAAACCATATGAACATTAATCGTACAAAGAGACAACACTTTTGTATGCAAATTACCAACAACAAAAGTACAACATTGTATATTTGTACGGTTATACAACATATACGACAATAAAGGCCATGCCAGATAAAACTTTTGGTAAGCGTTGCGTTAGAGATTCGCTTTGACATCTAAGAAGAAATATAAGCACATACTTATACGAAACATGTCACATAAAGTACTTTTAACGCAGAGAGAAGCGAAAAGTTAGGCAACTCTCGTCTATTTGCGCGCTTTGACAATCTGCTAGTAGAATTTTTTTTTTTTTTTTTTTAACACACAATGCGTGAGTGTTGTCAAAGTTTTTATTGTGTCATACACCTTTTTCTTTATTTAAGCTTTTCTGCCGAAGCAAGAAACATCACGCAAAGCGAATTAGTTGTATCTGTCACGTCCTTAATGCGAGCATGTGAATTGGACTAATGTTTAAATCAAATATTAATTGTCATGCAAATCCTACTAACAATTCCGTTTTTTTAGATATCTATGTATGTATGTATATAATAATAAAAAATGTTGTTAGGTTGTTTTTCACTTAAATTTTATTTTAATAATTTTTTTAAATGTTTTTACACATGTTTATAAAAAAAAACTTAAAATTTTATACCCCATTAAACTTTTAATAATTATAGTGAGTGGTTGGTTTTATTTTTATTAGATATTTCATCTTTAAGTTTTAATTTCCATTCAGTTGAGCTTTTTTAATTTATAAATTATTTGCTTTGTGCAATTAAGTTTTTTCACCTTTTTGATTTTCTATTGAAACTTTTGATTTTGTTTAATAAATTTATAGAATTTGCAACTGCATTTGAATGCAATTGCTTGTTTTTGATTTTTGTTTTAGAATTTTTTTTAATTCAATGAATTTACAACAACCAAAGAAACAAACAAACAAACAAATGCACTGCAAGCAAATGAGTAGCAAGAACAACTGAAACAAAATTAAATAAAAAAAGCAAAAAAAAAAAAAATCTCATGGCCATTTAAAAGAAAACCAGGTTATTCGTATTAGAGTTTTAAGTGTCAGTAGGTGTACGAATGAGTAAATCGAACACTGTAAAATTGTTTTGTAAGTAAAACCCAACAGGGGTTTTAAAGGGTATTTCGGCAATTGTTTGATTTCTATTTTGTAAATTTAACAAAATGAAAATAAAACTAAAGAAATCCTCCAACAAACCGTGTTAGTATACCGGCTTAGACTCGTTAAATGTATTTTCATTAATTAGTGCAGTTGTTGTTTTTTAATGAAAAAAAAATAAAAATCAAAATAAGTTTTTCATTGTACAAATAATGTTCTACACACATTTTCTACGCATTTGATTTGTGTGTTGCAGTTTTTTTTTTAATTCAAATGCAAATCGATTTACACGCAACTCTAAAATAAAATATTTAAATTCACTTTAGAAACCAAGTGGCAGGTCTGTTTAACATGCTGCTTGCCTGCCCTGCCTGCCTGACACTGCAATAATTAATTGCATTTTCTTAATGCTGAATTTTGAACTACAATTTGGCGTGTGTCAGAACTATAATTTGCATTTGTAGTCTGTAAATCAGTTACTTTATGAATACGTAATTTATAATTTGCCAATATAATTTTGCGTACATTGTAATGTAATTAAAAGTTGTTAAAAGTTTGTGAACAATCTGCAAAATTTAAAACTCGCAAGCTGTGTGTTAAACTTTTGGTAGTGGTAGAAGTGACTTGTCTAAAGAAAAATAAGAAAATTTATTTCGTGTCCCAACAGTATTGAAACAGCCTGTCATTAATTTAGGTAATATTAAAACACGAGCTTAACCCAGTGCGATTTGCTACCCCCCAATGAAATAAAATTAGTAAAATGTTTTTAATACAGATCTTGTTTGATAACGAAGCTATTAACATTTATCAACTTTTAATCTGAAAATTTTTAAGAGATATAGAAATTTAAATTGTCTTTGAAGAGGGAGATGTCACGCCCACTTGTCAAATGCAGCCCACTTTTTGACAGATGTTGTGTATAAAAAAAACCCTTCTAATTACACCAACTTTGGAGTATTTTAAACATGCCGCTCTTTAGGAAGACAGGATTCGATTTTATGCAACGCCCACTTATATTATCCCGCCCCCTTTTTGACTGATCTTGCGTATTGATACTTATATATATTTATTCCTGTTCCAAGCTATTTGTACAAAATTTGAAAACCTTAGTTTTTACTATTTTATAGATATACAGAAATATATTATTTCTTAGTATGGGGGGTTCACGCCCACTTATCCACTTTCATCCACTTTTTGAAAGATGTTGTGTTTTCCTTTCTTCTGATGTACATAATTCTATATCGGTTACGCCCAATTCTCCAATCCCGCCTACTTTTTGACAGATGTTCTGCATTGATGTTCAAGAAAAGTTTACCAAATTTTTAAACAGTGGCAGTTCTCGTTCTCCAGATTAATAACAACAACACCCACTTTTTGACGGATTTTTGGTATTGTGGACCCAGCTATGTGTTTGGAAATTTTTTTCCTACCGTTCTATAGATATAAATAAATCTATTTCGTTCTTCGTCCACTTCTCCTATCCCGCCCACGTATTGTTAGATGTTATGTAACAAAGATATTTGTAAAACATTTAAAAACTTAAGCTATTGCCGTTCTTCAAATATACAGAAATCTATGTTGTCTTTTATATGGTAGGTGCCACTGCCTCTAAAAATTAAAAAAAAAATACATACCCTTTAATCTTCCTCGTGGTGCACAGAAATAGTAGACCTTATTAAATTAAGATCGTCTTAGCTGTTTGACCGCGCGTAACATGCGAACACACAAATATTTTTTTTTTTTTTTAAATAATGGAGCTTAACTCCATGGTGACTTTTGTTCCAGCCAGTATAACAATATTTTGCTTGTTCAATGGATAAAATCTTCTCTAAAAATTGTCAATACTTTCATCAGATTAAAGGCCCAACTACACTGATAAAAAAGGCGTCATAACGGTGATGTATTTTGACATCAGTACTATGACAAGTGTCTTCGTTTTTGACCCCATGACACTTGTCATCATGTCATCAACCTTAACATCACATGGCCAAAGTGTCATCAGGGTCAAAATGAAATTATGTCGTCAATGGGATGACACATCGACATCATAGAAATGACGAACATGTCCTCAGTGCGATGACGCAGTTACATCAGAGAAAGGAGACATTAGCATCAATTTAATGACAGTTTGTCATTAAGTCAAAGTCATTGGAATTGACTTAAGTCAAAGTGAGAGAATATTATTATTTACTTACCCGTTGCATAAGTTTGTTTCACGTTTGTTGAATCACGACCTTTGTTTACAGCAGAACTCTCAATAATAAAACACCTGTACCATGCCTCATGTGGTTTTCATAATCATTCTACTTTAAAAATTTCATGTATTTAATAAAATAATGAAAAAAAAATAGAATATAGGAATTTTTGCTTCTTATAATACATTGTAATCATAAAAATAATGTTAATAATATATAAAATATGACAACGAATTTATGTCACTATAGTCATAAAATAGATGACACGTAAAATTGTACGAAGACGTTAGTCATTGGATTGATGCCATTTGTAGTAACATTGATGTCACAATTCTGATGTCAGAGCATCATCAATATGAAGTTGGCTTTAGCAATTGTGCGAATAAATTTGATTTTTATGTGTCGAACCATATTGAATTTTATTGAATATTTTTTGATTTTGTTTTTTAAATACATTTGAGAGACTTTTTGTTAATTGTTGACAGTAGCTTACGCAAGCTTATGCATATTATAGTTGGGTCTAAGTCTAAAGCGGCAACTTCTTATTACTATTCAGTTCAAAATGCTTAAATGTAAAAAATTTTCGATTTAACTCAAAACAAAGCTTAATTCTCTTCTTAATTAGTTCGTTCAGTCTAGAATCTTTTGGCCTGAACAAATGTTCCTGCATTCCATTGCCCAACCCCTTGTTATGTCAAATCCATCCATCGCAACTTAAATGACCATCTCTGGTAGATTAAGAAACAAAATCATTCTCCCGAAACAATGTTGCAGAAAATGAAACGTAAATATTTTGTTGCTCCGTTATGGTCGGATGGATGCTTGTGAGTGTTTTCAGTTGAAATGGAAAAAAGTGAAAGAAAAAAGAAAACACAAAAAAATAAAAATAAAAGAACATGTTTTGCACTTAACAAACATGCTAAAGAAACAGCAGCAATGGCAACAAAAGCCACAACAACTACACTTAACTACATTATCATCTAATAGTCATCTAAGTCATCTACAGCATACACAACTTGTATGTCCGTGTATGAGTGTTTGAGTTTCTCAAAAAAGGCCAAACAAAAAAACTAAAAAGGAACTCAAAGCAACCTAAAAAAAAGAACAAAACTTTTTTAATGTTTCAGGGAATATTGAAGACTTAGAATTGTCATTAAAAACTTGGAATTTAAAACTGGCTCAAAGACAAGTTTTTTTTTGTATTTACGGCCAATTTCACCAAGTTCGGTTATAATTAGCTATCAGTTATAGCTGTACAAACATATTGGTAACCGGAACTTTAATTAAATTATGTAAATAAGCCGAAAAAAATGTTGATTGTCAGGTAGTCTAGTCAAGCGTTTAAAAAACTGCAGTCAAAGTAGAAAAACTGCCATTTCTTCCACTTCTTCATTTGTCATTGGCCAAAAAAACTGTCGCTTTTACTTCTGATTTATTAAATGTAAACAGTCGCTGTCAAAAATCCACTCAAAAAGTGAAAAGTTGTACACGCATTTTCGTTTTTTGTTCGACAGTTTTTGGTTTTGACTGCAGTTTTTTAAACCCTGGTCTAGTCTAAATTTCATACTAAATTTCCTAACTTTCTGGACATTTGCTGTTTTGGGAGTTCTTTGTACAGTTGCGGAAGTATATAATTTTTGAAATAATGAGAGGCAAAGGTGTGTATTAATTTATATGGTGCTATTCAAAACCCAACTTATTTTCACAGTTCGGCTTATGAACATATTTTTTTCTTTTCCAGAACATGAAAATATGGAAACGAACAATCTATTGTAATTAATAAGATTTCTGTATGGCATGCTTAATTCGCAATTTTTATTTTTGATAAATACACTGAAATTTATTGTTGAGGGAAAGCTTGTTTCTATGCATATTTCACTGGTTGCTTAGGCCAGGTCATCAGGAAACTATTTTCCAAAAAATTTGAAAAAGCTAAAAATATTATACAAATAAAACTGTTAAATGAATGAGAATTACAAACGTTCAAGTTTAACTTGCAAACGATATCAATTGTTGTTTTTTTTCGAATCGAATTGTAGTTGTATGTAGTTGTGGGTAAAAAGAAAAAACAAAATTAAAAAACAAATAGCTTCATTTTATTGTTTCGTATGTTTTATTGGTTTCGTGTTAACTACGATAGTTGTCGTTCAAAGTTAGTTTAAGTTTACATTTACCAATAATCGCAAATGTAATTATTAACCAATTAATGTCCGCAAACACAACCTGGGTTAGCAGAATATAATACACCTCCTCTGTTATTAAGGATACCAAGAAATCAAAAAACACGTTACCATCTAAATTCTTGAAATTTCCGGAGGGCTCATAATAAACGCCACTATTAACAAATCGATTGAAAAATATTTCCAATGTTTGACTTCTTAAGTTGGAATAAAGCAATAAATGAAAATGGGAAAGCTCCTTTGAATACAGATTTTTATTCGCACATTCTACTTTGAATAAAATAAAATTGATACCTTTAAACAAATTCTGAGACATTTGAAAACATTCTTGCAAAAATTCTCTTACAAATTCAATTTGATTGCATTTTATTAAAATTTTTTTTTAAAAAAATGCATTATTCCTATTTTTTCATTTCTAGGAATTTAATCCGCTCAAATAGATTAATCTATTTTAAGTTTCTTACAAAAGATACTTTACATAAGTTTTATTTTAATTCTATATGGCAAAAGAATCTTTAAATTAATTCCTAAATATTCTAACAATTTACCAGTACACGATACTGTATGTTAAGGGCATTTGTTTATACAAACGTAGGTATTTGTCATTCATTTTTAGGATGAAGAACTTAAAAGAAGGAAAAAAGGCACGAATAAGGTCATGCAACAAACTTGTGATGATTTCCTTAATGAAAATAATAATAATGATGTTCTCTGCAAGTTGTTCTATATTATCTTGTTTTGGTTGTTACAAGTAAATCACAGTTGGTTGGGTGTTTGCCTTTTGTGAGTTTCTTTGTGTCCCATCCAACTTTCTAACTGTGATGTGATGGGTAAGCGCATTGTAGGGTTAGATGGAAGTATTTATGCATGCATTTACATGTTGGTATGTGTGGAAGCTTCAACAAGTAGCGGCAAGAGCAGAAAATTTAACCGAACTGCAAGCGACTAAAAATGTTGCATCACAGTGTTGTGTTGGGATGTCAAGTAACAAACAGGATAAAAACCCAAAACTAAAGTTGTTATGCACTCATCCTCGTCATCATCATTATTATTATGCACTCGTGTTGGTTGCAGTTTGTTAATAAAATCAGGGCATCAAAGGAATTATTTTATTTAATAAAGTGTAACTTGTATTTTTTTAAATTATTATTCAAAAACTTTTATGTAAACTGTTTGGAAATTACGAACTCTGATTAAGGTAATGTTCTATTCTTCACAAGTCCGAAAATCTTTTCATAACAAAAAAAAAAAAAAAAAAACAAATTGGGGACCATTATTTTATTCCACATATTTTTTTCTTTTATTTTATACAATTCATGAATATATATTTTAAGTATCTGTATTAAAGTATTGTAAAAGAAAACGAAATCACATACGTTTGTTTTTAAATCGCATTCAATTTACATGTTCAGAAGGAAATAAACACTCATGATTTCGAGCAGTTTAGTGGGCAACGAAGCTTGGAAAAAGAAAAAATTGTTCCTCATGTTAAGCAACTAATTTCGGAAAGTATTCAGCAAATTATTGTTTTAATCGAACTTTCAGAATTCTATCTTAGTTTTTCTATTGGATAATAAAATAAATAACGAATTTAAAATTAAAGTATGCAAACACTTTGGAGTTTTTAAGAAATTTTAATAAGTTTCGCAAAACTAAATACAATATCGTTTTGTCCCAGACATTCATAAGAAAACATATAAAAAAATACCAAAAGTCGTTACTACTTTGTTACTGTTTTGGGCATACAGATATTCTAATACTTACGGAGAAGTGAAGACAAAGAATTAACACAAGTGTGTGAGCTTGAAAAAACAAAAAACAAATACCTTACTGTGGTTAAAGAGCCAGTATAAAAAATACTCCCAAAAATTAACAAGAGAATAAAAAATACAAAAACTGCACTCCATTTTTATACCCTTCACCACAGGTGGAAAAGGGTATATATAAGTTTGACATTCCGTTTGTAATTTCTACAATATTGATCTTAGGCCCTGTAAAGTATATATATTTTGGGTCCTTATAAATACACACCATTCCACAAAATGTGGGCGGGATTGGAGAAGTGGGCGTGGTACCTTCCATACAAAAAGTATTAAAAATTTTATAAAAACCTGAATTTTTTGACTGTTATATGACCTATGGTTACGCCTTATATATCAAAAGATCGGAAATTTAATTAATAAAAAATATTTTCTGGAAAACTCGGGAAAATCGGTTCAGATACGAAAAAGTTATGACCAAAATATTAATTTTTTTTTGGAAAATACCCATTTTCGGGAACCATAGATCTTCTCGAGTCCAAGTCTTACAACCAAGATAAATGGCAAATTTCTTCTTTAACACGTCGGTATATAAATCTTTCAAATCGGTTCAGAAATAGCAGAGTTATGACCAATATACTGAAATCCCAAAAATTACTCTTTTTTGTAATTAAGTTTGTTTTTTATACCCTTCACCGAAGGTCCTGCACCCTATAAAGTATATATATTCTGGGTCCTTTTGAAAAGCGAAGTTCAAATCCGGTTGTCGTCTCATCTCTCCCCCCCTTCGCATTTGTTTACATATACTAGCATAATGCCCAATATGATTTTCGTTTATTATTTCATCTATTTAACGAAATAATTTTAACAAATAGAAACTAGGAATTTTTGTGTTTTTTTGCTACTTAAAAACTCGCCAAAAGTGATAAAAAATGACAACAGTGCCTTTACAAAAAGAAAACAAACAAAAAACTGTGTTGAGTTGTAAACAGTAAACGGTCTATATTTCATTTTAATGATATTTAAACAGCGTTCCTTCATGGTAGGAGGTGTGTTAAGTTAGAAACTGTGAGTTCCCTGGTTCGAATCTTGGTTTTTTAAAAAGAATATTTTTTTAATATTGTTATGTTCCAAAACAATTTTAAAAAATATTTACCAGTTTTCGCTTTTTAAATTTCATTTATAATGAAGTTTTAAGTATTGTAAATATGTATGTATATGTAAAAGTTATTTAGTTGCTCTGTATTCTGCTCGCACAATGGTCAAGGGTATATAAGATTCGGCACAGCCGAATATACAAGGAAATTTTCAAATACTAGGAGTATTGGCAATATATTTTTCATGTATTAAAAGGTATAAAAATAAACAAATACTGTGTATAGTGTATTTCTTTGAATTTGAGTGTATTTCTTTGAATTCTTGTACTATCACAACACTATTAAAATTATGCGAAGAACAGTAGCGCTTAGCAAACGTTATTGTGGTTGTATACAAACATTTTGCATTTTCAAGAGGAGCTTTTTGCAGACAATGTGTTGTTTGCTGCTAAATGAAGTTTAAATTGCTGGAAAACACATTTATGCAGGCCTTTAATATGAAAATCAGGAAAAAAAAAAATAAATAATAGAAGGAATATCGCAGTTTTTATAGTACTAGTTCCTTTCTAGAAATTAAATGCTCCGTCTTATTTCACAAACAAACATACATAATTTAGTATGTGTAAAATAAATGCCGTCAACTCCTTTTTAAAACAACTTTATATTTATAAAATTGTTTTGTTTCAATTTAAAAAAAAATTATTTTATTTAGGTTAATTTTTTAAGGCGATTAAACTTAACCATTTTAATTTTATTTTATGCAGCTGCTATTTGTTTTATATTTTAATTACAGTACAAAACAGAAAGATAGAGAGAGAGCGAAATAGCTAAAGATAGAGCGAGAACAATGCAGCAACCAGTATTGCCAGATTAGGGGATTTTAACATTTTTATATACAGTAACCTTTTGTTCTATTTTGTACTTTGGAGCTTTGTTTTGTGTTAATCTCCTCTTAAAGTTTCTGAATCACTTGGACTCTGTATGTTGCATTTTTTGTTTTTTTGATTCAGTATTAAAAAAAAATTTTAAAAGAGTACCAGTTTAAGGTTTATGTTTCTAGGTCCAATACTCACGAAAATTCAAAAAGTACCAGTTGATGAACAAAAAAGTACCAACATTTTTTATCTCATTAATTCCCTGTCCATATAGTTTAATGTTTCGTAGTTAAGGGTTGAATTTGAACAAAGTACCAGACACTTTTGTTCTAATGAACAACGATAAGTATTAAATTTTGTTGTATCTCTTTATGTTTTGGAGATATAAGGTAACCGAATTTACCCTTTTTTTTAGTAAATACCTTTGAAAAATAGGGGAGAAAAGTGTCCTTAACTGTTTTGCCATTGCCGATTTATACATAGATTTTCTATATTTGAAGTGTATATATAAAAAGTTGTCTAAAACAAACACATTCTTAATATATAACCCTTTTCAGATTACAGGAACTTTAAAATTTAGATTAAAAACCACGAACAGTTCAATAAAATAACTACATAATAATTATTGGAAATTTGTACATTCGAAAATTTTCAGAAATAATAACTTAAAAAATTTTAAAAAACAATATTTTTGAAACTTAAAAAATAAGAATATGAATTTTAAAATTTGCATAAAAATATTGACTTATGTGATTTTCAAGAAAGTTCTGAAGATAATTTTCTAATAATAACCATTAAATATTTTGTAAATTTTTCAAGAGAGAAAAGGAGAAAGATTAAAGGAACTATGTCAAGCCAGTGTTTGAAAATAAACACCAAAAATCGTCCTTAGTGTTCGGTTCGGTAGATTTGTGGAAAACACAAACGCTGATAGTGTTTTAGTGGTAAATCATTAAAAAAAATAACGTTTCCCTGTTTGTCATCTTTCGAACACAAAAATAATACTGTTTTTATCCAACTCTACAAAAGATGAGAAGATTAAATTCCATTCGGCTAAAAAAAAAAATTTTTTGTTTGTTCCTTTCTTTATCAATATAAAAAAAGAAACATAATAGAAATATAGAACATAAAAATATGATTTAATAAATTAAAATAAAATATAATGCTTGCCTACAGTATCATCACAATTGTTTTGTTTTTAAACGAACAACAGAAGACTATATAATGTTCGGCTCTTTCTTAAAAATTGTAACGAACGGTATTAAGAGTTGTGTTCGTCTACACAAACACTAAAAAAATATATATCGTTTCTGAGTGTGTGAGCTGAGCGCTAAATAATGTTCTGTTTCGAACACTGTTTCAAACGATTTTGAGGCTGAAATTGTTCATTAAAAATTATTTGATAAAAACTTCCAGATTGATACATTTAGTGAAAAATTTTAAGGACCTTAAATGAAGTTTAGATTGGCGTCATTAGTTAATAGTTATCCGGCAACACTGGCAACAACATTAAATTTAAAAATAAAAATGTACGTACAAGTTGTATCTGAGTTAACTGTTGTGTACGTTAACATGTGATAGGGAAAAAATTGAAATGGATTTAATATTCAGCACATAATTCTTTTTTGTTGTTGCTTTATATTCTTTTCACTTTAAACTTTTTCATATTTTTGCACTACACGTACACACGTATTCGGGGGTGTATTTGTGTATCTGTTCTCGTGCACATAATTAATTGATTTAATTGACTGCCAGCAATTAATCGCAAAAAATTATTTCCAACAACGACGATGTCGAATGAATATTTACAATATTTGAGCATGTATTTTGTATGACAGTGGCATTTTATTTTTTAATCAGCGACACGCATACATGCACACAGGCATCATGTGTGTATCTCGACTGTTATTGTGGCAGAATAAAAACACAAAAATATATGTTTCTTATCATCACCATCATGGGAACTTAATGTTTTCGCAACAGCAGCAACAGCATAAAAGGCTTAATCGTCAACATTGGCATCGGCATTTGGCATCGACATTAACAGCAACATCATCATTGGATTTATCTTTGTCATCTTCTTCATCATCATCATTAACAAAAATGTTTAACGTTTGTTTTTACGAAAATTAAAATTGACGCGATTGCATCAATCGTTTCGCAAAAACAAACGTGAATGAACGTTGAATGTATGAAATTAATGAAGCCATCATTCTGTCGAATTGGTGCGAAATAATAATGTAGTCATTATTCATTCATTTAAACTCTCTCGTATTATTGTTTATGTGTATTGCATTATTTGTAAATATTTTTTTATAGCAACGAAAAATATATAACAAACAACAAGAGCGGTGATAAACGTTAAGGCATGAAAATCTTGGTTAGCATTAATGAATTCGGTTGCAAAGAGAATCAATCAAAATTACCGATTTTTGTCAATTTCATAATTTTTTAAATACACAGACTCTGTTATTGAAAAGTTTCAACAAGGACTCCTTGTAATAAGCAAAATTTAGTATTTAGTATTAAGCAGACTGATCGGTTATCACTTACGATCAACGGTTTTCGTAAATTGTCTTAATATATTTAGTAATGGCATGCATAAATGTTTTTGAATATCAAATACCTACTTAAGAAAAATCGAATGTGTGCAAGACGTTTGTGAACAACCACAAAAATAAATGTTCGCCGCACGATTTAAAAGTGTTGTTAGGTTACAAGGATTCCAAAAAATACACTGCAGAAGGTACTTGTTTCTTTCAAAACCTTTTAATACAGTTAAAATTTTGGACTATACTTCTAGTATTTGAATACTACCTTATTCAGTCGGCAAGAATTTGTAATGTTTACTTTTGTGTCGTATGTAGAAGACGCATATAAAGAATTGTTTTTATAAAGAATTGTTGTTGCAATATAATCAAAGAAATAAACACAGAAAATATATCGCAAATGCATATCGCACTGGTTCCTGCTCAAAATTTACAAATTTTCAATGCGTATCGCACTGGTTCCTCTAAGGAGAGTCTGCTCAAAATTTACAAATTTTTATTAGAGGCAGAAAACTGTTTTTATTTTTGAATGAATGAATGTTTAAAACGATTATGGCACTTTAAACAAATACGAGTAAGAAGCTTACAACGGTAGTTGTTTTTGTAATTTTTTCAGGGTTTATCGATAAATAAGAAGTTTTTTGAGTTGTTCCCCTTTATGTGAAGTTTGTTCATTAATATTGTGCTGTTGTTCCATAAATATAGAAACAAAACGAAATATAACGGTACAATAAGCTTACCTAAAGCAACTTAAAAGAGACAACATCAAATAGAACATAATTGAAGTTGTGACATAAACAATAGCACAACTTAAAATATTTATCTTTACTTGAAACAAAACTTCAGCTTAGATTTGGGGACAACTCAAAATATTTCTGTTTAGCTGACAGGAAAAGGGATATAAAAAAATTTTTTGCGAAAGAGTAGAGAAAATGATTTACGATTTTTACAGTGGGTAGATATGACCACTGTACATCGATTTCTTGCAAAAAGTGGAAATTAAAAAATTTTAAGTTGACTCTCTTAAGAGGAACCAGTGCGATATGTGTATATGTACCAAACTCACATAAAATACAAGTAGGAAAAGTATAGTCGGTCCAGCCCGACATATAATACCCTACACCACAGTACTTTAAAACAAATTTTCTAGAGTGTACCCTATTTGGAACCCATGGGCAATTACCTTGAACAAAATTATGTCATGATGTTAAGATTCATGTTAAAGTTTTCTGAGCCGAATATTAGTTTAATATCTTCATCTTTATGAGATTTTAAGATGGGGGTTTATATGGTACCTATTGTTAGTTTTAGACCTTTCAACAAAACTTTTTATCATGACAAGAAGCTACTGTAGAAGTAATTGTCGGTCATTTTTATGTCAACACTTATATTTATAAAATGAACTTATGGCATTAAAACCTATTTTCGTGAGAAGTATTTGTATGGTCAAATATGGACCGATTCCAACAAAGTTTGGAAAGATGATTTTGATTGCAATAAAATAAGTTTGGACCAAATTTAATCTAAATACCAACATAATAAAGAAGCTTATGGGTACAAAGACCCTATTCCGGAAAGATGGTTTGATGGGGCTATGTGATTCTCCCCCTTTTCAAGAAGCTTGGCCCTTGTGCCAACTGAAACCTATGCAGCAAATTTCATTTAATTGTCTCAAAAATTGCGGCCTGTACTTTGCGCACAGGGTCAACATGGACAGCCAGCCACCCGGACGGACATCGTTAGAGCGACGTAGAAAGTGATTCTGTATCGATCGATATACTTATAGGTAGGTCTGGGACCAATATATTAAAATGCTACACACACCAGCACAAATGCATAATACCCTCACCACACTTGTAGTGTGGGTATATTAAAGGATTCGTGTATTATTTGTTCCCACTTCCATTGCTACACGCAAAGAAAAAACATGGTTGTAGTAAACATATTCTAAGAGCAACATATTATGATAAGAATTATGATTGTAGTCACCATATTAAGATTATTATTGAAACATATTATGACTCAATATACTCGTAATATGTCATCATAATATTTTTCCCTTAATCATATTATTATTCTGTTAATCATACTAAGTTAAGAAGTAATCAAATTATTGTCATGTTAATCATAATAAGCTAAGAAATTAATCATATTATTGTCATGTTAATCATAATAAGCTAAGAAGTAATCATATTATCATCATGTTAATCATAATAAATTTAGAAGCAATCATATTATGATACAGCACCTTTCATAGCTGTCATAAAAATACAAAATAAATTTAAATATTTTTGAATCGATTTTTTATTTTGTGGCTTTTTACAATTTTTCTTAATGTTAATCAAATAGCGGAGTTCAATAAAAGGCTTGCAAAAGAGCAAATGAAAAATCTGTGGTTTTCATGGGCAACCGCGTGTGTCCATTTTTTTGATTTTAAGATGTTGATGCCATATTGCCTAATTTTGAACGCTCTTTATATTTTTTTGAAAAAAGATGGATCAATTCCGTTTTGTAACGCAATGACAAAGTTTTAAATGTGCAATACCTAGCCCATAGTTTGATCTAGAATGGGTTTTCGGCTTTTCTGAACAATTTGTTTTAAGACATACGCGGTTGCCCATGAAACCCACAGAAATATCGTAGCACTTTTATAAAATATAACAAAATCTCTGTGTGTTTTGTTGTTGGATTTTACAAAAAACTATGATATTTTGCATTTGCACTATTACATCACTAATACTTGAATGAACTCCGCTAATATTATAATTTTTTAATTTCTTTAAACTTATTTTTTTATGGAATTTTATCTTTTAATTGTTTAACCGCTCACAAATAAAAAAAACGACACAACTTCTTTAAAATTATTTTACAAATGGCGCTAACATAATATGATTAGAGTAAAGATAGTTTGATTGCATCTTTAACATAATATGATAAATGTATAGAAAGTTATCATGTTATGGCTATTAAATATCATGATATGGTTGTGAGAAATATAATATGTTTAGAAAGTTATCATAAGTAAGTTGTTAGAAAAATAATTATTTTTCGGTCAACAATACTCAAATTCATAATTGCGATAAACATTGATATGTTTACAGTAACTATAATATTGTTGATATTTAATAAAAATAACAATTATTTGTGTACGACAACAATATATTGTTACATTAAACATAGTGTTGTTGCCGTAACCATGCCCAACCATATTTTTTCTCTGCGTGTACTAATATTTTGTATATCATTGTTAACTTTCGAGAGTATTTTCTATACCTGCACTTTAACTATTGCAAAGCGTTAGTTTTTTGTTTTTCACGGTTGCACACTTACATAAATTGGTCGTACACACGGCTGTTCAGTATTTCTGTTTTCTGTTTTCTGGCACTTTATATTACGGATATAACGAATATATTTATAAACGAACTAACTTGTTGGTCCGTTAAAGTTCCTTTATAACGATGTTATTCGAAAAACCATCAATGTTGGGACATTTGTGGCCAAAAACCGTCAAAATGAGGATACACCAGTAAATACAGTAACCGTGCTTTACACAGAAGTCATGTGGACTTTGTTTTTGCTTATTTCACACTGACAGAAACATTAAATGCAAATTAAATTGACTGCTCATCTCTTGTCGCTTGCAGTCAAAGAATGATTTCTTATTTAGTTGCTTATTAAATTTTACAAAAACAATTACAAAATATATTTTAACTTAATTTAGCGATCAAAAGTAGCGTATACCCGTTGTGTTGAAACAGACCAAAAAGTGCCTGGCGGAAATCGAACCCATAACTTTCACACTGATTAACTAGTTCATTACAAACTAGTGCTTAATTGCACCCAGAAAGGATTCTATTTCGCATTAATTTGCTGAGCAATTAAAATCAGCTTAAATTATTTTAATTTACCATTCTTTTTAAATAGTTTTTGTTGCTCGAAATGTCTAAAATGCATTTCTATTGCATTTTTTTTTGTTTTGTTTTGCCAATTAACTTTAATTCCTATAATGGAAAAACGTTATGCATTCCAAAAGAATTCAATACTTCAAAGGGAATGAAAGACAAATTTAAAAACTTAATTTGTAAAAGATTGTATTTAAACCAATATGAATCATTCAAATGGAATTTTATATTCCATGGGAATGAAAACATCTGGGAATTAATTTTCCTGGATGCTTGAAAGCTTTAAAAATAAGCATGTAATTAATTCTTAAGGAAATATCGTAGTTGATTTCCTAAGAATTCATAATTTTATTGAATTAAATTTAATTTTGTAAAGAGATTGAAGAAATCCAATCTTTTGTACATTTGCTTGCAGTGCACCGTGACTAAATTGAGAATCGTTACTGATTCTCCCACATTTACAAGCACAACTTGAGCTTGTAAAGAGGGATTTTTTAACCGTTTGGGGTTTGAAAATCAAGAAAAAAACACAGAAGTTGTTAACTGAATGAAGTTTTTATTAGGGGCGATAAATCAATGTCTGCCATTTACTTTTTTAAGTTTATTTCATGTAAACGTTGCACATGTTTAAGCCGTAGGTGGCCCATCCGTGAGCTCCAATTTTGGCATACTCTTTCAAACATTTCGGCCGGTATCTCATTAATGGCAGCTGCAATTTTGCCTTTAAGGTCTGGTACTGTGGTTTGCCTGTCCATATATCGAGAAAAAAATAGTATAAAGAGGTCAAATGCATAATCTTGGTGGCCAATAGACTATTCCAGAACGTGAGATGAATTGCTCACTAAAATTGCCTCTCAAAAGATTCTGGGTATCGCATGCCGTGTGGCACGCACCTCATGATAACTAAGTGCAATTTTTACAGATTAAAGAAAACAAAATTGGTAATCACCGCACTATACCCTTCTCTATTGACGGTAACATTGGGATTATCATCGCTTTTTCAGAAGTACTGTCTAATGATGCCAACGACCCACAAACTGCACCAATCAGTTCAACTTTCATGGTTCATTGGCAGCTCTTGAACTCCCTCTGGCTGTGCTTTATACCAGATTCGGCAAAAATTTGCAATTTTTCGATAGAAAAATGGATCTTCATCTATTTTCCTTAGGGCCAATTCACCAAACAAACGACATTGTGTCACATCACCTGGCTTCAGTTCTGTATTTTAAATGATTTCATACCAAAACTTTTAAGGACCAAATACACTAATCAAAATACTCATCAAGCATTGTGGTAGTATAAGTGACAATGTGTTTGTATGTGTGACACCGACGATGCTAGATGGAAAATCAAAAATTTTTATATGACGGCGAATATTACGTCCAGCACACGTACACGAGTGAATTCGCCTGCTGGACAAACATTTGACAAGTGTATTTGGCACTTTACGTAAAATTTTCCAGGTGGGCGAATAACAGAAGCCAAATTGTTGAGAACGGCGTCGAACTGACATATCGTGATCTCCATTGACCCTGGTGGATACAGTTGGTAGATTAATGTCTAATAAGGTGAAACTGGTTAGAATTTTGGCCACAACAGCTTATATAGCCTGTTTGGTGGGTAAATTATGGCGACCTTATGGTATGGACGTAATTAACGAAACACATTTCTTACACAGCACGAGTTTTGATAATTTAAGTTAATAATTCAATGATGGTGAAGCGCTAAAAATATTTTTAGGGCACTTTTGGCGTTGCCACATGTCACGAATCTTTTTTTTACACTGATAAGCCAAATAGCAAAAAATCGCCATTTATATTTTTGTTTGACTGTCGCTTGTTAAGGAACTAATATCTACAATTATTTCATTCATATTAAAGGGTACTTAACACTATCGCACAAGTCTTTCGTATTTTGGGGAAAATACGACCCTGTCATGGTTTGCAGTTGTCGTTTTTTAAAAATTTTAAAACAATAATTAAGTCATGAAAGCATTTTTAGCATAAAACTTAATGTGTGGTTTATAGAACACAAGCGCCTTACTCGTCCGTTTAACTTACATTTAAAACAAAAACAAAATTTCGAAATTTGTTTTTGTTTTAAATGTAATTTGAACGGACGAGTAAGGCGCTCGTGTTCTATAAACTATACATAAGACTTGTGTGAAAGTGTGAAACTGTTTTTCTATCGAAAAATTTAAGAGCCATCCATTTCCAAAGAATATCTGAAATGTCTGTTAATTATTTCAGTTTTTCTTTGTTTTACTTTAATTTAATATAAATACGTTTTATAATTATCATAAAAATCGTTTTGTTGCAATTCAAATAATAATTGGGAAACTCTAAAAAATTAAGTTTTAAAATATTTTTGACAAGTTAAAAAAATGTAAACGTTCTATTAATTTGTTTTTCAGTTTTTCGTTCTTGGTCAAAATACACAAACACACACACTCAGAAATCAGTTAGTCATAATTTGCATGACGTCGAGGCATTTTTGCAAAATAAATGAAAACATTTCAATGTAAAATTATCGTTCATTTGTAGAGTGTAAATAACAAGTTTGTAAATTATAAAATGTTAATGTCAAAGTGTTTATGACAAAGTAAATTTAACATGTTGTACATTTTACAATATTTTTTGTTTTTTTTTTTTTGAATTTCCGAAAAATATTCACTGATTTTATTCGTAGTAAAATGTTTAATTTGTAAATAATTTTTGGATCTATGAGTTTGTGTAAGAGTGTTTGTGTTTATCAAGCCAGCTGTCAATCCATGGCCATACAAATATTTAGAATTTTAGCAACGATGTGCAAATGCAATTAGATAGAAACTGAATTTAACTTGGTCGGATAAAAATATTTTTAAAACTGCTACATAATATTGTAACACAAATAACGGGGGAACAAAATCTTTTTTGAACACAATTTTTTCTATTTAAACTGCAAATTATTTCTAAAGGATGGAAAATAACATGAAATAAATATTTCCTGGAAACACTAGAAGTTTTTCATTTGCAATATTTGTTTAAAATTTTTTGTCTAAATATTTGAAAAAGGCAATGTATTACTAACTACCTGTAGTAGCGTGCAAATCTGTGTTCAAATATTTAGTTTACTAATTTTGATTACTTTCGATAAAACATTTTACGAAAATACTTTTCTTAACTGTTTAATTGAATGCAGACTTGTTTTTCTTTTTTTTTTTTTCTTTAGCCAAATCAAATTAATTATGACTTTACTCCGCAAGTTGTTGGTATTTTTGGTATTTTCTTCAAATTACAAAAAACAAAAACATGTTGCAAGTTACGCTTTGTTACTTTCTGTAGCATGTTGTTGTCGTTCATTTGTTCGTTTATCTTTGTACAAGTATCTAGTCGCATGTTTTTCTATTTTGATGTGACTGACACTGGTGGGTTGATTCTACGGTTGGGTTGGCTTGGTTTCGTTTCTCATTCATGTTCATGTTCAAGATGTTGGAGATGGTGACGGTAGTGTTGGCCGCCATCACCGCCAGTGGTGATGATGTATGTGATGATAAATTTATTTAAAATGGCGTGCGTATACCTACTACGTATGTGGGTACTATCTTGTCAAATGAGAAAATTCAATGAAAAATGTCAACGACATTTTATATTTTTTGTACATATTTATGTACATGAACATACATACGTTCTTAAAAAAAAAAAACTCTCACATACATAACAATATAAAGTTATCAAGAATTGTGAAGCATGCATAAGCATGAACTGATATCTTTTTTTTTGTCTACGCACATGAACCTGACAAAGAAAATTTAGAACAGCGGTGCAAATAATAAACTTAAAGATACATATCGTTGGCCTCATGTAGAAAGGCCCTAACTTGATTTGGTTTTTAAAAATTTAGTTTTTTAATGATTATAAAACATTTTTCAAACATATTTAATGCGTCACAAAAATTAAGTTAATAGTAGTTTTTATGTATATGTACAACACTTCTATTAGCCCTACTCACAAACTTGTGCAAAGGGTCTTGCATTGCAAAATTCGTAAAATGGTATAGTGCATATATTTTAACTCTACACCAACAAAATTTACAATAATGCACTTTCTATTTTTTTGTAAATATGCAACATTCAATTAATCGATGTTTTGTATTAATCGTTTAATCGCGCGAATAATTATTCGAGATAAAAATTTAATCGAATAATAGTTGAACCATTTTATATTATTCGGTTAATCGAATAATTTTAATTTTGTCTAGTAAAGAAGTTTAAAAATAATACAAAAAATTATATTTTTTAACATAAAAATATTATTAAAAAAGTAACAACAATTAAACAAAAGGTACTTCTTGTACTAAAAGAGGAAAACTTTTTAAATAAAAAAAAAAATAGTTCAACAAAACAACCACAATACTAATTATTGTTAAAGCTAGGGCACGAGCTCTATGTATTCATTTGTCCTTTAAGTTGTGCTGAAAAAGGTCAACAAGAAAAAGAAAGACAAAAAAATGAAAAAACAAAAAACAAAAAATGTACTTTGGACTTCAAGAAAAATTCTTGACAAAAGTACGAAAAAACAAAAGTAAGGAAGAACATGTTAAATCAATTAAAATGGATAATCATTCAAAAGGGCAAACTTCGATCTACCAAAGGTTAAAATACAATTTGGTTTAAGGATTGATGTTTGACTATTGACGTCAGCAGTCGTCGATGGCTGCTAGTGTGAAACGGCAAATCCATCTGAGGAGATCGAGTGATTTCGATCGAAACATGTCATGGTAACCTGCCGGCCCGGGTTCGAGTCCCGGCCACGGTCAAGAATGAAAGATTATCAATAACAATTTTAATTGATTTTCATGTTGTAAAATTCCTTTCTTCATAAAAATAATTTAATGAAAATTAAATTTAATGAACTTAAGCCTAATTAAAATTATTAAAAAAATTTAGATTAAAAACCATAAATAGTTCAACAAAATAACCACAATACCAATTAAAAAAAAAACATAAAAGTTTAAGCTAATCTTGTAATATAATCTTTCAAATATGTTTATGTTTCAAACGATTTTTTCTTTTGTTTTGATGAAACTTGTTTAAGAAAATATTCTATTCCTTATTTTTGACGTTGGAGAGATTGAAAGTACAGCGTTACAAAGCATATCCAATTTCTTTGTTCTTTTTCTTGTCTTTTCTTGAATCTTCACACGAATCTCTTGTTGATATTTTAACAATTTTAATACTTTTAATAGGCTTGTTGGGGTCTGGTTAAAGGTTGTTTTCATTTGTCTCAAAAAAATTCTGTTCTTAATTTTAATCATTGCAGTAAAATTCTGTACATTCTTAAAAATAAATAAAACTCCTTGGCTTCAGTCTTTGCACTATTCCTTATTTTAAAAAATGGCTACTCGAAGGAAATATTCCTGAGCTAAGAAACAATAAAAGGGTATTTAAAACGTAACGGCTTGTTTTTTTACATAAAAGAAAAAAACTAAAACTGTGAACAAAGAAATTTTCGATTAATCGACAAAAATTATTCGAATTATTCGTTAATCGGAAATAAGCAATTTTTAATTGTTCGAACAATAAATCGCCCAAAATTAATCGATTAATCGAACAAAGGTTAATCATTTGAATACCCTAATATTTTCCATAGCCAAAAGTGACATATTTACCACTTAATTGCAAACCGCTGTGAATTTCGCGTTTTGCAACAAACATTGTAAACTTAACCAAAGAGCTCAATCCTAATTAACAGAATTGTTTAAATGCTCAATCAATCCCAAATGCACATGATTGTGAATAGCACAATTATGTTTTTTTACTTGTAAATGATGAAACAGAATTGAGTCTTCAACTTCAAGCAAAAATTCTAAAGCCCATAATTAAAACGTCGGCAGTAACTTCAAATTCTCTCTCATTTCTTTCTTTTTCTTTTGTTCTTATTTTTCTGTGTTTACAAAATGTATGAAATTGAATGAAAGTATTGCAGCATTGTTAAGAGAATAAGTGTCTATATGTGAGAGTATTAGAAAAAACGTCCTCAAAATAAAATTGATTTTATTTCTCGACCGCATTCTCCGGCATAATTTTATGTCAAACTGTATGAAAAACATCGTTCAGCCCCAGTTCTGTTTCATCATTAAAGCTGAAATTTTGTGAGTTAGGGCCTTTCTATATGGCACAAACAATATCTACGTTTTTCTTTTTATGCTTTAATTTGTTTTGCTTTTGACAAATACGAACCACTTGTGGCAATTGTCACGAAAATTATAAATTAATTTCTTTTCTATTCTCGTTTCTGTTGCGCTTCCTACAATTCAAAAGGGAAAATAGACCACGATTTTAAGTGTCATCTACGGTTACATATGTATACAATCTTTGTTGTGTTTAAGGACAGATGAAGAGAAATTTAATGTTACGTCTTAAAGAATACAAATTTTAACAAGCAAGAGTGCTCTATTCGGTTGTGCCGAATCTTTTGATACGATTGAGTGGGTTTTAAATATCATAACAATATTTAATAGCACTATCCGTAACGGTTTTAGGCATACAAAAGTGTCTTTCGAGAGTAAATTATAGACCTATCTTCACGACATTTGATAGTGTGACTTCTAGTCATATGAAACTATGACGGACCAACTTTTATTGCAATAGCGTTATTCGTTACGGTTGTACGAATAGTAAAGTATTTTCCGAGAGTGGACTTCATATGGAGCTTATGGCTTAGTATGGACCGATCTTCACAAAATTCATACAGAACGATTTTGTGCAAAATCTCATATCAATATGTGCATTCCGCCACTATTTATGTTAGTTTTTGTAACAAAATGATTCATTTTTCAGGGTGGTGTTTCATTACGCTTATCCTACTGAGCCGATTTTCCTGGATATCAGTCACAAAATGCTTACGACAACTAGAAAGAATTTGATACCAATATTGGTTTTTTCCTTTGAGTTTTTCGAAAATGAGCGTGTTTTCAACAGATGGAAAGACAGACGGACATGGCTAAATCGACTAAAAATTACTCAAGGACCCAGAATATATCTGTGGCGTTTTGACAACCTGTTGTTAGTCATATGAATTTTGTTAAAAAAAAACATTTTTGTAACGTTTTCAAAATTTTGTTTCATAAAGGAAATTTTTCTATATATGTGGTTTTTTTTATCAGCGGTTTTCACCCTTGATAGTAAAGTCCCTTGTAGATCTTGTGAATCTTATTAGCTTAGTTCAAGTACTAAGATTTACAACACTGCAACAACAAAATGTATTATACTAAATTAACCTCGCTGTGGTTGAAAAATCCAACAAAAAGCTGTAGTTAACATGTTTGTTAAATAGCCTAGAATAAAACAGTTGAAGAAACTATATCTGTCTCTTTCCCTCACTTAGCAATAGCAATAGCATTCATTTACAATACTAACGAAAACGACACTATTGCTTTGTAGCATAAAATCGTATTAAGAAAAGCAGAGTTGTACTCTTAATAAAAAGTGTGAAAACCGCTATTATTTAATAAAAATGATTTTTCACCGAGTTTTTCTCAAAAACTTTTTTGTTATCTTATCTCGTCTTAAGATGTTTTGTCAAAATGCCACAGTTATATACTTTATGGGTTCTTAGATGACTTTTAAGAAATTATCACACGAAATGGCAAACTAAAGGCTCAGTTAGCCGGGAGTAACAGTAACGTTGCAAATCAGCTGTTTAATTTTGTTGTATGTGAAGCAATTAGAACCATT
Source organism: Pollenia griseotomentosa (assembly GCA_963931875.1). Classification (NCBI taxonomy): domain Eukaryota; kingdom Metazoa; phylum Arthropoda; class Insecta; order Diptera; family Polleniidae; genus Pollenia; species Pollenia griseotomentosa. Next base: position 5,941,685 of record OZ007560.1, read on the forward strand.
ATGGTTAGCAGTAAGATGTTACGTCTCAATCTGTAAGAAATTGATTGGTCTTACTTTTTTACGGTAAGGTTACTGTTGCTGTTACTCCCAGCTAACTGAGCCTTAAACTAAGTATACCCTCTTCACAACTAGTTGTGGAGGGTATAAAACGGAATCAGATAACAGTTAAAAGCTTGAATTTATAAAATTGGTGTTAATTGATTTTAATAGTAAGGACTTCAAAACTTCACTGTTTTAAAAACTTAATTTTAAAACCTCTGCTGTTCGTTTCATAGAGAGTCGCATGTATCCGTATCGGGGTCTCTACTCCCGCGTAGAGAATCGAAAACGTTTTACTTGCAATTATGTTAGTCCTAAGGACTGGTTAATCCACAGGCTACTTGCGCAAAGGCATAGTTTGAGCCTCCTTAATATGAATACAAACATACGAGGAAAACTTAATAAAAACATTTCTTAATGAATTTACCGGAAACGGATTTAAACACTAACAAAGAAATCATATTTACATATTTACATATGTTCATATACATACATAATACATATGATTATGTGTGTGTCTGTTGTTGCGTAAAGGCAGTCATAAAAAACCAATATGTGTATGTGAACATTAATGATTGACAATTTAGCAAAAATTTTCCAATCACTGAACTTTATGTGACAAAATACCATCACGCCGAGTAAACAGCAACAAAGTGAACATCAAAATTTATTTATCCCTCACATTTTGGTATTTGTAACATCATGATCATCTTAACCTGTAATGTAATTGTCATCGTCATCATTATTATAATTATAATGTTTGCTATCTAGATGAGCATGATGATGGCGGCAGCAATGTTGATAATGATGACGATGATGAGGTTATTAAACATGCTTTGGCTCTTTATTTGTGCTCGGTCAAGTGCATTTGGAATCATGCACAAGTGAAGTCAAGTGCAAATTTTCACAGAACCCAATTACACGTGCATACACATAAACGAACGTATGAATTGACATTTTCTCAGTGTATAACGACTGCAATCATCATTTCAAAAAAAGAAAAAAACAAAAAACAATTGCCTGGTTAGTATTTTATAGCTTTTTTATTCTCTTTCTCTACATTTATGTGCTTAGAACTGCAAAAGTCGGTCACCAAAGTCCTGCATGTTTTATTAGCCACCACCAGACGGACCGACGAACATTCAAACCGTCAGTCACTAGCAGCAACATTCATTGTAATTTAGAAAATATTTTTAAGGATTTGTGTTTAAGACTTGCCAAATGAAGTCTGCAGTCAGTGAAGGCGACGGTTTGCAGTAACAAACTGCTGCTTAGCTCTAACGCAGTAAAATTTTCAGCAACATATTTTACTTTTGTAAAATTTATGTGTACTTGTGAGTGTGTGCATGAATTTTCCTACCGTACTATACAATATTGCCAGCTTTTGCTACAATTACAATCGTAAGCAAATTGTGTGCAAGTACCACAACAATACCGCATAATAGTTGCACTGTAGACAAACGTACACACATCTAACTATTTATTGCATCTCCTGCCCCACGTGCAGTTTGATGCCTGGTCAGATTGGCCCACAATGTAACAGTTTTATTTTCTGCTTCCAGCGCATGCCGTTACTTCTACTGGCCGGTGAACATCTAAATAAATGAATGTCTCAAGTTGTGGTCAATGCGGCATTTAACAAAAAGCCATACCCAACTATAACAATAATAACAATAATGCAAGTTAACATGCATAATGCAACAACTACTAACTTACTCCTCTAAAGCGAGAGGCTTAAAAGAATGCGTTCTTAAATGCAAAAAGTGGAACTAGTTTACTGTAACAATATCCAGGCGTTACTGAGAAAAAAGCTTAAGCGACATCGTTTACAATGTTATTTGCAACACTTGCATCCTCTCCTTAAGACACGATCTTATTTTAAGCAACAACCTTCATACAAAAGTTTTATTAAATAAAATAAAACAAACCTTCTCCTGTAAAATTAAGTTTTTGTCGCTTAAGCTTTATGTTTGCGTTAATGACTCGATATGCTTAATATTTTGGAATGAAGTCAGCAAAAATGTTAATTTAATTTCAAAATCCAAAAGCAACAGCTGTCATTTATTTAATAATTGAGGTTTTAAGATTTTTTAACTCCTTTACAACTCTTTGATGTTAAATTGGCAACAAAGATTGTAAGTAAAACGATATTGCATAGTACATTTGGGCTTGTGTATTACGAACTGCATTAAAGTCTACTAGATATTGGCTTATGAATGTGTGTATGTTTTTTAGGTTTATGTAAATTGTACATCGTGTATCCATGTTACGGTGTAACCAAACAAAAATTCTAATTTGTCTCCACTAACGATACGACCATTTTAACACAATACAATATCAATTTAGACTATTTTAAAGAAATAAAAAAAAAATTGTAATAACAAAACATATCTTGTGTTTTGTAGTTTCTTTTCAAGTACTTTTATTAGTTTTTAATGCAGTTGCCATTTGGTTTCTGCATACAATTTAAATTTGAATTACAATTGCTTGTGTTTGGAAATCGAGTATTTATTGATTTTCGTTTTCACTTTATTTTTGTCTTTCCAGGTCATACACAAAATTTAACCCCATTTATAAAACATTGGGAGGCAGCAAATTTCGATCGTACACATTTACACGAAGCCCATCAAAAACATATCGAACAGAAGCGACATCGTCGAAAAAGAGACTTGAATGCTGGTGAATACGGTCCAGCGCATACCATAAGACTGAATTTTTCTGCCCATGACAGGTGAGTTTCTCTTCTTTCTTTACTTTTTTATACATATTTTAAATATTCTTTTCTTTTTAAGTTTAATATTATTTAATTAAGGAGAAACAGATTAAAGGTTTCTTTTCCAAAAATCTGAATAAAAATATAAACCGGTTTTTATAAAAAGACACAAAAAGATCATTTTTGCAATTTAACAATTAAAATTATTACAATAAGTAAAATATCTATGTTCTGTTATAAAATATTATAACTGGGAGTGAAATTACATGAAAATTCATTATTTTTCTCGATCGTTTAAGAACTTAGCTTCCCATCAAAAAATTTTCCTACAAAATAACCTGGTGGGTAATCAGAAAAAAGCAAAACTACTTCTTACAATTCTACTTAAGGAACCAAGTATTTTTAAAGGGAAGTCCCAAAATGAAGGCATTCACTTTTAGCGAAATAATACATGATTTTTTATAAAAAGTCTAGAAATAAGTGGTTACACAGGAACAACTAAAAAGGTGAAATGTCTATAGTTAGGATTTAACTATAAAGCATTTCATTGGTAACTAGTTACTAAAGCGCTTATAAGAATCAGTAAAAGCCCTTTAACCCGGCGCCGGGGGGGATGGGTCAAAATTACCCGTCACTTTTCGAATGGATTGTGGTTTTAAAAATGTACTTCTCTTCTCTACGCTCTTCTCAGTAGCTGGTGATATTGAATCTCTCTGAATGTTATAAATTTCAAATCAGTTGCATGACGATTGTACTTCGAGTAACACGTGCTCAAAGTTAAAAAAGGTAAATATGACCCATCCCCGCGTATATATAATAAGTGTTTATTATATTTAAGCTAGAAGAAGCCTCCTTTGTTAACTTTTTTAATATGAAATGTTTTTTGTTTAAAAATAAAAGTAAATATGTTATTTTTTAACAAAGTCATGTTTTATTTCCTTAATAAGGTTAGATTCAATCTAAATTGTATATATTTTTTCGTAAATATAGCAAAAAACCTCGAGTTTAATAAGTGGGTCATTATGACCCAACCCCCATGTCCTTGTAGCTAAAATCCACCCCCCCGGCGCCGGGTTAAATATGAATGTAAAAGAGAGAAAATAAATAAATTAATAAAACCTGGCTTTTGTGCTCAAACACCACTGCAGTCCATACGTTGCAAAGTTCAGTTTCCAGTGCCTCAATATAAATGAGGTTGCAGAAGGTTTCTATAAAGTCAAATCAAACGATCTGCTTGATATTAAACGAAAGTTCATAAAACTAATACTTTTCTGACGGACAGGAAATATGCCAAAATCATTCCTGTATAAGAATGCCGCTCAATATCAATTTTACCATACCTGTCCAAAGTTTTTCAGCGGCTTATACATATATAAACAAATGGTTCAATACATAAATCAGTACAATTTATGAACTGAACCTCAATCAGGTTTAAGATGTCAGAATAGCTTTTTAACCGCCCTAACCGATCTAATCGAAAACAAAAGAAGTAACTTTGAAGATGGGAGATTCAAAGGCCTTTGATACGGTTCACCACTCAATACTGTGCTTCTAACCACTATTCGAAAATAAACACTAACAGGTCTGTTCTGAAAATCACGTGATTTCAAATCACATGTGCTTTTAAATCACACGTGTGATTTTGGGGTGTTCTGTAAATCACATCGTTTTTGTGTTTTTCGGTGTGATTTTCCATAGTCGAAAGCACAAGCAAACACAATAAGTTTGTTGTTTGAAATTATAACTAATTTTTTAACGTTTTTTATGTTATATTTTGACAATTTGTTTTTTTCACCAATTTAGCGATCTCATATTAGTTGAAGGGTTTGTTTAAAGTTTTGTATTTTTATCAAATTTTAGCCATGTTTGCGATAAAAGCGATTTGTTCCTGTCAGTTTTCTGATTCTTTACAGCTTTAACGATTTATAATAAGTAGTAGACTTTGCTATCATACCGCTGCTGGCAAATTTTTTTTAACGAATTTTTGCCATTCCTTATAGTTTTAGGAACTTTTAAACAATTTTGCGGCTTGTTTGAAATATTAAAAAATTTTCGCAAATTTTCCCTATTTTGCAATTTTTTTCTTCTTGTTATTATCCAACATTTTGTATTTTTAACCCATTTAGCGATTTGAAATAAATTTCAGGGTTTGTTTACAAGTTTGCAATTTTTCGCGAATTTTAGCCATGTTCGCGATAGAAGAAAAGTCACAAAAGCAAATATCATTTTTGTACTGTCGTCGAATTTTCTTAATTTTAAATGATTTGTTGTAAAATAAAATAGCTTATTGCATAAAAAATTAATAACCAACACATTGAATATTTTATTTAAGTAATTTATTATGACGTTCATCTTACAATAGTCGCAAAAATAACAAAATGATTTCAAAAAGTTGTTTACGTAGCTGAACGTTTTGAAATCACAAAATAATATACCCAGAACACCTTTCTTGTGATTTCCAATCACTTTCATAAATGTGATTTTCAGAACAGGCCTGTAAATATCGCTCCTTAGTGTTCGGTTCGGTAGATCTGTGGAAAACACAAACGCTTATAGTGTTTGTGTAAAAAATCATTAAAAAAATAACGTTTCCTTGTTAGTCATCTTTCGAACACAAAAATAATACTCTTTTTATCCAACTCAACTAAAGATAAGCACATATAATTCCGTCTGGGGGTTTTTTTAAATCCACAAACTTCATTGTGTTCGGTTAATGATCGTCCCTTTTGGCTGGTAAAAAAAACAAACATTTTTTACAAAAACAAAATACACATACGAAAGAAAAACAAAAAGTCAGCAAAATAATTTTACACAAACAAAATATATACACAATACACACACAAGCTGTTCGTGCTGCGGTCGTTGCTAAAATTTTTTGTTTTCTCATTTCTTTATCAATGTAACAAGAAACATTACAGAACATTAAAATTTAATGTTTGTCTACAGTATCACTACAATTGTTCTGCTTTTTAACGAAGAACAGAACATTATATAATGTTCGGTTCTTTCTTGAAAATAGTTACGAACGGTATTAAGGGTTGTGTTCGTTTACACAGTCACTAAAAAAATAGATATAGTTCTTGGGTGTTTGAGCCGAACGCTAAATAATGTACTGTGTGTTTTCGAACACTGCTTCAAACTATCAAAAAATTTCAACTTCTCTTCAACTGCAGTTAGGCTGATCTCAATATATTTAACTGACAGATGGTAAAACATTTTCAATAGAGAACTTCCTTCTTACGCTCTTCGCTTGACAAGAAGTATTCCGCAGGGTTCCATATGGGTTCCATACCACTGCTGTATTCGATTTGTGCTAATGGTACACCAAAACAGCTACAATATTCCAGGGTCCAGGTGTTTGCTGATGATATTCAGGTCTTCTTTGAAAGCTCTTAAATTCCATCATTACTAGAGTTAAAGATCTAAACGTTGATCGAAATAAAATTTTTCTCCGGCCGATTGCAAATGGCTTACGACTTAAGCTTCGTTTACAATAGACAGCAACATTTTCACTGCTGTTCACAATAGAGAAATAACACACATTTCTTAAAGCCCTTATGACACTACATTTTTTATTCATTATTTGATATAGAATTGATAGAAAGAAACAGTAAATGTTAGAAAGAGCGAACTATAAAAAAGTTTTAAGTTTTTTTTTCTCTTGTTATGGTTTTGTTTCAGGGATGGCGTTGAGAATTTTTAAAATTGTACCAACAACCTTTAAAATTTGTACTTTTTTACCCTAATTGTACTAAAAGATTTTTTTTAGTTGAAATTAATTTTATTTATGTTCATAAAAAACATCAAAAAAAGGTATTATAAGTCTAAGTTTAAAAAGTATCAACAAAAAAGTACAATTGAAACAACTTAGCCCTCCCTGTTTTGTTTATTTTATTTAATGCTGCCAACTTTTTGTTTATGAGAAACCTAAAAACAAAAAGCGGTAAATCGCTGAGTTTGCCCATAAACCGCTGATTCAGCAACACTTTTAATATTTCAAGCTTGAAATGTCAATTTTAAGTTAAACAATTTTACATTTTTTTTGACATAACTTAATTTTTTATCGATAACTTTAGTAATATTTTTGACATTTTGCCATTTATCTTAAAACAGCTTAACTCTTTGCACTTGGTAAATTTTTGTATTACATTATATTTGTACTGTTCACCAAAACTTGAACAATGCATTAAAAATGTAGTGTCATAAGGGCTTAAGAAACCGCTTGCAAATTTTTCCCAAAACAATTTGATTTATTATTATTATTTTTAAACATTTTGTTGAAATTTTCATTCACAACTAAAAAAAATAATTATTAACGTCAATTTCAATTTTATACAAATTGTTGCTGAAGTAAAAGTAGACTCAACTTAAGTTACATTTTTAAGAACATTTTTTTACTAAAAATCTTGTAAAATTTTGTATTCCCAAAAATTACTTTGATGAAAGGAAAATATTTGAAATACTTTGGGAAGAAATAAGATAGAAGAAAATCTAAATTGTTTCTCTTATTGTGAACAATGCTTTAACATTAAAAAGTCATAAGATATTATTATTTGTAAAAATTCTCCTTAAATTGAATCTACAATTGATATTTTTCTGAGTGGCAGCAAAATTAAAATAAGTAACGTGGGCGCAAGGCGAATTTATACAAGGTGGTCTTATTTTGAAAACGTTTTACAACACTGTAAAATATTTTAACGTTGTGTCAAAAATTTAAGCAAATATTTTATATTGTTTTCAATTTTAAATTGTGTGTTTTGAAATTTAATATCTTAAAAAAGTTTTCAATTTCATAATTTTAAACAAAAATGATAGAATTTAGTAAAGATTCCACAGAACCACTAGAACGGTATACTATTTTGACACAAGGTTAGTTATCAGCTGTTGCTTACGTAGCAAGATAAGTTCACCTGGTGTAAATTCGCCTTGCGTGGGCGATTAAAATATCATTAAAAAAAGTATCATTAAAATATTGATAAAATATTTAAATATCGGTTTTTTTTAACAAGAAGTTTGTTTTCAAAAACAAAAAAATTAGAGGCAATTATTAAAATTATTTATTGTATTGCGAACAGAAAAGTTCGACAATTATGAATGAAAAATTATATCTGGTTAATGTCTATATGTCCATTACGACCACGCAGATAGTTGTCGATTCTTTCTTTAAAGTTTTTAATCACTTTTTGGCAAAATGGCTGGTCTATTTCGTTAATCACATCACAGACTCCGTATAGACGCAGTCCTAAACATAGCCCTACAAAAAATAATCCAGTGGTGTTAAATCACACGATCTGGCTGGCCACTTAACAGCTGATATGCGATCGGAAAATTTGGTTTGCAATAAATTAACGTGTCATTGGCTGTCCTGTTAGTGTTGGCACATTTTGTATCGAGCCTTTCGACTCAAATTTTACGACCAAATTCTTAATAGCGGTCTCAGAAGGACGATTATGTTGTCCGAAGAAATCACGAATTTAACGAAATGTAATTTTAACAGAACCACCATTTTCATAGTGGATTTTAGATATTTTAATGCGATTTTCAAGCGAAATTGAATTCATTGTAACAATTGCCAATGCATTTACTACGAATACGTCAAAAAACTAAATGTCAAAACTATCATGTTGTTGGTGTTGCCACAATTAAAAAACAAAGTTCTTGTTGCAAAACCCTTTTTTAAAAAGTGTGGCTCATATTAGATGTGTGTAATTAATCGCATTTCCTTATATGATTACTATGGAAATAACTTTTTTTTTTTCTACTTATTTATAAACTATTTAATAGCTTTATCATAAATTATTTTTCTGCTTATCATAATGCTACCCTTCATGCTACTTTGTTACTGCATCTTTTGCTATTTCTACTGCTGGTATTGCTGCTTTGTTGTTAATTTAGCAGTAGCAAACGAAATCTTAAAACTCTGCTACTCTTAATAATGAATATTTCTGCAGTTAAATTTTTTAAGTAGTTTATTTAGAATAAGTTCGTTGATAATGCCACTTGTAGTCTGGGCGTATAATATTTTAACAATTTCATGTTTATTATTCCTTTTTTAAATATATGCGCCACTGTGTCCTACCTTTACGACTTTCATTGTTCAGTGCACCTGCGAAAAACTCTACAAAATTTAATTTAAATTAAAATACACCCTCTGATATTTTTCATGTTTAAGAATTATACACAATATTTAATGAAAAAACAAATCATGCAAAAATTTTAATTTGTAAATCAGCAGGTTGTTTTCGTACTTTCAGCCATAAAACACAAGAGGTGATAAATGTACAGAAGATCAACTGAAAGTAATAAAGAAACCAGCATATAGAGATAGAAAACGTTATGCAATTTATACATCAATATTTTGTATGAATAATTTATTAAAACATAAAACTCAATTTAAATATCATCAACATCATCACCATCAATCACATGGTAGTAAAATTAACGCTTGATTAATTTGAAATAAAACGGAGAGACAATTGGGAAAACAATTTTAAAAACATACTCTCAAACATATGCACACACACACACACACAAACAAACACAGACACATACTGACACATAGAAAATTAAATATCAGGTTAAATGTCAAAAGATGAAAGGCGAGTTGAAGGCTTGAATATACACAAAAGCACAAGGACAAATTGTTTGTTTTTATTGTTGTTGCGAAATGACTTCCTTAAGATTATAATTATTTCCGATTTTATAAAATTTCCAAACAAAAACATCAAACAAAAGAGTTAAACTTGTGAAAAAGGGAAAATCAATTTCGAAAACATGTCCTACACATACAAAGTGAAACACTATTTGCATTAAAAATTTAATAATATAAAAAGAATGTCAAATACGGAAGTAAAAATTAATTCAAACGCGTAAAATGAAGTATTTTCAAAAACACCAAATACCAAACATTCAGTGATTTTTCAACTAAACAAATCCGCTAGAAACACAGTTACCTAAGCAGCCAATTGTTTAACAAATGTTGCCAGTATTCAGCCAATTTTGTTTGGGTTGTCGTTATGGTTGCTGCCGATTCTTAAATAAAAGTAATTTAACCTGCATTTTGCCTTTGCTGCGAATGTTATTTGGCTACTTCGGTTGTGCTGGTTAGGAAATACCTGAATTCCCCGGAAAGTCTATATTAAAATCTCGGAAATTCGACAAGTATTGAATGACGCAAAATATTAACTTCAGCAACTGAAGGGTTGGCCTAACCTTCAGGGGGTCTTGGCTCTGGGTGACAAACAATGCTGGCCTTGAGCCCGACCGAAGGCCGTCTTTGCAGAGAAGCTTTAGTTAGAGAAGTGGGTTTTTTAGACTATAGAGGAGAAAATCTTCATTTCTTAAAGAGCCGCTAGAGACATGTCTTGAAATTATGGAAAAATAATTAAAATATCTTCAACCCCCAAAAGATTAATAATTTTGCAAAATAGATCACATTATATAAAACGCAGTGAGTTTAATGTCAGATTTCTCAGCTGATTGTTCAGTTTGAAGTCCTGGACTAAGAGAATTAAATTCTACTTAATGAAATTAAACAAAAATAAATGTAAAGATTAAGACAATTTAAAGGATAAGAAAATCAAGAATTGAATAATCCATAATGTTAGTAATCAATTTCTTTACCCAAATCCTGGGAAATTTAATACTTTTTTTTGGATTTTACGTTCACTAGTGTTGGTTTAAATTGACTTGATCTAAATGAATTTTCTAAAGTATGAGCAACATTAACAACATCCGGTACTCAAACTTACACGCAAAAGAATACACACTTACAAAACAATACGAATGTATTGTATGCCTCTAAGCTTTATAAAGTTTTTATACACGATTGGGAGCAGGAAATAAAAAAAATTACAACAACATCAAGAGAAATAACGATAAGTGCATATTCATACATACAAACATAGAGAGTCAGGGTGTGAGAAAAAATAGGAAATTTTAAAAATGTCTGCATTTTCCCTTTACAAAAAATAAATAAAAATACAATATACTCATATGTATGCTATAAACAGTAAAAGTATTGAATATTAAACCAAAAATATATACATACACACACACACGCACTCACAATCTCTCTCATAAGCTCTGAGTCCCTGGGTAAACACTGCTTCTATTATTGTTGTTGTTATTGAAGTGTGAGTCTACAGGACTGGCATAAAACGATAAGAGAACTAAAGCCGTCTACCGGAAATCAATACAAATCCGCAATATTTCCGTTATTATATGAATTGTATATAACTGACTGACTAGCAAGACTAGCGTTATTTTTCCATATACAAACACATATACATATGTATGTGTGTGCAAATATTTACCATTACAACTTTATACAGAATGCGTTTTTAGCTTAAAGGGGCTTATGATTTATGAGGGTCATTCTACGTTGAAAAATTTCCCTTAGGATCCCCTAATAAGCTCGACAAAATAAGTTAAACTCATACCATTAAAATTGGTATGTTTGGTAAAAGTCTTTTAAAGGATTAGTCCACATCTGATCCAAGCTGTCATATTTGACAGCTCGCGTAAATATCTTTAACATTTGTAGTTTTCTTTAAAAATATTGGCTTAAACTATAAAAATATAAATAAAACTTTTATTTAAACAGTTTCACAGAAGAAATTGCTTTTAAATGAAAAAAAAAAAATAATAAAAACATATGAAAACGGATGAAAATTAAATTTTTGATATGTCCAGGTAGCTGACTTAAAAGTTATCGGAAACAATTGGGGGATTCACAAGGTGTCATAAAGTCATATGTCTTAAAATAATAACATGAAAAACTACTACTGTTGTTAACAAACCCTCATAACTCAGTTACAAAATACAAAAAATAAATATTTACCTAAAATAAAAATATTTTTGAATTCTAATCCATGAATTAATAAATTAAATTAGATCTTACCTGACTATTTTCCATTTGTGAGACGCAAAGCACAAATAAATTTTATTTTGTTTGTTTACCAAACAGCAGAGTCCTAAGCCGATCTGATTAAACGCCGCAAAAATTGCTACCGGCAGGTTAAATTCGGATGTTAGCCGGATAAAATTATACCATCACCGGCGACGGCTTACAAAAACTAATAAGGCTCAGCGCATTTCTCTATTGATTTGTTACGACAGCACAATAAACAAAGCAAGCAAAGTTTTATTCATTTAAGACACTTTTTATTTGCAAAGCAACAACAATATTTTTAAACCATTGTAAAATGTTAGAACATTATGAAAATATAACATAATAACACAGCTTGTGAATACCCCAAATGTAAAATTGTTCAAATTTAAAGATAATACAAAGTAATTAAGTTCTGATACACGGTATTTATGCAATTAAATCCTTATTAAGGTTTTTTGTAACCACCAGTTGTGCTTTATGTGCAACATATTCAAGAATGTATTAAAAAAAAAAATTATTATAAATGGCCACTTTTTGCTTTTCAGCATGACCAAAGTCTAACAGCACATTCGTCTATGCCACTACGCACTACATTCATAGGAATATTATTCACTGTTCGGATAAACTGCGATTTTTTTTTTCATAATTTTTGGAAGACCATAGTCCTTATTTATGTTGTATGAAAATATAATCATTGCACAACTGATGCAATCTCGTTAAATCTTTTTTTAACGCATTTTTATTGCATCAAATAATTTATAATTTTTTTAAGTTTAATGGTCATTTTCTCAATGTATTCACAAACTTTCTGTTACTTAATATCAACATAAATTTATTAGACCGGTAAACTGTTTTAACCCCGGGTCTCCACGTAGCAATATTTATTGCGGCAAACGTCAAATTTGATTCCTCCATTAAATTTGCGACGCATAGACCGCATTTTGCCATGAGTGGCAATGATTGCTCTTCTGATTGCTTAGCAATCTGCTGTAAAATGAGTTGTCATTTATCTGACATTTAATTTCACTGTACGTTTGTTTATGGCAAAGCAATTTCACGTGTTCTCCAGCAATATAATCAGCAATTATTGCTCCATTGTTCTGTCATTGTTTTGCCGACGTTTTTGCTTGTACTTAGCAATAAAAATTGGTATGTGGAGACCCAGCGCAAAAAAATTTTGGGTTTCTCAATATACCGACAAAACACATTGTTTTCAGTTGACAACACTTCTCAAAATACATGTAAAAGTTGGAAGTCAGCTGATTGAATTTATCTGTACGACAAATAAAAGGAAAATAAATAATAAAATAAATAATGAGTGCTGGTTAGCTTTGCGACAGAATAGAAGCAGATAAGACTTTGAGAATCGTGTAATGAGAAAAAGGCCATAAATATGCCCACTTCACTTTAACGATTAGTTAACGATTATTACTTTTGTTATTGAAAATGCAACTGAAAATGTGTCTCGAGAATTTCGCAATAATTCAAGTAACGGTAAAGAGAACAGCGGAATAATGTAAAAAAGAAAAAAACTTAACTAAGTCTTCCTCGAGCACTTTTGACGATTAAAAACTGATTAATCACTTGCGCGCTTGAAAAATTACTCGAAAATTATTCGTTCTTATGCTTAAAAAGTAATTTATTGAAAATGCAATAACCAAACATACATCAATCAAAAATGGATGACTGTTTTGGCTTTTAAGCTTATATAAATTTATTTAAATATTATTCAAAAATCTGCCAAATGGAAAATAATTTTTTCTTATTGTATCACATCTACGCCATTTTAGAGCATGGTACATATAAAATAAATAAATAAAAAACCGCCTAGTGTGAAAGCTCAAGCGAGACTTTTTGGTTTATTCAATTGTTGAAGAGTGCACGTAGGTGTGAGATCAAAAGAGAAAAAAGCACGGTGCAGTAGTTTTGCCGCGGTCTGCTTTGGTAAAATTTGTTGGAGTAATTCAAACATTAAATTTTAGCAATTATTAATAAAAATAACGTTCATGACTTCTTTTAAATTTGCATTTTTTATTTAAAACGTATTTAATAAATATATATGTATTTACATTTTTACTTAAATTTCTTTAACTTTTATTTGAGTCGTCGCAATACTTTCTGTTGACTTAAACAGAGTCAATTCTACTCAACGCCACAAAGAGGAGTATTTTGCCAATCTGGCCGGACATTCCAGTTTTTTAGTTGAGTGCCCCTAGATCTATAAAACTTGGCAGAAATATGTGTAATGGCATAAATCATTCGCAAACGATTAGAATTAGGACTGAAATATGAGTCGAAAAAGACTCCTAGATGATCAGAAATACGACTAAAAAATGACTCAAAAAGACTCGCAAATAATTAGAAATACAGCTAAAAAATTATTCAAAAAAGACACGCAAATCATTAAAAATATGAGTCATAAATGAGTCGAAACTGATCAGAAAAGCGGGTAATAAAAGACTCCTCAAAAAGAGTCGTGGGTAGGGTACTATTTTCTCCCGATAAAACCATAATTTATGATCAGAAAATGAGCTCATATATCCCTATTTTAATCGCGCAGAGGAGTCATAAATGACTCGAATATGATCAATTTTTTCATAAAATGCTTGCAGGGTTTAAAGTTAATAAGTTCGTTAAAATAATGACTATAAAGATTTTAGTATGTACGATATTATTCAGTAAAAAAACACTAAATTTGAAAAGTGGAATTGTGGCGTTTTGTTATGGACCTCCTCAATTATCTTCTTACAAATAAAGCTAAGTAAATCAAAAGAATTTGTTAAAATAAACCTAAAGTTTGATCAATTTACTGGTCATGCTTTTATTTGATTTTTTCGTCAAATATTTGTTAGTCCCGAACATACCTTAAGTTTCATCACAATATTTTATTTATAATATAAATTACTTTAACTTCAGCATGGGATCAACGGCACTGACACCAATAACATAAATTTAACTCACATAAACAGCCATTAGAAAAATTCATTGTTTTTCACATTTATCAAACCACCATCGTACTTACATACACACACTTGTACACTGATACGTACACAAATATAAATGAATTATGAATTATAAAGGAAAATGGCAATTGTAAAAATGAACTGAAAAGAGACTCAGAGAAAAACAACAAATCATTCACTGCTGTCCATTGTGGTTGAGGTCTTCCAATATATTGGGGGTGTAGGAGTGCACCACTTATTTAGTATGCTGGAGTATTCCCAATAAATTTTTGTACGTTCTTTAGTTTGGAAAACTTTTTAGACCTATTTTTTCTTTTTCTCCTGAAATTGTTTTCTTTTCTTTAGAATTGTTAATGTTGTGTATTGTTATTTGTTGTTCTTGTTGCTGCCGTTGGTATTGCTATTGCTGTCCAGAAGTTGAACAACCTTTTAAGGGAGTGGCAACAGCTGCAAGTAATATTGTATTTTTGCATTTATTGTTTTATTAATTCTTTGTTTCTGTTAAAAAAAAAAAAATAAATAAAAATAGAAACTTTCTTTAAAAAAGGAAATTATTAAAGACATATATGTATGTGTGTGTGTGGGCGTGTGTATGTTGCTTGCGTGTAATTCTAAGAGGTAGTGTGAGTTTACAATATAGAAAAAGAGGCCCGAATGGACGAGTTTGAGTTTGTATTGGCTTGGTTCGAATGATTTATAGTCCTAAGGGATTTTAATTATAAAACATTTGAAATTATTTATGCATTTCAAAATAAAAAAAGCACTTGAATTATTGAACTACAAGTATGAGTTTATCATCATACAAGCTAAAAATGGTTTTAGTTTCTTTAAAGTTTACAAGTTATAACAAAAAAAAATGATTTTAGGGTTTCAGATTTGATTTATTAATGGTGTTTTTAAGCCCCATACAATTTTGAATTTTGTTTATTCAAAAAAATTAAACATTAACATTTGAAAATGATTTCGGGCATATATCCCCAGAACTCGCTTATGTTAAGTTCACACTTAGGTTTTTAAACGCGTTTAAGCAAAATGTTGATTTAGCTAATCAAAGCCGTTCACATTACATTTGACATGATTAAGATGACAGATGATTAAGAAAAAAAACACACAACAAACACACAAAAAAACAACAAACAAATTTATATTTCTTCAAAGTATTAAAAATTTATAAAAACACTTTTATAAAGTTATCAGAAGATTATTTTAATCATTTTAATGATGAAATTGTGAAAATTTATGAATTATTTAAGGAAAAAAATAAAAACATTAAGCAGAAAACTTGGCCGGTTGTACACCAACATTTTGGCGATTATACATTTGAGGTATGTTCAGTGGATTCTATATGATTTATGAAGTGATTTAGTTGTAATCATGTCAATTTGAAGTGATTAACAAATCACTTCAATGTATGGGTAATCATCTCGATTTTGAAGTGATTAGAGCTTAATCACGTTCGAACTGCCTAAACGCGTTTAAGAAGCCAAATGTGAACATACTATTAGACTGAAACCCTGAAGGTCGGAGACTTGCACGTTCATGGAGAAGGCCGCTCGAGAAAGAAATTGGACCGACCAGATGTAGCTGGACTGAAACAAAATGATAAGCTAGTGACAGAATTTATTTGCAAGGTCCTTGTTCCTTGCAGGCATTTTAGGAATTTATGTAGTATACAGACACGGCCTCTGTTCTTGAAATAGTGCATTCGGGGAATTTTCGTGTCTAAAGTTTTAAAGAAATAAGATCTGATGATGACACCAGTCAGTTAACCGCATCAAACCCTGCAATTTTATGGATTTTAAGGAGTCTTTAGGGTGTTTTATGGCTTGTTCTCACTCAACTATTGGCAATTTTTTAAAATAAGAAACCCGTTAAGTCAATTCTGTGCCGTGCACTACAAAAATCACTAAAGCTTTAGTCACACTTGTTAAATAGTTGACCAAATAAGCGTAACCACTACTTTTGTAAATAGTAAGTGTGATTGATTTGTGATATCACAAAATATAATTAATTATACCGCTAGACATAGCAAAAAACTGTATAAGATGTGGTATCATAATCAAAATAAATATTGAAATTTGTTTATTTGTTAGTAACGTTTTTTTTTTTCGCCAAATGTTTGCCAAGTGTGACTGTAGCTTAAGTCATCTAAAAGTAGAGTGAATTGATGACTGTCACAGAGTACAATTCCGTTCGAAAATGGAATTCATTCCGTATTTGTGTGCTTCAGAAAACGACGGAAACATTGTTCGGAATGAAACCATTTTTGTTTTTATGAACGGAATGGGGGTTTTCTGTATCTGGAAAGCCAAAAAACTATCAAAATACACTTTCTATCAATACACAAATATGTTTTCTTCGGTTCCGAACGAAATCATTCCAAACGGAATTGTACTCTGTGACATGGCAGAATAATTTGATCAAGCATTAATTTTTCATAATGATTGGCCAGAGTTTACTGATCTTAAATGTCACAAGGTGAGTGCAGTATGACAGTTCGTTTGACATCTAACCCTTTCGTAAGTTCTAGTAGACTTAAAAAAACGCCCTTTAGAATTTAGGCTTTTTAAACACTTTCAAACTAAAACAATAGGAAAATATAAACAATTGTCTGTGAGTGTTAAACGGCAAGCCCCTCTGAAGAGAATGAGTGGTTGCAATCGAAACATGTAAGGGTAACCTGTAAAAGCCTGGGTTCGAGCCCAGCGGCAGCCAAGAATGAAAAATTATCAATACATTTTAATTAATTTCATGTTGTAAAATTCCTTTCTTCATAAAAATAATTTAATGAAAATTAAATTTAGTGAACTTAAGCCTAATTAAAATATCAAAATTTGGATTAAAACCCATAAAAAGTTCAACAAAATAGCCACAATATTGATAACATCAATTTCGGAAACTATTTTTTTTTTTAACCTTTTAAATATTAAACTATTTATGCCTAAACTTTTGTATCTATATAAATTGAAAATACCTAAACAGCATCATTTTTAATTATTAAAAAAAAAAACATAATAAATGTATCCTCTCACTTTTTTGTTCAATAATTTTTTGTTCTTTTTTTTGCTTTTAAAAATCCGGAAATACTTAAAGCGCCAGGAAATACTATTTCTTGTAGAACACATTAACACATTTCCGGTTTCTATTATTGACAATTTTCGTTGTTTGAAAACAACTGGAATAAAGAAAAACTTTTCTCATACAACTCGCTTTCTAAACATAAGACCTTGTAAATTAATATATTTATTCTCTCATTAAAAACACTGTGTTTTTGTAATTCTAATTAAGATTTTTTAAATACTTATTTGTTGTAAACATCTTTTAAATTTTAAAGAAAAGAAATAAAGCAGCAGATTGTTAGATGTTGCTTTTAACAAGCACAAATTCTTTTACGATCAATTTGTAAATTGTGTGTAATTGACATGAAATATTTTACGTGCAATTTGTTACTTTATACCAAAAAGCTTATTTGAATAAAGTTCTAAAGGCAAAACCCAGCACACGTTATAGTTTAACATTTTGTTGAAATATAAAAAAACGAAAAATAAGAATAAAATTTCTCAAAAAAAATCCAGAGAAAAAGAGATATAAGGAATTCGGGTAGGATTTCCGCCGGAGACCGGCGTTAATGGTGATTGATACTACAAACTGTTACTTTTTTTAATATTTTTGGTTTTATACACAGCACGTTAGCGAAATTTGTGCTGATGTCTATAACACATGAAAATAATGGTTTTACACTCAACTTTTTGTTATGCCGATCAATTCAAAATCACCTTCTGAGTTGATCTAACTATGTTCATCTGGCTGACTGGTCATCGTTAGATCGAAATTTTAAAGATAATTTGGTTTAAACGAATTAAGAACGAAGGCTACTGAAAAAAAGTGAGAAACGGTTCATAATTTCACATAGTTCCTGTACAAACTTTTTTACAGGAAGAGATTCTTTGTATCTTTATATTCAGTTTTATTTAATCTTTTTTCCTTGTATCGATAAACAACCTCATTGTGTCGGTATTTAGATTAAGTTTGGCCAAAAATATTTTTTTTATTTTATTTATTATTCTGGAATCCGAATCCACTCGAACGTGGTTTACTTCAGCATTTTTGGTGTTCTGCATTTCACATCCACATGTGTTTATACGTTTTCAATTAGAATAGTGAAAGTAAAACGAATCGACCGACTTTTATTCTAATATGTGCACAGAAAAAATTATTTTTCCAATTCAAACAAAAAATTTGTAGAATCAAAACATTTTTTGTCTGAAATCGATCCTACAAACAAATTTGCATATTCAAAAAATTAATTTGCATTTCGTTTATTAAAAAAAAAACACTGATTTTTTCAAACAAATAATTTAACTGAATCAAACAAATAGTTTACTGAAAATCATATAAATTTCAAACAAATAATTTTGCTGAATCAAACAAAAAAGTTTTTGCACAAGCAATGACGCGCACACAAGCAAGCACTGTAGAAGTAGATGAAGGCAGGGCAGATCAGAGCTGCGCGGCTGGCTTTGAGACACATTTTTTTGTTGGAATAATCTTTGAACCATACACACAATGTTTTTCTTCTTCACTCACTGTTGCTGAATCGTTTCCTGGGCAGCAGACCGACTCGACATGTTTTTCGTCATCATTTTATGTTTCTATTTGATGTAGGTATTTAACTAAGCATTTTTAAAAAATTTAATACGGGATTTTGTTTTTCATTCTTTTTTACCAACTTTGAAACCAACCAAAAATTTATTCTGTTTCTTCTAATGTTGTTGTTGTTTCTGTTGTTTAAAAAGAGTGAAACGTTTTTCTACCTACTATTGTTTTTATTTTTTTTTTTACTACAAACCTCGCCACGCTATTTTATTATCTTTTTTATTGCGTCCAAAAATAGACTGTATGTGTTTTTTGTTGTTGTTCTTATATTTCACATAAAGAAGTGTTGCTTCCGATCAAATAAATGCAAAAAAACCACAACGTTAAAGAGCGTTAAATATTTCATACAAAATTATGAAAACTTGAAACCAGTACAAAAATATTAATTGAATCAGTAAAAAAATTTGTAGAAATTAAAAAAATTTTCAAACAAGCGTTTGTTTGAAAATAATTCAGCAATAATTTTTTCTGTGTGATAACATTTTTAACAAAAAAAACATTATGTGTATGACTAACCCAAAAAATCGGGCTTTCATTGATTTTGATTTTATTTTCCGACAATTTAATCGATTTAGCGATCCCAAATTAGTTTTTGGGTTTCTTAAAAATTTTCCGATTTTTCACGAATTTTAGCCATGTCCGCGATAAAAGCGATTTTTTCCCGTGGTTCTTTACAGCTTTACCGATATTTAATGAATATTAGACTTTGCTATCATGCTGCGGTAAGCAAATTAGTGATCTTTAGTTCAACTAAAGTTTTTGCGAACAAAAACTTCGAATACACAAAAACATGCGGTTTTTAGAACACCAATTTTTGAATTATGCGAATCCAAATAGTTTTTCGTTTTCAATTCGAGTCGAAACCTGATAATCCGAGTTCCTAATTAAGGTTATCAGCGCAGAAGTGGTGTAACCCCAGACTACTTATTATGAGATAATGAGGAGTATACACTACTCTTGCAACGACCCGTGCAAAAACTATGTTTCTAGCGCCATCTGGTTTGGATACAAACAGTTGGCATAAGTCGAGTATTGTACTGTAAAGAACAGTGCAAAGAACACATCTTACACCATAACCGTAACCAACTTAAATTGTGAGTTACACCAGTTCTGCGCTGATAGCCTTAGCCTTAATTGGAACATAGGGCCAAAACAAAGTTCTTCCATTTACTTGTACTTAATGCTTATTGTTATGCTTCAAACCAATTTATGTTCGTCTTGTTTCGTTCGTCTAGAACTATCGCCACTTCCTGATTTAGATTTTGACACACTTAGGTATTTGCTTGCTTCTATCGTGAAGAACTTGGTCCGATAATTTATTCCGCCAGTGAATTCGCAATATTTTTCGAAGGCAACTGTTGAGGAATGATTGCATTCTACCAATAATTCTTGTGTATGTATTCCATCTTTCACAACCATATAAAAAACTATCTTCATCTTCGAATTCATTATTCGAATTTTGGAGTTTCGTCTTATTGATGATTTTCATAAATCTTTTTAGGCTCTAAAAGATTCCCAAGGTTTATTCAGTCGGCTAGCAATTTCTACATCCGATCAACCAGACGCAGGAGGCTATTCGGATAGTATTTCCAGAGTTCACGAGCAGAGATTAAGTCGTGGTTCTATTTATTACAAGTCCAGTTCTTTAAGCGTTCTTCTGAACCTTGTTGAGTTTGCTCTGCATGCTGGAATGTTGCTGGGTTAACAGACAGACATCCGGCTTTTACAGCCCCAGGTTATGCCGTTAGTTTTTCGGGTCGCTGCTATCATGATAATGTCCAGTACAACGTTAAAGAGAAGGGGAGATAAGACACAGCCTGTTCTTACGCCCATACGGATTTTGATTTTATGACTATTAAGGCCATCGTGCAAGATACGACAGTAAGAGTCGTCGTAAATAGATTTTATCAAGGTTATTATTTTGCTTGCAGTGATGCCATAAGGCATCGAAAGCCTTTTGGGAAACAATAAATGTTAGATACAATGGTGTTCCTAACTCTTTTAATTGTTCTATCAATATCCTGAGGGTGCTTACAGGATCCACACATGATTGATTGGATTTGTTCTTTTCTGAGCACGGACGAAAGCGCGTTAGAAATTCTGTTGGTCAAAAAATAAGCTATAATCTTATTTTCTTGCTCAATAAAATAGTGCCCCTTTAGTTGGAGCATTCGGAGAGGTTGAATTTCTTAGGTACGTTGATGATCCTTAAGATCCGAAGGTGGTTCTCCTGTATTCCAGAAGATTTCGATGATCATTTATGAGGCTATACCTGGCGATTGGTCGGGCTTAAGAAAGGATATTGCTCTAGTGGCTTCACAATTGCAGCCTTAATCATCCTAACAAATTCCATTGACAACGGTGCATATATGGCCATAGCTCTTATACACTACCACCCCCGAAAAAAGCTTTTAATGCCATAATTTCCTTGTGAATGTTGGCATTGATAGAATGTGTCAACGATAACATAAATAATCGCCACTATGTCGTAACAAAATTTTGTATTTTTCTTCCAGAACTGACTATAAGTGTCATATAAACTCCTCCTTTGACAAAAAAAAAAAAAAAAGAAGTAGATTAATTTAATTTTAGTTAATTTTCGGCACAAGAAAACTTTTATATGAATCTTAAACTAATAACAAAATTACCCTTTGCCTAGTCTATAATTGCCCATGGGTCCTAAATGGGTTACACTCTCAAAAATTTGTTCATAAATACTATGGTGTAGAATATCAAATGATCGGACAGACCGACTATAATTTCCTACTTATTTTATTGCTTCGCCAAGTCATGGCACCATTGCAATTTTCGTTGCTGCAATTTTTTAAAATTCTTCGAAATTGCATAAGTGCTAAGATTATGAAATTTTAGTCTTACAATTTTTGCCTTATAAATTTTATGTATGAATACAAATACACCTAAATACAGCTAAATTCAAGTTGAACAGTGCGAAAATAACAAAACAAAACAGAATTGCAGAGTACTAAGTATCCCAACCTAATCTTCTCTCCTCTCTCACCAATGAACTCAAGAATTTGTTGCAACAAAAATTACAAGTCTGGACGATGACTTATTAAAATAAACAAAATCTTTGGCATTTTTGATTGCCTACTTTTAGGGGGAAATTTAAAACAAACATGCTGCTGGGTTGTCTTCGTTGTGAAAATATTTAAGAAAAAATATGTATTTCAAAAAAACATTGTAAAATAAACTAAACGATGCTTTAAGCATTTCCTCTACGATATCTACTTTCGTAAACACCGTAGATATGTATAAAAAAAAAATTACAATAAATTCAATATTACACTCGTATACAAACTGTGTATGAAAATGAATTTCTGTTTAACATGTGAGTCATGTTGTGTTACTTTTGGATGTGTCCTTCTCTTCCTTTTTATCTTCATTTAAATATGCATGTTTGTGTAAATACATGTTCATCGGCTAAACATACATACAAACACACACACACACATACCAGGGCATTTAATATTGAAAAAAAAAAAACAAAAATAAATATGTTAAATGATTGTGCCGTTTTTGATGTTATTCTTGTTGTGCATGATGCCCATGTATGCAGGAATGTTTGCTGGAAAATTTTGTGAGTGCATGTGTGTGTGTGTGCATTAGTCTACTTCAAACATCTGCATTACTTGTTTATGTGTGTATGTACCAAGAAATTGTTTTCCAAATTGTGTAAAACATGATGCAGGAATGTTAAAGTTGTTGTACTTCTTACCATTGCAACTGTATGGGTTGCTCTGTTTTATTAGGCTACTGCAGCATTTGTTCAAATAATGCTGAAAATGGGAGAAAACAAAATGAAAAACTTTAAATTTGGTTGTATTGCAGATCTATAGTTTTTCGTTCGTTCATTTATTTATTTATTTGTTTAGTTTTTTGTTTTTCACAGGATATTTAAAATATGTATTTGATTTTGTTTGTGTTTTTATTTTCTATTTACTTCAAGAGTTTTTCAACGACAATATTTTAAGATTGAGTTAAGATTTTCTTTTTTGTTTTTTTTTTTTGTATTTTTACTGATGTTGTGTCATTAACACATTTTTATGCTAAAAATTATGTCAGGATTTAAAGCAAAAGACTTGATCACATAAACATTTACATACACAATCTATTGACATGCAACTTTAAGGCATTTTAAGAGCACTCGTAATATTGCTGCCATTATTTTAATACTTATTACACTCAAAGAAAATCTGTACTGGTTTGGATTAACTGGATAAATTTATTTGCTTTACAGAAAACGTTTGAACATTAAAAGTATGACTCGTTTTCGTTAATTATACTACATAATATTTTGAAATAACTTCATAAAAAATAAGAACATTTTCAGTTTTATGTCCTCTGAGATCTCTGTTTTGTGGCCTTTAGATTTTAAAATTCCACATATTTTTTTTTTTAATATAATTTCCAATTTTAATCATTGGATTAAAGATATGTTTGTTTAAACTAACCAAATTTTTTGAGCTTAAACTTCTTTTATTGTTCTATTACTGCAAAATAGATTTTTGTTTTTTTTTTACACAACAACTTACTTGTTTGTTCGTTTGTTTGTTTATATTTCTTCATTTATTTAACTATCTAACAACAAAAACAATAGCAGATTCACTCATCCAACCATCCATTCACTCATCTATCAAAATGTGAAGCATGTTTTAGTAGTAGAAAAACAATAACATCAACAACAACATGAATATGAACATAAACAACATCATCAACAACAGCATGAAATGAAAATGACTTTACATCAAAAAATAAAACAAATTCTTTCGCTCTCTCGCTTTTTTGTTTTTTTTTTTTCTTTTGGTGCTTAAGGCGTGGTGACACTTAAACTACGAATATTTTATAAAAAGTCTTAAAAAAAGTACATAACAAACAAAAACATCATCAACAGAAACAATACAAACAACAACAAGAACAACAAAACATTAAATTTAAGATTTCATAAAAAAATGAAACATTAAAAACAGCCAGTGGATAAAATGAGAGAAAGTGTGATGTTGGATGTTGTTTGTTGGATGTTTTGGGAGGAGGTGGAACAAGTAACAACAAAAACAACTTAATAAATATTAAAAGAGGAGAAAAAAGAAAATTCCATAAACATAAAATCAAGCACAGAGTCATCATCATCATCAACAACATCGCACTACAGATGAATACTGAATGCATACAAAAAGGGTTCAGATCTTATGATCGATAATATTGTAGGATTTGTCTAGATTTTTTCTTTAAAAAAAAAAAATGTAAATAAAAAAATCTAGTTTTTTCTAAACAAAAACATCAACAAGAGCAAAAGGTGTTAAAAAAATTGTGTCATTAGGTAAATGGAAGTTATAAGATGTTTTTTATTTTATGCTGTTTTTATTTGAATTCTGTTCTGCAAGAACAGCAAAAAAGTATGTAAATGGAAATAGTTAAAATACATCTTGCAAGAAAATTATAAATGAAAAGAAAGCACTGATAAATATTTTTAGCTTTATAAACTTCAAGTATGAAAAATAATTTTGAGAAGAAAGAAAGAATTCCTTGAAAAAAGATAACGAGTTGCTTGAGAAACGCTTTTCATTCTATTCAAACAAAATTTATTAAAGATCACAAAAAGATTGTGGAAAATAGACTTGGGTTGGTCAAGTGTGTGCCACATTATTTGTATTTTTTTATATTGCAATAATAGTCATAGAATATCCAGTGACCCAAAGATTGTTGCGTATAGATTTTGGTTAAGACTTTCTATGGAAAAAAAATAATTTAAAAGGTCTTAAAGAAAATTTTTAAATTATCTTTATTATCTTAAGTACAGAACTGGCATTAGAAAAACATTTTGGTGACATTTTTTTAAAAAAAGTGCAATTAACAGGTTATTAAAGTAATAGATTCCTTACCAAAATAACTGCTGACCTTTTAGGCCAAAAGCAAATCAATGCAATCAATCATAGTTGACAGATAAATCTTGTTAAAAAAACGTGCCATGATCGTCATATTCACTCACTTTTCTTTAAGGCCCCATGTTCAACGTTTGCCCCGTGAAACAGACACATTTCGAAATTGAACGCACACCTCCATCCGATGGTCCAAATTTTCGATGACGCTAAGGCATAATTGAGGTTCTAGGCCATTAATGTGCCGAATTACCTCATCCTTGAGCTCTTGAATTGTTGCTGGCTAATCGACGTACACCTATTCTTTAAAACAACCCCAAAGAAAGAAGTCCAACGGTGTCAAATCACATGATTTTGGCGGCTAATTGACATCGCCACCACGTGAGATAACAGGGCCATTGAATTTGTCGCGCAAAAGAGCCATTGTTTCGATAGCTGTGTGGCAAGTGGCACCGTCCTGTTGAAAACACATATCGTCTACATCCATATCTTCCAATTCGGGCCATAAAAAGTTAGTTATCATCTCACGATAGCGAACACCATTCACAGTAACTGCCTGAACGGCCTCATTTTGGAAAAATTACGGCCCGATGATGCCGCCAGCTTATAAACCGCACCAAACAGTCATTCTTTGTAGGTGCATTGGTTTTTCGACAATCACTCTTGGATTATCATTCGCCCAAATGCGGCAATTCTGTTTATTGATGATTTTCTTGCCACATTCTGACGATTGGCGACGTTTGGAATGGTCAAGAGGTTTTAGTTCTTCTTGAGTCAATTGCACCTTGTAAGCGCGTAAATGCAAGTCTTTATGCATAATGTCATCAACGACGAGCGTGATAGGTGCAATTGTTGGGCAAGACGACGAGTTGAGGTGAACGACTCTTCAGCCACACTATCGCAAACAACAGCAATATTTTCTGTAGTACGAGCTGTACGAGCATGCACTGGTGTTTTAACACCTCCTACAGACCCGGTTTGCTCAAATTTTTCCACGATTTTTCCGATTGTGCGCACATATAGACGATTAAATTGACCGAAAAAATAACGAAGTACACGATATGCATTTTGATTTGAACGCCCATTTTCATAATAAACCTGAATAACTTTAACGCGTAGCTCGATTATGTATCTTTCCATGGTTCAAAATAAGTAAGTCTGAAATTGAGAAATGTCAAATGAAATGCAGAAAAAAACTTGACGTTTAGGTGTGGTTCACATTCAACATCGGCCCTTAAAATTTAACCACCGGTTATTATGATTTTCCTTGCTATTTCTTATATTAAAAGCCAAGAGCGAGTACAATTTGGAAATTATATAATTCAAATGCTTAAAAAAGTAAGATTACTATCAAACACCACACCTAAGTGCATTGCAGAGCTGTCAGATTTTTTTGAGCTCCATCGACAAACCGGATGTCAGAAATCGCCAAACGTAAATTTTTTTCAGCTTTCGTATAATTTTTGTTTTAACTTTAATTTTGCATACAAAAAAAAAAGCTAGTACATACTATATTTCAGTCAAAAATAGTCAAGAACTGAGAAAAAATACAAAAAAGTCGCCGAAAGTAAATTTTGTTTAGTTTCTGTTATTTTTTTTTTTTTTTTTTTTTAATAACATAAAATGGAGATCACATATTCAGTAAAAAAACTGAAATAAAGTCTATAAAAATGTTCACTTCAGCCTTATCGATTTTATTACTGGTGTTTTGGCCTGCATACATACTTAATATTATAATTAAATAATGACTAAATATAAAATTCACTTAAAATGATAACAAAACCAAAATCATGTGAAAAAAGTTGACAGATTTTTTTTAACTTATTAATGATAACAAAAAATGACAAACTGTTAAAAAATCGCTTAATTAATATGAATGGTAAAAAAGCTAAGTAAATCGCCAGTTATATCAAAAATCGCCAAAAAAAAAAAAAGTCGCCAGCCACCAAATGGAAAACCCCACCGCCAAACAGGTTTCAAAATCGCCACGTTTGGCGAGAAAGTGCCATATCTGACAGCCCTGGTCCATTATGCCATCAACTCTAGTTAGATATATTAAATTGACAGAATAATCAAATGCTATTGAGTATTTAAATTTATGAAAACGTATAAAATAACATTTTTCAATATTTAATTGTAAGTAATTACGATCCGAACACAACACTAATTCATTAATACTTTTTTGCAACTCTAAAGCATCATTAATATTTTTTTTTCATAAAAGATTTTAAATTAACCTCTTCTTAAAAAAAAGGGACCAGCGAATTTTTTTTCATCTCTATCATCGGAGGATGTTACACCAAAAAGAAAAATATACTTTCCATTGTTGCCACTTCGTAGGCAATTACCCGAATTTGGTGTAATTTCCTATTAATAAGATTTCCGTATAACGTGCTAAATTCCCAATTTTTTCATATTTGATAAATACACTGAAATTTATTGTTGAGGGAAAGCTAGTTTCTATGCGCATTTCACTGGTTGCTTAGGCCAGCTCATCAGGAAACCTTTTCCTAAGATTTTCTTTTAGGTGAAGATCAGGAGCAATTTGGTATTTTTTAGCTAGTTAAGTTAAATTAG
This sequence comes from Pollenia griseotomentosa, assembly GCA_963931875.1. Classification (NCBI taxonomy): domain Eukaryota; kingdom Metazoa; phylum Arthropoda; class Insecta; order Diptera; family Polleniidae; genus Pollenia; species Pollenia griseotomentosa. The sequence goes on from OZ007560.1 coordinate 5,969,423, forward strand.
CGATTAAGGACCGAAAATTTGTTCGATATAGGTGTTCAATCTAAAAAATACCTGCCGTGTATATAAGATATGTTTCCCTTATGACAAAAAGAAATGCATTTTATTTTGCCATTTTCAAATGCTTTAGTTAAGAGAATATTAGGCACCACCCAGTAAAAAAATGTGATCCAAAAGTAGCAGATCTTTTGTATGAATTCATACCTCAAATCGCTTCAAACCTGCTGATATGATGCCTGATTTTTGTATGGGGTGTTCCCGGTTTTGAGGACTATTTTCTGCTGGCAATAAGCCTTATTTTAACATGCACTCTTTCATTAATGTTTTGCTTTTACTTCTTTAAATGCCTTTTTTCAATCATTTTCGTATACCATACTATATATTTTTATTTTTTTCGCTTTAAACCCTTCATCGTAGTCAGCACTAAAATAGCAGCTCTTTTTTGTTCCTGTATTTTATTCTTTATCAGTTACAGCTGTATAAGAGAACTCTTATTGAAGCGCTCGATTATGTGCTTTTTCCCCTAAGTGCTTCAAAAAACCCAAATTTTTTACTGGGCAGGGTTTAAAAAACTGCAGTCGCAACCAAAAACTGTCGAACAAAAAACGAAAATTTGTGCACAACTCTTCGCTTTTTGAGTTGGTTTGACAGCGACTGTTAACATTTAATGAATAAGAAGAAAAAGCAATAGTTTTTTTTTTTGCCAATGACAAATAAAGAAGGGGAAGGAATGACCGTTTTTCTAGTCTGACTGCAGTTTTTTAAACGCTGTTAGGCACCTTTAACATTTGAGAAACAGCCTGTCATCTAAAACCACTACAGAACTTTTTTACAAGAGAAGGCGGTGAACATTCCCGAGATACAGGGTGATGCATTTTTTATTTTTTTTTTAAACCAGACTTTATTTACAATTTAATAATGTGCCACGATGGCTACGTCTACAAGCAAAACTGCAGTGCTTGGGCTACGGAGAATCCAAAAAAAGTTCATTAGAGAAAACAACACACACTTAAGTTAACTGTTGGTGCGGTATATCGTTTTATCTGATAATTGAGCCATGTTTTTTTGAAAATGGCATTGCTGTTTTAATCTCTATCAACGGAGGTGCATTAAGGACGATGTTGGAAATTTTTTTTAGGCCAGCTGTGAATCCAACAATCATTCAACATTGTTGTTTCAACAAGATAGAGACACACGACGTACTGAAGATGCCTCATTGACTTTGGCAAGGAACATATTTACGTATTATTTTACGTATAAGAAGTTTTAATTGGGTGCCACGCCACGTTCACTAGATTTAACCGCTCCTGTTGTTTTTGGGCACAATTTAAAGAAAGAGTGAATTTTAACAAGCTTAGAACAATACAACAACTAAAAACCAACAATGGATCGTGGCCATTATACCCAAAATTTAGTGAAAAGTTATGTTTTAAGGAACACGTGTATGCGAAAATGACCATCAATTACGGGATGTCCTGTAGTATGACTTATTTTGATCTCCTTTAAATAAATTTGTTGGGGTTTTCCACATTTCAAAAGTTTTTATAAAATATAAAACGTTATAATACGTTGATATCAGGTGATATTTCATATTATTTGGGTAATTTTTCTTTATTTCAAGCATAATTGAGTATTTTGCTAGTGGTTTTAATTTTTTTTTTTTCTATTTAATTCTTAAAAATTATTAAAATTCTGTTTAATATCGAATTATTTTCAAAATTTTTTGTACATGAAAATAAAAATGTTACTTAATATATTTTCTACTCAATATTATTTTCATAAAAACACCAAAGAGAATATTCTCCAATTACTTGTGCTGTATTACAATGAAGTTACAATATTGCAAAAAAAAACTTGCTATATTTCGCCCTCCCTGTTGCTAAAAGCATTCAAAGTATTCGGCTTATTTTAAAAATTTTGTAGAAACACTCAAAATACATTGTCATAAATCTACTTTTCTGCATCAATAAATTTAAAATTTAGAACTAGAAATAAAACCATTAAATTTATTAAAAATCTATGCAGTGTGTTCTTTTAACTTTTACAATTTTCTCTATCTCTTTCTCTCTCTGTCTCTTCAATCTGTGTATTTTGCATAAATCTGTTTTTTTTCTTTCCCTGGCGACTGCATTAGTATGTGTTTGATTTATGAGTTGTTTAAGTTTGATGATCCAATAAGTTATAAAAAATCAACAATAAACATTTCGATAACACTCTGACTTGTTATCCTCAAACAGCAACAATGTCCATAAAGGACACCGATTCTGTTTTATTTTTTATGCTCGTGTTTACAACCATCATTAGCCAACTGACATCAAAAAAAAAAAAAAATTACATTTTGATAATTAAGTATCACAGTGTCCGTGTGCCGCTCTCGAATTTGGATTCTCATCTTGTTCAAGCACGACAAAATATGTAAAAAATCGAAAAAATAAAAATACATTTATTTCTTATTGTCCATAAAAAAAAGATTAAAGTCACAAAAAGCAAATGAATGCAGACTATAAAATGTTTAAATTGAGCAACAGATATTGAATATTACGACTTTGTAGCGCACACTAGAGGAGCTTTATGACAACAGAAAAAGGTTAAAAAGTTAAAAACCAAAATTTATTAAAAGATCTAAAAAGTCAGAAGGTCGATTGTTATGGGCGTAAAAGGAATTGGAATTTTTGGAGTTAAAAATGCAAAATTGAAAAAAAGCTTCATGTTAAAAAATGAAAACTGTGTTTTCCCAAAATCTAAGCCGCGATATTAATTTAACAGAAAATACCATTTTTACTGTCTTCGGCAAAAAATGTTAAAGTTCACATTAGTTTACCAATACTTTAAGGCCCGATAGCTTAAAGTAGACTTTAATCGGCCTTATAAAAAGTGTTCCATTAATAAAATTTTTCTTTAATATGAAGTGAGCTATAAAGTAAATTAAGGTTCATCCTACCTGGTAGGTTAAAGTAAAGTTGTAATAATGGTACTCTTTTTATAAGGCCGATAATATTCTATTTTTAGCTATGGGTAAGTCGTGAAAATGGGACTAAGCCTAGCAAAAGTGTATAAGTTAATGTATTGTTTAACTTATGCGAACTTTAATTTTTTTTTTTTGAAAAAGACAGTTAATCTGTACATAAGGGTGCTTCGGTAGACAAGTTGGTTGTGTGCTAGTCTATCAGTGTGAGGGTTGCGGGTTCGATTCCCGTCAGAGACTTTGGTCTGTTGCTACCAACTTTAACTGTTATGGCATATACGAACTTTTTGTGACAAATTTTCATGACAATTTCGCATTATGTACTGCCGTGATCAGATCAGTGATGCCAATAGTGGGGAATTTTTCCTTTTTGTAGAGATTTTTTCGAAAAATTTTAAGCGTAGGGAAAAAGGAAAGATTTTTTATTTTAAGGAAAATGTAGGGAATTTTTAAAATATTATTTAATTTTCAGTGCCTCGGTAGGCTAGCTGGTAGCGAGCTAGTCTATCAGCGCCGAGGTTGCGGGTTCGATTCCCGCCAGAGACTCTGGCTTCTTTCCTGCGGACAAGCATAGAGCTTCGCGGGATTAGCTTAGGAAATTAAAAAAAAAAAAAAAAAAAATTTAAAAATTTATATTTTTCATATAAAATAGCATTTAAGAACAAATGTAGTATTTTTTAATAGAACTAACCCTATACTATGAGTCTTTATAGTCTGTCAATATTAGGGGGCGGCGAATATTCAGGCATTCGCACTCACATTCATAATGAATGAAATTTCTACATAGAAATTGAACTCAGAGAAATAAAATCATACAATTTCGAATTTTTAAACAATTTTTGAGAAAAACTTTTAAGAACAATTGTGATTTTTAGTTCAACTGTTAATTTTTTATTTTGATTTTTAGTTAGGCTTGAGTTTATCAAATTTAATTTAATTTTAAGGTTATGGAAATAATTTTAAAGGAAATTTTTTTATAGTTTTGTTCAGAGGAAAAGAAAAAATATTTTTTTTAAATTCCATAGAGCCTTCCATTTTATTTGGTACCAAGTTTGGTAAAAAATTAAGTATGTATGCTTGAAAAAATGTTAAGTCCTTTAAAAAGGACAAAATATGAGGAAATAAAAAATCAAGCACGCAATTTGAGTTAGTTTTGTCTTTAGAATAAAGGCGTTTCTGCCAAAAAGAAAAAATTAAAATTTGCCACACAGTATTATTTTTGAAATTGAATTTTTATATCTTTAAATATAATATTTACAAAATGTTAAGCAAACATGTATTTGTTTGCCTGTTGCTAAAAAAAATAAATTTTTAATGTAGGTAAAAGTGTAGGGAAAATTTTTTTTGGTTGTAGGAAAAAAAGGGATTTTTTTTTAAGACACGTAGGGATTTTGTTAAATTTTTTCCTGGCGTCACTGGTTCAGGTTTACATTTTTTATCGAGACAATAATCGGTTTATTGACATAATTATCTTTCTGTTCACACAAACACAATTTAGCTAACTCAATTAGCAATGAGCACTTAACTTAAGCAAAATGTACACAACTTTTGACATCTTTAAAGAAAAAAAAACAAAAATAAACATCTGGCTTTTGCGCAGACCTAATGGATGGACCTATGTTTTTATTGTTGTCAAAAATGTCAAAATACTTAGTTTAGTTTAGTGAGTTGGGTTGTACTCACTCAACACACTTGTGACAGTATTGTATTTTATTTTTACTAAATTTTTATAACAATTTCGTAATAATTGAGCAATAACTAAATTGAAATTTTGTAGGGTGCGTATCTGAACACGGTATACGGTTGGTTGTGGGCTTTGACTTTTAATAAACCGATATGTAGCTGTAAAAATATATTTTTATAAAAAAACAAGTAAGAGTGCTATATTCGGCCATGCCGCGTCTTATTTACCCTTTACCATGCTATGATATGAATTATGCAAATCAGTACTGTATTTCAGATATTTGTTCTGGGTAAATTAATTTAAATTAAAAAAAGCTAAAATTGCTCTGTATTTTTTTAATTGAAAAATATTTAGTTCAAATATGCTTTTTTAATAATTTCCTAACGAAAACAATTAAAATGTATATAAAAGTTATTTATATGTATTTTCTTTTTATTATTTTTTTTTTTGGCATTTGAACATTGAAAGAGATGCATGGGAGTAGCTTCATTTCATTTCTAAAAAAAATCATGAAAAAAGAAAAATACAAAATGTCCCTCGAGTATTTATTTTTCTATGCAAACAGTAGATTGAAATGCGTTTTTAGTTTTTAGTTTTCTTTTGTTGTTTGTGCTTTTTCATATAGAAGTAACTGTGTTAGTGTGTGTTTGTCTTTTATGCTGACACAATTATTGCTGACATTTAAGATTGTCAACACTTGTGCTGTCATCAGTTACGACTTTAACTCAAATATCTACTCACAGAAGCAAGAATATTTGTTGTTTGGATATTCGTTCATTGTTGACTTTTCGCTTTATACTTATGCTTTTAGTATACAGTTAGAGAAAATCTTAAAATTTTTTCAAATGGTTAGTTGATTGGTGAACTACTTACTCTGCACGACCTGAACATAGATTCAGTAAATGAGTTTACCTACGAAAATTCAGCAAACGGTAGAACATTTATCGATATAAAGAATAAAGAAAGGAGAAGTTCGATTTTGTGAAGCATTTTTAAATCTAGCGTTCTAATAGAATCATCTCGAAAACTATTTTAAAGCAATGTTCTATATGAAAACGAAAAATTACTCACATCTACAGAGATCATAAACAAGATTCAGGCATTTGTCAATATATCACTGCGAAATATTCTTCGGATAGAGTAGTTAATCAGCCTAATATCAAATGTTGAATTATACCAGAGATGTAATTGAAGAAATTGGAAACGACTATGCTTAACGAATGATATCTAAAGAGAAGTTTTGATTGAAACCTTCAGGGGACAAGAAGACGTGGCAGACCGTGCGGCAGTTGGCAACGGAACATGGTAGAAAACAGAAACTTACATCCAGGAAACTTACAATCGAATAGTTTCAAAACTATTTGACTAAACAGAAATAATTTTGTACTGGCAATATGCGCGCACGACATGGTGTAAAAGCAATTAATAATGCAAAAAATAGCATGGGCTAATCTTTGATACCCTCCACCGAAAATTTGAATATTTCAGGAGTGATATTTATATGATGTCTATTTATTATTCATTTATCTTTATAAAAACAGACATCAGCATTAAAATTGGTTGCGGCTTAGACCGATATTAAATTATTGACCGAAAAATGCTATTATGATAGCATTATTTATTACGGTTTTAGGCGTACTAAACTGTTTTCCGGGAGTAGGGTTTGTATGGGGTCTAGGGTTAATTATCGACCGATCTTCATGAAATTTTACAGCTTCATTTCTAGTTGAATAAAACGAATATCTGCAAAATTGCATATCATTTCGTGCATTTTTCAATAATTTATGTTAGTTTTTGTAACAAAATTATCAATTTTTTAAAGTGGTGGTTCCACATTTTGATTCATAGCTCTGATCCTACTGAACCGATTTGGCCGGATTTCAATCCCAAACTGCTTAGGATAACTATAAACAATTTGACACCCAGTTTTTTTTATTTCTTTTGAGTTTTTCGAAAGTGAGCGTGTTTTCAACAGACGGACAGATGGACAGACCGACGGACATGGCTCAATCGACGTAGAATTACTCAAGAAGCCAAAATATATATACTTTATGGGGTCTGAGATGAATAACAAAAAAGGTTCACACGGAATGACAAACTTCACAACTTATTGTGGTGGAGGGTATAAAAAAGAAGTATGTACATAATCTGTCTAATATAGTGTTTTTCATACGGGATTTCGGGAAAAAAATCCCTGGAAATTTGTGCGGGAATTCCCGGGATTTTTTTTATTTAATTATGGAAACTTTACTGCTGATATGCATAATTGTAAATAAGTTGTGTCATGAAATAGATCTTAGCCGTTAGGAAAAAAAGGTCTAAAGTCAAAAAAAAACGCATTTTGAGTTTTTGATTGGCTTTAATTAAAATTTTGTCTCTCTTTTGTTTGATTTAAGTCAATTTTGTTTAGCACAGCTGCTTCTAATTGTTACCATCTGCTCTTATAATAGCGAAAAACTACAGTGTCTGACTTAAGAAAATTTTGCCAAACGCCAAAGAGATGCCAATTCATTAGTGCTAAGAAAACTGAAAGTGTCTAGAGATTATATAATGTTCCTTTGCCTATAAAGGCAAACATCCGTAAAAAGGAAATGAAATCTTCTTGATAAAAATTAGAAAAAGGCTTTCAAATGATTCTGTAAATGCTTATTCTGAACTTAAATCCTATTTTAAAAGAAATATTTTGTATTTTATATTGTATATTTTTTTTTTTGGTTTTATATAAATGCTGTTGGCTTTTAATTAATTATTTGCTTAGTTTTATAGGAAAATAATTTAAAATTTAAAAGGTGGCAATTTAATGTAATCATCAAATCTTTTCGGTTATAGTTTTTAAGTTTTTATTCCTAAACACTCCTAATGTCACAGATCGGAAGTTTTTATTATTCCAAATGTTATTGCACATTGAAAAAATGTAACCAAACAGTCATTTTGCTATAACTTTCTCAAAAATCCTATAAAATAATAAAAATTTGGCCATGTGTGCTTTTGAACATGAAGATCTTAAGGTGGCATTAAGTACTTTCTTTTTGCCACAGAAATAAAAAAGCTAAATGCATGTATATATGTATGTGCTTATTTAATTGATCTCAGAAAATGTTATTTGTTCAAATAAATTAAATAATATTTTGCATCGATTTGTATTGAGCGGGAATTCCCGGGATCCCGGAAAATTGAAAAATAAGTCCCGCTTTCCCGGGAAATGTAAAAGTCCGGGAAATGAAAAACTCTAGTCTAATATCTTTAAAGATATTTGCATTTAAGTGACATCATCTTTATTAAAAACACAAATAACGGTTATTTTGGAATATCTCGAAAACTGTTCTACTTTTGACTAATCTGACTGCATATAAGATTAGGTGTCAGATACACTTGGTCAAAAAACTGCCACATAGTGTTATATATCATATGTTTTCTTTTAAATCAAAACTGTTATTACTGATCATAGTATTTCGTTTTGCTTATTTTCTCTAAGTGTACATTTAATATATGTTTCATACAAATATACTCCCAGATATTTGAACTTGTTTTTGAGCATGTCTACGTATATTTTTCAGCAAGTATTCCACTCCCATGTCCCTGTTTTTCTTCAGCATTTTTACTTTTCTGTTTGTGTTTTAAGCTTTTTTCCCATTGTTTCATCGTATTTACTTTATCAATATTGTTTTTTGTTTTTATTATTTATTTAATATTGTTTCTTAACTTTTCAAAAAGTTATAAAAATCGTCATACTCATATTACTTTATTATATCTGGGTCTTATTGTTGGTATTTGTTTTAATATATTTTTAGGGAATTCCGTTTGGTGCTGCGTCAGGATCCTTTGTCAGTATTCACCAGTGATGTACAAATAGAAACAAGTGACGGACCCATGGATTATGATATTACTAGAATATATACGGGGTCTTTGGAAGGTAAGTTGTTAATTGGGTTTTAGAGACGAATAATCAGGACTTCAAATTGCTTTAACATATTATTTATTTTATGTGTTTTAATTTTGCTCAAATATTTTAAACGAATCAAAGTTTTTAATAGGAATTAATTAGAAATTTCAATAAAAAAGAAACCACAGGACAGAGAGGTTTCTTTTTGTAAAGATTTTAATAAGCACATTTCCTGAAAAGCTTTTTCGCTGCTTATTTAAATAGAGATATTTTTTAAACAGTTTTAGAAAAATTCTTTAATCCTTGATGCTAAATAAATGTGCATTTGCTTGCCAATTTTTCCTTATTAAAAGTATAAACTTTAAACTATTTTATTTCGAAGGCTTCGTTCTGCTTGCATTTATATTTAAGTTCTTTAAAATTATCATTGCAACCGTACAATTACCAACAACATTATTATTAAAATATTTATTTCATTACAATTTCATTGCCATTTCAACGAAAATTTTATTTTATAGTCGTCAAACAAACAGTTTTTTTAAAAACGCGTCTCTGTTTTCATGCCAAAAGTGAACAAAAACTAAAAAAAAAAGAAAAAAATAAACAAGAGTAAATTGTTTCCAGTCTACCGAGGAGACATAAAAGACGCGTTTTATAGGTCTATTAAGCCCAAGGACTCAGTGGTTGTGGCGCTACTTCATGGCTGGCATTCTACGACAACAAAACAAAACTTTAGTGTTTTGAAGTGTGTGTGTTTTTATTTATTTTTTTTACATATGTAGTAGTTTTCTTAATAAAAATGAAGGCCATGTCTGTAATAACCTAGACACACATATGAACGTTGTACATATTTATAAATATTATACTTATTTTTTTTTAAACACACACATATCTAAATAGCGCACACTAAATCATAAACAGGCACAACTGAAAATTTATTAAAATTATTTCACAAATCAAATCTTTCGCGACAACGAAAATTAAGTTTGCGCCACTGTCTTCTTTAACTTTTGTTCTTTAATATTTGTGAAAGTAAATTTGATTAAAAAATTGCAACCATGTTTTTAAAGGCAGTTTTCGGTCTCTCCTAAACATTTTTGAATTTTGAGTTGTGGCTATTTATAATTTAGTGTGCGATATGTTTAACTTATGTATGTATATGAGTATGTAATTGTGTACATTTAAACACACATGCATGTTTAAGAATAAATGTGAACCTAAAAAAATATTAAATGAGTAGAAAATGTGTTTATAAAATTGCCTAATTTCGGCTAAATTATATTTAGAATCATAATAATAAAAGCCATAAAGACCATATTTATACATGTACATAAAATAAAATATCGCCAGTAAAAACATGTTGTTGCGGCCATAAGCGAAAAGTAAATTACTTCACAAAGAGATTTTGGAAGAAATGACGCAGTTTCAAACGGATAATTTAGAAATTGATAAAAAAAAAAATTGGATGTAAGTTTGAAATTTGAAGAGCGCTTATAATAAATTATTTATTTAAACCTGATTCTTTTCTATAAGGTCATAGTATGGTGGCCTACCATGGTAAGGACACGGTACTGCAGTCTCCTTAAGATAGTTTATGGACTTCGGTCTACACCGACGAAAGCGCTGTTCACTGTGTTGAACTGGTTCCGCGGTAAGGCTGGGGCTGTGGGCCTTTGGTCTGCGCGGAGCTATGGTCATTAGTGTGTCCCAAAAAACATTTTTTATTTTATTTATAACTTTCAAAATCTTTATGAAAATGAAACAAGCCACCAACGTAGTTTGAAAGATCAATTAATTCTTAATAACTTAGAAACAAATATTTTTGAATTGGCTCTGACCGTTCCTGAGTTATACTGGTTTTCAGCATTGCACCCAGTATATGATATTATTACTCATACCAAGCATACATTGCATTTGGTTTGCTTAAAAATCATTTATTTGGGTTCATACGATGTAACGCTATGGCCTGCAATAAATTCGGAAAATCAGTTTTAGAAGTTGTGACATTGATGTAAGTGATATCCATTACCAATACGTGAAGATTGGAGCAAATTAATTAAAGAATTGGACAATGGAACGTAAGAACGCTTAGCGAAGCGTCAAGGCTAGCACAAGTAGAGGCAGAAATGTTGAGGTTTAATGTGGCGATTCTAGGTATTAGTGAAATGCGATGGTGCGGAAATGGTCAAATAACATCGGCCAATGGAAACGTTGTGTTATATAGCGGCAAGGTAAGCAGGAGAGAAACCGGGGTAGCATTTGTAATATCCAAAGAGCTAAGGACAACTCTAAGTTCACGGAATCCTATATCAGATCGTATTATTACAGCCCGGTTTTTCAGTAAAGTTGGAAAATACATTAGCATCGTTCAATGCTATGCACCCACAGAGGATGCCGACGATCTAACAAAAGATGAATTTTACAATCAACTAACAGCTACTGTTAACAAAATAGCAAACCGTGATATACTTATCCTAAGCGGTGACTTTAATGCCCAGATCGGCAATGACAACCATGGCCTAACCCATATCATGGGAACACAGGGCATGGGAACTAGAAACAAGAATGGTGAACGGTTTATAGAGTTTTGTCAGACATTCCAACTCGTGATCGGTGGTTCGATTTTTCCCCACAAAAATATACACAAATATACATGGGAATCCCCAGACGGTCAGACACGTAATCAAATAGATCAAATTTGTATCCGCCGCAAATGGAGAGGGTCTCTAATAGATATATGCACCAAAAGAGGTGGCGACTTGCACAGCGACCACGAGTTAGTGGTAGCTACAATAAGAATAACACTTAAAAAAATGTATAAAAGAAACCCGCAGATAACATACAAACGCTTTGATGTCAACAAATTGAGAGTTAAAGCGAAAAGGGACGAAGTTGGAGAAGAACTAAGGGAATGTGTTCAATCAGAAAACATTCCCTGGGAAGTAACGTGTAACAAAATTAGGGATATTACCAAAAAAATAAAATAGGTTATAAACAGAAGACAGAAAGGAAATCATGGTTATCCGATAACACCTGGAAACTTATTCAAGAAAGAAATCAGTTGAAACAACAAAAACTTGAAAATCCCTACTATAAATCACAATACAGAGCAGTGGCAAAAGCCGTAAAGAGAGCAGCCCGAAACGATAAAAGAAAGTATTTAGAATCTATCTATCTATTGAGATAGCCAAGGCGTTCTCAATATAGAAAAGGAACGCCCACAGGCATAATTTATGTGGTCAGACCATGCGAGGGAGTTGTTAAAAGATACTCTAAGATTTTTTGCAGGCTTGAAAATTTCTATTGTTTTTGATTGCTATGATTGGTGTCAGTTGTATTTTAGATATTCGCTTTTGAATGATGAAACATTTGGATTTTTTGGATTTACCTTCCATTGTACCTTCCCTAACCTAGTAATTTATTTCTCCACTGTTGTATATCACCAAACTGGATAAATTAATATTTAAATGTAGTAGTCTAATATAAGTTATTATCATCTGTAAAAAAAAAAATTAGTTCAAAGTTAATTTAGATGTCAAAAAATATCAAAAATACATTTTTCTCAACCAAAAAATCGTCAATTTACAAGAAACACAAAGTCTATTTAATGGTTATGGAAAAAACATACAACTCTTAAGTCTGCTTTCACACGTTTCATCTTTTGATGCTCAACTCCTATGTTTTTAGGTGAGGGAAGAAAGAAGAAAGGGGGTTAGTACGGAGATGCCTGTACTCGGTCAGTACGCTTTGTGTTTTTATTCGTTGGTACATGCACAACGATGGCTGCGTGTAATTTTTTCTTTTCTTTTTCTCTTTGATTTGCTGTTATTAAAATTATTGTTGTTTTGAACCGTAAAAAGTTGAAACCCGTTGCTGCGTTGCTAACTAAGTTAGCCGAACAAAAGTAACTTAGACTTTCGGCCCTTTGAAGGGAAACAGATCAGAGTCTCTGGCGGCAATCGAACATCCAAGCCTCGAACCAAAATATAGACCAGCTCACTACCAACTAGCCCACTGGGTTACCCTTAACGAATTTTGTTTTGTATGTAGGAACATTTACCACAGAGGCGTCACAAGACAGAAAATATTGTGTTTTTTCTGTCTTTTTTTCGAAAGCTGCCCTTTTTGCGGTTTTGTTTTGTTCACGTAATTTGTGTTGATACATATTGCCACTTCACTACCAAAAAAACGCTTACTTTCACTTTTTCATCTCTGTATGCTCTGTGACATTTACGTAATGAGTCGAGAATTTAACCCTGGTCAAACCAACAACTTGTAAGTCCTAAGTCTTATTCATTATTACACACGTGTCTTTTTTTTCTCTCCTCTTTCAAAATTTATAGGCCGGACCTTGTAATTTTGGAAAAAAATTGTACAGTGTTTTTAGTTAGCAAATGATTTTTTTAAAAGAATTATGTGCCGCTGGTTTACGTATCAATATTTGTGTAAATAATTGACGCTGAAAATTTGCTTTATAATTTTGGTAATTTTTTTGCTTAAAAATTATACTAAACATTTCAAAGTTTTTTTTAAACAATTTTTAAATTTCTGAGCCTGTTACGACTTTAGCCTTCAGTTCCTTTTAATTAATTAAAACTTCAAGCCATTTTTTTTTAATGGCCTGTTTGGAGTAAAAAATTTATATTTATTTTCTATATTTGGCGTGTCCCTTTGGCAAATATACTAAAAATGGTAACATAAAAAGTTTTTTCTTTGGGAGATAAGGTTTTCTTAGAAAAAAAAAACTTTCAAAAATTTTTAACGCATGAATGCCATGTTTTGTTGTTTCAAGAATTTCTAGGAATCCTAAAAATGTCCACTGCAAAGAAAAAATATAAAAAATTTTTTTTAAGAATTTTGATAATTAAAAGGTTGTTACTATTTTAAAAAATGTCCCTTTCTTAAAGCTAAACTCTTCGTTGACTTGAAACACACACTGATTGCCTCGGTAGGGTAGTTTGTAGTGAATTTGTCTATCATTAAGTATCAGTTTCCTCTTAAGAATTCTGGTCTGCTTCACAATTGCGGACTAAAGCTCAATATAATTATTACTGGGCGACTTAGATTTTCAAGGGCATTAATAAGTAAAAGAAAAACAGATTAATTATTCTGCAAGTAATTAATTTTCATTACTTGCAGGATAATAAAATGCGATTTTTTATTATAAATTTTTTTTTTGTGTAAAATAAATATTCGTGACATGTGATATTTCACCATAAATAGACTAACAAACAAACAACGCTTGAACATCATTGAATTTTATTTCCAAAATTCGTGCTGTGTGAAAAATGTGTGTTCGTAAATGACTTCCATTTCACGGTCGTTATAATCGACCCATCGTCAAGATGATATAAATACGGATATACGAAGAAGAAAATATAAATAGATCGGCCACACACTCCAAAAGCTTAATAATCTGCCATGAATGTCTCGAATGGAATCCGCAAGAGGCTAGAAGCCAAGGAAGACAAACAGTCCTCGAGGAAACAAGCAAATCTTTAAGCGAACTACGTTTTATAGCAGTGGAAAGGGATAATTGGCAATTTTACGCCTACAGCTTATGTGCCTGACGGAATTTGCTGATTTATATTTATATTTAATAAAGCAATTTATCAGAATATTAAATGATACTTTTTCACAACTATTTCTAATCCGCGAGCGAGGTATAAGAAAAATTAATTAGTTATTTGAAAAATTCAAGCGAATCGTAAATTAAATTGTTTTTAAAATTTAAATGAATAAATTTTCAATTAATTTAAATAAATTTAAAATAATTATTATTATAATATTATAAAAGGCTTGGGATATTTATTTTGGATATCAATTAAGTTCAATTTAATAGCCTGCTTCACTCTCTTATACGAATATTTCCTACAAAAGTCATTTTGCTCTAAGAACACTGACAAGATGGATTAACTATTTTCGCGTTAATTTATCTCATAATAAATGTCCTTAATTTAAAAAAAAGCACTACATGAAACATAAAAAAATATGTAGGTCAAATTGCCTTAATAGAAACCGCCACTTTTGGTTAGTTCATTTTAAAACTGCTGCCTGTTCTTTTAAATCCTTAAAGGAAACATTTAGACTTTTTTTTATATATTTAATACATTCCTGTGACTATTTATTACCCAATTTTATAAAAATTTTCTACAATCTTCTTCGTGCTTTTGCGCTTCTTTATATAGTATTATCCTAATATGAGTGAATGTGTGTGTGTGTGTGTGTCAGAATGCCCTTAAACAACCTCTTTTTTACAATCCGCAACTATGAGGTGAGTTTCAAACATAAAAACTTGTAAAATTGTTGTAACTAATGCTGACATAAAATAACAGCAGGATTTTTAGTCAAGATACATTTAAAGAGAGACACACTCATACAAACAAACACACTTAGAAGACATTCCAGGATAAAGAGATGGAAAGAATAAGACGAAATATTATCTTAGATATATGTGTGCATACAACAAACACACAACTCCATAATGCAGCAATATCAATGGCAAAAAAGTAGCGGTGGCCCAAACACTGCCAGAAGCATCAGCAGGAGCGTCAAACAGCGACATCATGCCACATTTTGTTCGTAACTGCAAAAAAACAAGGTTGATGTTTAAATAAGTATGAGAAGAGTTAGTTGTATGTCGCAGTTTAAGTGATGGCGACATGATCTAGAATCACTAGTTACAACAGCAGCAAAAAAAAAAAACAACAAAATAAAACAACAACTTCGGCTTTTTATTTCAAGTTGTATTAGAGTTTAAAAAAGTATAATAATAAAGAAAAACCCAAAAACTTTGCCCTCTTACATTGAGGTGATTAAATTCAGTTACTCCAAAGAGTCGATTCTGATACGAATGTGAATTTTGTTTTTGAAAACTTTGTTACTGAAATATACAGTGTGTGATAATTGGACAATTCGCAACGTTTTCTATTTTTTCTGTTTGGTTGAATTATAATTGTATGAATGAAATTACAGCAAATACAGCCAGTAAGACACAATAGAGCACTTTGTGAATTGCCTAATGTGTTTATTGTAGTTAGTAAATAGGCTTGTTATATATAAACTTAAACTTAAATTTAATTTATATTTTATTTAAACATTTGTTATTTTCTAAGCGAAAAATAAAATTCGAGAAATATGGATTAAAAAGTAATTTTTTAAATACAACTTAAAACCGTAACGGTCCCTGAAACAATGCCCGTCAGTTTTCGGTTTTCTCTTAAGTTGCCAAATGTTTTTAATATAGATAAAGAACATTTTTTGACAAACATTTATTGAGTAAAATTTTCATAATTTCAATAAACTCCTTTACAGCTCTGCCTCAGCAAAGTTTATCAAATAGAACTTCTTTGCCGCACACAGCTGGATAAAGAAATTATTACTTCAGGTTTTCACTTGGGCACCAAAGAGAGTAACAAAACGTCAACTAAATAGTTAAAGATTTTTATAAAGTTACCTGGATTTTTTTGTCTCTTAACTATTCCATAAAATAATAATAAAATAAACAAAATGGATTATGGGCATTTTTTTCTTCCAGCACTTCAAGCACAAGATGGTAGAAAATAGAAACTTAAATTTAGTTTAATACTTAGTGGGGGTTGCAGAACAAAATAAAATTAGTTTATTAGATTGAAAACGATAGAAAAGAAGAGCTTTAGAGAAAGACATAATAGTTTTTGTAGTACATGTAATAAACTAAAATTTTTTTAGGTTTAAAACTTCTTTAAATAGATATAAAATGGACTTTGCGACTTGTGGGAACATAATGATGGTATTTGTATATGGAAAAATTGCCTTCACACAAAATCGACACTTATCTGAATACAACAATGAGACTTACCTCTAAAATACCAGCTGAAAGCAAGCACCGCCTCATTTAAGGAGAAAGCAAGCTTAATTACGGGAGTACAGAAAGATACAGTACAGTAAACCCTTCTAAACCTCGTTTTCATACCAAAACAATATTCGACAGGTTTCCTGATTTACAGGGTATCCGCCGAGAAGGTATACTATGGTGGCGTTAATGGTCTTGTGGAAGAAGCTGTTGTGTCAACTGAATCTTAAATGGAAACAAATGCAAACCCTGGTGCAAAATTGTAGCCAAAGTTGTTCTTTGAAGACCAAGCTCCTGAGCACGGCGTCGAATTGAGGTTGATGGATTGTTTTGAACACTTTCTTGAGCAGCAGTAATGTTTTCAGCCGATCTTGCAGTACGTTGTTGTTCATGCTTGGGCCTGTCACCTACAGACCCTCCTTCTTCGAAATCATTCACTATACGATAAATAGCGCGTTTTGTTGGCACGTAACTTTCTCATCGTCAAAGTAATCGATGATTGATTTTGGTAAAATGTTTAAACAATTAAAACACGTTGGTTTATCGAATATTTTTCCAAAATAAATATGTCACGTGTCTACTTCACGACTGCCAAATATGAACTGTATAAGCTTTGAATCAAGAAGAATAGTTTCGGCGGAATATCTTTGCATATCGTAGACGTTGTGGTCGAATGTTTCAAATGCTTTTCAAAGTTGACAAAGCAGAGACATAGTGGCGAAAGCCATTCGATCTACTGCTTTTTATGACCCTTACAGTGCAGCCACACGATCAAGATTTTCTTGATAGTCTTTTACATATACTATTTGTCAAAATTAACAAAAATTGAAAGTTGTGACGTAGGCTGCATTCAATTTTTGAGCAATTTACATTCAAGATGTCATCAAGAAAACAATTTATAAAGGCAAACGAAAAATTTGCTCACTAACCTTGAAATCAGCTGTTTTCTTGAACGTAAATTGAAGCACTCTCTGGAAAGAGAATTTTAAAGGCAAAATCGTATCAATTTTTAAAAGTATGAGTGTATTGGTAGAAAAGCGTGAGAGTATTAAAACTTGATAGGCAAAACTTGATCGTGTAACCCTCAAGTTAGGCTATTGATGAGGTGAATGCAGGACTTTTGAGGGCTGCCTGTTCGTTCCTCAGTGGGGGAGTAACTACGTCCGAAATTCGTCTGGTGATAATGTGTGCAATTATTTTATTCACCGTAAATCGATATATTTATACACTCAGATAAAAACATTTTGCAATATGGTCACCTCCAACAAAACTATTTTTAGCTTAAATTTTTCAACTTACAATTTAACCACATAATTGTAACCGGCAATTATATTATGGTTTAATAAAAAATAACAAAAATATGTTTAACAGTTATAAAAGCTTGGTGGTTTTTCAACTATAGTATGTTGCTTTTAGAAAAGAGGAAAATACACTATTGTTAATTTAAAAACAAATTATTGTCATATTTACCCAAAACATGTTTAGAGGCAACTATAAGATGGTTGTGGATTTGTGGCAATAATACGGTCAAATTACACCATAATATTTTATTTTGCGATAAAAGTACTTAAAAAGAGGCTTAAAATAACCGGAAAAGGCCTCAGTTTGAATCACTATGGGTACATAAAAGGAAACACTAAACCGGTTTATGCATCCGTCCAGCCGATCGTTTTTTATATACACTGAAACAAAAATCCAATGAAAATGTATGTTAAGCAAACGAATTACGTTTATTAAAATATTTTCGTTGGCTCAACGAATTATTCGTTAATATAATGAATATAATACCTAAATTTTCATTATATTAACGAATAATTCGTTGAGCAAACGAAAAAATTCAAATAAACGTAATCTGTTTGCTTAACATACATTTTCATTGGATTTTTGGTTAAGTGTATGAACCCTTAATGTCAAAATTTCATATAAAATGGTACATTTGTTGAATGATTTTAACAAACATTTTAAAATTTTAAACCACAGTACTTTTCAAGAATAAATTTTTTTTCTTAATAAGTTTTTCTCGATTTCATTTCTTTGGTCATTTTAATAAAACATCTTTGAGCTCCATCAAAAATTTTACATCAAATTGAAGAGCATTTCAAAATGTTCATCAGTACAAAAGTACTTCTAATTCAAAGTTTCTCTTGAAATGGCCAAATCAGGTTTTTGTCATCAGTTTACAGTCATATGCGCGTGTGTGTACGAAAGCGTAAATTGATACATACTTAGATAAATAAACATATTGTTACATCACAAGTAGTACCCACTTACAAGTACAAACACATGTACAACTACATACAAGCACACTAAATGACAACATGCACTTGAAGTCAAACAACACTCAGAACATGTTTGTAAGCTTGAGCTTTATGCACACTACACTCTGGCATATGCATATGCATGTCCATGTTTATGTGTTGATTCTAATTTTTTTTTTCTCTCCCATCTATTCACTCATTCATAATTTCAGGTAAAATCTGAAGTATTGTTTACCAGTCAAGAAAAGTTCTGCATGTTTGTAGGTGACAACAATAATAACAAAAGCTTAGAATGTAAACAAGCACACACACACACAACTATATACACACCGTGAGGCAAGCATAAAACAACAACTGCTTAAGTGCTTACAAGTTGATGGGTGTTTATAGCAGAGAGCGACAGTGAGCCAGCGTGTGTATGCATGCGTGTGTTGCAAGCCTGTTGTACCCTTTTGTTGTTGCTGATAGTGAACGAATAGAGAGAAAAAAATGGCAAAAAACACAATAAAGCCAAGTGCCAAACAAGCTGTTGCATTTTGTATAATACAAAAAAGAGACAGACAAAACAATAAAACAATACAAAGTCACATTAAGCTCTAAACATGCACTACAGTGCACTACTCGTAAGCTGCACTCCACCCTCTACAAAAACTTCAAAAGAAAAGAGGTGGATGCGTGTGTGATTTTGTCTTTATTTTTTCATTTTGATCGAAATGACAACAAGGATTTCTATAGAAAACAAATAAATTATTAACACAAGCTCTTACAGTATCGAGCATGGACTCTTCAATGTATTTGCTCTTGTACGAACAACAACGAGTGTTGGAAATTTAATTTAATAAAAAAAAATTATACTTTATTGTTTGCCTTTGCTGTTTGTGAGAGGGGACGCTAACGTTGTTGACGTTGTAGTTGCCAATAATGTAAATGTGGATGTCGAAAAAGATACAAATTTAATTAAAATATTTAACAATTTATTTAAGCTATTATCTTTTGAAATTAAATTTAAATTAAATCATTCTTTGTAGTCAACTTCGTTTTCATGCACTCTTCATCGTTTTTTGTTTGCTTAACATTTTACAGAAATCACTGCGGGGGTTGAGTGAAAAATGTTGGGAAAAAGTTTGCTTTGTTTTGTAAAAAAAATCTGATGCGATTTTGATTTTAATAACAAGTTGCTGCTTTGATTTCCTGAAAACCCTCGTACAATTATGAGTAAGTTCAAGTTAATATTCTGTAACTTTTCAAGACCTTTTTTTAACTGTATCATCATCAGCATCATCATCGTCGTCTTCACATCCTTTTTAACTTATTAAATCTTTATCCTTCACAAATTATGCAAATAAAGTAGATTTTTGCCCAAGTGATAACTTAATTATGAAATGAAAAAAAAAAATATATTTTCAAAATCTACAAGATGTTCTTTAAGCAGACACACTCACAAAATTCCTAGAATTTTTATATTATGCGAAAGGACATGGTGTTTGTACTAAGTCCATTAAATGCATTAGTGTATGTATTTAAGGAAGTGTTTTGTTTGTATACCAGAATTATATTTTGCTCAAAGAACTTAAACTATCATTTAGAAACTGTTTTGTTTGTTTTGTAATTATGAGTTGCTTCAAAAAGTATAAACACTTGTCATTTGTGGAAAGACATGTTTAAAATCCTTTAACTTAATTAAAAGAGATTCATGCACAGGAATATGCAAAAATAAATCAATACTTAAAATAAATTTTAAGAAATTTTTAATATAAATTAAAACTTCAAAAGTGTTTTTCACAAATATTCATTCTAGGCAGCTAAAAGAGTTACAGTTTCCTTACGTAATATTGCAGATGTAAATTTAAAACTGTAGCTGCATAAATTAAAAGTCCTTAAGATTGATGGTACTTATAGGGCACTTCGTGAAGCTAACGGTGCCCAAAATCGTTCATCTGGCCAGCTAAAATGCAAAACTTCAGATCGATTCATGGCCACATTAACTCTTTTGGATAATATCCATCCAAAACCATGGCTGCTGCAGGCGTGATTATGACAGAAGTCTCGAATTTATCAATCCGACTCACACTTTTTTCGCGGATAAATTCAAATCTCCTCAGCTACAATAGTGAGGTACACTAAATTGGATGAGTGTTAATGTTGGAACAAACTGCATGTTCCAACAAAATCTTGGAGGTATAGTAGGGGTAGACGGGTACCCCCCATACAAAAAATTTCTTAATTTGCCTTTATCTGAATAACTGCAATAGTGAGGCACACAAAATTTCATGTGCGTAACTCCTAAAATAAACTACATGTTCCAGTAACTGGACGGGGAAGACGGATACCCGCATATATATGTTCCCATCAATCCTATAAGGAGCATAGGGCTTCATACAAAGTATTTATTATTTTGTTTATATCTATATATGAGGAGCCGCAGAACAAAACGTACTTTTTCACACATTTAAAAATTTTGGGAGAATGAATTTTATTTATTTCGACTCCTTAAAAAACTGCGTTTACCTGCAAATGGAAAAAAGTTTTTTGGGTACCAAAAGATGAATCAAACTGCCGTAAGTCAACACATTAAATGTCAAGGATGTTTAATATTAAACCAATTTTATATCGAAAAAAGTTTTGTTAAAAAAAAATTATAATTCTATTTCTTCGACCTTTTTTATTAAATATTAATAAATTACTTAAGCTTAAGGTCACTTTTTTAAAAAATTAATTAAAATATTTTAATTTTCAATATTTCGATTTCCGTTGGAAATCTTCTTCAGGAAATTTTTATAATAAAATTAAATTTGACAATAAATGGAAATTAAAATTTATTTTTCCATGTTTTATTTTTCCATTTATTGTCAAATTTAATTTTATTATAAAAATTTCCTGAAGAAGATTTCCAACGGAAATCGAAATATTGAAAATAAAAATTTAAATATGTTAATTTATTTTTTAAAAAAGTGACATTAAGCTTGAGTAATTTATATATTAAGAATAATAGTTAAAAAAAAAATGAAATAAGTAAGTTTTGTTATGCAACAATTTTTTTAGAACCCATATTCTTGGTAAAAAAAAATTTGCTAACTAGATTTTTTCTTAAAGATTTCAACCCAAATATTATAAAAATATCAAAAAAACCAATTTGTCACAAAATGCGAAAAAGTATATTTTGTTCTGCTGCTCCTCACATATACCTCTTTGAATGTTCCAAAAAAATCTTGGTGGTAAAGGAAGGGGCAGACGGGCCGGGCCGCCTTAAAGAGAATTATTAATTGAGTGAGTGAGTGAGGCACACAAAATTTAATATAAGTATAGGAGGGGGAGGCCTCTGATACAAAAAATTATTAATTAGTTTATAACATTGAGTTTTAAATCACACACGCTTACGCTGAATTGCCTTCCATTGAATGAGTTCGGATACGAATTCCTCAAAAAAATTTTTTTTAATAAAGTTAAATTATTTCGTGAGTGCGTAAGAATTAAATTTTTATTTTCACGCACTCTAGATTTTAAATTATTATAAAATATAAATTTAAACACGGTCACGCGTGACAAATGTGTGATTCACGTGTGACTAAAGCGTAGCAAATCACGACATTTGCACATCTCTAATAAAAACACATAAAACGTTGACAGCAAAAACAGCAATGAAAGTTACAGCAGAAGTCGTGAAGCGCTTTATGTTGGTAAACTCAACGCGTGTTGCTACTTATTCGTAAATAATTTTAAGGCGCACAGATGCGCAGCATAATTTTTTCTTAAATAACGCTGATTTGCTCAACCTTTAAAATAAAGCTAAAATCTTTGCTCAGTTGGGCTTAATTGGTAACTTTATGTCAACTTAAACTGAGAAAATCCATTTTTTGTTTTTGCATTTTCCATATAAGTTTAAAAAAATTAAAGCACTTCCAAAAATAATTTTTTTTACAGATTTAAGAAAAGATTTGTATAAAAACCTTAGCTTCATGGTTGCACGGCTATATTTGTTACTTTTTAAAATTACTTCCTCTAAATCGGATATAATTACAAAAAGTTTTTATCTGTTTTGTGCCTATTTCACTTTTTTCTAACAATGTTTTATTACAACGCGTCAATACAAAAACACCGTAACATATTTGACATTTATTTTACCGCCCACTGATGTAGAATTTTGTGCACTTTAATAGAGTACTTTTAGCTTTCACGGTACTTGAATTTTTTTTAAATAATCCGTGAAATCACGGCCCTTGGCCCCAGTGTTCTCAGGAACTCGGGCTCTGCTCGTCCACTACTGTTTAAATTTGGAGGAAAGATCTTGGCCTACATCCATATAAGATCCAAATGGTGCAAGAATTAAAGCAAGCGTCGTGGGTTCGGTGGATGGGCTAATAATCCACTGGAAGTTGAACCAGATTTTTATCGTCAAATCATCTTCAGCGATGAGGCTCATTTTCGGCTAAATGGATATTTAAACAAGCAGAATTGTCCTTTTTGCAGAAAGAACAATTCCTTTGAGATTTCTTTGTTCCTGATGTCATTCAAATCATTTAGAGAAGAAATGGTTCCAAGCAGATGGTGCAACATGCCATACAGCGCGTGAAAACATCACTTTGTTGAGCCAAACGTTTGGTAACCGAATTACACTAGGCAACAAATGGGAAGTTTTTTTTTTTGACCTGAATAACCACTATATTTTTTTGATCCGCTGTAGTCACCTAACTGCAAAAAACATATTTTTTTTTAAATTCTATGGCAAGGTTTTTTTTTTAATTTTTTTTCTAAAATTTGAGATTTCTGAAGAGGCTGCTCCATACATCTTATCGTAACTTTGGAACGACGTACCCGATTTTGCTATGCAATCCGACAAAACATTTTAAATTACGCCAGATTTAAGTTTATCTAATATATTTTTTTTAATTTAGCCATTATTTTTGGAGTTATTGAGGCCGAAGTGGCAAAAAAAAATTTTTTTTTTGGT
This sequence comes from Pollenia griseotomentosa, assembly GCA_963931875.1. Lineage (NCBI taxonomy): Eukaryota > Metazoa > Arthropoda > Insecta > Diptera > Polleniidae > Pollenia > Pollenia griseotomentosa. The sequence continues at coordinate 5,992,992 of OZ007560.1, forward strand.
TTTTTTATAAAATTTTTGAATTCAAAAATTTCATAAAAAATTGAAATCAACAGTTTTAGTACTTAAGCTCAAAGCTGCATGCATAAGAAGTAAAATAAATTTTATTTCATGAAAATCCATGGACAAATTCCTGTTTTATTCCCGATGAACTGAAAGTACCTAGTTTTGACCTTTTTTATCGCAAATTTGTGCAGAGCTAAAAATCACAAAGTTTTACCTTTTTATTACCCAATATTTTTTTTAATCCTTTACTATTTTTTTTATCGCAAATTTGTGTCGAGCAACATGTTGCAAACATAAAATTAACATGTTGCTCTACACAAATTTGCGATAAAAAATTTTTAAACTAGGTACTTTCACTTAATCGGTAATAAAAAACGAATTTATTCATGGATTTTCATGAAACAAAATTTATTTTATTTCTATTATATGCAGCTTTATGAAAAAATAATTAAAGTAAAGGATTAAAAAAAAATTGTGTAATAAAAAGGTAAAACTTTGTGATTTTTAGCTCTGCACTAATTTGCGATAAAAAAGGTCAAAACTAGGTACTTTCAGTTTATCGGGAACGAAACTGGAATTTGTCCATGGATTTTAATGAAATAAAATTTATTTTACTTCTTATACATGCAGCTTTTAGCTTAAGTACTAAAACTGGAAAGTATTTGTTGATTTCAATTTTTTATGAATTTTTTTAATTCAAAAATTTTATAAAAAAACAAAAAAAAAATATTTTTTTGCCACTTCGGCCTCAATAATGGCTAAATTAAAAAATGATATGAGATAAACTTAAATCTGGCGTAATTTAAAATGTTTTGCCGGATTGGATAACAAAATCGGGTACGTCGTTTCAAAGTTAAGATAAGATGTATGGAGCAGCCTCTTCAAAAATCTCAAATTTTAGAAAAAAAATTTAAAAAAAAAACTTTACCACAGAATTTTAAAAAATTATGTTTTTTGCAGTTAAGTGACTACAGCGGATAAAAAAAATAAAGTGGTTATTCAGGTAATTTTTGCTTGTTGCATAGTGTTATCTTAAGAAATGGACCTGTAAATTGGCCTCCTAGTTTTTGTGATTTGACACCTTTGGACTACTGTTTGTGGGGGTATGTCAAATTTCTGAACTATGCTGATAAGCTACGACTGATCATTTAGAAGCCATCATTCGGCGCACTATTGATGAAAAAAGACCGGGTGTGATCGAAAAAGTGATGCAAAATTGGAACAACAGGATTGCTTTCATAATGTACCATCAATAATTTTTCTACATTAAATACCATGAAGCAAGCATTTTGATCATTCCATTGAGTTTTTATGGTTTTTTTTTTTTTCTTTAATCTTTGCCTCTAAAAATGAGCACCTATTTTAAACAATATTGATGAGGTTTTAAAGAATTTAAATTTTCTAAACTTTTTGCAATTTTTTTTTTTTAATTCCCTAAATTCCCTAAAGACCAAAAATTTAAGTTCTCACAAGCAAAACAATGAATTTAAAATATACAACTGAAACTGTTGATTTTTGAACATTTTTCAATTTAAATATTACAACGATTCTTTTTAAAAGAATTTTTTAAAATTTCCTTTGATTTGATTTTTGAATGTTATTTTTGCAGCTGTTGTGCAACTCAAAAATTCAATTCTTGCAATTGAATCTGGTTTCTCTAGGAGGAGATATTTTTCCAAGTCAACCTGTTTATTCAAGATTTCACACAATTTTCTTATTAATTCCTTGTATTAATACCAGACTTCTTTTAAATCTTGTAACCTTTCCAGACTTTATTCTTAGAAAATCATTAATATCTTCAATATCATCTTACGATATTTATTTTCAAGTCGCTACATTAACGTATATTGTTTCCTTTTAGAATCGAAAAAGTCAAACTTTAAGCAGATGTTTGCTTTTGCTTAATAAAAAAATTTTGTTGAAAAACTTTTTTAATTTCCAACTGCCAACACAAACATTTTGAAGGAATATAAAAAAGAATATAAACAGTAAAAATTAATAAATATTTTAACAACAAAATTCTGATTTTGATTAATTTAAAAATAATTTCATCTTTTATAAATGTTCTCTTCATTTCATAATGAAAGTAAAAAAGTTTCTTTGGTTTGTTCTTGAAAACACAGGCTGCATTTTCATTATCAGTTTTTTTTATGAGCAAAATTTGAATTTAAATTTCGTAGATTTTCCTTTCTGCACACAGAATTTTCAATTTTATTAAATACTCTGTCTTTTGTTGGTGTTTTTTTTTCGATTTAATTGAAACGAGTTGGAGTTTATTTAACCATTTTTTCTGTTTGTTTTTTTTTTTTTCTTTAAACCAACCAAAATGTGTGTTGCTGTGTGTATGTGTGGATCGCTTAGGAGAAAGTGCTCTGCTCTACTCCTGAGCTGAGTGTTGAGGGGAATAGTTATGCCTGTTTGAATGGGTGTGTGTTTTTGTCACGAAACTTGACATTTTTATGCAAATTTATTCATGCTACATTTTCCTTTTTCAGTCCAAAACTGAAACATATTTTAGATTAGAAAATGTTTGTGCTATTGTTGCTGTTGTTGCAGAAATTCCAAGAGAACACAAAACTAAAACAATCACAAAAAAGTTATACAATAAAAAAGAAAATTAAAATGAAAATGAATATAAAGATAGAAAGAAATGCACTCAGGTAATGACATGTTATTTGTGGATAAGAAAATTAGGTTAATAAAAAACACTTACACATACACACAGATGTTATGTATGTATATGTAAATACACTCCCAAATGCTTCAACAACTAAATCAATTTGAAAAAAGTTTTAGAATAAATGAAAAGTTTATACAAAATCTAGGTAATTTTATTCACAGGCACTAGAGAACAAAGAGAATAGCAATATTTAAAATGAACTTGACTAGAAAACTCGTAAATGAGTAAAAGGAAATAGTTTCAAGGGATACTGAAGACGTATGAGTGATTTTTAAATTAACAAAGTTTTACAGTGCGTATGAATGTTATTAATATAGAAATGTTTAATTTTATTATAATGTATAAGGTATAATGGAATGTTCATGAAAAAGTTTTCGTTTTTTGTTTTTCTTAAACTTTGCCATATTACAACTGTATAAATAAGTATTCGTAAAGGATCACATCGAATTGCCAAAATGCACCAATTATTGGCCTATTTAATATACCAATCATGTAACTTTACAGTTTATTGGCTAATACGGCCACCCACAATAACAATATTATGCTTATATGGTCCAGGAAATGCGACAGTGGTGCGGCAATCATGTGAAATTTTGAAGGGCAACCACTCACCAATAGAAGTAATTTAAGTACACCAATATTTAGTGTCATGTCTCATGAGGCAACTGAAAAAAAAAAAAAAAAATATGTGCCAACATAATTTTTTTAAAATAGATTTTTATTCTTGTGACCATAAAAACTTGTTTCATTTCGTAAGTAAAATTAATTTTATTTTTGTAAATGCTATAAATATCGTTTTCTTGCAGTTCTTGTTCTGGAATAGCCATTCAAATATTTGTGTCTTTTTTCCTCGTACGAAGTGACATTAGTTGCAACAAGTCCTTAATTGTTTCATCTCCAGCTGAATATAAATGTATATAAATGTTTTTTGTTATTGTTTATTTTATCAAGTGCACATACGATAATGAAAGCTGGTGCAATTTTCTTGTTTTTTTAAAGAAATCATCTTTAAGTAAAAAAAAAAAAAATAATAATTTTTAAAAATTGTAGTTACATCTAATTTTGTTTTTACGCGATTCTTTTATTTTTATTTAACGCGAATGTGTGTGTTTTTTTATCAGAAAACATGGTTATGCCGTTTTTGAAGGATTTTAAATTAAAGTCTTAGGAAAAACTCACCACAATCTAAACAGGGGAACCGCAAACATTATTTCAGAAGGATAAGAAATTCGAATTTTCTGACAGTACAGGTTTGATTGCATGTTTTTGCAAAGACATGCGCTTTTTAAACCAGCAAGTTAAAAATTCCTTATAAGCTGGCTAAAATAATTGAAGATGGTGGCTACCAGGGTTTAAAAAACTATCGAACAAAAAACGAAAATTTGTTCACAACTTTTTTTCGCTTTTTGAATTGGTTTGACAGCGACTGTTTACATTAAATGAATTAGAAGTAGAAGTAGCAGTGACCAGTGAAGACGTGGACGAAAAGGCATTTTTTCTATTTTGACTGCAGTTTTTTTAAACGCATTGCCCCTTCTCCGGGCTTATTAAAAGACCTGGGTAAGAACTGAGCTTTTTACCAAATAGTTTAATAAATAATTTTTTTGTTTCGGAAGCTTGGCACTATATGAACGTTAAGGGCCTTGATTAAAGACAATGCACTGGGTTAGATCATCCAAATGTCCATTTTTGTTTTTGTCTTCAAATAGAACATGCAGCCACTGGATCAAGGAATTATTTTAACTTTAAGATCTTCTATGTAAAGCAAATATTCAGCTACATTTTAGACTATTTAATGAAAGAAACAAATTTGTGGACGAGTGGAAGAAATGCTCTGTTCTGGACTGTATTAAACATGGTCGTTTTTTCTATTGTTTTTTGTTTAAATAAAATATTTGTAAAAGCAACATGAAATTGATTACATGTTTATCTTATTTTACCTGTTATTAAGTTCGTATTAATGAAGGGATTGGTTCTGCAATTGCTTCATTTTATATGGATATTTTCGCAAAATTTTGCGGGTCATTAATTTTGTTCGGTTGTATAGTTATTCATTAATAATTCCCCAAGCCTTCTTCACAAAATGCTGAAAAAAAAAAACAAAGAAAGAATAATAATTAAAAAAGTTATACAGAATTAAAATCATGTAGCTCATTCTGCGCCACCCTGTATTGTACACACCCAAGACAAGTTATTTTAATAATAACACTGTGCTTGTTGCAAAATTAGACAAGCCGTACACATGGCGTTATTTCGGAAATGGAGGAGGTTGCACAACATATATTCGCGTAACTCAAAAACGGTTTAGTTTATTCAAATTACTAAATTCCGAAATTCGGCAATAAAATTTCCTTTAAGAAAAGTAAAATTTTTTTTAATATGAGCAGTCATTTTATAAACATATTTATACCCACACCACAATAGTGAAGAGGGTATTATGCATTTGTGCTGATGTGTGTAACGCCTTAAAATATTGGTCCTAGACCCACCTTAAAGTATACCGATCTACTCAGAATCATTTCTGAGTCAAACTAACGATGTCCGTCCGGCTGGCTGGCAGGCTGGCTGGCTGTCCATTTAACCTTGTGCGCAAAGTACAGGTCGCAATTTAAGAGATAATTTGATAAAATTTGGGACATAGGTTCTAATTGGCACAAGGACAAGCCTATTGAAAATGGGCCGAATCGTAGGACCACGAGGGAAGATAGGGGGAAATTTCTTCCTCTCAGAAACTATCAAACCGATTTTAATGAAATCTAAAACATGGATAGATCCATATATGACACATAAGCTATACAGTTTAAAAAAAATAGGACCACAAGGGGTGATAAGGGCAATTTTTGTCTCTCAAACCGATTTTAATGAAATTTAAAACATAGATAGATCCATATCTATATGGACACATAAGCTATACAGTTTTTCAAAAATAGGACCACAAGGGGATGTAGGGGGCAATTTCTGCCTCTCACAAACTTTCAAACCGATTTTAATGAAGTTTTTAAACATAGAGAAATCCATATTTATATGGACACATAAGCATGATGTGTTTTTAAGTACTGTGGTGCTGGGTATCATATGGTCGGGCTTGACCGACTATACTTTCTTACTTGTTTTTTTTTTTTTTTTTTTTAGGAAAAAAAATATTTTTTTTTATCAAAATTTCGAAATTTTTGTTTTTTAAAAATTCATAAAAAATTGGAAAATGCAGCCAGGCTTCTAATTTTTTGCAGACATAAAAAACGAAGCTGCAAACAAATAAATGATTAAAATCTGTTACCAACTTTTGATTTAATTCACAAAAGTCGAAAAATTTTAATTAACTTGAGAATTTCATTAAACGCAAAATTATGCTAACACGCCATGTGCCCTGCCCGCCTTGTCTAAAAAAAGTGTCAATTTGGACCACAGTGTAATCAATCGGGTTCAATTAATTTTATTCCTTGTTCGATTTTATATTTTTCATCATAAGTTTCCCAAGGCTTCTTCACAAAATGCTGAAAAAAAAACAAAGAAAGAATAATCATTAAAAAAGTTATAAAGAATTTAAACCATATAGCTCATTTTGGGCCACCCTTTATTTTATCAATATATCACCCGTCTATTTGGACAGGCTCAGATAATAATTATTTTTTATTTGTTACGCCACAAAATAAAAACAAACAATAACAAATATTTGCTTCTCGTGCAGTCATTGTTCAAAATAAAAAACAGGAACGATGAACGAAAGGAACGGTTTTTCCCAACTCCCAGTTTCGGCTTAGATCTTTTGATTACTCAAATACTAACGCGTTTGCCGTTATTATAATTGCTTTATAAAAATTTCTCGGCCAAAAATTTCCTTTTTGCAATAAATAAAATAATACAAATATTCATTAATATTTTTATAACTACTTGTAAAACGCTTTTTGATATCTATTTAGCCTTTAATTTTAAACCAGAAAAGTTTTCAAATAGTTAAGCCTTAAGAAATGAATGTAAAATTTAAAAAAAAGAAACTTTTTAACTTTTCAATCATTTTAAATATCTAATTATTTTTCTTCCTCACTTGGAACGAAAAATAATTTCCTTTTGAAATGGATTTCTTTTAATTACATTTCGTTTAAATAAATCGATGGCATAGAAAGTCTTTAGGAATTTCTACGGAAAAAGAGAAAAACAAGAGGTATTTTTTATGGAAATCAATTCCATTTATAAAAGTTGTTCTTATCAGAGTCATTCTTTAATGAATGCACATCAAATCCCAAGAAAAGAAAAAATAAAACATTTTTATTTTGTATTCTTTTTCCCAGTTTGTCTCTGCATGTATTTGTTCGTACAATATGAGAGTTTTTTATTAAAGCCACATTTATAAGAACACAACGAAAATACATTCATACATAAATGTTAAGTAATCCTCTTTTCACTACAAATACATTTTTAGACTAACATAGAGACACCTAGAAATACACACATACGCATACACACACACACACACACCGGCTTATAAATATAAGATACTCTTCAAAGGAACATACAATTACAGGTAAAATGCAATACTCCTAACGACAATTGTATATGAAAAAAGAAAAAATTTGAAAAAAAAATCAAATGAAATTCTATCGTTGCGAGGAGATACAGAATCTTTATTTATATGGGAAACATGAAGACTACAAGAGTCTGACAAAGCATCTTTTGTACACGCAGAGAAAAAATATTGTTAAAATATGGCAATAGAAATAAACAGCCTGGCCCGCGGTGTCGATCGCTATTGCTCGCTTACATTTTCAGCGGCAAACAGCTGATTTGGGCCCCACTTTAAATTTTCAGAACGACAAGGCGATCGTTGAGGCGATCGATCAATAACGTAATATTTTTTGTTGAAATTTGCGCCCCACTATGAAAAGTCGGGTTTTTTTTTTAGCTGCATGAGAACTTGACAGCAGAGAATGTCAAACTGTGTTGGCATTTCTGTTCAGTAGGGCTTGGCAAGTCATAATGAATGCAGAATAACGCTTCCAAATTGAGAAAATTTACTTTCAAAATAAATATAAAAAATACAAAAATTCTGGGTGCAAATCATGGCAGTCGTGATCGATACTGAATACTGAACGAATCGGTATTATTTTCTCAGTGTTTAAAAACTAAAATAAATGCTTTACAACACCAAAAAAATAATTTCGATCCGTTTAGTACGGACAGAAAGAATTAGAAATTGAATTGCTTTCGAATCGAAAAAGCATTCGATCACGACTGCCATAATTTGCCCCCTGTTCGCAAAGTTAATAAAGCAGTTTGTCCATTTTATTAAGCTTATTTCTGGTTAAGCAAAATTGCCTCGAAGACAATCCTCAAGTCGTTTTTGAAAATTGCAAGAAGAAGAAGCTGCCGTAGCGCGTTCGACCTTAAATTTTGGTTTCTAAACATTAACGACATTGGGTTCGAACAATACGGCGCAACTTGCCATACAGCGCAACTTGCCTTAACAATCGGTTTATTTTAAAACTATTTTGGTGACAACTTTATTTCCAGAAGTACTCCTGTTAACTTTTCTTGTGCGATTAAACGCCTATGGATTGCCTTTTATGGGGCTATGTTAAGTTATTTGCTTATGCCGACATACCAGCAACTCTTGAAGCATTGGAAGCCAATATTCAAGCAACCATTGACGCCATACGGCCAGATTTATTGGAAAAGGTAGTAACAAATTGAAGAAATTGAATCGACCATGTAACATGGACATATGCCGCAAATCGTATTTAAAAAAGAAATGCTATAAAATTATCTACCAGACTTTAACGAAAACAAATTCATTCCTACAATATTTCTGTCTTGTATTTTAATTTTAAGTTCTCATGTAGCTAAAACAAACTCACTAAGAATCCTAGAATTTTCAAAATTTTTTTGATTTAGGAAAGCATCTAATAAGGCGATGTGAGAAACTGTACTATTGATGTGTTGAAACTTATTATCACCAAAAGGTAAAATAGTTTAGACAACCACAACATGTTTGTTTGAAATTTTATTTTAATCATCTTTGACCAAAGTCATACTCACATTATACAACAAAAGTATGTTGCTCTTAGATTATGGTTACGTCAAACCATATACTTTTTTGGACGTGTAGCAACGTTGTTGAGTATAATATAAAATAAGTTTGTGTATGCACATATATATGTATGTATGTATATGGTTCTACTTAGTATAAGTGTATTTATTGATACATACTTTTAAAGCATTATTTTGTTGTTCAGTATTACCTTCTTCGAACGACACCGTGAAATTTTAAATATAAAATCGATATTTTTTTAAATGAAGCTAAAAACACACACAAACACAGACATCATAATATTAAATTTTGTTAGGAAACTAATTTTAATGGTGGCAAATACTGGGTAATTATATATTTCGTTCATTACTTTTAATTCCATAGAATACAAAAATCTATAATCGTTTCCTTAATGAACTAAAAAAATTTAATATTTTTAATGGTCTTTATTATAACGTTAATACAGTTTTATTTTTTAATTGCATATTTACGAAAAGAAAACTAACATTATTAATGACGTTTTCCTTTGTGAAACAAAATGTTGGCAGCATTTGTTGTACCACTTATTAAGGATTACCCACAACTTCGTTGTGTGTAACATTTTTATCGATCACAAGAGAACAAAAGTTATCGCCACTTATGTTATTTTCCTCTATGTGTTTTTAAACATTTTCAATTTTAAATTTTTATTAAAAAAAGAACAAGAACGAAATTCAAAAAATATTTTTTTTTTTTAAAAAAGAATAGTAGTTTTAAAAATTATGCATTTCTAAACATTTGATAAAAATTGAGAGTGAAGCATGTAACATATTTTTGGTTTTGTTCAGCTACATTATAAGCAGAGAAGACTAAAATGCTTTTTTGCTTTTTTGCTTTTTTTTAGCTGTTTTTTATAAAACCTGCTGTTTTTTGCTTCTTTTACAATGGTGTTGCTTTTTTTGGATTTTTTTGTTTAAACTTCCCATTTTTGCATTAAAAACTTCGTATGTTACTACCAAGGCGAATTCCTCTATAAATTGAATTCGCCTTCGTTACTACCTTTTTGCAACTCTGTTTTCTTTTTAAAAACAATCAACTGAAATCATCGTAGGCTGTTAAAAATAGAAATAAATAAAAAAGTTTAAAAAATGCCGAAAGAGAAAAGTAATAGAAATTTATTATTAAAAATGGTAAAAACATATGAAGGTGTCTTTAAAATTGAAGAAAATTGGCTCTTTTGCAATATATGCTGCTGCAAAATAAATTGTTCGAAAAAGTCTAATGTGGATCAACATATAAGATGTGGGAAACACCAATTGGCGTCTTCTAAGCAAGAGAACCATCCACAGAAACTAATTATGGAATATCCAGTGACTCCAACTGCCACAACATTTCAAAAGGATCTTTGTAAAGCATTGTTAGAATCCAATATACCAATAAAAAAAGTTAGTTCTCGCAGTTTCAAAAATTTCACTGAGAAATATTCTCAAATGTCGGTTCCGTCTGAAACTTGCATCCGCCAGAAATACATACCAGAATTGTATAGGGAATCTATAGAAAAAATGCGTCAAGCAGCCAAAGACAAATATATATGGATTTCTGTAGATGAAACTACGGACAGCGAACAGAGATATGTTGCAAATTTTATTTTTGGAGTCTTAGAAGAATTGAAAGACAATAAATCTTATTTATTGAACATGCAAGTACTTGAAACGGCAAATGGCGCATCTATTGCAGCATTTTGTAATGATTCGTTACAAATATTGTGGCCAGATGGTAAAGTAGAAAAGAAATCGAGTTTAGATTTGATATTTATTTTCTGTATTTAGGCGTAAAATATAACAAAGTGTTACTTGTAGTAACGGATGCAGCTGCATATATGCGAACTGGAATATCTTCTCTAAAGGCAATGTATCCGAAAATACTTCATTTAACATGTTTTGCACATGGTATCCATCAATTAGCTGAATTCATTCGAACAAACTTTGAAAATGACAATAATTGATTTCCAATGTTAAAAATATTTTCTTAAAGGTAAATATAAATAACTATTAATCAGAGGTGTTCTGGAAATCGAAAACGCAAGAATTTAAAAGTCGTTTTTTGTATATGATTTTTGTAGTAAAAGAATTTTATGACAAATATTTCTCTATTAAACAGAATTCTATAAGAAAATTATATAAAATGGAATAAGAGTGTATTAAAAAGAATATAAACATACATATGTATGTTAAAAATATATGTTACAAAAACAAAATTTTTACAGGCACCGCGAAGAAAACAACTCTTTCTAAAAATGAATCCTAATGTTGCACTTCCACCGTCTCCATGCCCAACTCGTTGGGGTGCTTGGTAAGAAGCGGCAATGTACTACGCTGAACATCTTGAAGAAGTTAAAGCCGTTGTTTTAGAACTTGACAGTCAAGATGCCGCTCAATTGTGCAATCCAAAAAAATATTTGAAAACTCCGAACTAAGTTCTCAACTTGCATTTCTAAAATACAATTTTGCAAACATTTTGGTTGCTATAAAAAAATTGCACACTGCGGGTTTATTAATTTCAGAGAGCACTAATGCTTTATCGGCAGTTTTTGACGGACTATGCAAGATCGAGGACCAACAATATAAAAAGAAATTTGAGAAAATATTAAAAAGAAATCCCGGATATCAGCAGTTTTTGGAAATAAAATATATTTTAGAGTCTGGTACTGTTCCAAAAGATGAATATGTAAAAAGTTTGTCCTCTAATGAAATTCTCAAATTTAAATATGCACCGTCAACCTCCGTTGATGTAGAAAGAAGCTTCTCTTTATACAAAACGCTTTAAACAGATCGACGTAGAAAATTAAAATTTGAAAACATAAAAGCCCACATGATAGTATATTGTAATAATTTTGATGATGTGGAAGAATTAGAATAAAACATTTTTTAGTGCTTTTTTTCGCTGTTTTATCAATTTTTTGTTGCTTTTTTTATAATTTCTTTTTGCTGTAAAAGTATTGAATATTGCTTTTTTTGTCTTCTCTGATTATAAGCAAAGAACACGTTATGCGCATACAATATTATATATTAAAAAAAAAAAAAAAAACAAATAAAATTTATGCTAGAAAAGAAAAGGCCACAAGTTTCGGAAATTAATTTAACGATAAAAATTAATTAAGAAATTAATTTAAAGCCTTCACCAAAGTTAAAAGTTTATATCTAAGTTTGTCATACCGTTTGTAATTTCTACAATATTGATCGTAGACCATTTAAAGTATATGTATTCTAGGTTCTTATGAGAAGTTCCAATCACGATTTCCGTCTGCCCGTCTGTATTTGCGTGTATTGAAATGGATTTCCCGAAGTCTCCAGATATGATAGGGACTATATATTTATATTACATACATTCCTGATATGTTTGCTATTAAAATTCAGCCAGATCGGTTTTAAAATCATTAAATTCCATATTGTTTTTTACATCCATTAACGAGAGTTACCTTGTATAAGTTGGTTTTTTTTATCGATTTGTTTCTGCATATTTCTTCACATATTATCCTTAATGCATATTCTTTATTAAAGTTCATATAAATTCGCACATTATGTTATTTGGATGAAAAAAGCTTATTTTTTGAAATTTTATGCATGACGTCTCTTGCCCTTTTTATTACTTATCTCAAATAAAATCTAACTTGTACAGTGATAATTATGTAAAATACAATTTTTAGAACACTTCGATTTAGTTCTTGAAACACCAAATCAAATTAGAAGTCAAATGCAAATTTTCCATATTATTTAAAACTTCTAAAACTGTTTTCAAATATTTAAAAGAACGATGTGAGCTTATTTAAATTTTTTTTATTGCTCCTTTAAAAATAAATCTCCTTATTCCGTCCTTTTTAAAAACATTTATTGTTAAATAAAGAAGTACAAACTACAACCATTAATATGCATTTTCTAGGATTTATTTGCAAAACAATTATAAAGTGGCTGTTAAGCCAAGCAAATCATTTAATTAATCTGGTGTTTTAAATTGAAAGCATTCTCAGTTTTATTGATTTCCTTTTAATAATCCCTTAATAGGGATATAAAAACACAGCAAAAAGCAATTATTTTTGTTTAAATTAATTACACATAACTAGAAAACTAAAGCCAATAATAAATATTGTTGCAAAAACTAAATAAAGACTAGCAAACTTTATTTACATAAAGATCGACATTAAATTCTCCTACAAAAGGCAAAAAGTGGATAAAAAGAGGAAACAATTAATTTTCCAAACAACCAACAAGGAAACGAGACTTCTATTTGACAACGTTTGTATTTTATTTTAACGTTAGTTGCTGTGGTCAAGTTAACGAAATGAAATTTGTTGACAACAAAGAACTCAACCAGAAGGTAGAGAGGGGCTTATGTGAGGAGTAACCCCACTGGCATTTGGGAGATATGTTTAGAAAAAAAAAATACCACAAAAATTAGGCAAGTATTTGGGTACTTTTGGAAAAAAACTCGAAAATTATACGCTCTACTCATAAAATTTGTAATACATGTAGCCATTTCGCCAATTACAGTTATATTACAAATATTTATTATCTATGAGATCATCCTTACATCCTAACATACTAACGACTCGCACAAACATACGTTCAATAAACAAGAATAATAATAATAATATAAGATATAAGATAAAAATAACCCTTATTATCAGCATAAAGTCAATATTACCAAATTACAAAAGAAAATCAAGAAGTTTGCGCTTAAAAGTTACAACTGACATTGTAAAAGAACGCAAATTTCTTGGAAGTGAATTCCATAAACGCGCAGTTTGTACACCAAATGATTGTTCATATATTGAGCTATGTATACAAGATATAATCATTTGGGGGTTTCTAAGAGATCTTGTAAATGATAGATTTTGAACAATATGAACTGGTTTCTGAAATTTAAAAATTCTATAAAGATAAATTAGCAACCGAAATTTAAGGTAATCATTAAAATTTAGATTCAAATAATTTTCCACATGTATAGAGACATGAGCTCTCAATCTAAGTCCATAAACAAATCTCACAATTTTATGCACAATCAATTTTATCTTCCTTCTATTCGTCATAATACAACCCGAGTAAACCTCAACACAATAATTAACTTGTGACATAAGCAAGGAATGTGCAACAGTTTTCCTAACTTGTAAAGGCAGGGACAGATTCAGGTGATATAGCCTACGTAGTGTTAGACAGACTCTGGCTCAAACATTATCTATATGAGGTTCAAATGACAACCTATCATCAATTATAACACCCAGGCACCGCAACCTATTAACAATGTCAACAGTAGATCCACATAAATTAAAATTAAAGTCAAACAAATCAGTTCTGTTCGGTCTAAATACAAGAGCCTTGGTTTTATTTAGATTAATTTGTAGACAGTTTGCAACCATCCAGTCCTCCAGGTTAGACAAATCATAATTAATAGAAGCCTGTAAAGCGTCAGCAAATTGGCTTTCCCCTGCCCATAAAATTTGTATGGCGATCCAAATAAATCATTCAAAAATAATGTTAATAAAATAGGACATATTTGAACAGAACCCTGCGGAACGCCAGATCTTACAGATTTTAAGTCAGAAGATAGGCCATTGACAGATACAAATTGCATACGATCACATAAATATGACCAGATTAGCCGACATGCTGATCTTGAAAACCCATATCTACTTCCAAGATTGTCAATAAGCAAAGAATGCTTCACTTGATCACTACTTGATCATTAGTTACAAAAAAAATAACGAAATCGCGTTGGCGTTGAATGGAGACGTTCGAAATGTGACTAAAGTAAGTGTAAATTGACGATCAAGAACTACAAATACAAATAAAATTAAAAAATTACAGCAAAAATACCTCCAAACAACCGAAGAACTAAAATTGACCCGTGAACAAATAAAACTTCTACTGAAAACAGAATCCTTAACAGCAAACGACTATGTCCCAGCAAAGACTTGCATTACCAAGTAACTTTTTTTGAAATGAAAAAATTCGTTAAGCACTACTTACGTTTTTAATACCGTAATTCATTATTTTTAGAAGAGATGTCCCTGTTTGAACGCATTTTTATTTTACTACAGAGCACATATTTAGTACAGGCAAGCCAATTTCGTGCTTAATAGGTTTTAAATTAATTAAGTCTTAATCTAACTAAATAAATTAATTAAATAATAAAAATTTTTAACATTACAAAAAGTAGAAACATTTACATAAAAAAAATTTTACTCACCATGAGAACTAAATTCCCAGATTCTATTTGTATAAAAAAAAAACAATTTGGCAGAGCCGAGATTTGTAGGATAAATTTGTCTCGTTACTTAAACGTAAATGTTGCGGTCTCGTAAACGTTGCGGTCGACTTCAATGCTTGGAAGTTACGAAAAATACGTTAATATCTTCAAATGTGTTAAAAAGAAAACCGAAAATAGTCAAAATACATTTTACTTTTTTTATTTGTGCGTTTTGTATAAAAACATAAAAAAAAACTTGGTGCATGTAATTACACGGAAAGAAGTTTATTTTCTAAAGTAATTAATTTTGTTTCTTAAAACAAGAATACCAAATGATAATTTCTTGACTTAAACTTATTTCTCTCGTATTTAGTAAAATTTTCTAAAATAAAAAAATTTTGCGCTTGGACGCGAATCATGCAAACTTTTCTTGGTTCAGTCATATTTATTTAATAATACTTTTCGGGTAGGAATGTGGTTTAACCATAAAGGATAAATTCCATCAATGAGAAAAAATGCGTACATATAACATTGGCTATGCGTCGAGAACAATGCCCTTCCATTAAAATCAATAATCAAATAATTCCTGAACACTCGCTTGTAAAATATCGCGGTTATACATCGATGAGCGTTTAACGTAGAAATGCCATGACTCAAATGAAACTTAAAGCAATTTAAATTAATTGGCTTATTAGAAGAAATTCTGTCCTTAGTCTCGATTGTAAGCTTCTACTTAACAACTCTATCTTAAAGCCTATCTGGTGCTACAGAGTATTCAGCTTAAGGGCATTGTCTCGGCCTGTAATATCGAAAAATGTAAACGCACCAAAATAAACTTCTTCGAATAATCACAACTATGATCTTAGTGTGCCATTTGTTAAAACTATGATAAGGAAATATGCAGTTAAATATTTAAAAAGATCTGAACTACACCCAAATCCACTAGCTCGAAATATTTTAAATCATGGCGACCCCAATCACTTAAGAAGAAGAAGAGAGACTGCAGCACATATGATTTGATTAATTATTCATTAGTACGATTTCTGTATGACGTGCTAAATTCCCAATTTTTCATTTTCATTTTTCATTGATTATTGTTAGTTCATATTTAATATATAAAGATTCAATAAATAAATATTGAGAAAAATACACTCGATTAACGAGAAGACATTCTGCAGGACTCATCCGATTAGAGGAGCGCAAGCACCTACATATTTGAAAAGAAGCTGGGTAGGCAATCATTTTCGTCCGGCACGAGCATGACACAAAAAATTGTTTTGATTAATTATTGTTAGTTTATATTAAATATATGAAGATTTAATAAGTTCTGGTTCGCACTCTACAAGCTTTAGCTGCAGAGTCTTCTTCACTTTTTATGAGAGAGATTAAAAGAAATCGCATTTTCTTTTCGCTTCTCTTCTAAAAGCTTGAGTCTTGAAGGCTTAAACTTGAATAGTGGTAACCAGCACTACAAAAATAATGAGAATAAAAATAAACACAAAGAAAAAAAAAAATTCTTTAACAGCTAAAACGTAAAAACGAAGAAAAATTGTAATTTATCAGGTTCATCCTTAACACAACGTCACGTCACGTTTAAATAATAATATAGAAACATAAGCTCGGAATGGAAAACGGAACAGCTGATTCGAAACGTATACGTTAACGTAAGAGAAACAAGGCCAATAGCCACTTCTTAACGTAGACAGAAGAAATTCTCGACATTTTTTTTTTTCAATTAAACCATTAATAAAAAATAAAATCAGTCTTAATTAAATATTTAATCAAGACACTAAAGTGTTTACTTTTATCAACAACATTACTGCAGATAATGTTGTTAATATCAAAAAATATTTAATTGACACTGTTAATTTGTTTGCTGGAGGAAATTTAGATAATTTTTTAATTAATAAGACACACTTTTTAATGGAAATCAATTTTTATTATTTTCTGTGATTATTACAAACAAACGCAAATCTGCTTACTGCACCAGTTGAGACACATGCGAATTACTATGTGAATAACGAGAAAGTATAAATTGGTGTAATGTAATGCTGCACTAAAAGAATTTTCCTCACAATACCAATGAATTTTGACATTAATCCCATGAAAAATTGCATTAAAAAGGAACCTATGCTTCGTTGGATCAATGAAACCTGTTTTATTAAAATGTATTTAATGAAACATTACATTAGATCTATGAATATTATTCATTGGATGAATACTTTCAAAAAAGTAAAATTTTTTTTTTATTTTATTATTTTTTTTTCTCTGTTTTTTTTTAATAATTCCCTTAACTAATCCTGCGAAGCTTTGCGCTTGTCTGCAGGAACCCGCAACCTCGGCGCTGATAGACTAGCTCACTACCAGCTAGCCTACCGGGGCAGTGTAGTTTTTGAATAAAAAAATATGTGTTTTGCCATTACTCAATTAAGAGCGTAAATAGGAGATTCAATTCTCCATAACAACAATAACAACGTTGATTTTTTTTTTGCTAACGCTTAATAAAAAAAGACCACATAAAGAGAGAACAAGCTCTTTCTTATACATCATTTGGTTGACAACAGTTTAAAATAAGGGTGTGTTTTTTTAAAGGAGAACATTGTAGGTAGGCATGTACATATTAAAGAAAACTAAAAACATACGTATTTATGGATTGAAAGTTTTTGTTTCATTACTATAATGACATTTTTCATTGTCATAACGAAAATTTAAATTTATGAAAGCGTGCTTTTTCGAAATATTTTTATACTTTTAATTATTGAGACTATAGTTATTTGAATGCTAAAAATATTTTTTTTTTTTTTTCAATTATTGAAACATGTTGCTCTTATAAAAAACATTTTGATTTCATAAATTTAATGGCATATTATATTAGATGTATGAAATAAATAAATCTTAAATTTTTTAATTAACAATTAAACATTTTTTTAAAGGAAACTATAATTTTGTATTAATTTATGAATATAGTTATGTTTGTATATTGTTTTTTATGTTCCAAATTAAAATTTTTGGTTTAACTTGGACAAACTTAAGTTTTCATATATCCAATGAAAATGTTTAACGTAATTACGATATTCAATGAAGCGATTTGAACGAAAATACTTCATTATAACTATGAAATTCCATTTAGACAATGAAAATTTTCATTTAACCAATGAAAATTTTTTATGATAACGATTCATTAAATATATGAAGCGTTTTTCTTTCAGTGTGCAAGCAGCAATTAGAAATAAAAGATACTGCGTTTTGTTATTAGTAGGAAGTAAGTAAAGTTTTTTTCTGAGATATAGGTCTTAAGAATGTTAGTCTCTTTAACGATTAGAAACAAATTTAATTATTTTACGTAAAAGACCCACAAATATTTCTTAATGCGACCCAAAAATAACTCGCTCGGAAACAAAACTTTTAAATGAGTCAAAAATATCTTTTTTTTTTTTTTGAGATCAGAATTTAAACTTATTAATGAATCGTGCAGAGGAGTCTAAAAAGACTCATGTGTCATTCATTAATTTCATAAAATGCTGACTTGAAAAATGAAAATAAAATTGTTATTTATGTCTTAAACTGGCTGCTGTCGTGTGTGTTTTAAATTCAGTATACAAGTGCACGTAAACTTAAAGGTACATGAGAACGTTCATAGACTTCTATAAGAGAAAATGAAGAAAAATTGTGCAATTTCTTTATCTAATCGATGGCATGTACGACTTGATCAAATTGACATTAATGAGCAAAGTCGACGGTGTGTGTTTTCGGTATGTGTGAGTGTAGTTGCTGTTATATAAATTGATATATGTAGACGTCAAGTTGCACAAATATATAAATAAAATTTTACGACGGGTGTTAAAGAACGAGTAGACTAGAATAGAATGTTTAATGAAAACTTTAACCATGCTTTTAAATGAACCTCGTTTTCTTCTACACACACACGACTTCATTTACAACATCCAGTCATTGAGGCAAATAGTCAAGCAAATAACCAACCCGTTAGTAACCAGAGTCACGGGCAGAGCCAAAACTAATCAGCCTGTATGGCAAGCTGTTGTCGATGGCATCGACTGTTCGCCTGGAATTGTATAAAATTCAAGCAAAGTCACACGTGCCATGACTGCTTGTAAACATTTTATATCAAGGAAATAAAGGCAACACAGTTACAACAATATTTTAAACAAGCATACAGATTCCTGGCAACAAGCATCCTTACAACCACGAACATACCCTGTATGTGTAAATGTACGTTTGTGTATGTTTCTGCGTTGAAAAACTTGTCTAGATGAGTCGTATCGAGTATTATGGCCAAAGGATTAAGATTGAAGGACGTTGCTTTAAATAGAAAAATTAAGAGAATAAAAAAAAAACGAACCAACTAAAAATGAGAAATATGTTGAAAGCAAAAATACTGTATTTTTGTTCAATGCAAAGAAATGAAAAAAAAAATTGTAAAGATTGAAAGCCAGGGGGAGGGGGGGGGGAGGGTAGAAAAACAGTTCCTGTAATAAACGTCATTTATTGATGTTAAGCAAAAGGTATTACACAATATTTTATCATATTTTAGGAAAATAAATTGAACAAAAACTTAAAATAAAAAACGTTCGCTACAGCAGAGCAGGATAAAAGAAGAATGAGATGATTTAAAAGTTAATAAAATGTTGAAAAATAAAATGCAACACCAGCACCAGAATAGGAACAAAAACTGCAAAAAGTGATTTAAAAGTTTCCTTTATTTTGTAAAAAAAACAACTTTTTTATTTTTCGTTTTATTTTTTATGTTTTGTGCACGTTTCTATACTCGTTCGAATCCTTATTTTATTTGTTTTTGGTTTTTTTTTTTTGTTTATCGACCAACTTATTCAAAGGACGCCTTTTTATGTGAATTGGTGATGTTGTTAAAGCCAGCTTTTGTATAAGAGTTAATATTTGTGTGTATGTGAGTTGTTGTTTTTTTGTGTTGTAGATTTATTCTGAAGAGTGATTTCCACTTCATTTGTTAAGCTCTCTTATTCATACTTATTGTTCTTCCTGCAGTAAAAACAAAAACAAAAAAAAAAAAAAACAAAAAAAAACAGCAGCAGTTGCAACTTGCTACTACATACTAAATGTTGTTTGGTAATAAGGTTACCAGATAGCAATTTAAAAAATTTAACAAGTTTTTGTGTGTGTTCTCGTTTCTTTTCGAGTTTTTGATTTATTATTATGAATGCTATTAAACTACATGTCTTGACAAAATTTAACACTTCTGCGATCAAAAATTACGCTTTTATTAACAAAAAACAAAGGGACGTAACTACAAGTGTGTCAACTTAATGAATGCAAAAGACTTAATTTTACATTTTTTTCTAACAAAATATAATGAAATGGTTTTATGGTTTTCCTTGAAAATTGTTTGAAGAATTTAATGGGCAACTTATTCATGTATGTTTTTCTGCATATTTTTAGTTTTTATTTTATAAAGTTTTTTGCTTCTCATGTAAAATTATATTTTTGTTAGTTACGCCTTTTGGATTTTAGCTAACGATATGGAAAGCCTTTTTTATATTAAACGAGCTATTTGGACCCAGACTGTTAAAAATGTTGAAGGGTAGAAATTAAAAAGTTAATTTCTTAAGAAAATTACAAACCAGTTTCAAAACCAAATAAATCTCAAAATTTTTTAAATTTTTTATGCAAGTAATTCAGCAATTAATTGTCATATTGAAATCGAGTAAATAAACTTTTATATATTAATAAGAAAATTTAAAATTTTTTAAAATCTGGCAGCCTTAACTACTTGAAATGGTACAAAACTCTTGTTACTGCTATTTGCAACTACTAACATACATATGTAAGTAAGTTGTTGCTACAAGCGTATTTAAGTCTTGCAACAAATACTTGTTTTTTGCCCTACATAAGTACATTTTTTTTGTATGTTTGTATTTGCAAAAGAGAGATTTCTTAAAATTCGTCTTGTTCATGTTTTGTTACATTTTGTATGCAATTTCTCTAGCTTATATTTATCCTTAAATTTTATACAGTCACTTATATTTTTACAATTGTAAACTTGTACAGTATTGCGTAAACATACCCAGCAGGTCTAGTGGTTACTATTGGATTGGTTACTTTACTGATTGCTGGGTTATCTATAGGAGAAACTTAAAAGACCAAACAGCTAAGTAAACAGCTGTACCGACCTTAATCCACTTTGCAAATTTAAGATGTCGTATTAATAAAAAATTAAATTGGATTTGAAATATATTTTAAGAAAAATTTTTATGAAAATTTTGCCTTAAAACACATTTCAAACTTATTTTATTTTTTATGAATACGCCGGTAATTCCCGAATTTTGTAAATCTATACTTCGGAAACTTTGGGTTTAAGTTTAAAAAAAAAAATACCTAATCCCGGCCACGGTCAAGAATGAAAGATTATCAATAACAATTTTAATTAATTTTCATGTTGCGAAATTCCTTTCTTCATAAAAATAATTTAATGAAAATTAAATTTAATGAACTTAAGCCTAATTAAAAATATTAAAAATTTGGATTAAAAACCATAAATAGTTCAACAAAATAACCACAATACTAATTAAAAATTCCTAACTTAAAAATACATTCAGTATTTTTAAATAGTTTTCCTATCTGCAATTTGTCATACCGAGCCAGTATTGGAACATCGTATTTCGAATAAAATATTATTTAAAGACCGAAATTCGATATTCGATAAAATTTTTTTGCTTGTAATATCTTTCTTATTCTTTACTCGGTTGTTTTTTCGGGCCCACATTTAAATAAATTATTTCAAATTTTTCGGATGTATAAAAAGATTTTCATTATTACAACTGGAACGTTAAAGTTTTGAAAAGTTCTTAAAATAAAAAGGGTTTTATTTAACGACGGATTTCCACTTAAAATGGTTGTGTCAATATTAATGTCAAATTGAACACTAAGGGCTAATAAATCGGTGCAAGTCAAACTTTTCTTTTTTTTTTTAAATGAGTTAAAACCAGAAAATCTATAAATCAGTAAACGTATAAACCATCGCTTAACGTATAAAATTGGACGTATAAACAGAACATATGAATTTGATAACAATCGTAAAATTATTATTTTTTTAACTACACCTAATATATCGCACTCAAAGAAAAAACATGGTTGATACAATCACAAACGCAAACTATCATTAATGTCTTTGGTTATGATTGTGTCAAGCACGTCTAAAGTAACAATATATGTTCAGACATAATTGGGCTATTCACAAGGTAGTCATAAAGTTGTAAAGTCATATGTCTTAATAATTACAAGAAATATATATGACTGCTGTGGGCAAGCGCTTATAATTTAGATTTCTAATGTACAGTTGCGACGAAATAATGAACACAGCATTAACAATTTTATTTTGTTTCAAACACAACAATATTGTTTTTAAACAATTGTAAAACATTATTTAGGACATTATGACGATATGACATGATAGCACACCTTGTGAATAGCCCAAATGTTTTTAGCTTATTATTGTCTCAAACATATAATTATGTTCAGAAGAAAAACGCAAACGACCTTTCCAACCATATTTCTATATTTGCCTCCACCATGCAAAATGTCTATTTCAACATGTTATATGGTTCTCACAATAAAAACAATAACACATTTATTCTCTAAAATTTATTTTTTATTAAAAATACGTATGTATGTCGTATTTTTTTTTTTTTATCTACATAAAATTCTAAGAAAATTCTTCGAAGAAACCATGGGTCTAAAATAAAATCCTAATCCGCGCCTCTCGACTTGAAAATTTATATGACCGCCTTTGGCAAAAAAAAATTTTTTTTTTGAAAAAATAGCTTTTTCCAAAAAGAAATCGAATTTTCTGAATAAAATTGTTTAGTAAGGGAGTTCATTTGCACTTCATATTTTTCTACACTCAAAATTTTTTTACATTAAAAAAATTTTCACCCAAGTAAAAAAGTTTGTATATAATTTTGTATTAAATATTTTTATAAGGAACATATTTAAAAACATTTTCTTTTATAATTATATAAAGAGATTGAAAATATGTACAATAAAAAAAATATTACACTCAAAAAATTGTTTTCAGTATTTATAAAATAACGTTGTTTTGTTAACTTATGTGTCCCAAGATGTCAAAAAAAAGAAAGGAGATGATGTGCTGGCAGTAACTATAGAAAGTCGTGCCAAAGTACCTAGAATGGAGAGTAAAAAAGACTTTAAACAAATTAACATGTAGCCAATAAGTGAAGTTATCTTAGTATTCTGTTATTGCCAAAACATTAATGAAATATTGTTTGAGTGAAAACACTTTTTTTGTTTTTATTTGCATTATAAAGTAAAAATTGTTTATCGAAACAAAAAAAGTTATTTTATAAATACTGAAAACAATTTTTTGAGTGTTATTTCTTTTTTTTTATTTTTGATCTTTTTTATTAAATTATGAAAGAAAATTTTTTTATCTATGTTCCTTATAAAAACATTATATACAAGCATTTAACCCGATATTTCGTTAGCGTCTCCTTTCTCTTCGTGGACATATCTGTATGCCAAAGTTTATTTTTCTAGGTTTTAAGTTGTTTAAATTCCAGGAATTCATAAAGTACCAGTTAATATACAAAAAAGTACCAAAAACTTTCCTCTTATAGATTGTTATTCACTCAGGACATTGCATCTTGAATTTTATGTTTCTAGGTCCAATACTTACGGAAATTCAAAAAGCACCAGTTAAAGAACAGAAAAAGTTCTAAGAAGTATCGACTCAGGACATTGCATGTTGAATTTTATGTTTCTAGGTCCAATATTAACGATAATCAAAAAAATACCAGTTGTAGAACCAAAAAGCTGAAGAATGATATTAAGTTTCCCGTATTTCTCATTCTGGTTTTATTTTTCCCCCCATTAAAGTATCAAAAATTACTTATTGTAGTGGGGCCTATAATTTAGGGCCTATAATGTTCTTAAAAAAGTACCGAAAATAGTTACGATTTTTACCTTTTAAACGTTCGAATTTCGAAAAAGTACCAAATTCGAACACGTATTTTTTGATAAGTTTCGAATGTGGTATAAACTTTATTTCTAAGTTTATTGGCTCAAAAGTAGATGGGGTGACAAAAAAAGTACCAAAATTCAGGGTTTACCCGTTTTTTCCCTAAAAGAGCCGAATTTCAAAAGAGTACAAGACACCTGTGCGCTTATTTTTCTAAAGAACAACGATAAGTATTATTTTTTTGTATCTCTATTAGTTGTGGAGATGTAGGGTTATCGAATTTACCCTTTTTTACCCCCTAAACATTCGAATTTCCAAAAATCCCGTCTTTGTGGGCCGATTTAGGGAGAGACACACCTCCGGTTCAAATTTCAAGTTATTAGCTTCAGGCGTCAGTAACGTTACAATTTTATATATATATATATTGATAAAATTATATACAAACTTTTTTACTTTTTTACATTTTTCTAATGTAAAAAAATTTTGAGTGTAGAAAAAATATTAAGTGCAAAAGAACTCCCTTGCTAAACAATTTTATTCAGAAAATTGGATTTCTTTTTGGTAAAGCTATTTTTTAAAAAAAAAATTTTATTTTGGCAAAGAGTAATATTATCAAAAAAATATACAAAAACATTTTTATTTTTAGTTTTAATAATTTTCTTTATTTTTTAATATATATTTTCTCTTCAAAGTCTTTTTTTTAAATCAACTTCGATTTATTAATACAGATTCCTTTTTTATAAAAAATAAACATGAGTTTTTTGAATGAAAGTTAATAACAAAGTTCTTGATAAATAAAATAAATGAAAATATTTGATAATATTTAAATTAAAGAAAATATATGATAAGTAAGATCAACCCTTAATGAAGATAATTAATATTAAAAAGAAACATGTTGAACATAACGTTGAATACAATTAATAAGGAGATTCACATACATTAATGTAACTAAAGGCGGGCATATAAATTTTCAAGTCTAGAGGCGCGGATTAGGACTTTATTTTAGACCCATGGTTTCTTCGGAGAATACTCTTAGAATTTTATGTAGATCTCGTTTTTGCTATACAATTTTTCTTTTTTTTTCCTCCGTACAAATCGACCCGGCCTAATGTACATATACTTTGTTTTATATATACACTAAAGCATATGCTAAAAATTAAATTAAATACATACATTTTAGACTTGTAAAAACAAAGTCAAACACAAACTATCCATTTATATCTATATATATACAAATAAGTTGTCCTATGTTCGTAATTTTATAACTCGAGAACCACTTAACCGATTTTTAAACGATTTTTACATATAAGACAAATATGAACAAAAATGGTCGTAGTGACCACTCATTAATCATGTTTTTTCTCTGCGTGCGGACACTGATTTACATTTGTTGAGTTTAAACTACATATAAGTATAAGTTAAGTTCAACTAAACCAGTGTTTTATTGGCCTTTAATTTATTCAAGTATTTAAATTCAATAATATAAAAGTGTGTAATAATCAGTGTTGCCAATGAAGAACTCGGAAATTACACTTGATTGTGTTCAAAATTACACATTTGAAGCAAAATTACACATGTAAATCGAAAAAGTTGCTTTGATAGAATGAATTTAACTCGCAAAATCTTATTAATATTCCATATTTCCAATTCAATGGTTTGTTTCACAAAAAAGCAAATCTTGCTAATTGCTGTAGTAAGAAAGAGCTGTAGAAAGGCACGTATCCACGCGAATTGCTTCGCGATATGTGTATGTATGTATGTGCTATATAATGGCTTTGCTGTATACACATGGAATTTGGTGTTAGTCTGTCTGGGTTCAAACTATGAAAGTCTTCTTGCTGATAGTTTATGCTTATTGTTGAGAGGGAAAGAGAACATACTATGGAAAGTGAAAATAGTAAAGGCCATGCCAGATAAAACTTTTGCTTCGCGTTGCGTTAGAGATTCGCTTTGACATCTAAGATGAAATAAATAGACATACTTATACGCAGCATGTTACATTAAGTACTTTTAACGCAGAGCAAAGCGAAAAGTTAGGCAACTCTCATCTTTTTGCGCGTTTTGACAATCTGCTAGTAGAATTTTTTTATTTTTTTTTTTTTTTTTGAACACACAATGCGTGAGTGTTGTCAAAGTTTTTATTGTGCTATACACCTTTTTCTTAACGCTTTTCTGTCCAAGTAAGAAACTTCACGCAAGGTGTATCTGACACGGCCCTAAGGGTTTAAAAAGCAGACTTGACTGTTTTAAAAACAGAAAAAAAATTATCAAAACATAATGTTTGAAAGGCAAATCTTGACTGTCAAAAATTAATTAAAAAATATAACTTAAAGTAAAATTACACATAGATTACACATTGAACTTTACTTGCTATACATGCAAGTAAAAATTGCACACAATATGTGTAATTACACATGGATTGGCAACATTGGTAATAATGTTATTATTTTGGTATTTTCTCTATTATTGCGGGTATGAGTTTTAATTGCATGAGCAAAACTAATATTCTGTTATTACTCTACACCTTTTCCAATTGTAATTCAGAAAGCGTTAATTGTCATTCAGATTAGTCAGTTGAAATTCAGAAAGCCTCAACGGTAACTCAGATTAGTCAGTTGAAATTCAGAAAGCCTCAATTGTAAATCAGAAATTATCAATTGCATTTCAGAAAGCGTCAATTGTAAGTCAGAAATCGTCAATTGTAATTTAGAAAACAAAGAAATCTTATTAACTATTTTTTTTTTTTTATTATAACAAAAAAAAAAAAAATTTCACTAAAGAGATAAATATATTGGTTTATATTCGTATATATTTCGTTGTATTTTTATTATATTCTGAATTACAATTGACGCTTTCTGAATTACAATTGACAATTTCTGATTTAAAATTGACGCTTTTTGAATTACAATTGACTAATCTGATTTACAATTGACGCTTTCTGAATTACAACTGGAAAAGGTGAAGTTGAAAAAAGAGGTTGGTTGCTTTTTAAGGTATGTGGTTAATTTAGCACGCTCAGCTGGATTGCGGGAATTCCAGTCATTTACTTGTGCTTAAATCATTTAAAGAAGCATAATCTGGCGTTTAAATGTCCGTCTTGAAGATCTGGGTTACGCGGACGACATATGCTTGTTCTCGCACAAATTCGATGACACGCAGTCGAAACTAAAGGAATGGAATCCCAAGCAATACTATGTGGCCTTTCAATAAACATGCCTTAGACCAGGGCCATAACCCTACGTTTCCACATGCAAGTAATTACTTGCAAGTAGTGTATACGTATTAATTACGAAAGTCAGGAGAAATAAAAAAAACACAAAATTATTTTTGGGTAGCTACACAGGACAGTGCAAGTTCATTTTTTAAATGTCGGCATCAACTAAACTTCTAGCTTTTATTTCCAAATCGTTGCATCTATAGACTTTCCTCAAGGCTACGATATAAATTAATTAACTTAATAAAGAATATTAAAAAATTTGGATTATAAATTAATTAACCTTAAAATTTTGTCTTTATTTGACTTTTATGACTTTTATTTGACTTTTATGAAAAGTTTTGTTTATTTTTAAAAATATGTGAATACAGTATTGCCTTGTTTCTGATATCATAAAATTACTAAAAGGAATATTTTGATTAAAATTTTTTTTTTGATTTAAAAAATGCCATTATGATGCGTTGTCGTATAGTTGTGTTCTTTTTTATTTTAATTTTTTATAAATTCACAGAAATTAGCTATAAACATAACTTTTTTTTACTAAGTACTAGTTAATTGATACAAAACTCATCCACGGTAACACTGTTTTTCCATTTGTCATTTAACTTGCGACAAGTGTCAAAAATTTACTTGCAAGCAAATTCTCTCGCAAGTTGAGCTGCAAGTACGAAAAATGTGATGGTTTTTCAAACTTGTACTTGAATGTTTAAACCCAAATAAAAACAACTTTGCACTGCAGCAAAAGCAGATTGAGCATGTCAAGTCTTTTTGCTACCTGGGAAGCATAATAACAACAAACGTAGGAAGAAAAGAGGACGTTGGAAACCGGTTAAATAAAGCCCTAAAAGCCTATGGCCAACTACGTACAATATGGAGATTCCAGTATATCTCACAGCGAACCAACCTGAAAATTTTCCAGTGTTCAAAAACTGCAGTCAAAATAAAAAAAAAATGCTTCTTCTTCGACATTTTAATTTTTTATTGGACAGAAACAAACTGTGACATTTACCCCTCGTCGCCACATGCAAGTGCAAGTTCGAAAAACTCAATGCGCTCACACTTTTTCACTAACATTCACACAATTTTTGTACTTTCAGCCAATCGGCTGTTTCCTCGATTTATCATTGATAATACGTTTACACTATTTGCATGTAGAAAAGTAGGGTTACTTCTGATTCATTAAATGTAAACTGTTTCAGTCAAGTCGAAATAAAAAAAAACGAAAAGTAATACACAACCAAGTACTTCGGCAGTCAACATGGTTTGGTTTGGCCTTTTAAAAAATCTAAAAAATTCCGAAGTTAAGGCAATAGAGATGTTGTGTGTGTGTGTGTGTTTTTTTTTTTTTTTTTTTTTTTTTTTTTTTGTTTCTTGCTTCCTAACAAACACGGAGATTTGATTTCAGATTGATTATGATTTGAAATCAGACGTTTTCTCAAACGACAAACGTTTGATAATGATTTGAAAATCATAGCATTCTTAACAAAAAGGGGAAATTATTTTCAAATTAAAAAATAATTCTCAAATGTGGATTATAATACCATGTGGTATTATCATAAAGCGCCAAAAGAACTGTGAGAATCATTTGTCATCTCGTATTTTTAATTTTGAACCGAATTAGTTTTGCAACTCACATGCTCATTTATAAAAATACAAAATGGCATTCTAAGGTACTCAAAAAATATCCAAAATGCAGCTCTGATCGCCATGGCATTGTAAAGAAAAAACAAAAATAAAAACAAATTATTTTATTTTGCCAGCTCAGTTTTATTTACACTGCCACAATTCGTTTTTAACGTTTTTTTTTGGGATTCAGAGTTGGAAGCCCTGTCAGTATCTATTAATATGTGGGGCTCAAAGATGAACTGAACCAATTCACGAAAATAAGAGTATTCAAAAATCAAAAAGTGTTATGATCCAAAGGTAACGTTAAAAACTTCAAGTCAATGGCCAACATTTTCGTAGGAGTTATTGACAGTTCATTTACTCATTCTGAAAATATTTACGATTTGCCATTTTCTAACTTGGTTCGCTTCAGGCGTGAGCCCTTCGTATATTCTATTATATACGAATAGTTTCAATACATTTCGGAATTTTGATTTTGTTAAAATTTACATCATTTCTCAAGGGTCTCACTTTGATTTTTTTTTATTTATTTAAATTTTTATTTAATTTTTTTTTTTATTTATTATAGACAATAACAAACACTTAACAGTAAATTAACTTTTAAAGAGAAAAGGAAAATAAGTCCCATTGTGTTTGATGTATAAGTTTATGAGTCGTAGAACTTTTAATACAAATAAAAATATGCACAAATATTATTTAAGTGCATTTTTAAGATATTCTTTTTTTTACCCAATAACGTAAATAATTGTTGAAAATAAGAAATACAAAGTCAATAAATAAATATTTTCAATACCTTCTAAATTTCTATTTTTTTTTATTTGTTATTTATTTAACATAAAGTTAGATATGCTTGAAAAAACAGACTTTATGTAAAATAATACTCAAATCATTTGTGAAAAAATTATCATTTTCAAAACCAATGATGCATTTGCAATACTTTTAATACAATTAGTTTGAAGAAATCCTAGAAAACAGAATGCAAATTGCTGTATTCGAATGAAAAATATATTATGATATTTCTTGCAATAATTTACATAAACAGTGGGACACAAAACTGTTTGAAGCTAAAGAACAAAAAAGAAGAAACCCCGTATCTTTGATAATCTACATTTAACAATAACTAATTAAATTGAGTACGCTCTGCCCGAAATTAAGAATTTAAAAGGTTTATTTTTATTCTTCAAGTTTTGTTGAACTTTAGGAAAAACTTATTTTAAATAATATTGTAGGAACTACAAACGCAATAACAAACTTAATTTAAAATTAAGCAACTTTCTGTTTAATTTTTTTTTTCTTTTACAAAACTTATTAATATACTTTTTTTAATATTTTGCTTTAAGAATAAAACTCAAACTTATCTTACAAGGATAAACAAAAATTAAGAAAGAAAAAATTAAGTTTTGCGGCCAAGTTATACTTGAGCAAACACAAGGATAACAGCTTCTGTTTATTTTGGACTCTTTTTTTTTTGTCATGCTTTTATGTTCTTTTCCAGTTTTACCTGAAGGTCCAGGAGATTAAAAAGAAGTGCAACCATAAAAAAACACCGACGCTCACAATGACATATTCATGTATTAATTTAGCTAAGAGTCTTAGAAATGCATCTTGTAGTCATTTAGAGCAACAGCTGAAAAGTTAGACATGCATGTCATAAACATTCATACATACATACATATTCCAAGGTATAGAATACACATGTCAATGAAAATAATAACATTAAGTTGCATTAGGGAGGTAACTGCATTTAAAAAATAAAACCCGTTAATCTTTATGAATTAAAAAAAAATTAAAGTCTGTTTGGTTAAAGGTCTAGAAAATATACAAAATAAATAGGAAAGGAAAATATAGAGTTCTTGCATTTGGGGCCGGCGATAATTTCTCTTTTGTTTCTCTCTAAAAACAAAAAACAAAAATGAGACCCCCAATTTTCTTTCGTTTCTCGACAGGTGAGAAACAAATGTGTCTGTAATTCATGCCGAAAACCAAAGTATAATAAGTAACACCATGATACAAATACACAAGGTAGTTCCACTTCTCTCTCACAATTATTTTTTGAAATTTATTGGAATTATTTGAATTTTGTTTTTTGTAATTATTAAAAAAAAACGTTGCCACATATAAAAAGACAATAAATTCCTTTTGAAAATTATAAGTATAAATGTGTAATTTGTATTAAGAGCTTTAATGTGAATATTTAAGCATTTTAATTTGCTTTCGCGAAAATTAAAAACACATTATTTGTATGGTGTATTAATCTTTATTTAAAAGAAATTTAAATTTATACACAAGATTTTAGTTACAATTTTCTCAATTTTTTATTTGAACAAACATTTAAAGATTTTTTTATGTTTTTAATGTTTTCATTACATTTTTATCTTACACTAAATTTAAATTACATAACAATTTTTTTGATAAAACAAATATTTAATTTAGTTGTTCAAGTTTTTTGAAAACACCGCTTGGTTTGCTAAGCACGCCTTAAGACAAAACGTTTATAAAATTTTCAAGGCCATCGTATTCTACATCATTTAATAACTTCATTTCTCCCTAAAGATTTTAAAATGCATGTTGTTCTGCAAGCTATTAAGAAATTAAAAATTAATCTTAAGCAAACAAGAAAGTAAAGTCGGTCAAGCCCAACCATATGATACCCTCCGTCCTCCCAGAAGCCAATCATGCACCCGCCAGAACAAAATTTGCAATTGCTTTTAATATTCATATAAAAGTTCATTGTGCCGAATATTATTTAGATATCTTCGTCTACATAAAACTATTCCTTTAAGTGATTTTAGGCACCTATTGTTATTTTAGCCCCATCTGCACAACGTTATGTCATGACATAGTAGCTATCGTCAATGTTATGGTCGCCAATTTCTATGTAAATATTAACATAAATAAAGAAGTTATGGCATTAAAAACTATTTTCGGCAGTAGTATTTGTATGGAAGGTGTGGTTAAATATTGACCAATTTCAATTAAATTTGGTAAAATAATTTTGATTACAATAAAGTTAGTTTGAACCAAATTTAATCTTAATACCAACATAATAAGATGCTTTATGGGCATATCCTATTCCATAATGAAGCGTGTGTGGGGGCCATGTGAAATTATAGACCGATTCGCCCCATTTTCAATAACCTTGGTTCTTGTACCAATTAGAACCCATGTGACAAATTTCTATAAATTATATCTAAAATTGCGACCTGTACTTTGCGCACAAGGCTTACAGGGACAACCTGCCAGATAGCCAGCCGGCCAGCTAGTCAGACGGACGGACATCGTTAGAACGAGTCAGAAAGTGATTCTAAATCGGTCGGTATACTTAAAGGTGGGTCTTGGACGAATATTTTAAGAGTTACAAACATTAGCACAAATGCATAATACCCTTTCCACAAATGTGGCGTGGGTATAAAAAGGTTCTTTCTTGTGACAATTAGAACTTACATATACAGGATCTTCCTTATATACAACAAATTTCATATAAATATCTTCCTTGTGACAATTAGAACTTACATATACAACAAATTTCATATAAATATCTGCAAACTTGCGTTCTTTGTACGTAAAAGCTTTTCGCACACAGTGTGCGTGGACAGTCAGCCAGTCGGATGGAAGGACATCGTTAGATCGATTCAGAAAGTGATTATAAGTTAATCGGTATTCTAAAACTATGCCTAGAGCCAATATGTGTTAAACCCATCAGCACAAACTCTTCCGCATTAAATCTTCCAACACTTCCCAACATTTTTAGATATACATAATTTTTTTTTACCTTTTTTAAATATATTTTGTTTTCAAAATTTTAAAAACTAATTTTAAAACGTTTTAATATAAATTGTTTTCAATGCTATGTAATTTTATATTCAATTTTTTCAAACTTTAAATAAAAAGCAAAACAAAAACAGAAAAATGGGATTATTTAATAAAATGTGGTAGCACACATTTTCATAATTCCAATAAACGTCAGAAGGTTAATATGACGACAAAAAGAGAGAGTGGAACTACCTTCTGTATTTGTATCATGAGTAACACGACTCTTTTTTTAAATTTTATTCTCTCTGTGAATTCAACACACTTGAAGGAAACAAAAACAAAACAAATTTCACAAATTTTTGCGTCAAATATTTTGGAAAATTGGGATTGTTCCAGATTTTTAATATAACACATCTAATTATTTCAATTTTTTATAAATATTTTTCACATTTTTACAGATAAAATCAGTTCTTATTGCCCAAATAAAAAAAAAAAAAATTTTAAAATTTTTTTATGGTAGATTTTAAATTAGTTTATCAGAGTTGCTAATTTTAGTTTTAATGTGTTGAAAAAAAGGGATAAAAAATAAAAATTGACAAAGTTTACATAAACCTTTTGAATGCTTAAATTACATTGTTCCACACATAATTTAAAAAACAAAGTTATGGTTATTGAAATGTGTAACTTTAAGATAACTCTTATTTCACAAAAAACACACAGACGGACAACGTTAAATCAACTTCGATATTCATAGGAACGCAGAATATATATACTTTATAGGGGCTCAGATCAATATTGTAGAAGTTACAAACGGAATGACAAACTTATATATACCCTTTGTAATATTAAAATTAAATGACAGTCTGCTTTGTTTTGTTGACCAAGATTAATTGATGCTTTATAAATAAATTCCGAAAATTTGTTTTTGTTTTAAATGTAAGTTGAACGGACGAGTAAGGCGCTCGTGTTCTATAAACTACACATTAAATAATACTTATGAAAATAAAGTTTAACCTAAAATTAAGTGACTTTACAAAAGATCACATATTCTTACTTAGAATTAACTTACATTGTATTAGGCAGAACATTGAGTCATTTCCAATTAGCACATTTTTCGAAGTTTTAGTTGAATATCATGAAGACCGGGTTCTCTTGGCCATTCTGAAACATACTCCAGTAGAGTGTTTTCACTTGGCCAAAGGAATTCACTTTTTAAATACCTATAGGTATATAAAATAAAATACACTCCTAAAGCAACATTTTTTAATTCATTAGTATAACGTCTTCCAACGGTTAGTTTACATTTGATAAACAATTTTCTATACAAATTTTGAACGTTTTTGGAAAATCGCTTATTTTTTTGATTTAAGATCAGAATTCTGTTGAAGTAAATCCTTTTTTTCTAATTCTAAAAGCTTAATTCTAATTTCTAATTCTTAAATATATGCTAAATATTTATTGCAGTTACAGTTATAATTATATATATGAGTTAAGTTGTTATTAGATGGCATACATAATTTTTTTGATGGAGGGGCACACAGATTACATTCAAGATTTAGGTCAGGAACTGCATTCTTTTTAAATATCGATTTGAAAACATGTTATCTGAAAAGTGATTTGAACAAGCGAATAGGTTTTTACCTTCTCTAATGTTGAATAATTCGAGACAAGTTGCTCTTCTACGAAGAATTAGGCAAAAAATGCTTTATGTTGAATATGTTTTATAACAAAGTATCATTTTAATAGTATAGAAAAATGAACTCTACAACTAGGAATTATCATATTAAAAAAAAAAATAATATAGTTGGACTATTAGCTTATTCAATGATAAAGTAGATAAGTGAACATTTTGATAAAGACAAATTAACTGGCGGTTTTTAGAACACGAGCGCCTGACTCGTTGGTTATCTTATATTTAAAAAAAACAAGTTCTGTAATTTTGTATTTGTTTAAAATGTAAGGTTAACGAACGAGTGAGGCGCTCGTAATCTTAAAACAGGCAGTAACTTTTTTACAGCCAAATGTCCTGTGAATAACTGGCCAAAATCTATGTATATTGGAAAAAATGCATAACAACGTAAACAACCTTTACAAGTTTCATTATATACCTTAATTGGTCAGTTTCTTTGTTTGGAAAATTAAATAACATTATAAAATTTTTACAGTGGTGGACGCAGATTCTTCCTATTTTTTTATTCGGTTTTCCGATTTTCTTTTTTTTAATGTTAATTTTCTAGATATCTGTAAATTTAAATTAATTAAATTCTCAAATGAATAACATCTGCCGAGAAATATTCACCATATTACCCTATTGAATATATGCAAATATATATATATTTTAATTTTAAAATTTTCAAGTATTATTTTCTGTTAATGATTTATTTTGGTTTTGACATCGAGCTAAAAAATAGGTGAAAAAATGTATTCTTAAAGATGATATTAAAGGTAGCAAATATTTTTTTACAGTAAATTTTTTTTTTTTTTAATATTAACTTTTGAAATGATTTTTGTATACATGATACATTAAAATACGGTTTAATGTTTAATTTCTGCGTTTTATATAAATCAATATGCATATACGTACGTATTTCAAACATAAACAATGCGATTTGAAAATATTTTTGTAAAAAAAGTACTAAATAAAATACATAAAATTTTAACATATTTAATAAAACCCAGTATGTCTAGTGAAAAATAAAAATGTATCAATACATGTAAATTTTTTTCAATAACACATAATTGAGTTATGTACCACTAGGTACCTGCTGAGAGAGATTGTTAAAGACTCGTGTTACTAAGTATACTTTGCCGAAAACTATCAAAAGAGATTCCGCCGTTAGGTAAGAAATATCATAATATTCAACTCGAAGACGATGTAAAATTGCAGACGTTGAGAACGCTAGTCACAGATATCGTTTTCGGCGACTAACGTATACTAATATTGAAAAATTTTCAACGACAGCAACGAAAATACAAAAAAGCTTTAAAAACATTTCCATTAGTTTCTAAAATTATAAAAGCATTATAATTTAACATTAAAAAAATCACTTAAGGCCCAACCAGAATGGAATAACGTGACTTAAGCAACTGAGCAAATACGTGTAAATCATATGTGTAAAACCATATTGAACTTAAGGAAACTTAATGTTAAGTTTTATAAAACTGTCATTTGCTTAAGCAAGGTGCGAAACTAATCGCTTATTCCGTACGGAATCAATGGTTTTTTTTATTTTCTTTTTATTATTTTAAATGCATTTGAGAGGCTTTTTGTTTTCTTTTTGACAGTAGCTTAAGTTTGTTTATGCGCATTCTGGTTGGGCCTTAAGCCTGGGATCACACTTTGAAATTTTTCTTTTAGAACGTCTGAGAGAATAAAAGCAGTTTCTCTTCCGCTCTCACCAATAAACACAGACTTTCTGAATAAAAACTTTCATAGTGTGAACCCAGACTTAAGAAAAAAATACTAAACCGTGTTGTAATTTGTTGAATTTTGCACTTTAAATATATTTTTTATTTATAAAATTTTATCTCAGTTCAATTTTTGACATTTTAAATAGGGAACTTTTCTGACAAAAATTTTACAGACATGATAAAATAAAATTCGTAGAAATAAATGAACCCCCTAATACTTTGTATATATATATACCCAGCAAACATCATAATTTGATCTTAAATTGCAAATGATATCAAGTGAAAACTATTCTCAAATGTTTAAAAATTCAAAATTAAAACAGTAAAATTTAATTTTATTTGTTTAAAAATAGAGTAAAATGGAGTTGATAAAGAATAAAGAATCATATTTGATATTAAAACAAATTAAATCTAAATATCGTTACCTAAAACGCATGCGACGCTATCTAACATTTTGTAACTTTTACAGGAGAAGCAAAAATCTATTTAAAATGATAAATTGCCTTAAATTGTTTTGCATTTATTTTTCTTATAAAACCTAACAGTTGTTACATATTATGCGAACTGCTAGTTAGGGCTTAAAACATCAGAATCAATTTATTAGGGCTGTTTGCGTTTAAGGTAACGATATGTACATATACACCTACATATATACAAATGCATGTGTGGAGTATGTCTGTTTGAAGTCTATAGACGGCTAAACGGCTGGACCGATTTTCTTCAAACAGCGGCTTCCTGTATGTCTGGAAGGAAACATAGGCTATATATTCTTCTGAAATTGCAAGTGGGCGAGGTGCCACGCCCAATTAAAAAATAAGTTTCCAAAATAGTTTATATCAGAAACAAATACAGCTAAAGTCTTCAAATTAAGAACGGTTAACTTTGTCATCCACACGAAAATTTGGGTAAAAAATGGGCGGACTTGCAATAGTAGGCGTGGTTTTTTCTACATGAAATAAATACTAAAATTCGGATATCTGGAACACGATTACCGTTAGAGTACCCAAATTTCACAAGTACATCTTTGGCATCTATATGATTATTTGGATAAGAAATGGATGCATTAGCAATAATGGGAGTGGTGCCTCCCACATGAATTAAATACTAATTCGTATATCTGGACAAGAACCATCAAATTTTGCAAGGCATTTTTGATATTCATGTAAATATTTGGAGATTAAATGGGACTAATGAAAATAGAAGGCCCAGAACGGTAACAGCAAAAGTTTTCAAATTTGGTACAAATAGCTTGGTAATCAATACGCAACATCAGCCAAAAAGTGGGCGTGATAAGATAAGATTCGTGATAAATGCACAATATCTTTAAAATAATGTGTGCCTTATTGAAGACATAGTCGGACCAACTATGATACAAATGCCATATAGATTGTTCTGTAACTGATGAATGCTAACAGTAATAGTATTCAAAAACTTGGTACAAATAGCTTCGTAAGTAATGCACGTGATCGGTATTAATAAAAAATTACTAACTTTATTTTGATGAGGGTAGCGAAGCGCACTCACCCAGGAAAAATACATGTTTAACTACGGTGACCTCCAACAAACTATTTTTAAGGAAAATTTTATACATTATCAGCCGTATTCATAAAAACTAATTGACGATTAATTGACCATTTTTAAGCAAAAATTGCTAAAGTTGTATTCATAAACGAAAAATAGTCTATTGAACCTTTAATAAACCATTCATAAAGTAAGAGAATTTATTGTTGGATTTGCCCTTCTTTAAACAAAAAATAAAATGACATTTTGAAAGGTTTTTGCATTTTATGATAATATTTTTGTGAAATATGTTGAAAAATAATGACAAAAATGTTTTATTTATTAAATACATTTTACCATTTTTTTTTTTATTTTAGACAGCCAATTTAAAGTTATATTGATAATTATTTAAAAATTTAAATGATTTAAATGAATATGTTCAGGGGCAAGTGCAGATATTCTCTTTAATTATTTATTAAATTATTGCAACTAGTTGTTTTTTTTTTGTTTAAAACAACAAATTATTGTTCAAAAATATAAAAAAAAATAAAATAAACAAATCATAATAATAGTGATGTTAATAAAAAGTAAACAAACTTTTTATTCGAATACTTTCTTATCGTACATTAAGAAAGGTACAAAATAAAGTTTTTATGATACCTTTCGGAAACATTTTGTTCAGAATAATTTGGAAGGTCTACAATTAAAAAAAAAATTATAAAAAAAATTTAAATATAGAATATCATGTAAACCAAATTGAAGTTTCATGCATCACTAACAACAAAATGGCTGCCAAATATAAAGAAAGTTGCCATACTTAAACAGAAAATCGCTGCAAATATTTAATAGTAAAAAAGCTGTTAATGTACGTTTATGAATACATATTTTTATAAGAGGTTAATAATACAAAAAGTGATTAATAGTTATTACATACTATTAGCTTAAAATAAGAACTTTTTATGAATATGGCTGTATATGTTTAATTTAACCATATTATTGTCACCCACAACCATATTATGGTTGAATTAGTCATTCATCAAGGAACAACAACCATATGATGGTTGCATCCGAACATGTTATGGCTAAAAATAACTAAAATATGTTTAACACTTATAATAGCATGGTTGGTTTACAACCATAGCATGTTGCTCTTGGAAAAGATGAAAATACTTTTGTTAATTTTAAAACAGATTATTGTCATATTTAATCATAACATGTATAGAAGCAAACATAATATTGTTGTTCGTTCAGGCCTAACAAATATTTGACGATTAAATCCAAAAAAAAATTATCAAACTTATGCTTTATTTTTAACAATTTCTATTTATTTACCAAACTTTTTTCAAAGATAATAATTGTATAAAGTAATTTAGAAACTGTTAAATAATGTTTGCTCTAGCCAAACGTTTTACAAAAGTTAACAACTCTTAAAGAGAACTAGTGGTTACGTGTAGGACTTCAAATATTTAATAGGTGTGAACATAGCTTTAGAACTTTTGATAAACGTTGGTTTTAAAAAATTAAAGGAATTTAATAAATTTATTATTTGAGCAATTTTAAAACCCATGCAACGTCAAACAAAAGAAAATAAGGAAAAAAATTAAAACAAGCGTCAAAATTCAAATAAAATAAATTGATATTACATGGGTAAAAAGTGACAACTCTCCCTAATGCTCCTATATGGTACTTATTATACTATGTTATTTGAGATATTCTCCCAAATTTATTTTAAATGAGTTTTAATTTGTTGGTGGTTAAGCATGTCTATATGAATCAGAAGACTTCAACCATATTTTTGAAAAGTTGCAAACCAATATATATCCAATGATTTTGTTTCAGCATCATAGAAACAAATTGTAATGCGAACTTGTTTTTTGTATGAAATACCTGTCCATTGGTCGACCACAGTTTCTTCAATTTTGTTTTTAAGTTTTTTAAGTATTATTTTCAGTCTCTTAAGAACTTCTTGGAACAGAGTCAAGTTTTACTTGGCATATACATATTTGATTGTAGACTGATTAAAGGTGATTAATAAGTCGTGACGTTTTAGGGCCTTAAGCACCCTTGTCTTCTTAATCAGTTCGAAATATTACCAGAGATGACATCTTTATACAAATATAAACAATATTTTGAATACTGTCAAATTGCTAATTACTTTTTACAGCGGGTCTCCACGTAGCAATATTTATTGCGGTAAACGTCAAATTTGATTGCTCCATTAAATTTGCGACGTATAGACCGCATATTGCCATGAGTGGCAATCTATTGCGCAATGATTGCTCTTCTGATTGCTTGAGCAATTATTGCTTAGCAATCTGCTGTCAAATCAGTTGAAATTTATCTGACATTTTATTTCTCTGTACGGTTGTTTATTTATTTGTGTGTTTATTTATTAAATAGCAATTTTTTTCAAATGCAAATAAACAAAAAAGTAATACAAATCACAGCTACGACAATTACAATTAATTATTTTATTGAATTAATTGATTAATTGAAAAAAGAAAATTTAACAACCACTTGAAAACACAACATAAAACATTTGTTAGAAACACAGCCACAAAACTTTGGACAACTACTCGCGGTGGAAATTGCAAATTTATGGCAAAGCAATTTCACGTGTTCTCCAGCAATATAATCAGCAATTATTGCTCCATTGTTCTGCCATTGTTCTGCCGACGTTTTTGCTTGTACTTAGCAATAAATATTGCTACGTGGAGACCCAGCGTTAAGCTGAACATTTTTTTTTTTTTTTTTGAGTATTTTGAATTGTTTTTGGTTGTTGTTACAAGAACACACGCTTATATAAGCGATTTGTATTTATATTTGTCATAAGGTTTTTTGACTTTTGTTACATTTTGCTTTGACATTCTTCATAAAAAGTTTAAGTTTACACAATATTCAATTAGAAAAATACTTAAATTACGGGTACATTTATAACAACAGTAAGGAAAACTTATATAAATTACACATTACTTAAACAACCGGCTTATTTTGCCAAAATAACCGGTTTATTTGATGCTCAAAAATTAGACATTAAAAAATATTCGACTTAAGCAAACATAAAATGGCCGGTTGAAACCTGTCGAATACTAACCGTTCGATCTTCCTATTGGAAAAGTAGGAAACTCTACCGATATAAGTTAAAATATCTCCTACAATATTTGTTAAATATTATTACTTACGCAAGTCAAATAGAAAAACAAATAGATTTGTTTGTTGGGTGTTTAAATGAGTGTGTGTATATTTGTGTTAAGGTTGACTTTTTTCTCCACTAATACACAAAATGGAATTATGGCAAAAAAATGCTAAGGAAAAGACTGAAATAAACGAAGCCGGTTTCGTGCAAAGCTTTTTCAGTGTGTATGGTTAAGGAATACATAAACATGCACACATGAATTCATAGATATGGATGTGTATGCTCTCAGGATTACATATTCAGGAAAATTGTGAGTAATTAATTTTATGCAGCAGCATGTAAAAGGTCTTCTTCATCTTGTGTTTTTAATTTTGTTGCTATATCTGTTGTTGTTGGGATTTTGTTTGTGTTTTGCTCACTTTCTTGTCAATTCTTTTTGCTGGGTATTGTCAATTGTGGTATGTGTCATTTTATGGCATCGCACTTGAATTTACGATGAATAAACGAATGAATAGGAACAAAAATCCGAGCA
Organism: Pollenia griseotomentosa; assembly: GCA_963931875.1. Classification (NCBI taxonomy): domain Eukaryota; kingdom Metazoa; phylum Arthropoda; class Insecta; order Diptera; family Polleniidae; genus Pollenia; species Pollenia griseotomentosa. Next base: position 6,034,062 of record OZ007560.1, read on the forward strand.
CAACAGGACCAAACAGAACTAAACACAAGACAGCAACAACAAGGACATGGAACAACAAAAGCAAAAAAAAAAAAAAAAGAGTAAGCCATTCATGTTCTCAGCATGGCAGTAGGCTTAAAGCCAAACAAAAGCTGTGTGGTCCGTCTTATAAAAATGAATGTGTTTAAATATAAATAGGAATTTGAATAAAGGATTTAAGGGTCAAGGACGTTTGAAAATCTGTGTATACTCGAACACACTCTTAACTTGTAAATGTAAAGGACAGAGAACCTTAATGTGAAAAAGCTAAATAAAATATTGTACTAAAATGACAAGTATATTGTGCAGAAAATAAACTGTTGGATTTTTTTTTTCAAACTTAAGAAAAATATTTTCTCTTGTAATATTTGTTAGTACATGTTGCACAATTTACTTGTATATCACTCATATTGTTGAGTACACTCAATCCTTATTTGAAATTTTGTATGTTCATGAAAGATAAGAGTATTAATTTTTCTTTTTTTTTTTTTCTTTCAAAATTCACAATGATGCTTCGCTCCGATATCAACTAAATATGTATATTAAAATTTTTCTAAAGTAAAATGAACAACATACAAAAAATAACAAATCTTGCATAAATTTGTGGCAATAAGAAAAAAGTGTCAAGTAAATTTTTTAATTTTGTAGTAGAGCAATTTTAAAAATTACAGGTGATTTTTTAACATTTTACTTCTATTCTAAGATAATCATCACTTCTCTACGGAAAGAAAAGACACGCTAGATCTGGCAACACTATAATAAACAATGCATTACCTCCTCCCACATATAATTGGTAACTTGCATTGGCACGTTACCTCATAGAATAATTTAGAATTTTAAGATTTGAAAAACTTATTGTCAATTTCAGTTAAGAAAAGATTCAATAAATAAAATATGAAAAAAAAAAAAAAAATAAAAAAAAAAACTTCTCTACGGTTATATTTTTTTTTAAGATTTTATTCTTAAATATTTCTAATGTCGCAGATCGGAAGTTAACTTTAGTTCTTATTGCAATTGTTCAATTAGTGTTCAACATTAAAAAAACAGCAAAAAGTAATTTTTGCTATCACTTTCTAAAAAATCGTATACAATAATTGCAACTTTACCGATGTGTGCTTTTTAACCTAAAGGTCCCATTAACTCAAATTTGGCTTAAGTCGACTTCAGCACTTTTGCCTTTTTACCACAGAAATATTGAAAGCATCTTAATAATTTTTCAATAAGTCTTACAAAATTCTTTATCCCAACTGCTTTTTCCTCTCTCTTTTAACAAAACTAACCACATAAAATTCGACGTAACGTTCCAAAAAAAAAAAAAAAAAAAAAAAAAAAAACAAAGCTGTTAAGCTTCCACTTTGTTGGGTGTTTTCATTATTCCCCCATTGACGCCAAAAGCTTTTATTCTAATAATCGTCTAGAGTAGAAGTATTTATGCATGATTTAAATGATATGAATGATAATCGTGCTTAACGTCATCATCATCAACATCATCGTTGTTATTATCCTCACCAACATAATAAACATGGCAACCAACATTGTTGTCATTAGAAGGATAAACTCCTTTTTTGCGTTAGTTAAGCACATGTATAGCTTAAAAGTATTTAGCATAAATACCTGCTTATTTTACAAGAGTCGAGAACAAAAAAAGAAGTGAAGATTAAATATACACACAAAAAACTAACCAAAATATGTATTACTTCAACATTTTGTTGCACATGCATATTGATGAAATATGTAGTCTCTATTTTACTGGGGCAATGAATGCAAAATGCAAATTCTTTTGCTGCTTCTTCCTTTTCTTTTTGTGTTACATCATTTCTTTTAGCATCGTGTTGTAAAATCAGTGTTGTCAACGCTTTATGTACAAAAAATGGCTTAATTTTAATAAAAATGTGGCTTAAAACGCATTTATATGAATTAAAAAAAAATTATTTTAACAATTAAACTGTGGTTTATTGAACTGTTTATGGTGTTATTAAAATTTTTTTTTTTCTTAAATCAGGCTTGAGTGAATCAAATTTAATTTTTATTAGATTATTTTACTGAAGAAAGAAATTGTACAGCATGAACATTTTTTGTTCTTGACTGAACCAGGGCTCGAACTCAGGTCGAATTTACATGTTTCGAGAACAACCACATTCTCATCTTTAAAATTCTTTGCAATTTTACCCATTCCGTCACTGCAACGGCTGGCAGTCTATAGTCGAACATCAAAAAAAATTCAAAATTTATTATTCTAAAAATTTTAGCAAAAAGATAATAAATCAACGAAAGAGGAGATTTTCTTGTCGTAATAGCTGTCAGCATAGATAAGCAGCACCAATTATCACATTTTTGGTAAGCAAAATGTTAATATATTTGAAGGAAATCTTGCTTAGTCTGAGTTCATACGGCTCTTTCTTTATTGAAAAGATTGCTACTTTATAGGCGAGAGGGGCGAGGGGAAAAGAAACGAGTACACACATGCCTGTACTGTCTTTACGTTTTGCTTTCTTATTCGTTGTTTAATTTTGTTTTTGTTTTCATACGCACGACTATACAAAATAAAAAACATGGCGTCGACATGACATGAATCATTTGAACACCAATTCATGTTCAAAGAAGAAAAAGGAAGAATCTTTTCAATAAAGAAAGAGCCGTATGAACTCAGACTTAATAAAAATAGCTGATGACTAACTAAATTTTTTTCTTGACTTAATGAGTTAAGAAAAAAAGCAATAAATCTTACCACTAAATAACTAAATTGGCAACTCTGCGCAAGAGAAATGGAGGAAAATATTTGAAATATTATTTACATAAACAAAATTTAAAACAATTTAAACAAAATTTGTTTGTTTTATATTTATGTATTACAGGAAAATTTGTAAATTGTTACTTTATGGAAATAAAGATCGAAAGAAAAGAAAATGTATATTAAAAATTTACTTAGGATTCTCATAAAAGGGCCCTAATAAAAATTCAATTTAAACAAATCGCCAGCTCATTATTGGTTTGGCGCATATGCCAAAAAGTCATAGTGAAGAAAAACCACAATGAAGACTGACATGAAGTTTTCTAAAAATATGTATTCCAAATATTTTTTGTATTTTCTCAATTGCCTTTTGTAAACGATAATGAACAAACTTAGAAGTTAAAAGTATTTCATAGACAGTGAAAATTGTTGTTTTGTGCCGCATACACGCAACTTTTCTAAATATATTTTTTTAAAGGCAGTATATTGTGCTACAAGTATACTTGCTGCTGTTTATTAGGTTAGGTTAGGTTCCATCGGCAGCCATCAAAAGACAGCTCACTTGGGTCCCCAATTGGTCCCTTTGTGATACTCGGCGCAATGCCCATCTCTTGGAGCAGTTACTCAGATGGCGTCACTGCAAGTTCCAACCACTTCGTCTTCCTTAGTGAAGAGAAGGAGCGATTTTAGTTCCATCCCGGACAGATCACCCAAACAGGAAAACACCGGTCCCCCCAGGTATTCTTCCCTAATGCCCCGCAGTCCAGGGCAATGGCAAAGGAAGTGAAGCACAGTTTCCTTTTCCTCCTCGTTCTGACAACTCCTACAGTAGTCGTTAAATTCCAGACCCATTCTTCCAGCATGAATTTATTAAGTTGTTGTCATTTTATTTTGCTTTTGCTTTAACTCCTTTTTTTTCTTACTGCAATGAAGCGAGGCAAGAGTGAAATTTATTTTGTACTGTATCGTAAAGAGCGAAAAACAGATATCCTGTCGTTTTGCAACCACACTTTCTTCGAAGTCTACAAATAATAAAGTTGCCTTAAAGGCACGTCTTAAAAATCATCGCATAAATGCAGCAATAGATTTTTTATTATTTTTTCTTAAAAATTTTTTTTTTATTTTAGGTTTTCTTTTTTACTATTTTTTGAATTCTTTAATAGATTTTGGCTTATACATTCATGTAGTTTATAATGGATATCTTACTATTTATCTAAGATTATATAAATTAATAGAAGATGCAAGCAAAACTTATTTTAAAACTCTCAATAAAAATTCGCAAATTTTATCAAGTAAAATAATGTTTAAGAGACCACGGCACACAGTACTTTGTTCCATATGGGCATTTCCTGGGGTCGCGAACGTACGTTCGTACGCTTTTGATGTACAAATAATATAGAAAACAAAACTTTTCCTAGCATTTTTTTTGCAATTCGATAGCATTTGGGTAGATGTATGTTTAGTGCAAAAGATGGATTTCATCGAGTTTAAGGTTTCATAATAGTAGTTATAAACATGTGGTCACGAACGTACGCAAAATGGAGGTCAACTTTGGCTGACGTAGTGAAATGTAAAAATCTGCGTAATGGAACGGAATATTCAAAAGTGATTAATTTATTTCAAAAGTGTAAACATAACATATTTTTTGCATGTAAAATAAGTACATAAAAATGTCTTTAGAAGTAGAAAATATAAGAAAATATAAAATTTTCCAGTTTCCAGCGCAATTTCCTCAAGTAAAACAGCTGAGATATGATATGAAACCATTCTTTCATAACAACATAGATTTTTTTATAATAATAAACAATAAAAGACGATGATAATCAACATTTTATTTTTTCATCCTGGTAGACCATTCTGGGGAAATGCCCATAAAAAAATCAGGTGAAACAATGTTGTTCCAATGTTTAAAAAAATTACTGTACTGTATTCGTATCTAAATAAATTGCATGTAGGAAAAACCTTTTTTTATGTTAAATGCGTTTCGCCGCTGCTAGAGGTCGCTAAACTTTTCCTAATTTTTAATAAAATTTTACAAACAAATTAATTCATTAGGAAAAAAATTATTAAAAATTTATTTTAAAGAATTACCACAATTTTTAAGTTAGTATCACACATTTTATTTAAAGTATGTATTAGTAATACTCTGTATGAATCTTAAAAAATGGTTGCCGTAACTAAAACAAAAAAAAGTGAAAAAAATTTTTGATGGACAAATAAACAGCCGAGTGAATACTTGTTTCAATTTTCTTTGCCGTTTAATAAAACAAGTGTCCGCCAAAACGCATTTATTATTTTTTATAATTTAGTACTTTAGATTAAAAGCTGTAAATATTTTTCTGTACGATAAAATTATTCAATTTTCTTTGTACTGTGCTTAAAAATTAACGTTTTAAAAAAATAATTTCCAAGAAACTCTCTACCGTTATTAGACATTATTATAGAGCCATAAAAAATGCAGGTTGTTTTTGCAAAAAACATGAAAACCGTCAATATTTACTTTAAATTTAAAAAAAAAAACCGAGTGCACGGTTTTTTTAAAGAATATATGCTCCGTTGCCCTTAATAATGATAAAAAATAGAATTTAACACATTTTGAGTTTAAGTGTCATTTTTTGTGTTTTTTCCGGAACACCAAATTGTACTTGTTTTTATAATTTTGTAGGAAATATTTAAATTGTTTGTATTATTGAAAATTTATGTATCATCAATTTTAACATTTTATTTAGATAGAATTGGTAATTTTCAACAATTCAACATAAAAAGTGCTGCCGAATTTAATTTTTTTAAAAAAAGGTACATGAATCCTTTGACGGAATTTTTTTCAAAACTAGAAATTTTCTTTATTATTTTCATATTATTAGTCTGGATCAACTCCTTTTATTTTTGCACAATTTTGTTCTACATCAAAGTATTGTGCGGCATTTCCACACTGTGAAACAGGTTTGTGATGAGCAATATTAAGGAATATTTGTTACAGCAAAATTAAAAATCGTTACCAATTTTTGCATGCGTTTAACAAAGCGCTTTCTGTATCAAAAATGTATGGCCACAAAGTTGGAGCTCGCCATACAAAATTCAAAACTTCCGTAATTGAGATGGTAAGCGCAACTCTTATAAACCTGCTACATACATATCAAGTGCCGTTTTTTATAGGATAATATGTTCTTTGCTCTGTTTCATTTTCTTTTATTTACCCTAAAGTAGGATTTTCCATCTCTTTTAATTTTTTCATGGAAGTTCTCTTCAAAAGTTTGTATGTCATCAATACTTAAACATCACTTCTGCAAGAGTGTATCCTGTAAAGTAAAGGAGTATATAGCACTGAAATCACTACAGGAAACCATACATCTTATAGTATTTATAAAATATAACGTAGAGCACAAATGCGTTCGCGTTATATTGTAAAATTAAGTCAGTATAGAGCAGATCACAGTACAAAGTATTTTTAATATATAAAAGTGATAGAAATATTTTATTTTACAAATTGCAGTTACAAACGTATATACATCTGCTTATTAAAATTACTTTAACAACATGTAATTGTTTCCTAAAATATATTTAGTTTTCTAAATGGCATGCAGGTTTCTTGGCCCATTGCATTCTATACGAACACACATTCTTAGCAGACGTGGTAACAATTGTAAATATTTAAGTGTATGTGTGTTACTTTATTATGTTCTAATTTTAACTTACACTGTGCAATTCATATGAATGCAGCTGCACCAGTGGGTTCATATGTGATTTTTTTTTTTCTTTCTAAAAACTCAAAGGAGAAATAGAAATTAAGAAAAAAAGGCATCATGTGGTTCAAGAGACTTGTCGGTAGTCATTAAAGTGAAAACAGATTTATGACTGAGCTTAGGAAATGTACACACACTCTCACAAATGTATTTTGTTTGCTGCAGTAGTGCAAAAAAACATCCCAACAAACACGGAGGTTTGATTTTTAATTGAAAATGATTTGAATTGAAACTATTTCTCAAACATTTGAAAATCATAATGAATAAAGAATTACCATGTATTAATATGCGTACGGATGTATGTTTGTAGATGGATGAGAATAATCTCCCTTTGATTTAGAAAAGGTAATGGGAATGTATAAGATGATAATGAAACTTGAGAAGTTAAATTGGGAGATTGGTAGGGTGACCAAGAACAAAGGGGGGTGGACTGTATTTTATACTTGCGTGTGGGATAACAAACAGGATGATAATGCATAATGAGTGTTGACCAGGTTTATCTGCTCCAAGAGGTATCACTATGAAACCACGGAAGATGCAGGGACTGTAGACTAAGTAGTGCCAGAAATAAAAAGATTTAGTTTATTAAACAAATTTTGGTTAAAACTAAATTTATACGATATGATGACAGGTGGTTAAATTTAGATGTTGGCTCTTTGGCGCTTGAAAAGTAAGTAAGTATAAAAAAAAATAATGACCAACCACGAAGGTTGAGTATAAAAAAAATGGCTATCGTATTAGGCGGTAGAAACTGACAATTATAGATGTTAGTTTATCCTCTCAATAACATTAGTTATTATTAAAATACAATGGCTTTAAAACTAGCTCGTTAGCAATTGGGAAATTCATTTAAATGACGGTTATAATTCAAATTCAACATTATACAATTAATAACTGGTATGAAGTTGTAAGATTAATAAAAATGACAATAGTAATAATAATAATGTTTTACACACTTTGTGTTAGTTTATACACATAATATTCTTAGCCAAAATGGGAAATTGTTTTTAAATTGAAAAATGTACTTATTTTCAACTTGCTTTCAAACGTTATACTCAAATGTTTTTCAAATGTGGATTGTAATATAATGTGGAACATAAATGAAAAAAAATTTAATTTTAATTCATTATTTACTTAAATAAATTGTCAGCTAAACATTCGGCACAATAGCTGTTGCTGAAAGATGAATTAGCGTTCTTTCTGTCTTTAAATTTTTAGAAAGACGAAGTATTTTTATTTTAAGGGTTGACATGCCACTGCGTAGCATCGCGATTGTACAACTTACTTATAATTCAATCACTTTCCCGTTTTTTTTTTTGGTTTGCATTCTTACTTATTGTAATTAATTTTTTACTTCCAAATAATTTATATTTTTTCGATGTTTTCAAAGGAGAATTCACTTTACTTTTTATGTAATTTGTCTTGAATTGTAAAAGACATTTAATTTGAATCCCCATTACTAAATGTGAACATTTATTTTTCGCTTTAGTGTTGCCAATATTATTTTTGATTTGAGAATAACACTTGATACAAATTTTATCTCAGATTGATCGCATGTCAAATGTTTATATTCAAACAATTTATCAACTTAAATTCAAATGTTAAAATCAAACAATTTGAAATGGTTTGAGCATCAAATGATACAGCAATTTCATGTCAAAGGTTTGACTTCTTGTTTGTTGGGGGTTTGTATTGTGTGCAAGTACATAATTGTATATTTATACAAGAGTTGATGAGGAAATAAAAATATATACAACAAAAATTCTTCCACATATTTCTTCTATGTATTGTCGTGAACTCCCACTTGACTTTCCTTTTTAGACTCTTTGGTCAAGTGAGACATTTGTATGTAGTAGTAGTATGCATGTGTGTGGGTGTGGGTGTGTGAAGAAGACCTCTTTGTATGTTTTGCTTTGGCAAGTGTTAAAAATTTAATATTTGTAGACTCGTAAGTAAATTACAAAAATTCGTGCTGGTTTTTTTGCTTTAAACATTTTTTATTTTTCTTAAACATATTTATAAAAGGCAACAACAACAGAATTATACTGAAGTAACATGATCTTTTAGTATGAGTAAATATTTACATTCGTTTTCACGCACATGCAAATGTGTATGGGTGTGCATGCATGTGTTAAGAGTTTACATTTATGTTTTGTTTTTTTATGTACAGTTAAATATAAAAATGTGTGTTAGTAGTTATTAAGGACATACGAGTAAACAACGAACAACAACAATGACAACAATACTAAACAGTTAAAGACGAGAGTTGAAATTTTATAATACTTCAATTTTTGTTCTTTAACTTTAAATGTTTTTTTTTTTTTTGTTTCTTTACTTTCCTTTTTCTGTTGTTTTCATTTGTTCTTGGCACAGCTTTAGGTCATATACATAAATAAGCTTGTTATACTTATTTTTGTTTATCTTAATACTTCCTTATTTGATATTTTCTTTTTTGCTTTTTTGTCGAAAAAGAAATAAAATATTAGCGCTATTCGATATTTGGTGCAAGAAGGTCTCATGCAAAATATCATGGTTTTTTTTGGCATCCATTCTATCATTGTGGTTTGGCTGTACTCAAATTGGTATTTACAGAATCCAGTGTTTAAAGCAAATGTTCTTGCTAAATATCGAAGCTCTTTTATGAAATCCAAGGGAAAATCTGTGTATTTTGTTAGATTTAACAAGAAAGCAACAATATTTTGTATTTGATCTTTTGCTTATTTCCACTATTGTTTTTTTTCTATGGTGTTGCAAAATCATCTCTAATATTTAACAGCCGATATTCGTGAATGATAGCCGTCATTGGTGAACCAGACAAACCAATTTAAATTTAATAAAAAAATATTAAAAAGAAAATAAAACAAGTAAGAAAGTAAGTCGGCCAAGGCCGACCATATGATACCCTACACCACAGTATTTAAAAACACATCATGCTTATGTGTCCATATGAATATGGATTTATCTATTTATAAACTTCATTAAAATCGGTTTGAAAGCTTGTGAGAGGCAGAAATTGCCCCCTACTTCCCCTTGTGGTCCTATTTTTGAAAAACTGTATAGATTATGCGTCCATATAGATATGGATCTATCTATGTTTTAAATTTCATTAAAATCGGCTTGAGAGGCATAAATTGCCCCTATCTCCCCTTGTGGTCCTATTTTTTAAAAGATGCATACCTTGTGTGTCCATATGGATATGGTTCTATCTAAGTTTTAAATTTCATTAAAATCGGTTTTATAGTTTCTGAGAGGAAGAAATTTCCCCCTATCTTCTATCGTTGTCCTACGATTAGGCCCATTTTCAATAGGCTTGGTCCTTGTATCAATAAGAACCTATGTCCCAAATTTTATCAAATTATCTCCAAAATTGCGACCTGTACTTTGCGCACAAGGTTACATGGACAGCCAGCCAGCCAGCCTGCCTGCCAGCCAGCCGGACGGACATCGTTAGTTCGACTCAGAAAGTGATTCTGAGTCGATCGGTATACTTTAAGGTGGGTCTAGCACCAATATTTTAAGGCGTTACACACATCAGCACAAATGCATAATACCATCTCCACTATTGTGTTGTGGGTATAATGAGAAAAGTTTTACAACGATGAAAATAAATAAAAAATTTTAAATCAAAATTTATTTCTGTAGTTGACTGACTTGAGACAAACGGCCAGCCGTACAGCAAAGTGTGCAATAAAATGTTACTCACAAGCAGTGTTGCCGCAACTTAGTAGAGAGAAAATACTAAAAAATGCTTGAATATGCATATGAAATTTTTCGCCCCACTTTTATTTAGCAAAATATAAACGAATATTTTGCAAAAATTAAATAGATTGTTTTAAAAATCTTTTTCTCAAATTTTCAATGAAGCAAAAAAAAATGTTTATTTTATATAAAAAATGTACTCAAAATTTTTGAATACCCTGATTTCATACAAAAAAATTCAGGGGACAAATTACGGCATTCGATATCGATCAAAATTACAATACAATTTAAATAGGAACTTCGATCGATATCGACGGCCATAGTTTGGCCCCAGTTTTCCAGAGCTCGTTTTGAAAATTGAATAGTAAAAACTAACTGCCTAATTAATAAAATATAAAACAGGTTAATTACGGATCTTAAATTTTGTATGAAAATTAGTTTAATAAAACTTTAATTAATCTTTCTCTTTTACAATGATATTTCTCACATTATTTTACATGATAGTAAATTTCTTGGTAATAATAAAATGCTGTCATTTAATACTTTTTTATTCCTCTCTAGAAGAGTTTAAAACTGCTGAATATCTTTTTTTTTTCGAAATATGTGTGTGTAAACATGTCTGTGTGTTAGTACATCTGTGTCATCACTATACCAACAATTTTTAATAAAACGTGATAACTCGTAACCGACGCACTTGAACTCGTATGCATGAGTTCCTTAACAAACTTAAAACAACTTTTATTAAACTAAACCGATAAGACGAACAATAGAATGTGCATTAATAACTTCTTAAATTAACCCCCTTAGTATTTAATTAATAAACTAATTCAAGATGATATTAATTAAAACAATTCTCAACAATTATCTAAACTTTTCTCTTGTATATGTATTAATAAAATTCAAAATTTTGTGAATTCAAGTTGCATATTACAGGATTATAATAGATTATTAGAATGTACTCATATACAAGCACACAAACGCAGTTAAAAAAAACAAGTAAGAAAGTATAGTCGGTCAAACCTGACCATATAATACCCTACAACACACTATTCAAAAAATACTTTCAATAGTGGGCCCTGTTTGGGACCCATGGGAAATCATAGACCAGCCAGAACACAATTACTTAATGAGGTTAAGATTCATGTACAAATTTTTGTGGTGAATCTTATGTAGATATCTTCAATCTTCATATGTATATGGATGTTTTACCTTTAAGTGAATTTAAGAAGGAGGTTTCTAAAGATGATTGTTAGTTAATTTTTGATTCAAATTTTACTGTCGCTAATTTTTATGTCAGTACCAACGTTTAGAGGAAAGTTATCTTATTAAAAGCTATTTCTGGGGGTAGTATTTGAATGGGAGCTATGGACAAATATGGACCATTTCCAATAAAATTTAGTAAGATGATTTAGACTTCAACCGAAATAGCTTAAACCAAATTAAATCAAAACACCAACATAATAAGATGGTTTATGAGCACAAAAACTCTATTTTGGAAAAAAGCTTGTATATATGAAATTATGGACAAAATATTCAGAATTTTCAACAGGCTTAGTTCTCGTGAAAATTAGAACCAAATTTCATCAAATGATCTAGTTCGTACACGATATTTACATAGGCAACCTGCCAGCTAGCCGGACGGACATCGTTGGATCGATCCAAAAAGTGATTCGATCGGTACACTTAAAGTCTAGCACTAATTTTTTAAAGTGACACAAACATCAGTACAAATGCTTAATACCCTTTCCACTATTGTGGTGGGAGTATAAAAATATATTTTGTTGAGCAACATACAACGTCTGGATTATTTTATTCAATCACCGTAAACATTTTATGAAAAGATGAGAAAAGAAATGTAAAAGAACAATACAGAAACTAATAGAGAAATTGTAATGCTGCAAGAAAAGAAGCAAAAGAAAAATATCTCTCTAACAAACCAAATAGTAAAAATTAATGAGGAATACAAAAAGGGAAAAGTAAAAAAAATTTATAGCGATATTAAACAACAAAAGCAAGGATTTCGATCCCAGACTCAACATGTGTAGAGATAAAATAGGCAGCCTTATTGAAGAAGAAGAAGAAGGAAATATAATAAACCGTTGGCAGGAATACTTTCAAGATCTTAACAATGTTCCCACTCAGATAGAAGCTGATACAAATACAACTTATTTTGGTGATGTAGTAGATATGACACCACCGTCAGAGCTACATGAGGAAGTGGATGCAATTGAGAAATTAAAATTGAATAAAACCCCAGAAGAAGATTCGATGACGACTAAGAAAATAAAAAGCTGAAACCCAGATGGCATTTTTTAGTTTTAGTTTTTCACGAGTTCCTATGACGTGTATGGCAGGAAGAAAAAAAACCTTCTTCGTGCCTGACTGGTATTTTTATTCCAACACAGAAAAATTTTACGACAAATCAATTGTCATATTGAATACCAAATTCGTCAATACAATTAATTTTTTAATTGAAAAGCACCAACAGCCTAATTTGTAAATAAAAAAAATACTTTTGTTAATTGAAATTGTTGATATTTAACAAATATTTTTAACAACGAAATTGTAATATTGAATAAAATAATTGCTTACAATTATATATACACAAATTTTAATTACGAGTTTGTCATATAAATAAAATATTTTGTTAAGAACAAGCTTATTGCCTTTTGAAAGAATGAAATGCATTTAAATTATTTATTTGCTTTATTTTTTATTGAAATGTTTATATAAAACTACATCACAGACAGCATAAACAATTATTTTAGCATACTTATTCTCCTTAAGAACTGGATGCACAATAACGTTTTAACATCTGCATCAAAAGGAATCGTGACAAAATAATCGACTAGTATTTGAAAACTAAAATAAAAGAAAGACCCGTTAAAATCTCTTAATTACACTGGCTTACAGCCAAAAAATACCAAGAACGCCACATGCCTAGATAAGTTAATTGGGACCTCCTGAACACGAAAAACGCTGTATTTTTTTTCTAAGTACCGTTTTTTAGATACTTTTGTATTTTTCGGTGTATGGTGCCACTTAAACCCCTGTGGAGCCTAACCGAAAAGTTCGATCGAGATAAATAGCATATCGGTGGAAAGGTAATTGAATACCTTTTCAGTCGATATTTCTATTTCTATCTGATAAGAAGTGGCTGAGTTAAAGAACGAGTTATATAACGTAGAAAAAAAACGAAATAAAAATGAAAAATTTTGAAAAAAAACGAAAAAATAGGCAAATTTTGAGGGGCTATAACTCAGCCACTTCTTTTCAGATAGAAATTTGCAGCATATCGACTGAAAGGGCATTCAATTACCTTTCCAACGATATGCTATTTATCTCGATTGGGCTTCACAAGGGTTTAAGTGGGACCATGTGACGGTTCATTCGTACTTTTCCCTATGTTAATCAACATAAATATTTTTCCCTTGGTCTCATCACTGATATTTGTATTGTATTTTTTTTCTCAACTCTTTTCTTTTATGAATGATTTTCTTATTTTGTCACTCATAAACTTTGGTTGTTTCAATTCCCTTTGATCTCTTCAATGAAATAAACTGTTCAATGAGCGTAGTAAATGATCCGTTGTTTTATAAAAAAAAATGGTTTAAAAAGGTTTTTATGAATGGAATTTAGCAACCAGACTTTATGAATGAGAAAAAAGGACAGGTTTAGGCACTAAGGGATTATTCTAGAAACTATTTGCTTAAGGTAATGATAAAAGTTAAAGAAAAGTCATTGTTAGTTTGACCGTCAAAAGACAAGGAAGTTGAAGTTAAGAAAAGTCAAATTTAAGAAAATTTTACAAATTAATGATAAAAAAAAAACACATTTAATTAAATTGCACGAGGTGTCATTATAAAATTAATTCTTTTCGATCCATCAATCACCAAAGGGACAATACGAGCCAGTACGAGCCACGTGTCACAATAATTTGGACAAGGAGTGGATTATACCCCACATTTTGGAACAGCTACAAAGAGCAACACCAGGTTATTCTGTGAAATTTTACCCCAACATGTGTTTTAATATACACTTGCATCAGATTAACCATATTTAATTTAAATTGATTAATACTGTCCATTCTTTTGAACAAATTAATAAAAACTGTAAATTAAGGTCAAAATATACAATTTCTAATAAATACCTGAATTTAATATTTCAATATATGTGTGTATATATAATTAATTTATAAATTTATATATATATATATATATATATTGTAAATATATATGTATATATATTTTACATATATACATACAAATGTGTGTGTATCGTACAAATTAAAATTTAATAACTTTATACATACATATACAGTTTAATAAAACTTTCGGTTAATAATATAAAACCTGTTAAAAAAATATATTTTCAAAATTTTGCTAAAACCCTTTAAAGGTTATGTATGTAAAAAAAATTTGTTCCACGTACAAATTATTTATTTTAATCAAGGTTAAAATTTCTAAATTTATACCTAATCGTTTGTTAATCTGTTAACATCCCTAGTTTGTATTTTGTTTTTTTCTCATTTCGTTATATGCGTATTTGATTTTGCATTTCATTTAAGAATTTTCTCTTATTTTGTCGTGTTATTGAATATTTGTAAAATTACTATGCAAAACAATTAACCACAACAACAAAATTGGTATTTCAACAACCAAATGCACAGGCCTGAGCAACGTTGGATGAAATGATAGTGAGAACAAAAATAAGTTAAATTTTATATCAACAAAATACCGTCAATTCGTGATTATTGAAAAATTCGTATAAAATAAAATATTTAATCATAATCATATAATTTATAATAAAAATTAAGTTTGTAATTTTTTTAAGATAATAAATTATTAATATGACTATAAATTAAATTATTTGAAGTCAAGAAGCCAAACTAAGCTGTGTTGAATTATTTAAGGGGTTCTCTAATTAGTACGGGGATGCGAAGGAGAACAATGGTTGGTGAGGGCAGGGTCTGTTAAATCGAAAGGCCAAAGAATTGTGCAAGTGAATAAGTAAATCTTTTTTTTGTAGCAGGAAAAATCATCAGTCCGTCCGCAAATGAAAACTATAAATTATGTCATTATTTAAGGTTCAATATTAAAAACACGTTCAGTTTTGTTTTGGTATAATTGGGATATGAATGTGACAAAGAACCCCACCCCATCCGGCGAGTTCAGCTCTAAAATGAACGTGTAGTCACATCTTTCCTTGATAACTCCACCGAGTAAAACTCTTCGATAATATACGAAAAAAAATACCATTACAACCATACACCGAAAAACACGAAAGTACCGTTATCTAAAAAACGATACTTAGAAAAAAATTACAGCGTTTTTTGTGTTCAGGAGGTCCCAATTAACTTATCTAGGCATGTGGCGTTCTTGGTATTTTTCCAAATTAAAAATTTGTAAAGCAGTGTTATTCAAACCACAACTTTACTAACCCCAAAGATTGATTCAGTTTTTCAATAATCTGCCTATCCTTTGGCCTTTTAGTTATTTAACCCCAAAATATTTAAAAATTTTTACATATTGATTATTTTTTTTTTTTTTTTTTTACAGTAAATAAATTTTATTGTACGTATTTATTTTTAATTTGAAACAAATTTTTAATATGACAATTTACAAACATGTTAATTAAGAAAGTTGTTAAATATATTTTAAAAACTTTAAAAATGTTCATTTGTCACTTAATAACTGTTCTTATTTTTTTCTGTGAATACATAAAAAGGGCGACAAAACAAACTGTGAAAATTACAGACGAAAAACACCACTAAATATGTGATATAAAGTTTTCTCTAGTATTTTAACACAACGTCTAATGGCAGTAATCGGAAAAAAAATTGAGGGAACACCAAAGCGGGCTTAGGCCAACTACGGATCAGGCATTTGCACCCAAACAAAACTTAGACAAGTTCTATGAATGTAACACGAACGTTCATTTTCTATTTTGATAGCATCTTCAGATCCAAAATACCACATGCACTCACCAAAAAAAAGTTTTCAACCTTATGCTGCATTGTACAATAAAAGATTATTCTAAAAGAAGAAAAATATTTAATAAATCAGCGTTAAAACTAGCATATGCAGATGGCATAGCTATAATGGTTAGAAGCAGGATCAGTGTTGCCAGAAGTAGGGGAAAATCCCTACATGTAGGTATTTTTGGTATTAAAGTAGAAGCGTAGGGAAAATCTGACAGAATTTTCATATTCTCCAACATGTAGGGATTTTTCGTCTTATCATGTTATTTATAAAATAAATGCTGAAAAACCTTTTTTTTTAATATATTTTATTGTCCAAAAAAGTTCAAAAAATTTTTTTCCCCTAAAATAGCTTCAAAATATATTTCCAGAGTTGTTTGTGCTTTAAAAAGTTGGCGACACAAGTATGTATGTATATGTTTTTTCTAAGTTATCATTCAATAGGTGTGATCCCGTACTTTTTGTGTAAAGTTCGGCAAAATGAGAGTAAACAAAAACTTCTCTCACTAATAGACAAAAATGTACAAAACTACGGAAACAATAAAAACCAAATTTCTGATCCAAAAGAAAACGTTAATATGAAATATGTTTAAATAAATACATAAATGACTCGTTAACGTGCATAACATTAAAATTCAAGCATTTACTTACATTTTTCAACATTTTCTATTGTTTATTTTATAAATATTTTTGATTTCTATTGATGATGATCTTCAAAGAAGATCGAAATATTGGAAGTAAATAAAAAGGAATTTTTATTTCCAAAAAAACACTGGCCTCGAGCTTGATTAATTTTTATTTATTTAAATTTCGAAAGGTCGAATAAGAACAACCTTGAATATTTCTTATATAAAATTTTTTTTTGTTAACTTGCTTGCAGTTTTTCCTTTATTTTTGACACAGGAATTGCCCAAAGAAAAAGTATGGGCTTCTTCGTGCAAAAAGAAGAATATTATTCTCTTAACTTAATTGAATTAATTTAAAAGAACATATTATCGTTACTTTAATATATAAAAGCCCTAACTAACGTTTTCCTTACTTAACAGGAGAAGGAAAAAACTTAATAAAAATTATAGTCTTGTAGTCGCGATTTTCTTAAAATGCAGTTTTTTATTTAATTCTCTAAGCAATTTAATAAAAAAATTGCGTTTAACAAAAATCGCGACTACAAGACTATAATTTTTATTAAGTTTTTTCCTTCTCCTGTAAAGTAAGGAAAACGTTAGTTAGGGCTTTTATATATTAAAGTAACGTTATGTATTTTTTTTAGGTTTTTACATATGTTATGTTAAAGCTTTTATATACATATTCGAATAAAATTTATTTTTTAAAACTAATGTTTTTTTCTTCTATTTTAATGATAATAATGCGTACACAGAAAAAATTATTGCCGAATTATTTTCAAACAACCGCTTGTTTGAAAATTTTTTTAATTTCTATAAATATTTTTACTGATTCAATCAATATTTTTGTTTGATTTTTATTTAACCAACAAAAATGTGGACAACTCTTCAAAAATAAAATAAACGCGTTATTGGTGTCAAGTTTTCATAATTTTGTATGAAATATTTAACGCTCTTTAATGTTGTCGTCTTTTTGCATTTTTTTATTTGATCGTAAGCAACACTTCTTTATGTGAAATATAAGAACAACAACAAAAAACACACACAGTCTATTTTTGGACGCTTTAAAAAAGTGCAACTATAAGAAAAACAATAGCAGACACGACATTATAAGAAACAAAATCCCGTATTCAATTTTTTAAAACTGTTTGGTTAAATACATCAAATACAAAAATAGAATGATGACGAAAAACATATCGAGTCGGTCTGCTGCCGTTTTTGGTTACATTTCTTCTTTAGCAAAGGAAAGGATACAGCAACAGAGAGTGATAAAGAAAAACATTGTGTTGTGTGTATAAATAAGACTTCGTTCAAAAATTATTCCAACAAAAAAATGTGTTTCAAAGCCAGTCGGCGGCTCTGCTTTGCCGTCACCTTCTCATACAGTGCTTACTTGTGTGCGCGTCATTGCTTGTGCAAAAACTTTTTTTTTTTTTTTGATTTTGAATTTCAGTAAACTTTTTGTTTGATTCAGTTAAATTATTTGTTTGAAAAAATTAGTGTTTTTTTTCTGTAAACAAAATGCAAATAAATTGTTTGAATATGCAAATTTGTTTGTAGGACCGATTTCAGACAAAAAATTGTTTGATTCTACAAATTTTTTGTTTGAATTGGAAAAATAATTTTTTCTGTGTAGGGATTTTTGTAGGGGAAATTTTTTCAACGTGTAGGGACAAATCGGATTTTTTTTAGCATGCATGTGTAGGTATTTTTTCCAAAAATCCACTGGCAACACTGAGCATTAATGATATACATTAATGCAATATTTGTAAGCAGCAAAGAAAGTTAGTCTAATTGTGAACGAAAAAAAGACTAAATACATGAAATTATCCATCAATGAAAATGTCAGGAAACCGGAGAACATGAGCTTTGAAGAACATACATTCGAAGGATTGATATCATTAAAAAATATCCTGGTAATTTGATACAAAACGTTAATAGCACAAAACCTTGTATAAATGATCGTATATTAGCTGCGAATAGAGCTTATTTACAAAATTAAACTTGCTTAAGTGTAAAATAGTCTGAATATTGCTATCGAAATAAGACCTTTAATTGCATATGACCGTGAAATGTGGACTTAGCAAATGCAGAAGAAAATAACTTATGCATAATTGAGAGAAAGATTTTTTTTGGAGCTAAAATTGTTGATAATGGAGATAAAATACAAAGAACAAATGAAGAACTGCTGAACTTATGCAATGGAGAAGATATAATGAAGTTCTGTTTTGAGAACGCGAGCGCAAAAGGGACTCGTTTAACTAACATTTAAGACAAAAGCAAAATTTCAAAATTTGTTAGTTACGCTGGTCATGTAATACGAAAAAAGAAACATAGATCGCAGAAAAGTATAATTAATAACATACCAACAAACCGAAAGACGACCCGGAAGACCTGGAATAATTGGTAAGATTGCGAAAAAGCTGACGCCAGAAAGGTTGGTATTAGTGACTGGAGGCAAACTGCAGAAGATCGCAAAACATGAAGGAAAATTTTCGAAGAAGCCAAGCTCAACTCAGGCTGTAGTGGTCATGGATGATAATAAAAGATTTTTTAATATAAAAAATTAAATAGATGAAATAAAATTTCATTTTTTTTTTTTTTTAGCTGGTAGTGAGCTAGTCTATCAGTGCGGGGGTTGCGCATTCCGTTATCGCCAGAGACCCTGGTCTCTTGCAGACAAGTGAGAGCTTTGCGGGATTAGGATTAGAAAAAAAAACTTGGGGCCGTTTAAGAGATCCTGCTATAACCATGTTTTTTCCCTGCGTATACATTATTTTTACAGTGAAAAGAAAACTTATTCTTTTATTTAAAAACTCTATGCTTAAACTTTAAGTTAAGAAAAAATCAAATTTAAGAGCAACATCTATTTCAAAATCATTTTTAATATTTCTATTTTATTTTTCCTTTTTCTTTCCGTTGTTAAACAATATGCATTATTTTCAACACTGCCTTGCAATAAGATTTGCCATTTCTATCAAAGAAACTTTATTCAAAAGGGCACGTATAACAACTAATAATAAATACAACCACTCGTACGTACGTACGTAAACTTTACTCAGAATGCTTTTGTATGTAAATGTATTTGGATCTCTGCCTTTAGATTCTAGTTAGCACACCTGGGATTTTCTATACTTTCATGTTTGTGTGTATCAGCGTAATATGTTTACACTCATACAAACATATTTGTGCAATCTTGTACATACACAGGAACATGTACTTAAGCCGCTATTTTGTTAAACTATAATAAAAAAGGAAGTAGGAAGGAACGAAATCATTCATCTTTGTATAAAATGAAATGAAATACACATATTAAAATTACCTGGGAAACCGTTAATACTGTTCTTGTTGTTTATTTTCACCTGTCGTTCTGCTGTACTCTTTACAAGCTCTTTGCGTATGCTTGCAAAACTTAATACGGTTGCATGTGCGTGCATCCTAACATGCGAGTGTTTTTAGTAAAACTGTTCAAACTTGGCCAAAATAATAAAGTTCAAAGCAATATTTGTTATTTTTCTTTTTAAAAATATGTATCTATACACACACTTCTACATTAAAATATTCACCTACGTAAATAAAAGTACTTATTGGGTGTGTACATCTCTAATGATTATTTTTCTTCTTGCATCAATGCTTGAAATACGTGTGCATAAGTGTGTGTTCTGATACTTAAAAGTGTGTGTATTAAGCAACCGTTTAATGTGTTATTTTGCTAAAACTTTAGCAAAATCAAAAAAAAGCTCTACTCTTTTATTTTTTTGCTTTTATCATTAAAGCTCAGCAAAGAATTCCTGGCATTTTATTTAGAATTTTTTTGGTTTTTTCCACAATTTTTTTTTTTTTTTTTTTTTTTGTAGCCCCAAACTAAACCAAAGTAAAAAACCTTCACGTACTGGCACACATACACTGTGCACAAATTACTTACATACTTCTTTGCTTTTTGTTCATGTGTATGTGTGTGTATGTTTAGGGATACATACATACATAAATGTTTGTATGCATGTTTTTAAAAGGTATTTTTTTAGTATGTTTCTGTGGCGTAGGAGTAATCAGTATAAAACGATTCTAAAGCAAAACTGCCTGTAACGCTTTTTATGCGTAAAGTGAGTACAAAAACTGTTTCTGTTTTCAACTCTAAACTTGGTAGACCTTTTTAACCAAATATTTGAGACATATACCAACGAAAAAAAACCTTGCGATTTAAAAATTCTACAATTATTAATTGTTGTTAATTAATTACTGTTTTTTGAAAATAGGTCCAGGATTTCACTAAGTCTTAATACAAATGTCCTTTTGGAATCTGGGTTTTATTTAGACAAATTTCTTACAGTGTAAACTAGGGTATTCAAACAATTAACCGTAGTTCGAATAATCGAATAATTTTGAGCGATTAACTGTTCGAATAATTAAAAATTGCTTATTTTCGATTAACGAATACAGTAGACACGCGGTAACGGTAACTATTAAAACCTAAGCGTGTTCACGTTTGCGAAGTTGTTCATGTTTACGAAGGTGTAATTTTTTACATCTTAAAAATAAAATAGACATATGTAGTTCGAATAATTTATGTCGATTAATCGAATAATCGAAAATTTGTTTATATAAAAAAAAGCCTGTACGTTTTAAATACCCTTTTATTGTTTCTTTACTTAGGAACATTTCCTAGGAAGTAACAAGTTTTTTAAATAAAGTATAAAACAAAGACTAACACCAAAGAGTTTGGGAATAACAAATTTTTAAGGATGTTAAGAACAGACTTTTACCACAACGATTTGATGGTTTTTTGAGACAAATGAAAAAAACCTTCTGCCAGACCTTTATAAGACTATTAAATTGTTAAAAAATTAATGAGATTCAAGTGGTATAATGGAAGACTACCAATTTTTAGAAACGACGAGAAAATGAACAGAGAAATTGGATATGATTTACGAAGCGTCCCATTCATTTACAAAATTATTGTGTTATTCGCCATATTATTTCTATATTGCCCTATATTAATCAATAGGGATGAGATTTTCATGCACTAAAAAGTCGAAAATATGCGCATAAAATATGCACTAAAAACTCCAAAATATGCATTAAAAAAATAAAACAATATGCACTAAAAACTAGACAATTTTCAATAAAAAAAGATATTGTTTTTTTTTATTTTATTTAAAACAAAATAAAATATTCTATTGTTGTTTTTATTTTATTGTTATTCAAAGGTATAATATTTTTTAAAACTTAATTTAAATACTACATAATTAAAATTTGTGTAAATTATATTAAATACTTTTTTATATTCAGGCCTGTTCTGCAAATCACCTTTACTCAAATCAATATCAATTATCAATAGTAATCCTTTGCCTGTTAAAAAGCTTTTGTACATGGAATATGATCTCTCAACGTCAACCGAAATTGAGGCATACTTGAAGGATGCCAATTTATTTGGAGATTATTAATTTTCTAATTCAGATCCCACATTTGATTCCAGATCAAAATTGATTGAAATTTGTTTTATTTTTTGAAATCCTGTATTTTTTTGCAACACGTTTTGGATTTTTTAAATGTGTCGGGCTATTTTTCCTTCCACATGTTAATTTTACTTTCTGCCATATCAATTAATTTATTTGAGTTGACTATTAAGTGAACTTAATCCTTGTAATTTAGTTATTGTTTCTCCAATATATCCGAATTTGGAAAATACAAATGCTAATTGACTTTTGATGTTACATATTTAAATTTAATATTTCTTTTACTTTTTTTATTGCATAAGCATCGGTAGCAACAAGTTGTTAAAAAACATTCTTAAATTTCTCAAAGTTTTTTGAATAGAACTCTGAAGCATCTATCCAGGTTCCCCTTCTTGTTAATACTGGCTGCGGTGGTGACGGTACCAAAAGATACATTGTATTTAAATTTGCAACTCGTTAAGGATCCTTTAAAAATATTTTTTCGATTCGAATTCCTCTGCAACTCGGTGTAACCCATGTGCCAAGCAAGTAACATGTAACAGTTTAGGATACATTTTTTTAGGACAATTGGCAGCCTTAACCTTGTAAGGTGCTGCATCGGTTAAAAATTGAAGAATCATTTGTCGAAATCCTGTATTTTAAGCAAAGCTCAAAAACATTTTTTGAAGATTTTTTTTTTATACAATTTGGAAATTTTTTGAAGAACTTTTTTTATAATATGGAAATTTAAAAAAATATATCATTCCAAAATGTTAAAATATGCAAAAATATGCATCTTAAAAAAAAAATATGCAAAAATATGCATTTTCAGCAAAATATGCAACAATATGCAAAAAAAATCGATGCCATTTTAAAGCAAATTTAATGATTCGGAAAGATAATTGGTCGACATCGATTTTAGGCTATCGACAAAAAACATGCATTTGCATGGAAATCGCATCCCTATTAATCAATTAGTGACACAGTGGTTTTAATAAAATTTAACGCAACTCTTGTTAAATAAACATTTAACCTATTTTTAAAATTTGACTGCCTGCCTGTTTAACGATTTCGAACGTCAACGTTCGCATAGAAAATTATATTTAAAACAAAAACAAAATTCTTAGATTTGTTTTTGTTTTAAATCGATGATTAGACTGTTATTATAAAATATAACAATATTACAATTTCACCTCAGCGCCAGATTGGCATTATAGAGGCTTGTTGGCAAAATTAAAACAAAAGTATTTCAATATATCTATATAATAAAAATGAAATCTTGTGTTGCTAATCGCATAACTTGAGAACGGCTTGACCGATTTGGACGACTTTTTCTTTAAAATGATCGCCATGGTCCAACTTAGGAACAGACAATTTTGCCCTGCCCACTTTTACGCCTACTTTTTTCGATTTAACTAAAATCAGAAAACGGATCCATCGATAATTAGTAATCAGCTACCGAGCGAAGCCGGGGCGGACAGCTAGTTTATAATAAATTTTAATTTACAAATTCACATGTATTTCAAACATACCAATTAACTTTATATCAGAAGCACATCAATATGTTGAGATAAAAAAATTTTTAAGTTAGATTTAAACAGCGATAGTCTGGAGGCTTGTTCAATATTATATGGCAAGTTGTTATATTCTCTACAATCAGAGTGTTCAACTCGTTGTTTAGTTGTTTCAGATTGGCAAAAGATTATTCTTAAATTATCACGAATTGTATGGTATGATGGCGAATACAATTAAAACATTTAAACATGTACAGTAAAGGCTCAGTTAGTCTTTACTTTCTGTTCTGTTATGAATCAGCTGTTTTGTTTTTGTTATTAAAAAACCTGTGAAATTGATTAGTTTTTCTGTTCTGTTGCGGTTCAGTTTGTTAAAATCAAAAACTTGTTACGTAATTGTAAGTGACAGCAAAATAAAAAAATAGATATTTATATTGAAATAAACTGTTTTTTGATTTTAAGATTTATAAAATTTAATTTCTTCAAATTTATGTGCATTAAAGTTATTGGAATAAAACAATGGACGGTGCAAAACTAATAAGTTTGTTATAAATGGCAGATAAGTTGCTGCAGAAAAAGTAACTATTACAATTTCGTAACAGAACGGCACGGAACAGAATAGAAACAGAAAGTAAAGACTAACTGAGTCTTAATAACTAGAGTTTATAAAGCCTGTATATTGGCAAAACAGTGGGAAAAACCTCCCTGTATGAAATAACACTTGGAAACCGGCAAGGCAAATGAGCTACACTTTTAAATGCTTTCTTCTGCATTCTCTGAAGCGACTTAAACCCAGTAGTTTTTTTGAATTCATATATTGATACAAGATAATTACAACGGCTTTGAATCAAAGCCTGATAAAAAAAAAATTAGGTTTTTATCAAACTTGTTTCTAAACTTATACATTAAACCTAATCCAGTAGAAAGTTGTACCTTAAGATTCGTAATATGCTGATCCCACATAAGAATTCCCTGAAATCATATACCCAAATATTCAACAGAAGAAACCTCCCGAACTTTATTTCCGTCAACGAAAATAATAAAATCATTACTAAAACCAAAGTGTGGCTTAAATCTAATAAGCTTCGTCTTTGCTGGATTTAAAAATAGCTTATTTATACGAACATATTCCGAAACTAATGAAGCATCTTTTTCCATATACGGGTTTAATGCAGTTTCATGTTTGTAATGACAAGATATACTAATATCATCAGCGTATATAAACATTTTTCCTGTCAAGTTCAAATTTTTTAAATCCTTTATGTATATTGAAAACAACAAAGGACATAGAACACTACGCAGATTACTCTTCTTTTCCTTAACTTGAACAAATTGTCTTCTATTTGTTAAGTAGCTCTTTAGAAGCAAAAACTCATTCCCTTGAATTCCATAGTATTTACGCTTCTGCAACAATATTTTATGATCTATAAGATCAAACTCCTTCGTAAGATCATAAAATATTCCCGCAACTGCACTATGACCTTCATCTAATCCCTTACAAATTTAATTTTGCACATTTGCAATAGCCTCCTCAGTGCCACAACCCTTTCGAAAGCCATATTAAAACTCATTTAATAAATTATTTTCCATAAAATAAGTGCAAATCTGTTTGTGCAATATACGTTCAAAGATTTTATCAATAATAGGAAGTATCGAAATAGGACGATATTGTTCCACTGTTGTTGCTTTACTTTCCTTGGGAATAGGAATTACTTTATGAATTTTCAAAATAACAGGGTATACTGACGAATCTACAATGGTATAAAAAATACGCACAATATTTGGTAAAATACAATTCGAATAGTGTAAAAATACTTTGGGATAAATACTGCCATGACCACAACTTTTTCCAGGTAAAAGACTTGAAATTGTATCCTTAACTTCCTCCGGTCTTAAAGTTCTCAACCCGTTACAGAAATCGGAAGGTGATTGAATTATTTGCTGCTTTTTTTATTTTTACTGATTGTAGGAAATGAGAATTAAATACTTCAGCTTTACGGGCATTGTTTTCTATTAATTTTCCTTTTTTATCACCAATAGAAATTTCCCTTTGTTCTACCCTCCCAAGAGTTTCATTTATAAATTTCCATGTTTTTTTTTTTTTTGGGTCAATATTTAAGTTTTCCTGGTAACTGACATAAAAGTTATTCATCGAAACCTTCAAAACTGCTTTTATAATTTTGCAGATTATTTTCAAATTTCTTTAAAACAAAACAACATCGTACATTGTTGCCAAATCATTTCACAATATACCTAATTTTTTTGCAATAAAAATCAAAAGGATTTTGATTGTGCCACCTTCAAATAACACATACACATTGGCGATGTAATTGTAAATCAATATCAAAGTTGTTATCTCGAGAAGGCAAATGTTAAAGACTATCGGACTTATTCATAAAAAATAAAACAGGTTTATAAAAGGTTTATGAAACGAATTTTCTATGAAATCGGATTTATTTTTTATTAATAAGGAGGTTTATCTTTTAACAATAGCAATATTCGGTTTAAGGCGTAGTGTGCTTTTAGGGCTTTTGGTAAACTTTGGACCGATATTCACAAAATGTGATAGTATCATTTCTAGTCTTATAAAGCTGTGGCAAACTAATCATCTCAAGACAAAAACTTAGGTATATCATGCTCTATGATCCGTCTGTAAATGCCAAAGTTATAAAGAAAAACTTAAAAAGGCGACCCCTTCGTTCGGCAAGAAAAAAAGAGAGAACATTTTGTTTCGAAATCGCCTTGCAAAAATACTTCATATTAGGGGATTACGGCGCTTTTTTTCTGTTAGAGTGGTACGCTCTAGTGGTCGGGCCTGTGCATCATAGTAATGTAATAGGCTATGGCCGTATGATCACCGACTTTTTTGGCCTGCTATTGAAGATTATGAATTGGGCGATATGTGGTTTTAACAAGACATAGCCACAGGTTACATAGCATCACCAATTTTGGCTTTATTGAATGGGAAGTTTCCAGAACGCGTAATTTCACGTTTTGGCGACGTCAATTGGCCACCAAGATCATTCCATTTGAAGCCATTAGACATTTTTGTTGTAGCGCTACGTTACATACTGTGTCCACGTGAATAATCCCCTAACGTTGGTGCGTTTGAAAAGAAACATTCGTCAAGTTATCGCCGAAATGCGATTTCTCTTTACAAACCTTGTGAAATTTATAATAAGTCCTTAAATTTTACATTTTTTGTTACTCACTGTTAGTTGCGTAAATATGAATGCAAAGTAAAGAGTATACAGGGAATAATATTTTTTTTTTTTCTTAAATTTGTATGTGTATAGAGTCTAAAGTATAGACGTTAAAGCTTGTTTCTATCTTGGTATTTGCTCTCGTATATGATTGTTGGTTTGTTATAGGTTTTTTTTTTAACATTCGTTCACGACTGTATAGTATGAAGTATAAATATTCCTGTGGTGGTTTAGAAGAATGTCTAAAATAAAAAAAAGTAAAAAGATACACACATACACTTAAATCCCGAACTCATACAAAAGCATACACACACTTAGATTCACCATCAAGATAAAAGTTAAAGTTTATTAAGGACTTTTTTTCTCTCCTTTTAACTTTTTTTTTTTTTTGGCTGAGAAAGGAATTTGTTAACAATTAGATTTTGTATCACTTAAGAATATTAATTAATCACATAATTAAGCAATGAAAACTAAAAGACGAAACAAAAAACTTTATAAGAAAATTAGGATCAAAATTGGGCTTGAGAAAACCAAATGCGGCAGGAAAAAATATTTGGTGGGAATAAACTTCACAAATGTGTAACAAATAACCACAACGGTATGCAAATAATGTCGATTGTGAAATAAAAAAAATAAAATGGATACTACAACGGTAATTATTCAAAGAAGTGAGAATATAATTTAGAAAACGTCAAGTCACTTGTAACCAACTAGCCCAAACTGTTGAAAGATTATAAATACAAATAATAATTCCACAAATTGTTATTTTTTTGGAAGGGGGAAGTAAGTATTTCATTACCTTGCAAATAAATTCTAAATACAGAAATCAAATTTAAAAACGTGCGGCTTGTAGTGTCCTTCTTAAATAATTTTATGTGATTCCATAAATTATTCTACAAAGCTGGACGTTAATGAGTTTTAGGCATCTGTCAGAAAAGTAGAATCTGTGTAATTGTATCAACAAGTTTCACAGCGTTTAATGCATTAACATATCAAACGCATAAAAAAGGATTACTAACTTATTTTGCATGCGTCTTGCATGGAAGTATCAAACGCATAGAACGCTTTGATGCGGACCTCCAGCTTAAAATATAGAATGCAAAATTGTTTGCCAATAAAGCATTATTTGGGTGGAAATTTTGCTTAACGATGTGTAACTAAATCACATTGAAAATTATTTTGACACGGATTACAAGGAATATGTTTGAAAACTATGAATTGGAAGCACTACTCCATAAAGCATGTAGCCAAACCTGAAAAGAGCTTGCAAAACCATTGGAAGCCGCAAAATGTGTTTAAGCAGCAGATTTCATCTAAAAGTTGAAGTCGAGTGCCATTGAAAGACCATTTTTTATTTTCAAAATGCTGCTTAGATATTATAGCAATGGCGATAAAAATTCGAACCATTGCCTAAAGCGCAAAAACTAAGTTATCCAAGTCAAAGCCGAATATCCATGGTGTTCAGTTCTATCTCCCCAGCAGGAAAAGTCACTAATTCACTATTGACACAGTCACCAGTACAAGTGACTTATTATACCCCAGACAATGTTATTTACTATAGACATTTAACATGTGCATGTCATTGCAAATCTACTACTGACATTGGTACAACTGACTAGGTAGTTCCTTTGGGATCATATGTAGACATTGGAACCAGAGAATCACTAGTACATTTTAGTAAATCTAGTCTACACTTTTGGTACGAATACGAAATCATAACAATCTTTTTTTATTATTTCTTCAACTTTTATAGGAATTGTACTTCGCAGTTGTTATTGATAAAATTTTTTTGACAATGTCAGAAAAATAGTCTACAAACTGGTAACTTGGAGACACTTGCACCCAGGTTTCCTTCAGGGTCTGTATTTGGTGAAATCATCCAAGAGTCCATCCAAGCAAAACCGTTAATACCGTTTCTGATTATTATCAAGAAAGAGCTGATCATTAAATAGTGTTCTGTTCTTCGTCAAAAAACAGAACAATTGTAGTGACACTGTAGACAAACATTATATTTAAATGTGCTATAATGTTTCTTTTTTTACATTGATAAAGAAATAAACAAACAAACAAAAGTTTTTAACAGCGACCGCAGCACGAAAAGCTTGTGTGTGTGTGTTGTGTAAATTTTTTTTGCTGGCTTTTTGTTTTTTTTTAGTAAATGTATTTTGTTTTGGTAAAAAATGTTTGGTTTTTATCAGCCAAAAGGGCGCTACGCACAACAGAAACGAACGAACATTAACGAGCTGAACCGAACACAATGAAGTTTGTGGTTTAAAAAAAAAAAAACAAACGGAATTAAATGTTCTCATCTCTGTTGAGTTGGATAAGAACAGTATTTTTTTTGTGTTCGAATGATGACAAACAGTGAAACGGCTTTTCTAATGATTTACTACACAAACGCTAATAGCGTTTGTGTTTTTCACAAAACTACCGAACCGAACACTAAGGAGCGGTATTTAGTGCTTATTTTCAAAAACTGGTACAATGACAATTGTCTTTTTTTAGCATCACTTGGCCAAATTGTCACCAGGGTCAAAGATTGAAATATCGTCATCATTTCATCATCACAAAAATGACGAATCGGAGTTAGTTTAATAAAACATGTCATCATTTCGATGACTAAGTAACATCGTAGATAGGACGTATTAAGCTCAATTTTATGACAAACTGTCATTAAATTGAGTCATTGGGATTTGACGTGCCAAAGTGATAGAATATAATTATTAACTTAACCGTTACACATGTTTGTTTCACATTTCTTGTATCGACTCTAAACTATGAGACACCAGCAGCATGCCCGATATGGTTTTCGTAATCATTCTACTTTGAAAATTTGATGTTTTTAACTTTATAATTTAAACAAATAGAATATGGGAATTTTTGCTTCTTATTTTACTTTTTAAACATGTAAATGGTGTTATTAAACACAAAATATGCCACCGAATTGATGTCACTGTAGTCATTATGATAATGTTCGTCATTGGATTGATATCACTTTTTGCCTCATTGATGCCATTTGTAATAACATTGATATCAGAATTCTGATGTAAGGGCATCGTCAATATGAATATAGAATTTTCTATGAGTGTTAATTGTATGGATCGAAACAGAGCGCTCTAACTAGAATACTTTAGGAAATGATTTCCGAAATTAGTTTGTTTCCTTTTAGACGTCAACAGTACTTTTTATTCATATAAAATGTCATGGCCGAAACTCTGCATCCTTTTTTTTTTTTTTTTGCATGATGTTCTCTCACAAAATTTTACTATTTTCTGTAGATAATTTTCAAAAAAATTTTTTTTTTTGCTTTAGAAATATCGAAATCACGAATTTAAAAAATTTATTACATATTAAAAATAAAATCATAAAATATATTTGATTTCTTTTGTACTCCCTGCCATTATTAAGCAACAATAATCAATGTTTAAACTCCTTTACCACAACTGGCTGCAGTCCCTTCTCCCGTTTTTAATGAAAGTAATAAAACTGAAATAAAATCTGCTGTAGTTGCTGTAAAATGATTTGTGGTATTTTATCAATGGTTAACGTGTTATTTGATACGAAAAGTTTTTATCCGCCCCCTCTATTCAACTTGCCACTTAAATGAGTATTTTCAACACGATACTTAAAATATAAAACAAGACGCTTAACTATAGTTTTAACAACAACTAAAAGTTGGTGCATGAATACAAGCTAATACAGTGGAGAGCAAAATAGTGTTATCTTCAAATTTGAAAATGAGATTTTATGCAACACAGTAACGAAGTTAACTAAAACGATAAAACTTAGGTAAAAAATAAAATATACAGGCATGTCACAAATTCCGATCGGAAAGGTTTTAATTCCGTATGCTCAATTCTGATCGATTTACTTTTAGCTTCTTCAGATTCCGATCGATTTTGCTAAATGTGTTTTTTTATAGCAACTCTGGTTTTACAATTGGATATGGCAACTTTACATAAAAACCATATGATTTTTGTGTTAAGTATGGCAATGTTCAGAAAAAAGTGGTTTGTGAGGAAAAAAAGGTGGTAACTCAACGGTAAAGAATTTATTATGTTTTTAATAAAATCAATATAAAGTAAAATAAATAAATCAAAAGTGTGTTATTTCTTCAATCTTTATCATAATAAACATTTATTTATCCATAAAAAATAGTTTTAAGTAGTTTTTTCGGTTATAAAATACTGAAACAATCAATTCCACTTAGGAAACCAAAAGTGATTTCATTCCGAAAAAAATTTTCGTTTTTCGTTTTCTGAAGAAGCAAAATACGGAATTAAAACCACTTTCGATCGGAATGGAATTCTATGACAGGCCTGATAAATTAATTTTAAAACTTTAAGAATTCATGTCCCCATTATATTTTTATGTTGCCATGTCAGCATGAGGCCATGAAAAACAAGATTTTAAAAGAGTTACAGTAAAAATAATGGACAAATTTATAAACTTACAAAACTTTATTGTTAAATTACCTAAAAAAAAAAAACGTTTACTTTTGGACTTTACTGTTTAAATATTTTTTCGGGTATATGACCAAGTACAACCAACAGCTAGATACTATTAAATGGAACAAAAGTGAAGACGAATAAAAACTATAAAAATACATTGCATTTTAGTGCACTTCAATATTGTGCTGCTTTTTAGGATTCAGTGTCTGTGTAAGTGCTTTCTGTCTTCTTGTATTCGTATTAAGAGCATTAAGAGCCAGCCAGAAATACATATAAAACATAAATTCTTGTTATCGATTTAAGAAACAAAATAAAGAAATTATTACCGAAAAAATAAAATAAGGAAAAAAGTAAAAAGAAATAAATAAAAAA
The DNA here is from genome assembly GCA_963931875.1 of Pollenia griseotomentosa. Lineage (NCBI taxonomy): Eukaryota > Metazoa > Arthropoda > Insecta > Diptera > Polleniidae > Pollenia > Pollenia griseotomentosa. The sequence goes on from OZ007560.1 coordinate 6,065,831, forward strand.
AGTCATGTCCTCGATAATAAGTTTTTCTTTGGTTTCCTTATTTTTTGTTTGAGTTTTGTTGCTGCCTGAAAGGCAATTTTCATTTATAAAGGACAAAAACCGCCAAACGGAGGTTAAGAATGTGTGTGTGCTCAAAGAACTTTTCTTGTTGCAGCCATAGTTGTTTCGCACGTGTGTGTGTGTGTGCGTTTATTTATTGTAAGTTTTTGACTCCTTAAAAAATTCATTTGTTTATTTTTTTATTTTAAGGGGTTTCGTAGTAACTAAAAATACACACACACAAACACAAGCCTGGAAATGTTTTACAATCAACAAAACAATATTGCAAAAGAAAAAGAAACTTTAAAGAAATAATGTGCATTATTGGTAAAAGGAAATCCTCAAAAAGAATCAAAGAAAATCTTTGAGATTTTTGGGTTGTTTTTTATATCTGTTTGCCAAATTGATTTAATGCATAAACTTTTTTTTTCTTTTTTGTTCCTTTTCTTGTTTTCTGCCAGAGCCAATTTCGTTTCTTTTTATACCCATACCACAATAGTACAGGGGGTAACAAGCGTTTGTGCTGACGTATGTAACACTAAAAAATATTCGTCCTAGACCCACCTTTTAGTATACTGATCGATTCTTAATCATTTTCCAAATCGATCTAACGATGTCCATCCGTCTGTGCGGCTGGCTGATTGTCTGTCCATGTAACCTAGTGCGCGTAAGTAAAGGTTGCAATTTTTTGTTACATTGTGATACGGTTAAAGCTCTTTGAAAAAGGTCATTATCGGTCTATACACTGATAGAAAAGAAGTCATAACGCTGATGTATTTTCATCACTTGGCCAAAGTGTCATCAGGGTTAAAATGAAATTATGTGATGACACATCGGCATCACAGAAATGACGAAAATGTTCTCAGTGCGATGACGCAGTAACATCGGAGAACGGACACATTAGCATCAATTTAATGACAGTTTGTCATTTTGTCAAAGTCATTGGAAATGACTTAATTCAAAGTGAGAGAATATTATTAGTTACTTACCCGTTGCATGTGTTTGTTTCACGTTTGTTGAATTATGGCCTTTTTTACAGCAGAACTCTCAATAATAAGACACCAGCACCATGCTCATGTGGTTTTCGTAATCATTCTACTTTAAAAATTTCATGTATTTAACTAAATAATTTAAAGAAATAGAATATAGTAATTTTTGCTTCTTATAATACATTGTAATCATGAAAAAAATGTTAATAATATACAAAATGTGGCATCGAATTGATGTCACTATAGTCATAAAATAGAAGACACGTAAAAAATGAAAAAATTGTACGAAGATGTTAGTCATTGAATTAATGTTACTTTTTGCAACATTGATGGATGCCATTTGTAGTAACACTGATGTCACAATTGTGATGTTAGGGCATCATCAATATGAAGATACATTTTTCTATCAGTGTAACTTTAGATAGCCCCATAAAAACTTCTATGCGGAAGAGACTTTTGTCCTGTTCGTCGATAACGAATAAAGACTTCGTTAGCTTAGATTACATTTAAAACAAAGACAAATTATAAAATATTGTTTTTGTTTTACATGTCAGTTAAGCGAACGAAGTCTTTATTCGTTATCGACGAACAGACCATTTGTGCCCATTAACTGTTTTTTTATATTGGTATTAAAACTAAATTTGGCTCAAATATATTTTATTGAAACATAAAGGACCAATTATAGTATGTTTAGCTTGCATTCCGTACGGAAAGTGCGATCTGTTTCGCATTTTCCTAAAGCAAATGGCAGTTTTGTAAAGTTTTTTTTTTTTTTTTTTTTCTCATTATTTATTTATTGAATCTTCATATATTAAATATGAACTAACAATAATTAATCAAATCTTATCCTAATTCTTTATTTTATGTCCTGCCAGTGCAAGACAAAAATTTTCTTCATCACGGGTTCTTTGTCACATTATCATATGTGTTTATCGCTCATCTTAATGGGTAAGTGCTGCAGTGTCTCTTCTCCTTAAGCGAGTGTGGCCGCTGTCATTTAAAATATTTCGAGCTAGTGGATTTGGGTGCAACTCTAGCCTTTTTAAATATTTTACCGCATACTTCGTAATAATAGTCCTTACCAGTGGCACATTGAGATCCTTGTGGATATTTGAGTTTTTAACATACCAAGGGGCAGCTGTGATTATTCGAAGAAGTTTATTTTGGCGCCTTTGAATTTTTTCGATATTTGAGGCCGAGGCAGTGCCCCATAGTTGAATACCGTAGCACCAGATTGGCTTTAAAATAGAGTTATAAAGTAGTAGTTTGCAATCGAGACTAAGAACAGAATTTCTTCCAATAAGCCAGTTAATTTGAATTGCTTTTAGTTTCATTTGTGTTAATTTTGCTTCTATATGGCATTTCCATGTTAAACGCCGATCTAGATGAATACCGAGATATTTGACATGCGATTGTTGAGGCACTAGTTGATTATTGATTTTAATAGGGGGGCATGTTTCCCGACGCAAGGTAAATGTAATATGTACGCATTTTTGCTCATTGACCTTTATTCTCCATTGTTTTAACCACAGTTCTAGTTGAAATATATGATCCTGCAGGTATCGAGATGCTTCACGACTGTTCTCGTGTACGCTTAGGAAAGCTGTATCATCAGCAAAAGTTGAGGTTAGGGTGTAATTGTTTGTCGGCATGTCCGAGGTATATATAAGATAAAAAAGTGGGCCCAGGATACTTCCCTGAGGGACTCCAGCTTCAATTGTCTGAGGAGAACTTAAAAAATCACCTTCTTTAATAATAAATTTTCGACCGACCAAGTAGCTTTCTAACAGCTTGTGTGTGTTAACCGGTAGGTTCAGCTTCAATTTATGTAGCAAACCTACATGCCAGACTTTATCAAAAGCTTGAGAGACATCGATGAAGAGAGCGGAGCAATATTTTCTTTCTTCAAAGGCTTTTCTTATGGCGTTTACTATCCGATGGGTTTGTTCAATTGTGCTATGTTCTCGTCTGAAACCGAATTGATGGTTAGGTATACACCCATTGTCATTTAAAATTGGGGTTAATTTGGACGCTAAGAGCTTCTCAAACAGCTTTGATATATTAGATAATAAGCTGATAGGCCTATATGACTCAACTTTGGTGTGATCTTTTCCTGGCTTTGGTATCATCGTAACTAAGGAGACCTTCCATTCTTGAGGGTAGTATTCAAGTCGTAAAATAGCATTAAAAATTAAAAGAATAATTTTCTTTGCTATGCTGGGTAGCTCCAGAAGCATTTTGTTGCTGATCTTATCAAAACCAGGAGCCTTCTTGGGGTTTAAATCACAAATAGCTTTTTCGATTTCTCTTATCTCAAATCTTAGGGGAACAGCTGCTCTAGCAACAACAGGTGGTAACTCGGCCGCAATATCGTGAGATATGTTTGGGGTAAATACGTTTTTTAAATGATTAACAAACAGATTTCCTTTTTCAACATCATTTCTTGCCCAACTACCATTCAAGTCTCTTAATGGTGGTTTAGAGACAACTGGCCTTTTGAGATTTCTAGCTGCACGCCATAATGAGTAGTCTGATTGTGGGGTTGCATCAAGTTCCTTAAGATATTTTTCCAGAGAAGCCGTTTTCTGAGTCTGCAGTAACTTTCTAAGCTTTTTTGTACACTCTTTTAGTAAGTTCTTAAGTAACGGGGATCTGTGCAATTGCCACTCTCTTCGAGCCCTCCTTTTTTCAGACAAGAGACGCTCGACATCTGTGGAATATATTTTAATATTTTTTGTTTTTTTGGGGGCAATACTGGAATGTTGAACAGCTAGTTTCAGAAAACTGTCAAAATTGGCAATAGAGCGATCTACATACTCCGGTGTACTAAGCGGAATATTTTCTGTGCAATGGGTGCTGAGGTATTTTCTATATTTTAACCAGTTAATTTTCGTAGCTGTCGTCGCTAAGTGACCAGCCGGAGATACAATTCTATTGGGGTTCATTATAGTAACAATTGTAGGTGTATGGTCAGAAGATAATTCTAAGGAAGCTTCAACATGGATCGTTTCTATGGGGATGTTTTTAACCACGCCGAAATCGATAACATCTGGAATTTTTTGATGATCAGTAGGCCAATATGTTGGTTGTCCGCTCGCTACCACATTTAAATCCATTTTAGAAATTGTGTTAAATAAGACACGACCCTTTGGTGTTATAAGTCGTGACCCCCAGAAGGTATGTTTAGCGTTATAATCGCCAGCAGCTAGGAAACAGGGTCCTAATGATTTAAAATATTTACAGTATTGGCTTTCTGATATTGAAAACCTAGGCGGTGAGTATAACGATGAAATTACTAGGTTTCTATTTAATTCCTCAACGCAAATGTTCGTTGCTTGGAGATAATCTTCGCGGTGATCAAACATTAGGTAGTGTTTGACTCGGGTTTTAATTAAAATGGCTGAACCTCCGCAAGCTCTATCTCGAGGGTCCTTGGTATCATATAGTGTATAACCATTGATTTTAAACGTATTTCTTGAGGTCAAATGAGTTTCAGAAACCATCATGACATCAATTTGTTTATTTTTTAGAAAGTATTCTAATTCATTTTTATGTTGGCGGATGCCGTTTGCGTTCCAAAAACAGATTTTTAAACAGTTCATGGCTTGTTAAGTACAGCTTGCAATAACATCGATTGCATTCTTAGAATTTCCTGCATCATATTACCCATTGTGTTCGTAAAATTATTAACTGTTTGCACTAATGTTTCCATGGTTTTTTCAAGACGACTTAAATTAGAAACTGGAGTTTCATCATTACTTGGCGAAGCGCCTTGCATTGGCACATGGTTTGATTTAAGGACGTTAGCATACGAGGTTCTGTTATTACTAGGCTGCGAAGCCTGAATGCCATTAGTGTTTACTTGATTTGGTACCTGCATTTGTGGGGGATTAGTTTTCGGTCCAGCCGACTGCTTGACGATAGTATATACAGGGCATCCTCTATAATTGGCAGTGTGATTTCCGCCACAGTTGCTACATTTTTTTACATTGGGGTCATTTTTAGACTTATCGCACTGGACTGTACAATGTAATTCTCCACATACGACGCAAACAGGGGGTAAATAGCAGTATGCCTTAGTATGGCCAAATTCTTGGCAATTAAGACATTGAACGGGACCATTTCTTTTGTGCGGCTCCTCTATAGTTATTCTTCTGTAGAGAATATATTTTAAATTATAAATAGGATGCGTTTCATTTTTTTTAAGCTTAATGTCGCCAGGTTCTAATTCTACCCGAAATAATGGTTGGGGATTTTTTTCCCTGTTTTTAATATTTGTAACGTTTTTTATTTTAAAACCCTTCTCTTCCAAAAAAGTTTTAATTTCATCTGGGTCCACGCATGAGTCTATGCCCTTGATCACTACCTGAAGACCTTTGCTGCTCTTTAGTTGGTATGTGTAAAAGCTTTTTTTGAGGGCTTCGAATTTGTTAGTTAATTTACGAAAGTCATTCTCATGATTTACCTGTATTTTTGTTTCATTTATATTTCCACGCTTGATTGCAGCTACGTAAAACGAATTTTCACCTATTACCGAGATCACGCTCTTTATTAACTCACTTGAGTTTTGCTCCCTTAGATATATCGGGGGTGGCTTAGAAGATTTTATAACGTTTGGTGCTTCCGAGGATTCATCCTCGAGAATTGCAAAACGATTTTGAGAGTTTATTTTATCAAAAGATGGTACTTTTGAAGCCGAAGCAACTGCTGCAGAGGTAGGGCTGCGACCCCGTTTAAGCACTGTTATATACCTGTCCATACCAACTTGTACTTGAGGCTTTTGACCACTTTTTACTTGAGATGTTTGCATTGCATCTGTGTTAGAGTTCATGGTACCATTTGTTAATAAGATTGTGTTTGCCGTTGTGGCAACACTTGCAAGTGAGAGGTTTATATTTTTTAACGTATCACCATCAACCGTCTTTGTAAAAAGAGAGGGCGAAAGGGATCGTGTTCTAAAAATTGGTTTAGCCGTTAGGTAGTTACTATTGTTTTCTTTTGTTTTATTTATTACAGCATTGTCTTCGTTAGCATGCACTGTCACATAAACATTTCTATCATTTAGTTTTATTGTTGTTTCATTGTTTTTATTCATGCAATAAATTGTTTTTGTTTTTCACCGTTTAGCTGTGCTTTTAATATTTTTGTTATTTATTGTATTTTACAACAACAAAAAAAAATAAGAACTTTAAACTAAAATGTTTTTGCTCAGAATATGTATGTATACATCAGAGAAAGACAATGGGTATAAAAAAATTAAAGTACTCTAGCACATATCGAAAATTTTCAATACCTGTGCGTACTCGTATCTATTTATTCTCATACTTGTGTATATCCCTGCGCATTTGATTTCATTCATGTATGTTATCATACTTATTGTATTTCATACTCGCACATAACCACATACACCCATAGGTATATCATTGACTTCAAACATTTTTTATTTATTAATTTTTTTTTCATTAGTGTTGCCAGAATTTTTTTTGTTATTTCTGACTTTACAAAAATCTTCGGAAAATAAAGATCTGCGTTCTTATATAAATAAAAAAAATTGAAATTACTTTTTGATAAAAAAAATTATTTTTAAGAAAATCCGAAAAAATGACAAAATGGATGCAAATTAAAATACGTCGTTTTATTTGAATCGTTCTTAATAAAAACACAAAAAGTTGCCGAATACCAAAAAAAAATATAAATCTAATATTCGGAATTAAGAAATGAGATATCACAGGTAAATTCATTCATACATAGTATGACTTTGAAATGTTTATCTGTCGGCAGTTGCATTTTTAAGACGTTTAAAATGTAAAGGCTGAAGTCGATCAGTATGCCAACGAAAATGTTAGCCTTACAGAAGACTACAACACCACGCCATGGTGGAAAAACAACTCCACAAAATACTCGCGGTTATCTTTATAAAAATCAAGAATCATGTAAATTTCTGCAGCGCAGCATCAAAACGAGTTTTCTCTTTAGCTAGAAAAATGAAAAAAGAAACAAAATAGAAAATAGAAAAAGAAACAAAATAGATTCCAAAATAGTTGAGTTAAATTTTTTTTATAAAAGACCCCTTTCGTAGAAAAGATATTTTATTATATAATATTAAAAAATATTTATGTTTTAATTTAGCTTTTACATAAATTAATTAATTCTTATTTAATCATATATTTGTTTTGCTGGTTTTGGAAAATACTTAAAATATAAATATCTTTTCTGCATCAAACATTTTTAGGTTCTGGCTACACTGCTTGCTTTACAATAACCATACGAGTTGTTGAAGTTACTTGTCGATACTCATCGATACATGCCTATACTCATACGCATTCATACTAATATCCACACGCATGCATGTTTGTTCATACTCATACCGGTTGCTATACAAACTTATTTATGTTCATACTTATTGGTATTCATACCTGTCTGTACTCGTGCTCGGTGGAGTATGAATAGGTTAGAAGTATTAAAAATATAACTTTTTGGCTTTCTCTGGTATACATACACATGTATGAACATTAGTACGTATATATTTTTACTATTTTTCTTTATTTAATATTTTTTTCGTATTAATTGTTCACTTTTATGTTAAATAATTAAAATAACAAAATATATCATTTATTTTCAAGCGTCCATTCGCTGTTTATATAACAAAATCAAATGTGATTAATTAAAAATTCAAATTGTATGCGGAGTTAAGAATACACGTCTGTATCACAACAAAGCACGAACCGAACTGTAAAGTTAAACAAAAAGTTTTTTTAAGTTCAAAGCCAACTTAAGCATATTATAGTTGGGCCTTAAATTGTCTTACCAAATTTTTTTTTAAATCAATCAATTTGACCATGACTCTCATTCAAATACCACACTTATAGAAAAGGTGTCATAACGCTTATGTATTTTGACATCAGTACTATGACAATTGTCCTCGTTTTTTGACGCCATGACACTTTTCCTCATTGTGATGTCAGCCTTTACATCACTTGGCCAAACATCAGGACCGAACAAATTATGTCATCAATCGGATGACGCATCGGCATCTCGAAATGATGAATCGGAGTCAGTTTAATAGAACATGTCATCATTGTCATTGGGATTGACGTGTCAAAGTGAGAAAATATTATTATTTATGTAACTGTTATACTAATTTGTTTGACTTTTGGTATGTTTCGCCCTTTGTTTACAGAAGAACTTTTAATTATAAGACACTAGTAGCATGTCCCATATGGGTTTCGTAACCTTTATTCTTTGAAAATTTGATGTATTTAACTGAATAATTTAAACAAATAGAATATGGGAATTTTTGCTTCTTAATTTACTTTTTAAACATGAAAATAATTAACAATACACAAAATGTGGCATCGAATTGATGTCACTGTAGTCAAAGCATAGATGGCATATAAAAAACTACAAAATTTTATTTTATTGGATTGATGGCACTTTTTGCCTCATTGATGCTTTTTGTAATAATATTGGTGTCACAATTCTGATGTTAGGAGCAGTGTTTAAAAAACTGCAGTCAAAGTAGAAAATCTGCCATTTCTTCCACTTTTTTATTTGCCATTGGCCAAAAAAGAACGGTTGCTTTTACTTCTGATTCATCAAATGTAAACAGCAGCTGTCAAGCCAACTCAAAAAGCGAAAAATTGTATATACATTTTTGTGTTATGTTCGACAGTTTTTGGTTTCGACTGCAGTTTTGTAAACCCTGGTTACGGCATCATCAATATGGAGATGCATTTTTCTATAAATACACTGCTGAAAAGAGCTTTAAGTGGCATAACATCCTTTTAAACATTAATATTGATTTAAAGTTTGGAAGCGATAACTTTAGAGGTACACATTCATGGAAAATAATATTTTTGAGCTGATAGGTTCATAATTGACCAAAGGTCCCATAAAAAACCCCTCCCCAAAATCACTATTCCACGCCACAAGCTTTTGCATGAAACCTCATAACAAAATTTTGTTCCAGCTGGTCTTTAATTGCCCATGGGCCCAAAATAGGGTACACTCGCGAAAATTTGTCTCTAAATACTGTGGTATAGGGTATCAAATAATTGGGCTTGAGCGACTATACTTTCTTACTTGTTTTGCTTTGTTATTTGGCTTTCCTTTTGTTGTAGAGTGTGAATAGTGTTTGACTTAAATTTTTCCCCATTCTTTTTCCTATTTTTTTTTTTTTTGTGTATTTTTTTAACATTGTTAACGAATTTTACCAGAATTTGTTAAAGGAATTTCGTTTCGGATTTATATTTTGCTGTTGCTAAATTTTTTTAGGTTTGTATTATATTGTAATGACAACTTTTTTTTTTTGCCGCACGAACTATTTAAAAAAGGAAAAAACATTTCCTTTACTTTCCTAAATTAGAATAGCCAATAAAATAAAGTGTTTCGCTTCCAGGGTTTAAGAATTCATTACTTTTTAATGGGTTCTGACCAGAAAATAGAAGCATAATTAATTAAAATTGTAACAAGTACTGCTTACCACCTGCATTACTTGCCAATAGTCTAGTAATAACTTATTTAGTAGATTATTAGACTCGAAAATTGTATATCAGTTTTTATAGCAAATATCGTGGCAGATTTTATGGGAAACCTGAATGCAACTTTAATCTTCTTTTTTTTAAATGGTATTATTAATGGTATTATCCATCTCTGCTATTTTCATTTATTTGTCAACGCATTTCGCCTTGTTATATTTTTGATTTGCTTTTTCTTCAATGAATAGAAAGAAAAACTAAAAAAGAGCAAAAAGTGTAGAGCAGTTAAAAAGGTATTATTTTTTGCCATTTGTAAATCAATTTTAATCGTTTGTTTTGACTTTACGAAAAATTGCTTTAGTTTTTTTTTCGAATTTGCTGAAAAATACTTAAAAGTTAAGAAATGAAAATGGTAGAACAATTCTACAAAAAGTGTTTCTCTCTTATTAAAGTGAAAATAGTTCCAACCTTTTTGCAGAAATTTTAAATTTAAGTAAATTTTAAATTTTTAATAATTTTAATTAGGCTTAAGTTCATTAAATTTAATTTTCATTAAATTATTTTTTTATGAAGAAAGGAATTTTACAACATGAAAATTAATTAAAATTGTTATTGATAAATCTTTCATTTTTGACCGTGGCGGGGGCTCGAACCCGGGCCGGCAGGTTACCATGACATGTTTCGATCGCAACCACTCGATCTCCTCAGATGGATTTGCCGTTTTACACTCGCAGCCATCGACGACTGCTGACGTCAATAGTCAAACATCAATCCTTAAACCAAATTGTATTTTAACCTTTGGTAGATCGAAGTTTGCTTTTTTGAATGATTATCCATTTTAATTGATTTTACATGTTCTTCCTTACTTCCGTTTTTTCGTACTTTTGTCAAGAATTTTTCTTGAAGTCCAAAGTACATTTTTTGTTTTTTCATTTTTTTGTCTTTCTTTTTCTTGTTGACCTTTTTCAGCACAACTTGAAGGACAAATGAATACATAGAGCTCGTGCCTTAGCTTTAACAATAATTAGTACTGTGGTTATTTTGTTGAACTATTTTTATGGTTTTTAATCCAAATTATTAAAAATAAGGAAGTAAGGAAGAACATGTAAAATCAATTAAAATGGATAATCATTCAAAAAAGCAAACTTCGATCTACCAAAGGTTAAAATACAATTTGGTTTAAGGATTGATGTTTGACTATTGACGTCAGCAGTCGTCGATGGCTGCGAGTGTAAAACGGCAAATCCATCTGAGGAGATCGAGTGGTTGCGATCGAAACATGTCATGGTAACCTGCCGGCCCGGGTTCGAGCCCCCGCCACGGTCAAAAATGAAAGATTTATCAATAACAATTTTAATTAATTTTCATGTTGTAAAATTCCTTTCTTCATAAAAATAATTTAATGAAAATTAAATTTAATGAACTTAAGCCTAATTAAAATTATTAAAAATTTGGATTAAAAACCATAAAAATAGTTCAACAAAATAACCACAGTACTAATTATTGTAAATTTTAAATTTTAAAAAGAGTCGTTACATTCCGTTTGTGGAAACTAACTTACTTCGTTAATATTTTCCTCTCCCTTTAAGGGGTTGTGTTTAAGCGTTTTTAGTAGCAATATGCTCTTGCCGTTCACATCTTCTAAGAGCGCAGCTGATAATCTGGTAGCACTTAAATCGCGAGAGTGAATTTAAAAATGCCGGGTTAAGCGCTGATTTTTTCGGAATCTAGGGCAAATTTTGGTCTGCCAGCAGATGTCTTTGCATGCAGTTGCAGTTCAACAAATATCATGACAAGGCGAATTTATGTAGCTTCAGCTTCTAAATAAGAATTATGTGCATGTTCTAAGCAACTATATATGTATGTGCTACAGATTTCGACACACGCGGGCATCAGTAGACGCACCAATTCCACTCAATGTTCGGATCACTTGGATGATATGCAGGATCTTACACACAGAAAAATATCAATGTAAAATCCTCGAAAACAGGGTTGATTTTACATTTTTCGGTAGTGATTTTGCTTCATAGTTACTTCATGTTAATTTAACATGATTTTACAATAACTTGCGAACAACATTATTTTCTTTTAAAATAACTAAAATTCATAATAGTTTAACATTCCCGTTAAGTTAGAGCAAAATTACATTCACATTGAAACAACACTCCAAATCACGTTGAATGAAAGTTATTTCAAGTTGTAACAACGTGAATTTCATGTAGAATCAAATTGGATTGAGTGTGATATAACAGTGAGAAGAAGCTTTAAGCCCTTATGACACTACATTTTTTATTCATTAATTGATATAGAATTGATAGAATGAAACAGTAAATGTTAGAAAGAGCCAACTATAAAAAAATGTAAACAAAGTTTTTTAGTTTTTTTTTCTCTTGTTATGGTTTTGTTTCAAGGATGGGGCTGAGAATTTTTAAAATTGTACCAGCAACTTTTAAAAATTTTACTTTTTTACCCTAATTGTACTAAAAGATTTTTTTAGTTGAAATTAATTTTATTTTTGTTCATAAAAAAAACACCACAAAAAGGTATTATAAATCTTAGTTTAAAAAGTATCAACAAAAAAGTACAATTGAAACAACTTAGCCATCCCTGTTTTGTTTATTTTATTAAATGTTGCCAACTTTTTGTTTATGAGAAACCTAGAAACAAAAAGTGGTAAATCGCTGAATTTGCCCATAAACCGCTGATTCAGCAGCACTTTTAATATTTCAAGCTTGAAACGTCAATTTTAAGTTAAACAATTTTACATTTTATTTGACATAACTTCATTTTTATCGATAACTTTAGTAAAATTTTTGACAGTTTGCCATTTATCTTAATACAGCTTAACTCTTTGCACTTGGTAAATTTTTGTATTACATTATATTTGTACTGTTCACCAAAACTTGAACAATGCATTAAAAATGTAGTGTCATAAGGGCTTTAGAGACAACATATGCATTAATTAAAGAAACATTGTAAACACTTACCCGTATAACTAGAGAGAGAAAGAGAATATAATAATGTTCTCAGTAGCACTCACAATTAAAAGACACCAGCAGTATGGCCCGATATGGTTTACGTCATCATTCTACTCTGAAAATTTGATGTACTATTTAACTAAATTATTAAAAAAAAAAGTTTATGGGAATTTGTTTCGTTTTATAAATAATTTTAAACATGAAAATAAAAGAAATTGTGTTTTTCTTTTTATAGTGTTGTTATTGTCTCTATACAAACAATTATAACAGGATTTTTTGGATTCAATATTGAACAATGTTATTTTAACATTTTTCATTTAAAATTAATATGAAGCAATGATAATTTTAAATTTGTTGCAGAAATTAACTATGATTTTTAATCAAAATTGCGCCATGTTAATTTAACATTGATATTTTTTCTGTGTGTATGTTAATTTAAAACATTTCTTTGCTGTATATTGTATAAATAGTCTTAAAAGTTAAGTAAAATTATAAGTAGTCGCAGAGTGACTTTGAAGATTACATACGCAAAAATTCCCAAATCGGTCTATATATAACAGATCTATAAAAAACTGCAATCAATTGGGATCGCAATCAAAATGATTTTAACCAAACTGAAAGCATAGTGATCAGATTATAACTTTATGATTAAAATCATTTTTAAATCATTTTTTTAAGAAATCATTGAATGCAATCAATTTAATTGCAATCAATTCGATGGTAATCAAATTTTCTTTAAAATCATGCGATTTCAATCAACTCCCTTTGCAATTACAATTAAAGTGAAAGTCCAACCAAAAAAAATATAAACTTTGAATCTAGCTAGTGGTTGTAAATAAAAATTGACATTAGCGGAGTTCCGCGTTCAATGCAAATGGTCTTGCGAAAGTACAAATACTTTTGTTTGCGACTCAACAATTGCAATTGTCATATCTTTGCTTTTGCGCAGTACTAAAACTGAATATTTTTTTTTTTTTTTGCTACGTGTAATGCGTTTGAATCCCTGAGACTTCAACTGCTGATATTTGTAAATAAAAATAATAAGAGCCGTCTAACAAATTTACTTAAAAGAACGCTCACTCTTAATGACAAAGTAACTGTAATAACAAACAGTTGCAACAGGGTTAAAAAAACTTCAGTCGAGACCAAAAACTGTGAAACAAAAAACGAAAACTTGTGTACAACTTTTCGCTTTTTAAGTTGTTTTGACAGCGACGGTTTACATCTAATGCATTTTTTGGCCAATGACAAATTAAGAAGTGGAAGAAATGGCAGTTTTTCCACATTGACGAATTAGCAATTTCTATCGAGAAATCATGTTATTGCAATCGTTTACAGCTCTGATAGATACTAATAAATTTTTCTATTAACATAACGAAATTAAAATTTCAATAAAATTTATACATTTTAAAATTAAATATGAACTATGTATTTACTTTTGTAATTTTTTTTTCAGATGATGAAAATTCTCACGTACATGCCATTCTGACGATAGACAATCTGTTAGATGGTACAATAGAAACAACAACAGAAAACTTCTACATCGAACCGTCTCACAAATATTCCGAGCAATTAAATGAGACTGGCATTCACACCATCATTTATAAATTAAGTGATGTGGACATGCGTAAATCTGCAGTTGAGGAGCCCACCAAATCATCAACGGCCGAACACTGTGCCAGCGAGCGTCTTAGACGCAGCATGTTACTGGACGAACTGAAAAGAAGAAAGGCGAACAGCAAAGTCTTTAGAGGATACAAGGATGAGCCAGTCACGCACGAGGATGTTAAATTTTATAAGAAACGCTCGAAAAGGTGGTTGCCAGAAGAGGTGAGTGAGTGTAAAGTAGCTCAAAAATAGTAATAGATTATAATCTATTCCCTAAAATAATTGCATTGAATATTAGAAATAAAAGTCACTTTCGGTTAAATAACATTTCATATACACTGAGAAAACAAATCAATCCATTCGTACTCAAATCAAGCCGAAGCGGTGTCAATAGTACGGTAAGTACGGATTTCCTTAAATCAAGTACAGATTGCTTGATTTAGGTACGGATATTCAAGTGCGAAATATTTAATCCCGAATTCGTACTTGAAATTATCCGAAAATAAGATTGATTTAAGTAAAACAAAGATTAAATCAATCTCAAAATGCGCTTGATTCAAGTATTATTAAGTTGATTAAATCCCGAATTCGTACTTGAAATAATCCGAAAGTGAAATTAGATTGATTCTAACCTAGAATACTTACCCCACAGAACCAGAGAAAATATTACCATTTTACTTACCCGGTACACTGAAAGAAAAATGCTTCATATATTTAATGAATCGTTTTCATAAAAAAAAAAATTTCACTGGTTAAATGAAAAAAGTTAAACAAAAAATTTTAATTGGGAACATAAAAAACAATATACAAAATAACTATATTCATAAATTAATACAAAATTATAGTTTCCTTAAAAATATGTTTAATTGTTAATTAAAAAATGTAAGATTTAATTATTTCATACATCTAATGTAATACGCCATTTAATTTATGAAATAAAAAATTTTTTTATTAAAGCAACATATTTCAATAATTGAAAAAATTATTTTTAACTTTCAAATAGGAGACGCTCACAAATTAGAGCTTTCAGTAATTCGAACGTCAATAAATTAGAATCAGTGTTTGCAATACATTAAACGCTTTAAAATTCGAATTTATAGTTCTAATTTCAGAGCGTTTTTTTTTTATTTGCTATTTGAACACAAGAAATCCGCAATTTATTTTTATTCTGTTTGAACATGTAAAACTAAAAAGGGGAATTACCAAATTTTAGATGTGTTTCCTTAGTCCCCTTTTACAATGTGACAGACAGAAGGCAGACAGACGAAGTTTGTAGGCGAGAGAGGAAAAAAGTAAAGTGTGTCACGCATACAGCGTCGCCCCCTTACCAACAAACTTCGTCTGTCTGCCTTCTGTCTGTTACTTTGTAAAAGGGGTATTATTTAATGTTTTTTTGTCGCATTTATATATATTTGTGGCTAGTTTATATGTGAAATTCGAAACATGTGTACATATTTTGGAAGTCTCTATTAAAAAGTGAAAGTGTATCATTCGAAATGTCAAATAAACGTAAAAAAACACTTTATCATTGGAAACGAAGGTCAAAATATTAGAAAAGCTTGACAAGGGGGTTGAAGGGAATATTAATGTTACGACATCTTCAATCAGCTATATCAAATCACATAGAACCGCAATATTAAATGCTGTTTTTAACACATATCAGGAAGCAAGCAATAAATCTTTGCACAGCGCTGAATACCCAAATATGGAAAGTCGTCTGTATGAGTGGTTTTTAAATCAACGAGAAAAAAGTGTACAGCCCATACTTAAAGAGAAAGCTAAAAAAATATTTAGAGAGGAATATCCCTATAAAGATGAAAATGCATTTTGTGGAAGCAATGGATAGTTTTCCAAATATAAGAAACGACACGGTATTTTTAATTTTAAAAAATACATTTAATGTATTGAAGTGAATTACGTTTTGTTTTCTTGTTTTTATCAAATAAAACTGAATTAAAAAAATTTAAGTAATTTTAATTTTTTATACGAAATAAAAACGTCCAGAAATTAGAATAATTCAGAAATTAGAATTACCTCAAAAACAAAGCGGTTCTAATTTGCAAGCGTCTACTGTAACTCTTTAGTCTCAATAATTAAAAGTATAACAATATTTCGAAAAAGCATGCCTTCATTAATTTAAATTTTCATTATGAGAATAAAAAATGTCATTATAGTAATGAAACAAAAACTTTCAATCCATAAATAAGTATGTATGTTTTTAGCTTTCTTTAAATGTATGTACATACCTATCTACATTTAGTATGTACTAAGTAATGAACAAATAAATGTTCTCCTTTAAAAAAAACACACTTGCTTGTTCTCTCTTTATGTGGTCTTTTTTTATTATCAAAAAAATTTAACGTTGTAATTGCTGTTATGTTATGACAATTTAATCTAATAAATACGCTCTTAATTGAGTAATGGCAAAAACCACAGTTTTTTTTATTCAAAAACTACACTGCCGCAGTAGGCGGGATCGATTCCCGCCAGCGACTCT
The DNA here is from genome assembly GCA_963931875.1 of Pollenia griseotomentosa. Classification (NCBI taxonomy): domain Eukaryota; kingdom Metazoa; phylum Arthropoda; class Insecta; order Diptera; family Polleniidae; genus Pollenia; species Pollenia griseotomentosa. The sequence goes on from OZ007560.1 coordinate 6,082,419, forward strand.
GGTTAAAAAAAAAAAGTTGAATAAGAACAACTTTGATTATAAAAAAAAAAAAAAAAAATTTAAAAAAAATTAAATAAAAAAAGTCTATCAGCGCCGCCGAGGTGCGGGATCGATTCCCGCCAGCGACTCTGGTTAAAAAAAAATAAGTTGAATAAAAACAACTTTGATTAAAAAATTAAAAAAAAAATAAAAAATTTTTTTTTTACTTTTTTGTTATTCATTGGATGAATAACATTCAAAGATCTAATGTAATGTTTCATTAAATACATTTTAATGAAACAGGTTTCATTGATCCAACGAAGCGCTGCATAGGTTCCTTTTTAATGCAATTTTTCATGGGATTAATGTCAAAATTCATTGGTATTCTGAAGAAAATTCTTTCAGTGTACACATGTTTATTTCACTTTTATTGTATTCCGCCCTTTGCTTACAGAAGTATTCTCAATTATAAGACACCGGCAGCATGCCCAATATGGTGTTCGTAGTTATTATACTATTTTACTAAATAATTTTAACAAATAGAATATGGGAATTACTGTTTCTTATTTTTTTTCTTATTTAAAAAAAAAAAAGTTGAATAAGAACAACTTTGATTATAAAAAAAAAAAATTAAAAAAAAATTAAATAAAAAAAGTCTATCAGCGCTGCCGAGGTGCGGGATCGATTCCCGCCAGCGACTCTGGTAGAAAAAAATAAGTTGAATAAAAACAACTTTGATTAAAAAATTCAAAAAAATAAAAAAAAAAAAAAATTAAATACATTTTAATGAAACAGGTTTCATTGATCCTACGAAGCGCTGCATAGGTTTTTTTTTAATGCAGTTTTTCATGGGATTAATGTCTAAATTCATTGGTATTCTGAAGAAAATTCTTTCAGTGTACACATGTTTATTTCACTTTTATTGTATTCCGCCCTTTGCTTACAGAAGTATTCTCAATTATAAGACACCGGCAGCATGCCCAATATGGCGTTCGTAGTTATTATACTATTTTATTAAATAATTTTAACAAATAGAATATGGGAATTACTGTTTCTTATTTTACTCCTTAAGCATGAAAATAATCAAAATTTTTCTTCTTGTAGTGTTGTTGTTGTTGTTTCTATACAACAAACTTTTACAAAAGTTATTCCGTGTTGGATTGTTTTAAGTACTTTAAAGTGTTAAATTTTTGAATACGACTCGTACTAAAGTAAGAAGAAAAAACTTAAATTTAGAACGAGTTTTTCATTTCTGTGTATGTACTTTAATTACGATTTGGTTCGTAATTTGTCACTTTAAAATTTAAATGACAATTCTTTTTCATCCACCTTTTCTTTTTTTGACATTTAAGTACCATGCATAACCTTGATTTTCGCTGTCTATTTTGTTGTATTTATATGAGAAAGCGATTATGTGTCAAATCGTTTTCTGTGTTTGTATAAAAGTATGTATTTCAATCAAGGTAGGCAACCGAAATGAATTTCGATATGGGTATTAAAGTGTTTGCTATTTCGTTATCGGCCTTTGAATTATATCGGTACCGGTATGACGGTGAAAAAAGGTTTTCAACATAAAAAAAATATTTTGGTTTTACGATTTAATTAATCAAACCAAACAAGGATGTTTAAAAAGCTTACAAGTGGTCCAAACGACTTAGATGGTACATTTTAAACATAGGGGTAATTATCAAAGGGATTTTTTTTTAAATATTGAAAAAATTGCATTATTTTTATAAAATTTATAAAAGCAAATTTTTACCACATTTTAAACACTTATGAAAATATGTTTGTTGGCAACGGAAAAGAATTTCGGTATCGGTATCAATGCCGATATTCAATTTTAAAATGTGCTTAAGCGGTACCGGTTGCCAACCTTGATTTTAACGTGTGGTTGTGTAAAAGTATTTTTTCGTTTCACCTTTGAGCATGTGCTTACTTTATTATAGAGAGCGTGTTTATTTTACATTATTATTATTATTAACTGTTATTGCCGTAATCCAACAACGACCCCATGACTGTCATTTACATATGAATATTTTTAAGTGTGGATGAGGGAGATTTAAGACCTCAAACATGTGTCCTCCTATTATCCCACTTTCCGCTAAACACAAGGCGCAAATACCAAAATTTATAGTGTCATTTTCCCTCATTTAGTTGAGTTATTTGTCAATTTGTTTAAGTGCGTTAAACCAATGTTGTGTATGTTTGTGTGTGTTCAATTTCACCTCCATGTCTAAGGTGACCATAATTTTTGAAGCAAAATACAAAACAAGAGTTTCATATTTTGCAAATAGATCATAAAGTGGCAAGTGGGGATGGGGGGGGAGGGGGGCTAAAGTTTCACCCTGAGGTGTAAGGTACATTCAACAACTATGTATGAAACATACTTACCCTCTATCTCCCCTTTGTAACGGTCATTCTTGTCTCTATTCTTACAAGACGTGAAATACACCCCTATGAAGGCGGAGAGCGGGGATAAATTGTTCTACAAAAATTTTGGCCATGAACTTCTACTCTATATGTCATATCACAACAAAGCCTAGAACGTAACACAAACAGCAAAAAACTGCCAAACTCAAGAGTCAATAAAAATACGAGATCCGGCTGGATTGTGTCACACTGGATAGTGATACTTTTTAAATTGCATGTATTTAACTCAACAATTTTAACAAATAGAATCTGAGAATTATTTCTATTATAAGTAACTTTTTATATTAAATATTTTTATTTTTCGAATGAATCCTAGAGGTTGAAATATGTTGAATTTTAAAAAATTTTAAGATAGAACAATTTGACTAGTTTCCAGTTACTACAAAAGCCAAAAAAATTGGAATGTATGTCATTGTTTTAGCTTTTTTTCTTTTTATTTTACTTTGAATAAGATATAGAATTGTTCTAGGTTTTTGACTGAAAAATAATCCACCCAAACCAAAGCTCTAAAATACTGTACTGCTCTGTATAATACAGAACGGATGGTCACCGTACCCTTGCCGTACCCATACCTTGCTCTTTTTCTCCTTGCGTTTTGTTTTATTTTCTATGATTTTTTTTCTGTCTTCATTTTTAGCTGCCGGTCTTTATTCACATTTTATTTTGATTGACAGTTAATTTACAAAAATTTGCATAATAGAGTCAAGCATATTTTCACTTCTTTTTTTTTGCATGCGAGAGTAAAAATTCCGTATTTGAATTGAAAGGATGTTTGAATTTTTCGACTTTCTTTTTTTTTTTTGATGAGATGAGAAAAATTCTCTGTTACACCGACACACACATCAGAGCTGTAGAAGACTGCATTCGAGTAAATTGCAATCATATTATTTTTCGTTTATATTCAAAATCGGAAAAGTGATTGAACATGTAGCAAAATTTCTTTGAAAAGTACTAAAAAACCGAGTGCTTTTCATATAATTTGTATTTTACATTCAATCACTTGTGCTGTAGAAACGTCACATAATTGATTTCACTTAAATTGTATTGCACTCGATTTGATATCAATACTTTAATTGGAATTAAACCCAGTAATCGCAATCAGAATCAAAATCTTCATTCTTATCAAATAAAACTATTGCTTCTAGAAGCTAAGCTGACTCTGATAATTTAAAGTTGCTAATAATGTCAATTTTCGTTTACAATCGCTAGATTTCGTTGGACTTTCACTATAGTTGTGATTGAAATCGAATTGATTGCAATTAAGTTAACTGCATTCAATTTTTCTAAAAAGAAGAATTTTAGAATGATTGCACTCACAAAATATTGCACTTTTAACCTGTTTTCATTTTAAAATCAAAAAGTATTGCAATAAATTATTATATAAAAAATAACTTCAAATAATTGATTGCATTTCAAATCAGAAAATTGATTTTGATTGACTTTAAAATTTAAATCATTCAATCAGTTTTCCGAATAAGCAACAATCAGTTTGGTTGTAAACATTTTGATTCCAATGTCAATTGATTGCAGCTTGTTATAGCTCTGGCACACATTTACATCTGTGGTCGTTTTCATGTATTGAGTCGTGAAAATAAAATCAATAGATTGAAAATTCAAAATTGAATTTGTACAATTGGTTGTTGTAACGGTAGTTAGAAAAAGAACCTGAAAAAAATTACATAATTTCTATGTAAGACTCGTTCATAAAAGGAAAACATTTCAATGTGATGCCAATACATTTGACGTTTATGAAGTTTTCTAGAAAATTTCATGTTGAATTTCAAAAATGGAACACGTTTCTTCAAGGTAATAAAAAGTTGTTTCCAAACTAATAAAACTTAAGTTAAATGCAATTCAAGTTAAAACAATAAAGAGTTTTTTCTTCTCAAAAGAAATTTGTGACTTAATTAAAAATAATAACTTTTGAAATAAAAAAATAAAAATCAAATTATTCCATAAACTATCTCTTTTTGTGGTCTTGAAACTATTGATTAGGTCTTTAACATTTTTGCCACTGCAAAATTTTATTTAATCATAAGTTATTAGAGTATTTTACAGTTAAGACTAGAAGTAGAACGAACACTTATGAATTTCTCAAAGAAAATTAGGTTTTTTTTTTTTTTTTGGCATAAAATCATTCTTGACTGACAGTTCTATTTTCTACACTAAGTAACTTGTTTTTCCGTGTTCTAGTTACCGACAGTTCGTTAATACTTTCATCCGGAGAACAATGAATAAATTAAAAATTTACTTCATTTTGTTTACTGGCTGCGAAGAAAAACAAATAATAAAAAAAAGAAAAGAAAAAGAAAAATTAAAGAGCCACTACAAAAATAAAAATATTCGTAGCGCTGAAATAATAAAATGTCAGCCAGTCATTCAGATTGTTATTGATATTCCAATAGGATTTTCAGCTAGAGTTCACAATTAAGTTTACAACGTATGTGTTAGTGTTGTTGCGCAGTCAATACATTGCTAAAGTTTATTTATAGTTTTAGGTATGTATGTGCTTTATTGTATTTCAATGTTAGTAGAAAAATATTCATGCTAATAGAGATACAAGCTTCAATGAAAAATTGAATTGTTAGGCAATAATATAAGCCCCATTTAAATTTCCAAGCAAATGCAGTTTTCTTTACATTCCGCTTCTATAAATTACCAAGTCAATACAAAGAACATTTCCAGTAAACAAACCAGTTTTGGATACCTTGACTTAAGTAAAGTGTAGATCCGCACATTGGTGAATTTAGGCCTGCTCCCTTCCCAGGCACACTTTAATATGCCGCCCTTATAAATGCCATATTCAGTAAAAACGTGCACAGACACAACTGTTCGTACAAGCTTCTGTGTGTTACTAAAGTGAGTGCGTATGGATGAGTAGTCTAGTGTTGCTGAAAAAAGTTAATATTGTTGTTATTTTTAGCTGATTGTATAAAAGATAATGAAAGAACAATTTTGATTTTTAGTTGAACTGTTAATTTTTAATTTTTGATATTCTTAAATTAGGCTCGAGTTCATCAAATTTAATTTTCATTAAATTATTTTCACTGAGGGAAGGAATTTTACAACTTGGAATTTTTATTAAAATTTATTGATATTGATAATGAAAGAATATAAGTTAATGATGGAAAACAATCACTAACTTATTGAACGATGCAATTTTTTAAAATTATTTTTCAACGAGATAATCCCACCCTTTTGACGACAACAAATGTTAACAAAAACAAAATTAATATCGTCGGTTAATATGCAAACCTGCTAACAGGGCTGCAAGACATGACGATTTCTTGGCAAACGTAGCGATTTTGAAACGAGTTTGGCGGTGGCGACTTTTTTTTGGCGATTTTTTATATACCTGGCGATTTACTTGGCTATTTTTACCATTAATATAAATTTATATTTAAAATGGTGAACGGTTCATAGAATTCTGCCAGGCCTTCCAATTGGTTATTGGTGGTTCAATCTTCCCCCACAAAAACATTCATAAATACACGTGGACTTCCCCAAACGGTAACACTCAAAACCAAATTGACCATATTTGCATTCGCCGCAAATGGAGAGGATCATTAATAGACGTGCGCACCAAAAGAGGTGCTGATATAGACAGCGATCACGAGCTAGTGGTGGCGACAATAAAAATTAAACTTAAGAAATTTTACAAAAGAAATGCACAACAAATACGTAAACGTTTTGATGTCGGAAAGCTTCGGGACAAGGAGAAAAGTAACGAAATTGGAGAGGTTTTAAGAGAATGTATACCAGCAATTGACACAACATGGGATGAGACGTGCAACTCACTTAGGGCCATTGCAGAAGAAAAAATAGGATACAAGCAAGAAACAGAAAGAAAAAAATGGATATCAGACAACACTTGGACTTTAATACAGGAAAGAAACAACCTGAAACAAAGGAAGATCGATAACCCAAACTTCAAACCACAATATTCGAGCGTTGCGAAAGCCGTAAAAAAATCAGCCCGAAATGACAAAAGAAAATATTTTGAAACAATAGCCAGTGAAGCGGAAGCAGCAGCAGGCGCGAATAATATGAGGGAGCTACATCAAATAATAGGTCGTCTTTCAAACCAAAATATAAATCGAAGCTATGCGATAAAAGATACAAACGGTCAGCTGCTAACGAACGTCGAAGAACAAACACAAAGATGGAGACAACATTTTGAAGGAATCAGCAACATTGTCGACGATAGCGGAGAAAGCTCCACCGAACCGTTTACAGCAACCAACAACACAATATCTATAGACCCGCCTAGTATTGAAGAGATTACATGCGCTGTAGAAAAACTTAAAAGAAACAAAGCGCCAGGCGAAGATGGGATACCCTCAGAGCTACTCCAAGCTAACCCAGCAGTAGCCGCGGAAATAATTCATCCCTATATACGTGATGCTTGGGAAATCGAACAGTTGCCTAACACGTGGACAAAAGGTCAAATAGTAAAGCTTCCAAAGAAAAATGACTTGACTGAGTGTGATAATTGGCGAGGTATTACTCTGCTCAACACTGTATACAAGGTAATTGCTACTATAATAAATATCCGATTACAAATAATCGAAAAATCATTACGCGATGAACAAGCAGGCTTCCGACCACATCGCAACTGTGTAGATCAAACCAATACCCTCCGTGTAATAATAGAACAATCGGTCGAGTGGCGCACACCGCTTTATTTGGTATTTATAGACTTTAGGAAAGCATTTGACTCGATAAAACGTAGTGCTATATGGGATGCACTTAAAGCAAAAGGTGTACCAACAAAATTAATAAATTTGATTAAAGCTATGTACAACAATACCACACTGCAAGTTCGTCACAATGGTATGATCAGCGAATCCTTTATGACAAACGCTGGAGTTAAACAAGGTTGCCCCCTTTCACCATTGCTGTTCGCCGTTGTTTTGGATGAGGTTATGTTACAATTATGCAGGGAAAAAAGAGGCATTGTCTGGGATTTCCAAAAACACCTAGAAGACTTGGACTTTGCCGACGATATTTGTCTTATATCGCATAAGTTTAATGATATGCAGAGCAAAGTAAATGATTTGGTCGCGTTAGCAAATAGAGTTGGGCTGGAAGTTAATATTGCCAAAACACATGCAATGCGTATAAATAACGCAACTGACAACCATATTGTAGTACAAAACCAACGTATAAAATATGTGAAATCCTTTTGTTATCTAGGATGCATGATGTCGGTAGATGGAGGAGTGGAAGAAGACGTCTCACTCAGGTTAAACAAAGCAAGAGCAGCTTTTGGTCGGCTAAATAAAACATGGCGATCCCCCCAAATCTCAAAGAATACAAAAATTCGTATATTCAATGCCTGTGTGAAATCCACACTGTTATATGGAAGCGAGACATGGCTTATGACGAGTACTATAGCGAGAAGACTGCAAGTTTTTGTAAACAAATGCTTGCGCATAATATGCCGTATCTTTTGGCCAAACGTAATCATCAACATCGATCTCTGGCGATTGACGAACGAAGTTCCCATTATTCGCCAAATTGCAAGACGAAAGTGGAAATGGATAGGTCACACTTTGCGACGACCAGTTGGCAGTATCACAAGAACGGCATTGGAATGGAATCCTCAAGGTAGCAGACGCTCTGGCCGCCCAAAGAACACCTGGCGTAGAACAGTCATACAAGAACTCAATATGCAGAACAAATCGTTTAATGAAATAAAAGATGTATGTAATGATAGAATAAGTTGGAATTTACTTGTAGAAGCCCTATGTTCCCAAGTGGAATAAATAAAGGAAAATAAAAAATATTTAACATGATTTTTGTTTTGTTATCATTTTAAGTGAATTTTATATTCAGTCATTATTTAATTATAATAGTACGTATGCAGGTCAAAACTCTAGAAATAAAATTGATTAGAATGAAGTGCACAATCTTATAGACTTGTGTATTATTAAAATTTACTTTAAACTAAAGTGAGTGATAGGTTAAAGGAAGGTTCATCCTACCCGGTAGGTTAAAGTGCAGTTATAATAATAAAACACTTTTTATACGGCCGATAAAACCCTTCCTTTAACTATCGGTTGGGGGTAAGTCTTATTTTGCAGTATGGAACTGAAAATATGTAAAAGATGCAAGACATGGAAGAATAAAGTATTTTTTGGGGTCTCAATGCTTACTATGCTTGCAGATCATCGATTGGTAGGAACTGGCGACTCAGGCTGTCAGTAGTGTGATGGCTAGACAATTTGGTGGTAAGACGTATGGATGCTGTGTTTTGTGGGAGCCCAAGAGGCTGGCAATTCGTAAAAACCTTTTATTTGAGGATCAGAGTACTCCTCAAGCGGCTTTGTATGTTATTCTACACTTCTGCCTATTAAGCAGTTTATGATGGAAATGGCAGACAGAAGTCTTTTAGACTGAGGGAATTGGGACTGTTAGGAAATTTCGCTTATCTTGGATAATTTATGAATTGGTCTTTTGTATAAACCGTTTTTTGTTTTTATTACCGCAACTCGCACGTTGCCATCCCTTGCAATTTCTATCTCTTCGACCTTGCCTTGTATCTATTTCTGAAAGGTGCTGACATCATCTGTCATACAAATTGAACTTCAAACTTGAATAAAAAATTAAAATAAAAAGAAATTAGAATGATATGCATCGTTTTATTTTGGAAAAACAGTCATTGTCCATGGATTACGCGGCATTATTATGTCAGGGCAGATTTTATGAGGGATTTGATATTTTAGCTGACAGCCTAAGATAACAGGTACGGGTGCAGAGGTCTACCTTGAGGATATAGATATAAGAAGGTAATATAAGCTTTTCTGATGGATAATTTTTGGCGGTGGTTCTAGAGATTTTGAAAGTGCTGGAGCCTAGTGGGTCACTTTACATGTGGACAGGCAGGTGGTTATTAGTGTCTGGATGGACTGTTTCGTGAGTTCCAAGCTAGTGGACGATTGAAGAAGATCTTAAGGCGACTGCAACATCACCAGTAATGAAATGGCAGTAAAGTTGGCGAGACTGTGCTCGGAAATGTGAAATACAGGCTGTGTAGACACTGTTAGACCTTTAATAGGCTTTGATTTGGGAAAGGATTTTTTCCTCTATGGTATAACAAACACCGGCTTCGCTAACTAAAGCATCTCTGCATAACAGGCAAGGATTTTCTCCACTTTGGTATAGTATGGGTTTTTTATACTATGCCTTAAAACTTTTACATAATATTTTATAAAATTTGTGTAAAAATGTTTGGGGAGATTTTTCATTCCTTGATATTGGAGTAATTTTTCATTGCACTTAAAATGCAAAAAACCCTAACGAAAAACTGAAAAATAATCCCAAAAAAAAAACAAACAAATTGCCCCAAAATTGCGTGTTGTTGTGTCTCATATAAAATTTTGGGACCGTTCTTCACTTTCCTTTTGGGGCCATATTTCCCGGGGTCATTTTGCGCACCGCCATAATTTACAAGTCCTTAGCCTATGCGAAGCTTTAGATAATCATTGTGGAAATATCGAAAAATCGGTTTGGGACTCTATAGCGAAGAAACACACAAACAAACGCATTTGCATATATACATTAATTTTGATGTAAATAAGAACACAATATAGTGGGAACAGAAATGAAAATAAATATTCATTGAAAGTAAAGAAGAAACACAAAATCCAAAATTAAAATACAAATGCAAACTTACGAAAGCATCCGTTGAAAGACCTAAAAGGAATGAAAAAACCACTGAGTGAACACATACTGCTGTACTCACAAGTATAAAAGAAGAAAGTTGTAGAAGGGTAATTTTGCTTTTGGGCAAATAAATCCAATTAAAATGTCATTTATATTTTTGTTGAGAGTTCTTACGGTACCAAAGCCTCCTCAACCATTAAAACCGGCGACCACTTAAAAAAAAAAAAAAATAAGAACAAACATAAAAACTGAAACATCAGCCAGAAAATAGAAACAAAATGAAAAGGCCACAAGAAGTAAATTTTCTCTCGGTGAATTGCAAATGAAATCTTCTTTCATTTCATAGAAATAAAAAATAAAAGTCGTTGACAAATTCATTCCGTTTTAAGTTTTATTCACATTTTGTTCAATAACTGTATATTTGTCCTTTTCATTTCCTGCCACCACCATCTCAATAGTTAATTGTCCTTTGGTTCTTTGTTTTAGTGCATTTATTCATTTATTTGTTACGATTTTTTGATTATTTTTTTTTTCTTCTTCTTTTCTCTTTCAGCTGGCTTCATCTGGTGATGGCCATAAAGAGGATCCTCCCCTGCCGTTGGATTTAGATGTTCCATACAATGATGATTTTAGTATTTTTCATAATGCGGATGATAAAACATTTAGTCCTGTAGAAAAAACCACCTCAACCGAAACTACGAGTAACTTTAATAATAGAAATATTAATTATAATAATCTAAACAATAACAATAATAAGGAAGAACAATTGCGTAAAACGCAACAGCAACAACAACAACAACAAGCATCTGTGATAACGTGGCGTAATGCTGGCCAACAACAAAAAAACTACAATTCAGTTGCAGTTACAACAACAACTGCACAAACACCAGCATTTATGTTTCCCACAAATTCCGCCTCATCATCGTTTACCAAGTACAACCGCAACCGTAATATCATTGTTAGTAATTATAATCCAAATAATAGCAACAACAACAACTACAATGGAGACAACATTAATAATTCCTACAACAATAATGTTAGAAAAACCTACACAAAACATAAAAATATTATTGTGAGCACTTTTAACAATAACAACAACAACAACAACAATCAGCAAAGCAACATTTACAACAGCAGTAGATCGGCTTCTAACTACGATCGTGTCGATGATTTCAACGATGGCAACAATTTCTTTAACAACAATTGGACAACCATCTTCATGGGCAACGATCGCCCCATCCACAAGACCCATGTGGAAATTATTACAAAAAATGGTGCCACCAAAAAGCCCAACATCATTGTCAACAACTACAATCCCGACATCATGATGGCGCCCAATCCCCACAATCCCAATTTCAACAGCATGTTGATGACCAATCTTCTGTCGAACAGAGGCAGTGGGGACTTTAGCTCAAGTGATTCATCGAATTCGGGAAAGTCATTGTACGATCGCAAGATCACTTGCATGTTGTATCTACAGGCAGATCATACGTTTTTTCAGAAAATGGGCTCTGATGAGTCGAGCATTGAGGCAATAACGAGGCATGTTCAGAGAGCGAATGCTATTTATAAGAATACAGGTAAAGTAGAAGATGATTAGAACTAAACATTTCTTGTAAAACTTTTTTAAAACTGCACAATGCGAAAGTTATTTTGCCAAAGGGAAATAGATTTAAAGGACTGTTGAAAATTCCTAAAAATTGAGTTTTAAGTTTTTGTTTGTTTTTGTTCCAGCAACAAAATCTGGCGCAATGTCAGAAGTTTTGGTAGATAAAACTTTAATAAGGCACTGTTTCAATGGGTAGAGATAAAGTTCGAAAAGAAACATGTCAGAAATAAAAGTTGGAGAGTATGACCTTTTTGGGACTAATGGGAAATCGCCAGAACAAAATTATGTTGTGAGTTTAAGATGAATGTAAAATTTCTTTGTGCCGAATATTATTTAGATTTCTTCATATTTATATATGCGATTTTGACTTTCAGTGGTTTTAGAAGGGGGATTTATATGAGACCCTTGTTTAATTTTGAACCTACCAGCGCACATGTCATGACAAAGTGGCAATTGTAAAACTTATTGTCGCCTAATTTTATGTCAATTTATAAGGAAGTTATGACATAAAAAATCAATTTTCGGGAGTAGTATTTGTATGAGATTGGTAGGATGATGAAGATTGCAATGAAATTAATTACTTAGGCTGAGCCCACACCAACAAAAGACAAAGTGTTTTTTTTTTTTGACTAATTTAACAACAGAACATTAGTTCTAATAAGCCAACCCACATCAAACGAAACATCCGCAAAATTGTCATCTTGACTCACTACGACAAAACATTGGTTGCAGAAAATACAAGTTTCTTGATACAACATACTTACTCACACATAGTAACCCATACCAATGAAACCAAGTAAAAACAAGTAAGAAAGTATAGTCGGTCAAGCCTGACCATATGATACCCTACACCACAGTATTTAAAAACACATCATGCTTATGTGTCCATATAAATATGGATTTATCTATGTTTATAAACTTCATTAAAATCGGTTTGAAAGTTTGTGAGAGGCAGAAATTGTCCCCTACCTCCCCTTGTGGTCCTATTTTTGAAAAACTGTATAGCTTATGTGTCCATATAGATATGGATCTATCTATGTTTTAAATTTCACTAAAATCGGCTTGAGAGGCATAAATTGCCCCTAAATCCCCTTGTGGTCCTATTTTTGAAAAGATGCATACCTTTTGTGTCCATATGGATATGGTTCTATCTAAGTTTTAATTTTCATTAAAATCGGTTTTATAGTTTCTAAGAGGAAGAAATTTCCCCCTATCTTCTATCGTGGTCCTACGATTAGGCCCATTTTCAATAGGCTTGGTCCCTGTGCCAATAAGAACCTATGTCCTAAATTTTATCAAATTATCTCCAAAATTGCGACCTGTACTTTGCGCACAAGGTTACATGGACAGCCGGCCAGCCAGCCAACCAGCCAGCCAGCCAGCCTGCCAGCCGGACGGACGGACATCGTTAGTTCGACTCAGAAAGTGATTCTGAGTCGAGCGGTATACTTTAAGGTTTAGGACCAATATTTTAAGGCGTTACACACATCAGCACAAATGCATAATACCCTCTCCACTACTTTGTCGCATTGCTGTCTCCTTGGCGGTAGCCTTTTAAGAGAAAAACCTGATCAGACGATTTTTTGGTATGGGTTAGCATCAAACAAGTGCCGTTGACTTAACACATTTAGCGCCATGTGCGGCAGCGGTGCACACGCCCTGAGTACTCGTTCGGGCCGCGTGTTCACATATCCACACGCAACCTTAGTATCCTTAAACGTGAATGTGGCATAGAGCACACGATTTACATTGGGTTTTGTATACATGGAATGAATCTGTGGCCCTAGGAGAACGTGGATTTGTGCTTGGCCCGAGCAAATTGCATACCCATAATGCGTCAGAGGCTGACAAAATATAGGGTTATTTCGTTTAATGAGAACAGGTGGATAGATTTTTTCAATAGTATTTTTATCATTTCTATATTGAAATAATCCTCACAACTACTAGAAGGAATGTAATTCTTGTCTCCATCAACATCATCATAATCTTCTGAGTCACTAAAATCGGACAGATCAGATAGATAGGCATTCAAAGTCGCTTTTATCTCTTTATTACTAAGTTTTTTCGTTGACATCTTTTATTTTTTCTCAAATTAGCTGAATAAATTCGTCTAAAACAAAAAAGAAAGGAAAAAATGTTAAATGTTTACCGGTCATCACATGGAAAGTTGCGGAAAAACCATGGAAAAACTGAAAGTTTTCACTTTCTGTCTTCAAATATAATATAAGTAAACCAAAACATAATGTTTTCAGGAAAAAAAAAATTGACCCGAATAAGTGAATTGCGATTTTGGGGCTTGGCGCGAGATGTGTTAAAAGACAAAAACGTTTTGTCTTTTGTTGATGTAGGTTGAGCCTTAATATCGAGCTTAATTGATAAGGCCAATAAACTGCCCGCTAACGATTTTGATTTTCTCAACAAACCGTAATACATGTAAAAGTTGGGAGTCAGCTGATTGAATTTATTATTAATTGGCAGATGAGTGTCGTTTAGCTTTTGCGACAGAATAGAAACAAATGAACAAATTTCTTTAATGTGCTGTTTTTCGTTGGCAAAAAATATAATCGCCAAACGAGAAAACAGTCATTACAGTAAAATATCAAAAAAAGGGGAGATACATTTCTTATTTAAAAAAAAGTTTTTAACTTTTCAATGATATTTTAAAAGATTTTGTTATTCGTGCTTAATTCCCAGTTTTTATTCTTGATAAAAACACCTGAAATTCAATTAAAATTTTGTATTCCCAAAAATTACTTTTTCAATAATATTTTACAATGCTGTTACCAAAATGAGTGTTCAAAAGATTTTTTTAAAAAAACTCCGAAAAGTTCAGCAAAACAATTTGTAGTTTTGCCATGTTTATAGAAAGTTTGAAAACAATTTTTTTTTTTTAATTTTTTTACAAATCGTAATGAGTAAAAATCATAAAACAATTAAAAAAACCAAAGTCTAGAATTTTTGAAATTCTTACACGAATTAAAATCACGTTTAAAAACTAAAAACCGCCCATTTACTTCCCTCATAATGCTTTATTTGAGATATTTTCTCTGATGGACATTTTTTTAACCTTATATTTAAATCAAGTTTTATTAAACTATGTAAATTCAAAAAATAGAATAAACATTTTTTCTTAAATTAAAAATACACATAAATTTCTATTTGTTTATTTTTTATTTTTTGTTTTGCATACAAATTCAAATTAAACCGCTTAAAAACGTTACAACCTTAGCTAAGCAAAAACCAAAGTTTAAACCGAAAATAAATATTTCAGTTATTTATTTTTATTTTATATTTACACTGGATATAGAAAACTAAAAAAAAATAAAATAAACAGACCCACCGACCTCCAAGAAAAATATTTATTCTGAATATTCAAAGTAAACAAAAAAAAAAGCAACACAAGCTCGTTTTTTTCATTACATACCCTTCAAACATTTTTGAAATTTTTTGGCGAATGCTTGTTTGGCGATGATTCCGCGATCCTTCTCAGGGAATACGAATCGCTAACCATCGCCTATGGCGATGAATATGCGAGCGCACACAAGTAGCGGCAATCATCAGTGTTTTTTTATAACTTTCGAAAGAATTTTTTTTCTCTTGTTGTTTTTTTAAGGTAACGGGAAAATTAATATTTGGTTTCAAGGGCAATTAGCAAAATTGTCATTCCAGTTGAGCAAGTGATTTGTGAAGGGTGTGTTATTTAATATATCTCTGAAAGCAATTTTCATCGCCGAATCATCGCCCGCGAATCGCCGGCAAATTGTCTAACATCGCAGCGATGCATCGCGTGGAAGCTAAGTGCGATCCTCTGGCGAATCGGCAAAACGTTCGCATGTGTCAACCACGTGAATCGCGGTACACGATGTTCACGCGAATCGCGGTACGCGATGTTCAAGCGAATCGCGATACGCGATTCGCGCAGTTGACACATGCGAACGTTTTCGCGATTCGCATTAAGCTTCCACGCGATGCATCGCGGCGATGTTAGACAACTTGCCGGCGATTCGCGGGCGATGATTCGGCGATGGAAATTGTTTGCAGGATATATACACATACATAAACATATATGTATGTGTTATTGTACATATTTACACATGAACAATATTTTGCATGTAGTACGTCCAACATGCAACAGAGTTGGTTTTTACTTGAAAAAGAAAAACTGCAACAACAATAAGTTCAACATAAAAATAAAAATGAATCAAAACCACATTTTATACCGATTCTCTGACACCCATACAGATACACGACCACACATACACACACACACAAATACACCCTCACAATCACTGCAGCTTTTAACGGTCGGGGCTGTTTTAATTTCTTTCACAAACACAAAAATTCATCCTTATGCAAGTGTATCTGTATTAATTCGAGTTTATGTTTGTACGTTTGTTTGAATATGCCCGGATTATTGTGGACATAAATATTCTGGGAAAATAAAAAAACATTTTATTTCACAGAAATAAAATCGGATTTATGTTTTTTTTTCAAGGGTTATTATTTTTTTCTCGACAACTCTCAAAAAAAAAATTTAATTTCTTTTTGTCTCTTTTTCTCTATTTCACAGATTTCAACAATGACGGCAAACCTGACAATATTACATTCATGATTAAACGCATCAAAGTTCACAACATGAACGCAGTCAAAGATCCTGCTTATCGCTTTCCTGGCAATTATGGCGTTGAAAAGTTTTTAGAATTATTTTCAGGTAAGTTCAATTAAACATGCGCTCAATAAGTTCAATTGAGATTAATATTTTCCATTTTCAATTCAAATTACAAATTTCACTTAAACGTTTTTATGTTTATTCCTGCAAAAATTGTTTTTGTTCAATTGATAATTTTTTATGAATCGGCAAAAAAAAATTTTTTCTTTATTATTTGTTTACAATTTAATATTTGCATAAATAATTTACAGATTCTATTTAAATTGACCTTGCGGTTGCATTTTCGCATGTTTGTGGCATTCGGTTTTTTTTTTAACCGCAGCAGAAAAACAATTTGTTAAATTGATTTAAGTTTAATCACGAGCAATTTGACTTGATTTTTCTAAAGAGTCTTAGGAAAAAAATAACAAATGATTTATTGATAAATACGTTTTTAATTAAATATAAATGGCTTTTTCTTCATTTGCATTATTATTTATTATTATTATTTTTTAATTGAAAATGATTATATTATCACAATTATTGTAATCTTTTAATGAGTACAGCGACAGGCAAAAGTTTTTGTACATTTAACATAGTTATAGCAAATGTTTGAAAGTCATTGTTGTAAAAGTTTTGTTATAAAACGCATTCCAATAGGGACTTCCAAATTGGCTTCATTCTGTTTTTCCAATCTCCTTCGATAGATCAAGACGTATTTATGTACCCGGTGGCAACAATACAAAAAAAATAGAAACAACAGAGGTTTTTTGCGTTGCACTGTTTGTGTTTACGACTCGAAATGTCAACTATTTCTTAAACAAACATTGTGAAACCAAAACAAACTGTCAAGTTCAAAAGGTGTTTCGCTACCGACAGTAGTTAATGCGCCTTGGCGTTCACTAACACCTCAACGACCGAAAAATCAACTTCAGGGACGAGTTCTATTTCTGCATGACTGGTAAAAATTGTTTAATTTAGGATTTATCAATCTTCATGTGATCTAAGAGTTATTAATACATCCCGAAAAAAGTCATTCTTTGAGAACAACGTTTGGCAGGCCGCAGTTGTCAAGCGCGAGCGCTATTGGTCGCTGATTATCCACATCTTTTGTTCTGAAATGGGTTATATAACTAACAATGATATGTGATTTAAAAAAATATCATCCCACAATAAACCTTCTGCACTAACGATTTGAAAGCATGGTCATCTCACAGGAAGTTTTTGTTAACTATCTACCGAAATCTTGCGGCTTAACCTCATTAGACTTTCTTTTGTGGAGTTTTCTTCAGTCGAATGTCTATGCTAATTAGCCACAAACCACAGCGGCCCTCATAAGCCAACCTAACGCCTTCTATCGGTAGAATTTAGGCTGATTTTTGCGACAGAGTCATGAAATCAGGAAAGGCGACACCCAACAAATTCTCGGCAGAAAAATTGCAAAATATTTTATGCCATATAAAATAGCAGCTTTAAAGATATCGATCGCTTCCTGCCCTCTTTCATACCAAATAAACTATTTGAAAATTGTTTTAAGCCATTTCGACTTGGCCAAATTTTCCATAAAAGTTTATAAATACAGCTGTGATACGATATCCTCATATGCGCTGGAGCATATCTTGAGATTATTTATAATGTAATATATCTTCTTAAGAGGTGAACAATCTAGGAAAACACAATGATTTGAATTTGTGTTGGGAACCCGGCCATAAGGGTCATTCGGCCAATAAAAGGCTGACTGCTTGGAAAACAGGGGCGCATTTTTAGTCTCTGAATTTTTTTTCGGCGTCCGTGTAGGTCACATTTAGGGGATGATTATACATAGATTGCTTCACACATGGAAGTCTACTTCTGGATTAAGACTGTCCAAATGATTTGTGACCCTGTCCCGTGGCAAGGCAAGGCTGGCTTATGGTTGCCCCATTTACTGGGCACTATGGTCTTAGATACCATCTGTTTATTATGGGCAATGTTAATACCAAGATATGCCGATTTTTTGAGGTTGATAACAAATCGTCAGAGCACCTGCTCTGCTGCTATACCGCCTTGGAGATTTCCAGGCGGAAGTTTTTTGGGAGGCAAATGATGAGCGCAACTGTATATCTGGATGATCTATTATTTTAGTATTCAAAAACAGGGCTTAAAAAACTGCAGTCGGAACCAAAAATGGTCGAGAAAAAACGAAAATTCGTTGACAACTTTTCGCTTTTTGAGTTGGTTTGACACCCTCTGTTTACATTTAATGAATCAGAAATAAAAGCATGTTTTTTTTTGGCCAATTAGAAATGAAAAAGTGGAAGAATTGGCAGCTTTTCTACTTTGACTGCAGTTTTTTTAATGCTGATGAGAACTGAAGTTTTGTGAGATGCCCTGCAAGTTTACGTAAGCGTGTGTGTGAGGCAGCCAAGAATGAAATATTATCGATAAATAATAATGTAGACATATTGGTGGGAGAGTACAACTACAAGAAGAGATTTACACTTTAGATGCTACATATAATTGATCAAGAGACAGAAAAGACATTAAATTTTAAGGAATATGTGCAAAAACCCGGTGGCGAACGTCATAGTGATTCAGCGTGACAAACGCTGACAATATTAAATCATCGACGACAAGTGTTGATTTTACTTTGGTGTCATATATGAATTTTTAAAGTATTTGTCCAAACTGTCATAGATGACCAATGTTGATTTTGTCTTGTAGGCGTCCATTTGTTTGTGAGTCCTAACAGACAATATCATCAACTTTCATTAGTGAATTTTTCAGGTAGAGTGACAAGGAAAACACAGAATAAACTCAAGTAATAAATGGAACAGAACAAACAGAAAAAAGAAACGGTCCGTTATTTCTGATTTATTCATTGACGGAGACATGTAGCAGACAAAGTCCTGCAGCGATGACTTCGTGATCTATTCATAACAGACAATGTCGCTTAGTTTTTCCTTTTAAGGGAATAGTGACATTGCAAAGCCGTTGTCATGCATAACTCCCTAAATATCAACTTGTTACTGACTGTGGTGCGATTATTTATCGATCAAAATGTCATAATGATAATGTCGCTCATAAACGCCACCGGGAATGTATAAACATGCAATAGATAAACACAAATAAAAGAAAGCTTTATTAGTGAAGTGTTAAATTTGTCCGAGTTTTTTAAAACTTTTATTGTTTATTTATTTAAATGTAAATATTTAATTTGTTTGTGTAAAATATTTTGTATTTTTAATGTTATTTTTGTTTTGTATTTTTAAAAAAACACTAGATCCCCCTGACGATGGTCAAAGATTTTGACCGAAATATTGGAAAAATATAAAAATAAATAAATAAAAATAAAATCAAAAGTTTTAGAATTTTATTTATTATTTATATAAGACCTCAAGCCAAAATAATAAAACAACATTAACAATAAATTTTAATTAATTTCATGTTGTTAAATTCCTTTCTTCATAAAAATAATTTAATAAAAATTAAATGTGATGAAGTTTAGCCTAATTAAAAATATCAAAATTTGGATTAAAAACCAGTGTTTAAAAAGCTGCAGTTGAGATAGTTAAAGTCATAAGATTGCGCTGTGACTTCGACATCTTCATTTGTCATTGGACAAAAATAAACTGTTGCCTTTACTTCTAATTCATTAAATGAAATGAAGACAAAAGCAAAAAACGAAATGTTGTACACAACAAAGAACTTCGGCAGTCGAGAAGCGACTTAACCGAGATTCTAAGTTAACTTGAAACAAAAAACTAATTTTTCTTATTCAAAATAAAATTACTTTTTGTTATTTGTTTTTTAAACTTTTAACAGAAACTTTATAAAGAAAATCTTTAAAATCAATAATACTCTTATATTCTCTTTTGCTTCTTAGCGATTTTAGATTAATTAACGATAAAAAAAAAAACACTAAAACACTAATGCACAAATTGAAAAAAATTTAATAATATAAATCATATTGAGATTTTTCTTTTCTTAAAATGCTATAAACCTTAAATCCTTGTTGCAGAATGCCCAGGCCGGGCAAGCATAAAGAAATCCAAATTGATTTCTCTTTAATAAGACAAGAGGCATAAAAGTGCATCTATCTGTATCTGGTAGATGATAATAAAATGTCAGTAGGAAATGTTTGTTTTTGACATTCGTTTTAAGCGTAAAAATATATTTGTATAAAAATCGTCGAAATAAAAAGTGGTAATGCCGGCAGAAAAAAGGAGAAAAACATGACAAGGATAATCATTTGTTTCATTCCATAGGAAACATTTCATTCAAGGCTTAATTATAGTTTATTTTTGTGTATACGTAGGAAGTTTAATAAGTTGCTAAAAAAATATCAGAATAACGATGCAGATATGCGTTTGTAAACTCTCTCTTACCATCCACGAATGTTAAAAATATTTTACGAATAATTATGCTATTAAAGTTTTAAGTATACAAAGCATGCATATGTCTGTACATTGAGGCATAAATGTGTTTATACCCTTCGTTTATTTTAACTAGGGTATTCAAACGATTAACCGTTGTAAGATTAATCGATTAATTTTTAACGAATAACTGTTCGAATAATTTAAAATGCCTTTTTTTTTGATTAACGAATAATTTAATTCGATTAATCAATTAATCGAAAATTAATTTTCTTCACAGTATTGATTCAGCTGAATAAGATGATTTTTTGAGGCGAATGAAAACAACCTTCTACCAGACATTAACGTGACTATTAAAAATGTTAAAATATCGAAAAGAGATTCAAGTGGTATAATGGAAGACTACCAATTTTTAGAAAAGACATAAAAAAGAACAGGGAAATTGGATATGATTTATAACTTTTAATATCTCTAACGTCAACAATAAGTGCAAGAAACTTTTCTAAATCAAGTTTCATTAAAAAAAGAATGCATTCGCTTGAACCATAAACTCTAAAACTGTATACTCTTTTCGAAGGATAATTTAAAAAGATAAGCTTAAATTTTGATGCTATATTTAATTTTAAAAGTTTTCCTCTTTTATTAAATGAAAAAAGTAAAATTATTCTATTCGATTTACCAAATAATTTTAAATTGTTCGATTTACCGAATAATTTTAAATTGTTCGATTACACTATGCTAGTTGAAAAAACTGACAAGCCGGGCACATGGCGTTTTAACATAATTCGGGGACGCTGAATCCAGTGGTGCCCGCGGTTTTTTCAGATTGGCTCTGGTTTTCGAAATATACCGTTATTTCGAAAATGGAGGAGGTTGCACAACATATATTCGCGTAACTCAAAAACGGTTTAGTTTATTGAAATTACTAAAAAAACCGAAATTCCGCAATAAAATTTCATTTCAGAAAAGTAAAAGTCTTTTTCTAATATGAGTAGTCGTTATTGAAACATAATTTTTTTTTTGAAAAAAAAATTAATTTTTTTATCAAAATTTCGAAATTTTTGTTTTTAAAAATTCATACAAAATTAAAAAATGCAGCTAGGCTTCTAATTTTTTGCAGACTTATAAAAAACGAAGCTACAAACAAAACAAGCCATAAATGATAAAAATCTGTTTGCAACTTTTGATTTTATTCACAAAAGTCGACAAATTTTAATTAATTAAAGAATTTCATAAAACGCAATATTTGTATGGGAGCCCCCTAAGGGAAATTCTTAAATTAATGAAAAATTTGTCGACTTTTGTGAATAAAATCAAAAGTTGCAAACAGATTTTAATCATTTATGGCTTATTTTGTTTGTAGCTTTTTTATAAGTCTGCAAAAAATTAGAAGCCTAGCTGCATTTTTTAATTTTTAATGAATTTTTAAAAAACAAAAATTTCGAAATTTTGATAAAAAAATTAATTTTTTTTCAAAAAAAAAATTATGTTTCAATAACGACTACTCATATTAGAAAAAGAGTTTTACTTTTCTGAAATGAAATTTTATTGCGGAATTTCGGTTTTTTTAGTAATTTCAATAAACTAAACCGTTTTTGAGTTACGCGAATATATGTTGTGCAACCTCCTCCATTTTCGAAATAACGGTATATTTCGAAAACCAGAGCCAATCTGAAAAAACCGCGGGCACCACTGGATTCAGCGTCCCCGAATTATGTTAAAACGCTATGTGCCCGGCTTGTCACGAAAAAAAAAGTGTCAATTTCATGCACAGTGTTATTATTCGTTTAGATTTTTGCCTTGAATAGTTTTTTGCGCGATTAATCGATTGATACAAAACACCGATTAATTGAATACCCTAATATTAACCTAAATATATTTTAAGGTTTATATGTGTATGCGTTCTTATTTGGCATTTTATTTCTAATTTACAGAGGAGGATTACGATGCTTTTTGTTTGGCTTACATGTTCACCTACCGAGACTTTGAAATGGGTACTTTGGGTTTAGCATGGACGGGAGATTTGAAAAATGCTGGCGGTGTATGTGAAAAGAATGGGGTAAGTAATTAAAACTAATAGAACGCTTTTGCATGTCTTTTCGTTTTAAACCTTAAAATTAATCCTTAAGAATTTTTTATAAGCATTTTCGTATTAAAAGCTTTTATACTTATTTTATTAACTGAACAACTGCTTCTGTAAACAAAATGCACAAAACTTTAAAGATTACATTTCCTTAAATTTAAAGCTTTCGTTTTTGTCTACAGTTGAATAAATAAATTTTTTGTTTTCCATTTAAGTCATACAACATGTACATATTTATAAATATTAAATTACATATTACTCATACGCATTCACGCTTTTGCAAATGAATTATTAATGACACTCATACGCCACCAAACCTGTCCATTTCATGTTGGCTGTTGGTTGTTAGCGGGAATTGCACAGTAAATTGTAAATAAACTGATTGTACATAAAATGCAGTTGTTGTTTATTGTTTTAACAAAAAACAGCAAAATGTACAAAAATAAAAACACAAACGGAAAAAACGAAACTGTAAAACAAAATAAAAATAAAAAAAAAACAATTACAAAATTCGCTGTTGTGAACTTGAAAATTCATTATGGACTCTGGCATACACAACAGCAACAACTATAACTGCAACTGAAACAACAGAAATTATAACCCTCTCTCGCTTACTCTTTGCACAGCAAAGCCTGACAATGAAATACATTCAAACAATATCTTGATTTTGTTCATTTCCTGTGTCCGCATATAAATTGGTTGACTCTGTTGACTCCATGAAACCACTCAGGCAACCAAACCCATAACAAAAAAAAAAAAGAAACATAACAAAAAAAAAAAACAACAAAATTTTACATTCAACCATTTCGGGGCTTCAGTGCAAAAAACGCAAAAACTCAACCGAAATAAACAAAAAATGAACGAATTTTTATTTCTGAAATGCACTATAAAACTGTAAGAGGTTTTTTGTTCTGAATACTTGAACACAACTTTTTTTCTTTAATCCTACTTTTTTTTGTCGGGGCCAGAGGTGGATGAGGATTTTGTTCATGCAACCAACGACTTGTTCGAATATACAATTAAACATTTATTATCGTGTTTCACATAATCAGACTCTGAAAAGAGAAAAGGCGGTTTCAGCCAGTCAGGCAACAAAATTGTAAAGGAATCGTATAATTAATATTATTTTACATGTATTTGACTTTTTTTGTATTTTTTTTTGAAGGCGTTTAAAAGAAAACTTGAATTGTAATGTTAAATTATATAAAACAGTTTTTATCTTTAAGAAATTTAAAGAGTTTTTAGCTTAACTTTTATTGAGGGTATTCAGTTTTTTTATTAAAATAATTATAATCAAAAAAGTTTTTTATTTAATAAACTAGTCTCTGTAAAAATAAAATTAAATATTTTACTAGGAAATATTTTAGTTTTTAATTTAATTATTATTATCAAACCAAATTTTTAATATTTTTAATTAGGCTTAATTTCATTAAATTTCATTTTCATTAAATTATTTTTATGAAGAAAGGAATTTTACAACATGAAAATAATTTAAAATTGTTATTAATAATCTCCCATTCCTGACCGTGGCCGGGCCTCGAACCGCGGCCGGCAGGTTACCCTGACATGTTTCGATCGCAACCACTGGATCTCCCCAGATGGATTTGCCGTTTTACACCCGCAGCCATCGACGACTGCTGACGTCAATAGTCAAACATCAATCCTTAAACCAAATTGTATTTTAACCTTTGGTAGATCGAAGTTTGCCTTTTTGAATGATTATCCAATTTAATTGATTTTGCATGTTATTCCTTACTTCCGTGTTTTCGTACTTTTTGTCAAGAATTTTTCTTGAAGTCCAAAGTACATTTTTTCGTTCCTTCATTTTCGTCCTTCTTTTTTTCCTGTTGATCTTTTTCAGCACAACTTAAGCCTAATTAAAAATATTAAAAATTTGGATTGAAAACCATAAATGGTTCAACAAAATAACCACAATACTAATTATTTTTAATTATTATTATTTACAAAATCACATTTAGCATCATTTTGACTAGCGAAAACCATAAATCGTAAACGATGAGTTTCCAAGATATTTTCCACTTAATATTTTCTTTATATTTCTCAATTTTCCATCACCATATGTAATTTTCTGATTTGGAGTTGGTTAACTAGACTCGTTGTACCGACATTTAAGTGATACTTCAGGTTTGGCAATATATATTGATATAGCCGATATTTTAATATCTATCAGACAATATATCTTAAATTTGTTTGAGTGTACCATGCAAAACTGGAATATTTAGAAGCTGGCATATCCAAAAAGAGTCTTATTAAGCTTCTTAATTTACCTAGTAAAAGTTGTGATAAGTCTAGGAGTCTGGCGTTTGAAGAATTTGTGAAATGATTTTATTAGAGATTCCGAAAAGGATGATCCTCTGCCCATCCTAAGCTGTGGCTCTGCTGAAGAAGAAGTCAAGAAACATCATACATACGCAGAATGGCCTGGTTATTGGCGCGATAATAAGTTATACGCAAACAAAAGTGCTGCCAATTTATCCATTGATTATCTCCTTTAGCCATTTTTAAAACTTTTGCACATACGAACTAGTTAAATGTTGCTATAAAAATAATGTAATGTCAAGTTTTTTTTAAATTTTTGTATCGCACACTAAAAAAAATATACATTTTTGCTTGGGAATTATATTGAAACAACAATAAAAAAATTAAAATTGGTTTTTGTTTCCAATATAAATTTTGAAACGAAATTTTTTTTTAAGTTCGAAAAACCGGCAGTAAATCATAAACAGGCACAACTCAAAATTCAAAAATATTAAGGAGAGACACAAAACTGGCTTCAAAAAAATGATTGCAGATTCTTATTTAAATTGAGTTTCACAAGAAGACAGTGGCGTTATTCGAAATATCTATAGTACTCGGTTCATTTTGTGAAAAATATAAGTTGGGAAAGAAAAATATTAATTAACACAACTGGTAACAGTTTTTCATATTTTACATACGCAAAATAATGTTGCCTGCTTTGTAGGAATCAAAACGTCAAATTGCCCGAATTGCGAGATAAGTAACATTGATACATGTAAATATTTTAAGTATGAAATAATAGATGTTGCTCAACATTTTTCACAAATTTATTAAAAAAAATTTACTCATGTATATTTTATTTTTATAAAAAAATGTTTAAGTATAAGAAAGTCAGCTACAATTTTATTGTAATGAATTTTGTTACTTTTTGGTTTAAATTTGGTAAAAAAAAAATATTATTTAGCAATTTTTGGTCACTGAACAATAATGACATCTAATGTATAGCCAAATAATTTTTTACATATCAAAATATTTTATTTATGTACTAGCATATACCCGATACTTCGTTAGCGTCTCCTTTTTCTTCGTGGACATATTTTTATGCCAAAGTTTATTTTCTGGGTTTAAACTTGTTTAAATTCTAGCATTTAACCCGGTACTTTAGTAGAACCAAAAAGCTAAAGAAAAATATAAAATTTCCCGTATTTCCGTTTTTGGGTACTATATTTTTCCCCCATTGAAGTATCAATCCAATATTGTAGTGGCAGCCGATAATTTATTACGAATATGTCAATGAATGAAGGAAAATGTTTTGTAAAAAAGTACCAAAAATAGTTACGATTTTCTCCCCTTAAATGTTCGAATTTCGAAAAAGTACCAAATTTGTATACGTATTTTTTTGATAAGATTTGAATGTGGTTTATTTCTATGTTTATTGGTTGAAAAGATAGATGGGACTCTTTGGACTCTTTTATATATATAGAAGATTATGTATTTGAACAAATTGTTATCTTCATTACAATTTTATTGTTTAATGTTATTAAATAAATTATTTTTGTTTTGTTCTTAAATATTTGCGTATTTTTAGGCCATTTTCCTTCATAAATTTAGCCATTTTTGAAAAATGGCTTAGAAAAACTTGACTTTTGAGAAGATTTCTGTCTATTGCATATCCGGTTCGAACGGATTTGCGAAATCGTCTATCTCCGCAGAAGTGGAGAATACTTTCCCAGCAAAAACTTACATTGCAAAGTAATGCATTAAAAAGCTAATATAACTACTCTTCACTACTTCTACAGTGGCATTTGAACTTATTATTTTAACACGGTGATGTCATTGGAGGCAAGTACTTACCACCTTCGCTTACAAATAGGGAGTTAAGTAAGTCATTAAGTTTATGATACAATATCGATATCATATGTTATACTTTATATCACCTAGACGATATCGGTTTAATATCGTTTGGTTGAGACCACAATACCAAGTTTTCAATCAAGTTTTTAATATTAAAATATATATCAAAACCAATTAGGTATTTAAATTTTTTATATTCAAATTTATTACAAATTGTTTCAATTTAGTACAAATAAAATCAGTTTGTATTACATTTGAATAAAAATAAAACCTTTGACGCATTTTATTATGAATTAATTATAAATTTCGTTAATCAACTCATAAACAAGTACTTATGTATCAGATTATATGCCAGCCATTACTAAACTACTTCTATGTAATGCAGATGGTATGAAGTAGGCATTGAAAAGTAAGTTGTTCAGTAATTGCCAGTCATAACCAAGCTTTTGCTGGGTTGTTTTTAAAACAAAAAATCTTGTTAAGAAATTTTAAAATTCAAAAATTAGTATAGGTGCAAGCGCAAATAGTCAAAGGAACTTATAACAGTCTAAAAATGTAGAACTATTTGTCATTCAACTTTGAATTCATAATCCATAGTCTGCCTACTCTGATATTACAAATTGTAATGCCCTTTAACATGACATGTTAAGCAATTCAATTAACTTGTAATCTAATTTACAAAAAATAATTTGATAAATTTATTTATAAACTTACACAAAGGTTTTGAATATCAAGTTTATTTTATTATTTTAAAATAATTTTTAGATATTAGTTTATTATATATTTAAATTTTTAATAGAATCTATTAAATTTTACTAGTTTCTGAAAATATATTTCTAATTGAAGTGTTTTTATATTAATAACAAATAAAAAAAAAACTAAAATTTAAATATGTAATATGTAATAACATATTAAATTTTCTGTACAAAAAATTCAGATTTAATTGAAAACAAGTCAAAAACAAATACAACAACTGCAAAATAAGTAAAAAAAAAACTTTAATAATTAAAAAGTTTTCCTTTTTGCATAAATAAAGATTGATGAAGTTTTACATAAAAAAGGATTTTTATTGGATTTTTCTTTTGTTATAATTATTGTTGTTATATTTTGTACAATGTGTGTATGTATGTATGTATAAGTACACACAATTCTTGTGTGTGTGCGTATGTGTGCTGTCTTTACGCATACATTTGATTCAAAATGTATGGTAATCACAACTGCAAATGCTTGAAAGGGTATATTTGCATGTAAATGAAATTTATAGCATTTATTATACAAACATATATATTTTATGCTAATATTTGAGGAATCAGTTTGTGTGTGTATGTGTAAATATTGTTAATCATATATTTACAATACATGTCATCAATATCTTTAACATTTATTTATATTACTGCTCTCTATATGCGTATCACAATAACTACAATTTACATATTTAGCACACACATATACGAACTCGCTTTTATGCCTGTGCATATGTATGTGTGAATAAGTGATGTTACGAATATGCGTATTCGTAATTTGTAATGCCAACTATTTATCTATTTCAGGACATTTATATTCGTATTCGCCAAATTCAAGCGATTGTTTTGCGAATACGGCCCAAAAAACATATCCAAAAGATTTTTACACTTTTGTATTTGTTTTTTGGGACGTATTCGCAAAATTAAAGTTCGCTTTTAAAGTTAAGATCAGGTCAGGCATGACCTTGAAAGCCTGCATATAGGAAACTATATGAACTATTTTGAAAAATATTAACTTTTGACAATTTTATTTGTGCCTTAAGAGAAAACAATAATCTTCTGTTAGTAAAGTAAAAGTCATAAGAAGTATTGTGCCGTCCCAAAATTAATTTATGAAAATCACTCAAGTTGATGTTAAGCATTTCTAGATATACTTTTATTTAAATTGCCTTGTAACCAAATTATCGACAACTGAAATTGGCCAATTTATTATCAAGATAATTCCAATCCCATTACACAAATTGGAAATGCCTTCGCTGTCGTGGATTGAAAACAATCATCAACCAATTGGAAAATATAACTAAAATGCATGCGACATTTAAAGAAAATGGGAGGGATCTTGTTTTGTTCTGCTAACACAGTGCAACACATAAAATGGAAACTCCTTCTCGTGTGGAATTTCTCGAAATACTTATCGAAAAATTACTGTGCCCTTACTTTTTAAATTGTGGTTCCTAGTAGGAACAAAGGTTGCGGTTTCTGTAATCATTTCAGTTTAAGATTGAGGGACTGATTAGGCCTCCCATCCGATCCTAGTGTTGGGGCCGCCAACAACCTCTAGGCAGGTCGAACAGTTGAGTTTCAGTGCCTGTTCATTTCGGTGGCCACCTAGTGACCTGAGACGCATCGGTTTAAGCATGCCATTCAGGTTACTCAACTGTGTGCCTTCTCACTCTAGTTGTCGACAGACGGGTGTCTGAGAGACATTACCAGGGGATACTTGGTATAAGACCGGAAGTAGTGAGCTGCTTGGGAAGTTCGAACAGAGGAATCGCTTCTTGTCATCCCCAAGTGAATGACAGGCAGATAGCTTTCCGCACAAGTGCACCTCTGCGAAATACCCCATCCCCCAAGCATTAGTGCTTTGCAAAATAAGAATTTTTTTATTGTGTGGCTTTATTTTAAGCCTGAATCTACTTCAGTGAACACTTGGGCTGTACAAAAGATCTTTAGGGTCGCGTTACTTTTGGCCTTTACATAATAATAATAGTTTAAGTGTAGTGGTGTAGTGGCATCCAATTAAATATTAAATATCGAGTGGCACTAAAGTTCAAAATGGATCTTCGTATTTGGCAAATATTTGTACAGAATTCGTATTCGCTAAAAATAAAACTTGATAATCGTGACATCAATAGTGTGTATGTGTAAATTTACATAACAAACAACCGTTACAATACTTTGCTCGTATTGAGTTTAATTACATTTTCATACTGTGTTAACTTAATGTGTTATTTGTCGTAATATTGTTATAACTAGGGAAGAGATTTCTATGCTTTAAAAAATCAAAAATATGCGCATAAAATATTCACTAAAAAATCCAAAATATGCACTAAAAACTTAAATAATTTCCATAAAAAATCGTTTTTTTATTTTACTAAAATCAAAAATATAAAAAAATTTAGTCTATTGTTAATCAAATACCTTTAAAAAATAAATAACTTATTTAAATTTTTGTTTGTTTAACTAAATAAGTACTGTTTTATTAAAAGTAAAACTTTATCTTAAACTTTGTCTTGTACTTGAAGAATGCCAATGCATTTTGAAAAATTTATTTTCCGATCCCACTTTGATCAGATCAAAAATATATAAAATTTATTTTAATTTTTGGAAATCTTATTTTTTTTTTGCAAAACGTTTTGGATTTTTTTTAAATTGTCGGGCTTTTAATCTAAAATCAATTACTTTGACTTGAGTATGAAGTGAACTAATTCCCTCCTTATAAGTTATTGTTTCACCAATATATCCGTAATTGAAAAATGCAAATGCTAATTGACTTCTGATTGGATTTAAATTTAATATTTCTTTTACTTTTTTAATTGCATAATCATTGGTATCACTAAGCTCTTCCAACATTCTTTAATTAATCAAAGTTTTTTGAATAGAATTCTTAGGCATCTAGCCAGGCCCCCATCTTGTTGCTTCTGGCAATTAAAAATTGCAAAATTATCGAATTGGCTTCTTATTTTTTCCACAACTTGGTATAACCCATATGCCAAGCAAGTAACTTGTGAACAGTTTAGGATAAAATATTTCAAACCCATTGGAAGCCATGTAAAGTAAAAGGTTGAAAAAAAGCATCTTTTGTCAAAATCTTAAAAATATTGTATATAAAACAAAGCTCCAAAAGAATTTATTTATTAATTAAAAACTTTTTTTAAGGTTTTATGTGTATTTAAAAATTTTTTTAAGAACTTGTTTTATAATATGGAAATTAACAAAAAAAAATCACTAAAAACTGTCAAAATATGCATTTAAAACCTAAATATGCAAAAATATGCATTTTCACCAAAATATGCAATAATATGCAAAAACAAGTCGATTTTAACGCAAATTTAATGATTCGGAAAGATAATTGGTCGACATCGTTCTTAAACTTTCGTCAAAAAACATGCATTTGAATGGAAATCGCATCCCTAGTTATTACATTTTTTTATTTTATTATATTATTTTTTGTTTTATCTGAAAAATGTAGGCATTTTAATGCCTACGACATGTTCCTATAAACCTTTTAAGCATACAAGGTGGATCAAGTTTATACTGAAATACTTTTTGGGTTCATTGTTCTAAGATTCCTAGTTGATCTCATTTTTTCCATACCTGGGTATATCATTCATTCATGGAAATAAGCATGACTCATAAATGCTCACCGTGATCTAGACCATGTCAATAAATTAGATTGTTAACAGCAGGAAACATAAGGTTTATGCAACAGATTTACGAGCTGCTACATATACCTTACAGTAGGCATATTTAATTTTGACAATATATTTTATAACTATAGATGGGATTCTACTTGGTATTTACCTGATGTCAGGGTAAATACCAGGAATATTCCTTTTTTGGAAATTCATATGGCAATCAATTCAAAATTACTTTTCGTTTTTTTAATATTAAAAAGCTTGTTTAGTTGTTCTAAAACTTCAATAAACCGGAGAATATTAATTTAAAAATGTGTTTATTAGTGAAGCTAATATTGATTAAATTAAACAATAAATTTTTATCAAATTTTATTAATCCTTTTTCCCATCTATATTTATAACCAAAACTTAACGACAATTTTTATTTGTTACATAAAAGGTACCTTAAAACGATTTTTTTACAAAAAAAAGCTTAAACACAATAAAAACTAAAAATAATTATTAAAATTATATTTATTATTTAATCTACATAATAATAATGAATAAAACACAAATTATTTAGGAAATTATTGTCATTTATTTTTAATATGATAAGATTGGTATGTTTCAATTATTTATGGAACAAAATATAGGCCAAATGGCCGCCGCAACCTCGGCGGCACAGATCCATCCAATTTTCGATGACGCTGAGGCATAATTGAGGTTCTATGCCGTTAATGTGCCGAATTATCTCATCGTTAACTCTTGAATTGTTACTAACTTATCGACGTACACCTTTCTTTCAAATAACCCCAAAGATAGAAGTCCAACGGTGTCAAACCACATGATCTTGGCGGCCAATTGACATCGCCACCACGTGAGATAACACGGCCATTGAATTGGTCGCGCAAAAGAGCCATTGTTTCCTTAGCTGTGTGGCTAGTGGCACCGTCACGTTGAAACCACATACCTTCCACATCAATATCTTCCAATTCGGGCCATAAAAACTTCGTTATCATCTCACGATAGCGAACAACATTCACAGTAACTGCCTGGCCGGCCTCATTTTGGAAAAAATACGACCCGATGACGCCGCCAGCCCATAAACCGCACCTAAGAGTCTCTCTTTGTCGGCGCATTGGTTTTCGCCCAAATGCGACAATTCTGCTTATTGACGAATCCACTGAGGTGAAAATGTGCCTCATCACTGAAGATGATTTTCTTCGAAAATTGATCATCCACTGTTGCCATTTCTTGCCACCATTCTGACCATTGACCAGCGTTGCCACGACCAAAAAAAATTTGTAACCAAAATGTAAAAATAAAGTAACCAAAAGGGGAAAAAAGTAACCAAAATTATTAGGTATCAAAAGTGCTAGTTTGTTTGTGCTTCAGTTTAAAAATTGTGTTAAGAAATAATGTTTGTTTTATCTTTTTTTAAAACCTTTTCTTTAGCTTCACTTCGGAAAATCAAATCTTGTAACGTTAATTTCACCGCCTTATACTCAATGCAAATGGATGAAATTTTGCAGGCATACATATTCCCGATGACAGTACACGAATACATGGGCGTAGCTAGGATAAAATCTAGGGGGGGGGGGGAATAGGCAAAAAAAATTTTTCTTTGGTAAAATGCTTTTTTGACCGCCTTTTACTCAATGCAAATGGATGAAACTTTGCAGGCATACATATTCCCGATGACAGTACACGAATACATGGGCGTAGCTAGGATAAAATCTAGGGGGGGGGGAGGAGGCAACAATTTTTTGACCGCCTTTTACTCGATGCAAATGGATGAAACTTTGCAGGCATACATATTCCCGATGACAGTACACGAATACATGGGCGTAGCCAGGATAAAATCTAGGGGGGCGGGCAAAATTTTTTAAAAATGTTCTTTTTTAAGAAAAGCGTTTCTTAAAAAAATTTTTTTAAATGTTCTTATTTTAAGTTTTGACAGTTTTGAACAATAGACTATATAATTTTTTTAAATGTATAGTGAAAGTGGCACATCCTACACAAAGTTAAAACTTATTTTTGTTCATTTTAAAAACTTTTTGAGCTAGAGCTTCCAAACTTTTTTAAAAAGAGCTCTTACAAACGTTCAAAGTCTTGATGTAAAATTGAGCTTTTATATATAAATGATTTTTGCCCGGTGGAATATTATATATACGAGATGGGATCGGAAGGGCTTTTGATCTTATTTTTTATCTAGAAAAGTGTTTTAGTTAGACCTATGAAACATTAAGAGTAGCAGATAAGGGCCATCTACACTTCAAAGTATATAAATTATATGGTTAAAGTTGATAGTCTTTTGAAAGTTCAAGCTTCTAAAAGAATAATTTTTAAGTAGATAAAAAAAGTATTGGTTTTAGATGCACAAGATCCACAAACAATTTTAAGGTTCAAAATCGGAGCGGGTAGTTCTTGTTCCAAAACAAAAAAATGGTTATTTTTGTGTTGTAAAAAGGTAACCAAAATGGAAAAAAAGTACACAAGTACACATTGGAAAAAAAAGTAACCAATTTTGGTTAAAAGTAACCAAAACGGCAACGCTGCCATTGACGACGTTTCGAATGGTAAAGAGGCTTTAGTTCTTGAGTCAATTGCACCTTGTAAGCGTGTAAATGCAAGTCTTTATGCATAATGTTCATCAACGACGAGCGTGAGGTGCCATTGTTGGCCACGAAGTGGAGATGAGGTGGACGGCTATTCCGCCACACTATCGGGAACACCAGCATTACGAGCGTGCACTGGTGTTTTCACATCTCCCACAGATCCGGTTTGCTCAAATTTTTGCACGATTTTTGTGATTGTACGCACATTTGGACGATTAAATTGACCGAAAACATCACGAAGTGCACGATATGCATTTTGATTTGAACGCCCATTTCCATAATAAGCCTGAATAACTTTTACGCGTAGCTCGATTGTGAATCTTTCCATGGTTCAAATTGAGTTAGTCTGAAGTTGAGAAATGTCGAATGAAGTGCAGAAAAAAACCTTGACGTTTAGGAGTGGTTTACATTCAACATCGGCCCCTAAAATTTAACCACCTGTTATATATAAAATTTTCGTGTCACGGTGTTTGTAATTGAACTCCTCCGCAACGGCTTAACCGGTTTTTATGAAATTTTGTATGTGTTTTTGTTAGGTATGAGAATAGGTCGTAAGGTATATTTCATATCGGTAGAGGGCGCAAAATAGGGCAAGTAGGGCAAAAGCTCCCTCTGCCTATATCTTATTAACTAATCAACCGGTTTTCTCAAAATTTGGCACGCAGAAACTGCACCATCTGAAAGGAAATAGGGAACAGGGCGTGGAGTAGGACAAGAAGAGTTAAAGTTCCCCTTCCTGTATCTTCTTAACTAATCAACCGATTTTCTTGAAATTTGGCAGGCAAATAGTGTACCATCTCGAAGAAATATATATTTATTATTTAGGGCGTGAAATAGGGCAAGAGGGGTAAAAGCTCCCCCTCCCTTAATCTTCTTAACTTATCAACCGGTTTTCTTAAAATTTGGCAAACAGACACTGTATCATCTGAAAGGAAATAGAGAATAGGGTGAGGGAGGTTAAATCTCCCCCTCCCTATATCTTATTAACCAATGAACCGGTTTTCTTAAATTTGCAGTGTAACATCTGAAAGAAATAAGTTATACGGCAAAACAACGTTTGCCAGGTCAGCTAGTTATTTTATGTATTCCGCCTCTTTGTGTAAGGCGTTGCTGTAATTTGTTATTTTTTAAATGAAACATAAGATGTGCTCCATAATCTATTGCAAAAACGACTAAGGCGCTAACGATAACGTCATACACAAAAAGACCGCTTATTGTAATAATAATTAAACAAAAAAGTTTTTCAAAAACATGTCCTTCAATGTTAGTTTGTTGGGAAAGTGTAACAGTTTTCAAGGCATTTGATGCACAGATCAACCAAAAAAATTTTGCTCATAGAAGTTGAATGTGAGCGGTGGCGCTACGAAATAAGTCCCTTATGAACTGAGTCCTAAAAGTGAATTAAGAAGTCCTTAAAATTCGGTAAATAATCTATAGAAATCCAATTTTTAAAATTAAACAAATCTATAAAAATTAAAATGAACTAAGCCCCCTTAAATAGAAACCTTTTTCACAATGATACTTTGATAACTAATATGCTTGTGGCAGTGTAAAAGAAACTGAACTGGCAAAATAAAATAAAGTAATTTGTTTTTATTTTTGTTTTTTCTTTTCCCACTTACAACTACATTTAGAGATAACAAAAAATCAACCAATTGTAGCCGGCAGTGTAAGAAAAGATAAACTCACTGTTTATTGTTGTTGTTTTTGTTAAAGCTTTGATATGGTTACAAGTAAGACTTTTACTTATAAGTAATTCTTATTTGCTTAACAGTTTTTACTTGTTTAATATCTTTAGTTTTTCTAAAATCTTTGGATGAAGTTTCCTGACGATCTGGCCTAAGCAACCAGTGAAAAGCGCATAGGAATAGCTTATCCCTTCAACAATAAATTTCAGTTTATCAATAGTATGAAATAGGAATGTAGCACATTTAAACGAAACCTTGATATAAGTCTCCATTTTAAAAATGCAAGAAGTCCTCACATTAAAAAAAAAAAACAACATATTGTGATGTCGACTTTTTAAATTTCTTGTTTACCAAATTTATACAATTACAATTTTTTTTTCCTGACTGCAATAGTTGCTACTTTTCAGTATTAAATCTAAATTCTACATTTAATTTTTTTTAAATTTTAGAAAAAAAAAACAACATATAATGTAATTATTATGCTGCGTTAAAAGTGTGTGTATATTTATATTGGAAATTATAATGTAAGAGAGTGTAATTACAATACGGCTAATACAATAAACATAGTAATAAACACTTACAGTTTGATTGCTGTCATCAGGCGCCGGAAGACTTGCGTAGGTAGATTTCTAAAATTTAAAAAAAATTAAATGTAGAATTTAGATTTAATACTGAAAAGTAGCAACTATTGCAGTCAGGAAAAAAAAATTGTAATTATATAAATTAGGTAAACAAGAAATTTCAAAAGTCGACTTCACAATACACGTGCAATTTTAAATCTTTAGCGACGTTATGTTAAGCTATGCTATACTTAGTGAGGCTAAGCTTTAGCTGGTGAAGGTAGTGTTTGTAATACCATAGAGAAGATAATACATGTGCCACGCCGGATATGCGAAAAAGCTTGAGTTGGTGATTCAGAAGTTTTAAATTCGGGACTTCGGAATATGACCGCTACCGTTAAAATTACGACAATATTTGAAATGTTATATGCAATTTCAATGATATGGGCATTTCCGCCAAAAGGTCCACCGTGACCGAAAGTTTAAAAGTTATTAAAAGCTGATTATTTTACGTTATTGTTATAGAGAAATATTTAGATTTTACTAATTTTATAAATTTACCCATAAATTTGTTCACTTAGATAAACAATCACACTGCAAAGTTGTGCAAACGTAATTTCTCATTTGTGTGCATGTTTTATTGTATGTTTTCTTTAATATTATCTTTCTTAAAAGAGGTGATATTTGATGAAAATTATTCCAAAAAATTTTCTTACATGGTCTGTAATCTTAGAAAGAGTTCGAAGAGAAATTCGTTATTGGGATTAACGGTAAATTTTTATTTTTTTTTCAATCATTATTCAGTTAAATTATTATGGAAAAAATTTCAGATTCGAAATGTCACGTATCGAACCAGATTTTGGCTAAAACAAAATAAAATACAGAAGATTTTGGAATCAAACCAAAGACATTTTAATGTTACATTGCTACATAAGATTCTAAGAGTAGTGTGAATAAAAATTGTGCCAGGTTTCGCTGAATTACGCCTTTTTATACATGGCCACAAAAACTACTTATATTTTTTTCACGTTCGAACCGCTACTTCTTTTGCCATTA
Source organism: Pollenia griseotomentosa (assembly GCA_963931875.1). Taxonomy (NCBI): domain Eukaryota; kingdom Metazoa; phylum Arthropoda; class Insecta; order Diptera; family Polleniidae; genus Pollenia; species Pollenia griseotomentosa. Next base: position 6,119,586 of record OZ007560.1, read on the forward strand.
ACTTTGACCTAGAACCGAGCCCCCCGTAAACTTAAGCATAGATAATAGTGCTTTCTATATAGTTAAAGGGTTAAGGGTTAAAAAAACTTAAAAATATTTGTTGTTAAAAATGTTATTGCATTTTTGATGCGTAAGACTTTAACGTTCAACAGTTTGGAATTACCCATATATGAAATAAGTCCATAAAAATTTTTATTGTGTTTATTATTTTTCCAAAGTTTGGAGACTTTTTCGTTAAAAAACAATCCTACATCACAAAATTAAAAACTGTTTTATAAAAATTGAAAGTTGTTGATATAATTCTCTGTGTAGCAAATTGGGGAATTAGTTCATTTTTTAAGTCGGAAGTTAGTTCATCGGCGAGTAGGGCTCTTGGAAAAATTTTTAAGAAGTTTACTATCTGCTTTATTTTGAGAAACTTTATCAGATGCCAAATTCTTAACACAAAGCGGCTCTATGACCCCTTCTTTAAAACATTTTCCTAGCTTTTATCTAGTAGAAGCTTTTCAAGAGATTGTTTTTGTTAAATATCAGTTTCTGTAAAAATAATAATCTAAAATTTAAAAAAAGTATATAAAATGCAAAATATGTAAATATTTGTGCATAAATGCAACTTTACAAAAGTGTCCAAAAAAATAATTAAGTTCTGCCTTGAGTTAGAGATACGTAACACCAGGTTTTTTAGCTTTTTACAGCTTACTATATAACCCAAATATTTTTCGCTGTTCTTGAAATATCAAATTAATCAATGTTTGCTGCAACATCGTCATAACTCAAAAATATTAGTTTTATATAAAGCGACTTTGAGGTTTTAAGTTTACTTAGAGTGGTAATCATTAGCTTTAGCTCAAAATTTCCTTCAAAAACTAATCTATATACATCGATAATTTAGCAGTCAGTACCATTAACTGAAACATAATAATAAATTAAGTCAAGTATCTAAGAACAATTTTGATTTTTTTAGTTGAACTGTTAATTTTTAATTTTCGATATTCTTTAATTAGGCTCGAGTTCATCAAATTTAATTTTCATTAAATTATTTTCACTGAGGGAAGGAATTTTACAACTTGGAATTTTTATTAAAATTTATTGATAATTTTTCTTGGCTGAGCTGGGATTTGAACCCGGGTTGATCTTTACATGTTTCAAGAAACACCACTTTCTATCGTCAAGTATCTCGCACAAAATGTCGAAATTTTCCGTCTTAAAGATGTCACAAATTAAAAAATATATTTTCTGAAAGTTTCTTCTAGTGGATTCCCCCAACTGTGTTTTCAATACTCGCCCAATATGAATTAATTAGATTATAAAAAGTGAAAAAATTTAAAGATAAAAAAATATTGCAGTGCAACGTGTGAGATTTTAAATAAATATTTAAAAAAAAAAGTTATTTCTTAATATAATTTTCACAAAAAATACTGTGGCCCTTTTAAATTTGCATATCGTTGAATATAAAAAACCTTACAACACCTCCAACATGCCTTCTAATTAAATGAAATTTATTTAAAACAACATTCATTATTTCAGTTGCAAGAGAATACTTGGCGTATACGCGATATTTAAATGAATTTAAAATAGTAATTAAAATAATAATACTCATACGTCTGGTATGACCCATACAGAGATTGTGATAATGATGATGGAATGAAATTAAGGTGCTGCTGTTGTTGTTGTTTAAAAAAATGTTTAAATTGCAACACAAACCGCAAGGCATACGAGAGCACTCTTATGAATAACAACAACATCAACAACTTTTGGTTTTTATTGTTAACAACAGTTAATTTCCCATAGGTACGAAACAAGAACAAGAAACAACAAAAATATGTTGGCTTTAATGAAAAACAACTAGAAAAAGTGCACAAAAATTGCTGTCATATAAATATAATCATACACATATATTCACCTTCAAATGTTGCTGTTGCTCTTCTTATTTCATTTGTATTTATAGTTAGTCCACTGATAGTGTATGTTTATTCGAGTCACCCTTGACTTCATTTCACATTCAACATTTAAACACACAATTTTTTGTAAAAAAAAAGAAAATATTCATTCATGCATTTAAACACACTCATCCTCACTCACTTTTACAGAAAGTCACATATGAATGTACAGCAAACATTTGAAGCATCAATTTATAACATACAAATATGTGCATTGGCTGTCACTCTGCCAGGACATCAGGTTAACAGGCTGGCAGACTGGCAGGCAACATGTCTGGTTGCCTGCCTATCTGGTGGACTTGCTGGCTGTTGGATTGACTGACGGTCAGTCGGGTAACCAACCCAGTTTTCACTTTTAATGAAAACGTAAATGTTTGTGTAAACTAGAGTTTTGTCAACAAACGTTCAATGCAATTTTCCGATTCAATGGCACACACAAATATACAAAACTATAGTGGTGTAATAGTGTGTGTGTGTGTGTGTGCGTGTGTGCATAGGAGAGAGTTATAAAACAGGCCATTTATTGAACAGTTGACACATAGTTTTGAAAATTCTCTATAAACAATACAATTACATCAGCATATACCACTCAAGTGGTACACAACTTTGTGTCTTCTTGCCCTAATGCACCTGCCTGGTTTAAGGAGGCGGAGGTGGTGGTAATATCGTAAGTGTGTGCTAAAAGTTATGTTTATACACTTGTAATATTTAGTAGTTTTTTTGTTTAAAATGTGTAAAAGTTTTGGTATTTTTTTATTGTTTTACAACGACATCTACATAATATTAATGGGCTAAGTTGATCACAAAAAAAAGCACACACTCATGAACATCTACACCTGGAGTAGCAACAACACTTTATTGAAATGATTATACAGATACAGTGCGTTCAAAAAGTATGGCTAAAAAAAGTTTAAAAAAGGATAGTAAAAGTATTTTAAATATATTTCCTTTCCCATATCTAGCAATTGCTTTTTAAAAAGGCCTTTGTTTCACTAAAGAATGTTTAAAAATATATTTTTCAGATAAACAAATTTAAGAACTACGAAAACAAATCGCACCTGGATTTTTATAATGCGTCGTCTACTAACTTAATAAAGAAATATATGTATATATATATATATGTATATATACAGAGCTGTGTACTCGTATACATTTTATGCCAGATAATATTACTACCGGATGTTATTCAGGTTCACTTAACAATTCGCTTAAAAATTTGTCTAGTTATCAGGACCATAGCTATACAAAATGTATTAAGCATGTTTGTAGGAAAACTTTTTTTATATCTTATATATAAATAGGGGAACAATTTTTTTAACGATGATATTTAGGTATCTTTTCGTCCACCGATTTTAATGGAACATATATCGTTTAAAAGGTATTTTTGTGTAGATTTTTTCTAAATTTTCAGGATTAAAGAGCTTAAAAACCGTACATACATGTATAAATGGTGGTTGAGTTTTTTTTTATTCTCCCAAAATGTGTTTTTTTCTTGCATTATACTTGCAAACACAAATGTACAGACATGTATAAACGACAGTTGTGCTCTATGTTGTTCTCCCAAAACGTTTTATTTTTCATTTTGCACTTGCAAACACACATGTTTGGCAGGGTTACCGTTAGACATTTTGAAAAATAAAGTCGCGCAAAAACGTCGTTTAAGAAAATAAAAGTCGGAAACTTCTGTAGTGCGGTTAAACTCTGCATGTTTGCATTACTTTAGAGACCTGCACACAAACACTTGAAACTGACATTTATTGTCGTTGGTCAGTTCAACACAAGTAACTAATGTGCAGCGTCGGCACTTTTGCAAACGTGCATTGTTCATGCGGCCTACTGTAAATATTTATTTTGCATGGGAACCACTTATTATACACGGATCATATTGCGTTAAAGGTTCCCATGCTCTAGTTAATAAGAATTCGTTAAATTAGGCTAATCATTATTCTCATAAGTAGTATATAAGCATAAATGATTGTAAAAACAAATGACAAGAATAAAATCACACTTGCTCGAGCAACACCACGGGTTGCTCGCCATAAAAACAAACATTTATTTGGTTAAATACTACACTTCTTTAATGACTTTTAACGAAGATATGTTTTTCTATTTTTACTTTGATAACATTTCATGAAAATCTTATAAATTAAATACAGGGATATGCACAATATATTTTTTTCTAAATTTTTGATTTAAAGTGTTGCAGCCATACGTACAAAGATAGGTGATTAGTGCATTTGTCCGTTCTCTTAAAATGTGTACGTTTTTATTGTATAACGCACAGGTTCTCCCGAAAGTAAATGTCAAGTGGTCGAATCTCGGCCACCGGGCGATGCTAGTTCACATAAACATCTTGTACACAAGCCTAGTTACTTTGGTCCATAGAGAATAAACTCTTTACAAGGAGACTCCCATACAAAGTTTAAAATTTTCATTAAATTGTAAAAAGTTGGCACCTGCATATCCTAGGATGCCCCTAGACGTGTCAAATATATGACTGATCATTCCTTTTTTATCCCCAAAATTTGTTATACCCGCTAATATGGTTCCCGAAGTTTTTTTTTTAATCTTTCTTGCCGAAAATGACAACATGTATTCAAAGCTTAATTCCAATTGTTATTTATCAGCCAATTTTAACCGTTAATTCTTCCCGAAATTCGACAACAACTAGACTTTTGATTTTTGAATTCATTAACATAAAAAAACAAAATTTAGGCAGTTTATTTTGTTTAGTAGCCTGTAGCTTAAAACAATTAAGTAAGAGAAAAGCTTAACATTTTGAAGCAATACAATACTTTTGTTTATAGTCGCTACCGTTTTTAGTCACATTTGCGATATAGTCCATTTTATCTGTTTTTTCTGCCGATATATGTAAATTTCATATAAGCACATTTGCCATTTATGACATCTATCAGCGGCTATGAAAGGAAAAAGCAAAGCAAATTACTGGCGCAATAGTCGCATTTGTAAAATTTACTAAGTTCTTTTTGTTTTCGAAACTACAATCCATCTAAAGAACTAAAAATCGTTGAATTTTTGCCTTCGAATCAGTAATTGTAAAAAATTAGTTTTTCCCGTCGGTATCAGTTATGAAATAAATATCTTATTATTATTTTAACTATTTTTTTATACAGTATGCAACTCTGTTGTAAAACCATAAGCCCGATATCGATGAAATTTATATAAATTTTTTATTTTCTATATTCACATAGATAGCTTGATTATATATTTGAAATCGGTTATATGCCTCATGGTGGCATAAATGCGAATTAGGCTTATAGACACATACATTAGCGATATAGTCCACGATGTAAAATTTTTTAATTTGCGTGTTACTGTTGTATAGAAATCTTAATATCTTTTAGTTTTGTGCTGCCACTTAATTGAACTTTTAATAATATTTTAGAAATTGCAAATTTTTGGCTCGAGGTTACAATTATTTCATCGTTTTTTTCTGAAAAACGAGCTTAAAGTCTAATACAGAACAGCACATTTTACTGGAGAAACATAAAAACTTTTTTTATTTTATATTTGCAGCTTGAGAGGAAAACCAAAAATATAGTTTATTTTACACACTTCAAGAAGAAAAATTACATGCTGGTCGACGAGGCGTATCTTTCTCTACCACACAGCATCAAAATTTAAATTAAAAAAATCTCAATTTACTTCAAAAGTGCTAACTCCAGTGCCCATGTTCTGTAACTCTCGCGTAGAGTAAGTCTTCGATGTGAAATGTGTGAAAGAAACAAAAATGCCATATATTGAAACAAACAGCTGTTTTTCCACTAAACTGTGTCTGTAGCTTTGTTTGCTAGTACAAGCTGTCACGTAAGGAAATTACTTGCCAATTTACAGAAAAAGAGTGTTTGTAACATTTTGGTTCTTAAATCTGTCTTGTTTCCCATGCTTATACTCAAATATATTCCACAAAAAATATTAACCCTAATACAGGCATTTTAATCCTTTGGAATCGTCAATTTGGCTCAAACTAAGAAACAAAAAATGCATCACTGACGTAAAACATTCTTAAACTAATACAATTACAACTAAAACTATTATGATAGTTTATAACTACAACTACAAATAGTTCTTAACTAAATTTACTTTAATAACAATAAGTTTGAAATCGTTGTATGTACCACCACTTATGTGAGTCACTGTACAAATTGTGATTATGTCACATAAGTATGTAATAACTGTAAACAGACAAATATTTGTTCACTGTGTTGTGGTTTGTTCATACGTTTTTCTCAAAAAAATCGTTGTTTTTTTTATTTGCAATAAAACTTTATCACTTCAATTACATGCTTAATTAGGTTTTTTAATTAAATAAATTTTATTAAAAACACGTGACCCAGAATTTATTTATTAATTTATTTTAATTTTCAGATTTATTCATTGTTGTTTAGGTTGTCTTTACAATTAAAATTAATTAAATTATGCAGTTTTATTGAAACTGCCATGAATAGCTGAAGATATTTTTTTATGATTAGTGATTACACAAGGGAGCAAGAATTTTGTTGATTAAGAAATTAATATTGTTTTTAAGTTTATTTGGGGCGCTGAATCCAAATCTGAACTTTGTTTTTTTCTATCGGCTCGACTTATGTCCAAAATTAAGGCACTGCCGCTACATATATTGATATAACTTGAAAAGAATTCATCATATTCAGTTTAAGAAATCATAAACTCGTCAGTGATATTATTTATAAGCTGTGCTTAAGTTACCCAGTAGTTTCAAAGAAAAAAAGAACACTTATTAGTATTGTGGATATTTTGTTAAACTGTTGCTGGTTTTTAATCCAAATTTTGATATTTTAATTAGGCTAAAGTTCATCAAATTTAATTTTCATTAAATTACACTTTAAAAAAATAAATTAAATGTGTGTTGTTTGAAAATTCATAAAAAATGTAAATGCGGCAAAAATCACAGTTTATTATAAAATATTGTTTTTGTTTAAAACGACTTTGTTATTCGTGCTTAATTCCCAAATTTTATTCTTGATAAAAACACTGAAATTTATTGTTGATGGGATAAGCTATGCGCATTCCACTGGTTGCTTAGGCCAGATCATCAGGAAACTTCATCTATAAAGATTTTAGAAAACTAAAGATGATGATCTGGCCTAAGCAACCAGTGAAATGCGCATACACTCACAATATTCTGTACGTAAAATTAACTGAAATTGTAATATAAAATAAATGAAAGTTCAATTAAAAACCGGTCTACCTATTTTTCATTTATTTTTAACAAAAAGTTCATTTAATTTTTACTGTCAAAAATTCAACACCATATTCCGTAAAATCAAATAAATATTCAGTTATTTTGTAAAATTTTACCGTCAAAAATTCAACACCATAATCAGCAAAAACGATTAAATATTCAGTTATTTATTAAAATTTTACTGTCAAAAAATTGACCCCATATTCAGTAAAAACAATTAAATATTCAGATATTTTATTTATTTATTTATTTATTAAAGGAGCCGAATTTCTAAAAAATACCAGACAGACACCTGTCCGCTTGTTTTTCTTATAAGCGAGAGAGGGAGAATATTTTGATTTACTTACCCAGTTACACACGTTTGTTTTACTTTTGTTGTACTGACCACGTTGTTTACAGAAGAACTCTCAATTATAAGACACCAGCAGCATGACCGATATGGCTTCGCAATTATTTTACTTTTAAAATTTGATGTATTTAACTAAATTATTTTAACAAATAGAAAATGGGAATTTCTTACACAAAACAAGCAATTCATTTTTAATAGATAAGTACAAATTAATTTTTGGTAGTAAAATTATATAAAATAACTGAATATTAAATTGTTTTTACTGAATATGGTGTTGAATTTTTGACAGTAAAATTTTATAAAATAACTGCATATTGATTTGTTTTTACGGAATTCGCGGTTGAATTTTTGACAGTAAAAGTTAAATGAACTTTTCGTTGCTTTAAATTACATTTTTATTTACTTTAACATAAAGAAGAATTTAACTCAATCAACGGACAATATTAACTGCAAATGAAAATCCGTATTAATATGCACTTAGTTTTTTGAATAACTGTTAGAATCAGTTAAAAATAAATTTGCTTGGAATTTTAAATGTTTATTTATTTAAAAATGACTGAACGGAATATTTCTTAAATAAACTACAGTCCGTTACTGTAATAATATTGTGAGTGTAGGAATAGCTAATCCCATCAACAATAAATTTCAGTGTTTTTATCAAAAATAAAAATTGGGAATTAAGCACGAATAACAATGTCTTTAAAATTAAAATTTTGTATTCCCAAAAATTACTTTTGATAATATTGTTTTTGTTTTACATGTAACCTAAGCGAACAAAGTCTTTGTCCGAAATCAATGAACTGGCCATTGTGACACCACCAACGACTGCTTCGAGCGAGCGAAAAAAAGAATAAAATGCTACTAATATTTAAAGGTTTACATAGACAGACATTTTATTGGAATCGAACCATTTTTGATCAAAGCTCCCATACAAATACTGCTTACGAAAAAAGCTTTTAATGCTTTAACTTCCTTGTAACCTCTCAAAACATTCAAGCTATTTTCCAATTACTTTTTGATTTTACACTTTAATATTTTTAATATTTTTTTTTTTTTACTTTAAACTCGATTACCTGAAAGTAATTTGTTTGTGGTATATGATATTATTACAATTAGCGCTGCAGAGAAAACAAAATATTTATTTTATTATTATGAATAAAGAAATTTTTTTTTCAAATTTAAAAAACATTAAAAAACATTCCTAAACTTAAAATTTAAGAATTTTGTATTCTACAATATGAAAATTACAAATTGAAAACAAAACAAAAACTTTTCAATTATAATTTCATACAAACGTATGTGTGTATGTATGTTAGTGTGTGTGTGTGTGTATGTATTTTTGTGGTTAATTAAATTCGATTTGGTTACAAGAAAAAAACTTTCTCTTATAAAAGTAACAATTATTACAAAATCAAAAACTCTAATTTTTTGATTTCTTAACCCATTTTCACATTTCATTTCTTGGTTTAATTAAAGAGCCGGAAGAATTCAAAAAGGAATTCACTTTAATAGAATTTCATTGAAAGCTTTGAGGACTCGTTACTCATACGTAAGTGTTGCGGTCGACTACAATGGTTGGTAGTTACTAGGGTATTCATTTAATCGGGCTTTTGCTTTAATCGGTTAATCGCTCGATTAATTAACCGAGGTTTTGGTTTAATCGGTTAATAATCGGTTAATTTTGTTATTGATCGGTTAACCGATTAATAAGGTTTTGTTATAAATTAAGTAATTTCAATAAATAAAAATGCAAGAATTATTTATTATTGGAGTCTTTTCGTAAAAAAAACCATTCTTGAACTAAAACGAGCAAACAAAAAAGTAATTCATATATATGAAAAACACATATTATAATTTATACATAATATTTGTACGAACATATTTGTTAAAAAAAAACTGTGAGATTTTTTTTATTAATTATTTCAATAGTTTGAGATTTTATTAAATAATCTTTTGGAAAAATAATTTGGTTTAAATGTTTAGAATTTAAGGGATTCTTTTCTTAAGTTTTGATAAAACTTGATTTGGAAACAATTCTTTCACTTATCGAAGATGTTTAAGAAATCGGAAGCAACCCATATTACAGATTTAAGATTACGCGTTGCACATGTTTAAAAAATTTAACCGTTTCATATGACGTCACTTTAGCATTTAATACACATGTTTGTTTGCTTGTGTTTCTATATTTTAGCTGTACTTATATGCTGATGTGACGTAGATGCGCAGAAACATTTCACTTTTAAAAGCTGAAAGCGATATCTTGGTTTCTTTGTTCTTTTCCAGGATTTCTCTCAACATATAAAATCTTCCATTGTGCCATTATTTCGGCTAATTTTGTTAAAGATTGTTTGTGTTACAATCGAAAGCTTATTCTATTGTCATCTAACTCATCCCGGCAAAGCTTAGCACCGAACATTCTGCAAAAAATGAAATACGAACCCGTAGTTTCTGTTTTTGCATTGTATTTTAAGAATGTATTTCTCGAAGGAAATATATTGTAGGAAAAACATATACCTTTTTTATATGAGACGAAACAAATAATTAAAAACGCAAAAAAATATGTTATAATACTACAAAAAAGTAAAAATATTTGTTACATCGGTTAATCGGTTAATCGACTGAAATTAACCGGTTTAATCGTTAATCGAAAATTGCCAATTTTAAATTAACCGATCAGTTAATCGGGTAGTAATTAATCGGTTAACCGATTAACGGTTAACCGAATGAATACCCTAGAAGTTACTAAAAATACGTAAACGAGTTCAAATGTTTTTAAACATTAGAATAAAATAGAACAGAAAATTTGTCAAAATTTATATAATTTAGGTATTTACGCTTTTTTTTTTGCTATTTATGCATCGATAGAATGTTCGCTTTATTAAGAAATAAAAATATTTAATTTATATTTAACTCTTTAACAGCTAATACGTTAAAAAAATTTTAATTTAATCAGGTTAATCCGCAACGCAAAGTCATGTTTGGCAAGAAAAACTAAACAGCTGATCTGCAACGTATATGTGTACGTAAGAGTAACGAGGCCTCTATGCTTTTTTAAACAACATTCAACAAATTTTCGTTCAGACTGAAAATGTTTAACTGTTTTTATTCTGTTGATTGGCCAATCAACCAGACTGATTGGTTTTTAGCCGGAAGCCAATAGATAAAAGTTTGTCCTTCGTTTTTGGCGTTTACGTGCCTTTTTATAAGAATATTTCAGCTGTACTTTTATCGAAAATGATTTAAACAATAATTTGAAATAGATTTCTTTAAAAAATAGTAATAGCAGTGATTTGACGTGTATGGAACTTTATTTTAGAATTGAGATAATTTCATAAAAATGTCTAATTTTATTTGGAATTTTACCAATATCATGTTATTTAATCTCAAATGATAGGGAATTAATAATTTATTGATTATTGTCCCAAAAGTATCTACGAAACTCTCTTTGCTAAAAATATTTAGGTAAGAAAATCGTTCATAACTTTTTATTATTAAAAAGAAACAGCTTGTCTTAACCAAACTTATGCTGTGTTCAGAATTGAGTTTTGAAGCGCGTTTTAATTAAGTTAATTAAAGCTGTTCTTAAAATTTGATAAACAAGTATAACAAATTGACCACCACAAGCTCGATTAAATAGAAATAAAAATTTTTTCAAATTTTTTTTTGCATAAATATCCAAAAAATTACAAAGAAAACTTATCTTTTTTCAATGAATTTTGATTAAAAAAATACAAAATTATTGCTAAAAATATTTGTTGAATATAAATAATTAGAATTAACAAAAGAATTTCTTGTTATTTAGTTCGGTTGTTGGTGCCTTTTCAATTAAAAAATTAATTGTATTACCGAATATGGTATGTATTCAATAAGGCAATTGATTTATCGACATTTTTTCTGGTATATGTAAAAAGTTAAAATAACCTTCAACTCCAGCCTGGAAAATTAATCTATGGCGAAATTTCGAATAAAAAAAAATATTTTTCTTAAATTCACAACAAAAAAATTGTCTGAAAATCAATATTAAGTAATGACCCAGTTAAATGGCATTTCTACACATATTCAGGTGAAATATAACAACTCTTTTATCACAATTTCTAATACACACTCAAGCGAACTTCCACACATAAAAGAAACATAAACATTTACACATTTACATTAAAAAAAAAAACGAACAAACAAACATTCATATAAACGAACATACAAAAATACAGCCATATCAATTGCAAAATTCACCAGTAAAAGAAAATAAAATACATTTTACAGCAATTTGCAAAATGAATAAGTGAGGATGTATGTGTATGTGTGCAAGAACTGACCCTGTAGAAAACCTGGAATCAAGTGTCTCCAAGTCGCCACTTTTGTCTATTGTTTTGGTGACACTGTTAACAAATGTTTATCGTCCGTTGTAAAAAAGAGAAATCTTTTACAGTTGTTAAGCTAGAATTAGTGAAAAGGATGCAAGAATTTTTGCAAAAAAATCGTTTCCAATGTCTCCTTACTAGGGTTTTTTCCCGGGATTTCCCGTCCCGGGAATTTCCATTATTTTATTTCCCGTTTTCCCGGGATTTTTCTTGTGGGATCCCGGGAAATAAAAAATTCCTCATAATTTCACAAAATAGCTCTTTAAACTTTGAAATTTAGTTTTCTATTTTCAAAAAATTAGCATCTGTGGATGGGTTGTGGATTAGATTAATTACAAGAAGTGAGTACATGTATATAAATCAATGTCTCCTGATGCAATAAATCTACTAAAAGCAGAATGGGCAGTGCAACAGTTGATAATTATTACATTTAGTGAAGTGAAGAGTTAATAAAGTACATTAATTCCAAATAAGATGCAGGCAGTAAAGTTTCATTGTCCATGAACAAGTCTTAAAAATAGGGGATACCTAAACATATCGCTCCTTTATTGCAACAAAGTCATATCTACAAAAACAAACGATCTTGGCAAAATGCGATTAAAGTTTTCAAAATGTACCGACTTAAAGATATATTTTGCTATAACTTCGGTTCAGTTTGAGATATGACTATGATGCAATGAAGGAGCGATATGTTTATTAGGTGATAAACACAAATTTTCAATTTAAATTTCAATTTGTGTTGGTTTATATACCCGTGAAGTGCGGGGAAACCGTAATAAAATAACATTTTGGAAACTCGTGTAAGATACTACAACATACAACTTGAAAAAGACATTGTCCTAAAGATGACAAATGGACCTATTGAAATAAAAAGGTTTGTAAGAAGCAGTCCGGTTGATGCTATTTTTTCATCAACCTTGACATACATTTGACTGATATAGACGTTGTTTATAATAAAGAAAAAATTGCTTCTGATTGTGAATCCGAAGCATGCTACAACGGTGCACTTTTAACTATTCGTCCAACCTAAGTCAAAAATGAACGAAATTTTTCGGAAACATGATAATTAGTAAATAAAATCAGGAATATACTTTTTGCCGACTTACTTAGAGCTTTGAGTGTGTCAGAAAGTTATTTCCTTAGCCGTTAAAAAATGTTGTGGGGTGTGCTGGAAATCGCAAACGCAAAACGCAAGAATTTGGAGGCTGTTTTTAATACACTTTTAATTTAATTTTTATAATTTTTGTTATAAAATTCTGTTTAATAGAGAAATGTTTGTATAATATTTGTCATAAAATTCTTTTATTACAAAAAATTTACTAAAAAACGACTTTTAAAATTCTTGCGTTTTGCGTTTGCGATTTCCAGCACACCCCTGGTTATATATTTCATTAAAATATTTCATCTATTTTATTAATTAACTTTTTGATCTCATATCTTGAGTACTTTAATTTTTATTTTGTTTTTATTATTGTTTTATCAATTAAATTGTTATGTTTATGTTATCTTTTTATCTTGTATCTAGAGCATAATTATACTGAATAAAAGCATAATAATAGGGAATAAAGGCGTGAGGTGATAATAATTCAAGTTCCTATTTCAATCTTCAATTAATTTTTTAGTATTGAACCATTTCTTTTACTTTCTTTGTAAACAAATTCCCTTACGTTTTTTTATAAAAGTTTTTTTCATTAATTAATGACAAAATTTACTTTGTATTATTTATATTGATCGGGATCCCGGGAAATTTAAAAAAATTACCCGCTTTTCCGGGAATCGAAAAAGTCTGGGGAAAAACTCTACTCCTTACGTTCCTACAAGAACAACCTAGTAAATAGTTTTAAGGTCAGTGGTGGATTTTCAATGGCAAACACATGCTAAATGTCAATAGCACAAGCCATTGTCTGGTCAACAGTTGAATCAGTATAGATTTACTATTGACATTTTCTACAGGGGAATGAGGAAAAATTGAATTTATTTCATGCTTTATACAGTTTTTTTTTTCTTTCCATTCAAAAACAAGGTAAATGAAAAGTATTGAATTCCATAGCGTTGCTTGTATACATTCAAATATGAATGAGAATTTACTTGGAAATCTTAACAAGAGTGAAGAAAGAAATTGCAGATATTTTTCACAGTCAGATATAAAATATTCTTTTTTTTATCTCTCATCTACCAACAGAATGCGTATGAGCAATATTTTCTTTTAAAAGGAAAAGCAAAAAAAAAGAAATTATTTAAATTATTGCTTGTTAACCTTTTAATCAAATATTTTATTTCAGGAATATTTTACTCGTGTGGAATTTCACGAAGAACTTATCAAAACTAACAAAACCCAACGTGGGTTTTACAAGTTAAGTTCGAATTTTTGATGTTAATACAGCTGGAAAATGTAAAAAAAAGGTTTTTACAGTATTATAATGTTCTGAGGAATTATATATTTGTTTAAAATTCTCCTCGTATAGATTTTCAATCGCTGTAGACCCTGCATGACGAATTTTATGTTACTAGGTTCATTATTCTTAAAAAATAAAAAAGTTGCAGTTTAAGCACGAAAAGGTACCAAAACGATCCCTCTTACAGATTCTCATTCACTCAGGACCTTGGATGTTTAGTTTTATATTTCCAAGTCTAATATTAATATTAAAATAAGTACCAGTTCAATATCAAATAAGTACCAAAAAGTTAGTTCTTATAGATTCTCATCCACTCAGCACGTTGCATGTTTAATTTAATATTTCCAGGTCCAATAAAAGCGAAATGTAAAAAAGTAACATTTGTTGAACGCGAAAGTACCAAAAATCTCCCCCTTACAGATTCTAATTCAATCAGGCCAATGCATGTTAAACTTTTTTAATTTTAATTAAAAAAAAGTACCAGGTGAAGAACAAAAGAGTATCAAAAATTTTCATATAATTGGTTCTCGTTTACTCAGAACCCTGCTCCTATAACTTTATGTTTCTAAATTCATTATTATAGAAAAATCAAAAATTACATTACACTACATGCAACACGGAAAAGTGAAATAACGAAGTTTAATTTCCCATATTTCCCGTTTTTGATACTTTTTTCTCGCCATTGAAATATCAAAAACTTCAATATTGTAGTGGCAGCCACTAACTTAATACGAACATATGTGTCAGTGAATAGAGAATGAATTGCAAAAAAAGTACCAAAAATAGGTACGATTTCTACACCTTAAACTTTCGAATTTTGAAAAAGCACCAAACTTTTTAACATAAATTACGACTTTGGTATAATCTCTATTTCTATGTATTTTTATTTAAAAGATAGATGGGGGGACAAAGAAGTACCAAAATACACGTTTTAGGTGCTCACAGCCCAATAGGGGCGAATATCAAAAAAGTACCATAAACCTGTCCGACTACTTGTCTAATGAACGACGATAAGTCAAGTTTTTTTTTATCTCTTGTAGTTTTGGAATTATGAGGTTACAATTTTTACAACCATCATGCGCTTCTGAAGTTAAACGCATATGAAACAAAGGGGGAAAGTGTTCTTAACTATTTTTTCTTTGCCGATTTATATATAGGATATCATAAGACATATTTTTTTCTAAAGATTACTTCACTGTATTTCCCACAGTATGGCAGCTTTAAGCTAAAAATGGTGAAAAAATATATAAAAAATTAAAATTTTTCCACATATTAGCAATTCTTTAGCACTTGAAAACAAAATTTCATTTCGTTTCAGAGATAAATTTTATGTTCATGGAAAAAATCAAGTTGTAGCAAAAAATTTACCTTAGGCCATGATTTGTTTCGATAAGTGCTTCGAGAAATTCCACACGAGAAGAAGCTTGCACTCGATGACTTCAAAAATACTGCACAGAGTAATCCAAGTAAAACATACCAGACATAAAATATGTGTTGCATAGTGTTATTATTCAAACTGTTTCTTATTATTATTTTATAATTAAACAAAATAAAAATATTGTTCCCTAATTGCCTCTATTTGTATTGTAATCATTGCAGCATTATCGCGGTTCCTTGAAGTCCTTAAATACTGGCATTGTAACTTTATTGAATTATGGAAAACATGTGCCACCAGCTGTTTCTCATGTAACATTGGCCCATGAAATTGGCCACAACTTTGGATCACCGGTAAGTTATTTAGTGAATTTTTATTTTCTTCCTATTTGCACAAAGTTCATTGTTTCACAAAAGTAAACAAAAACAAATATCAAAGTTCATAAATCATTCACTGAAAAAGTTACTAAAGTCAAAAAAAAAATGAAATTTTATTATTATAAAAAAAATGTTCAGTTAAAGTTTTAGAAAAAACTTGCGCCAGTAAAAATTTTAACTGCAAAAAAAGGATGTATGCAAAAAAAATATTAAGATGAAATTTTTTTTTTTTAACAAAAAGTCACACAAACAATAAAAATGTGCACATTTTTTGTATGTGTGAAATCTGTATTTGTGTGTTGTAATATGTACGCGTATAGTGTTTTTTCATGTGTGTGTGTGTGTATTTTTGTAGTAAAATGCACTTAATGCAATTAGTTACAGTTCGTCGCGTGTGCATAAAATCTTTTATGTTGAACTTTTTTAACAACAGGAACTGTAAAACATTGTGAATCACCAAACATACGCTATACGTTTCATTATATTCTATCCAGCTTTATAGTGCACTGTGGTACAATTTGTAAAAGTGGAAGTGAAAAAATATTTGTAAGTTAGAGAGGAATGATCAGTTAAATATTCGTATTTATGTTACCCAAAGAAATTAAATTATTTTATGTTTAGAAATTAATCGAAAAAATATTGAACAACTAGAAATAAAAGACATTGATAAACAATGTAAGTGCCTTGGAGAGAGGGAGGTGCATTTATAATTCCAAATTATCGAAAGTGGTTTTTATTTCGTTTGTATGAGTCGAAAAATTTTCTTTATTTTATTTTATATGAAGACAATTTTAACAAATTGTAAATGTAACATAAAAAATTAAGAGGGTGACGACGGCATTCTCTTACTACGAAGCAGGTTTGTAAGGGAGAATATCAATAATAACTGTAAAAAATCATTTAGTATATAAAGCTGAACGCTACGTTTACCAGTTTTTATATACTTTGGATAAAGCGCTTTTTGTGTCACAAATGTATTGCTTCAAAGTGGGAACTCGCCATATAAAATTCATTTCTTTCGTAAGCGGTATAGAAAGCGAAACTCTTACATTTCTCCCTTACAAACCTGCTTCGTTTGAAGCTCAATTTTTTATTTGGTAGTAAACTTTTCTATGCCATCTTAATGCTCAAATTAGCATCGAGTGTGCTTGGAAAATCACAAGTACTATTGGTTTTAGACGTGTACTAGTACACTTGGACTACATTAGATGTTTAAGAACTAGTAACAAGCTGGCTCTTAAGAAAAAATTACCAATTAGCATATACAAATTTGTTTATAATAACAATGGCATAAGTAAATGATTTGAAATCAAATTTGAGAAGCACTATCAAATACAAATATGCACTCGAGTTATAAAAAATTCTATGTCTACAAGTGATGCTCATGTACTACATCAGGTACTGGTACCAGAGAACGGCTTTGTGCGATTGCAAAAAATCGCATTTAATGAATATTAACAAATACACTCGCTTTCGGTCATACAATCAAACTTGCGCAACTGCACACATTCGCTGATGGTTTGCAGTCATTCAAATTATGCACATCGTGCTTTGTTATTTATACCATCGTTTAGCTTCGTTTTTTAATTAAGATGTTTGTGTGTTCGGTGCGACAATGATTGTTTTGGTAAAGAAAAAAAAATACAAACAAAAAAGGCAGAAATCAAACAATCATTACTCATGTAGGCATTCAGCAGTTGCTATGTAGTACAAGAAAAAAAAATTGAAATGAAATGCAAACGCACTAGGTGCAAACAATTTCCATAGAAATAGAAGGCTGTTTTTATTTTTTATCATTTCTTAACAACAATGTATTGTTGTTATTGCTGTTAATGTTAATGTAACCCTGCAAACAATTTGCATCGCCGAATCATCGCCCGCGAATCGCCGCCAAGTTGTCTAACACCGCTGCGATGCATCGCGTGGAAGCTAAATGCGATCCTCTGGCGAATCGCGAAAACGTTCGCATGTGTCAACCACGCGATTCGTGTACCGCGATTCGCGAGAACATCGTGCACCGCGATTGAAACCAAATATTTATTTTCCCGTTACCTTAACAAAACACCAAGACAAAAAAAATTCTATCGAAAGTTATAAAAAAACACCGATGATTGCCGCTACTTGTGTGCGCTTCCATATTCATCGCCTTGTTGTAAGGCGTAGGCGATGGTTAGCGATTCGTATTCCCTGAGAAGGATCGTGTAATCATCGCCAAACAAGCAATCGCCCAAAAATTTCAAAAATGTTTGTAGGGTAACAAAGCGACTCGTACTCATACCAATTTAGTTCGTCGTTGCCTCATCGAGTGGACAATGCAAAAGCATAAGAATGTTTGCCTGTTGACTAAGAGAAGTTTGTGTTATTGCGTGCGCCAACAATAAATGCAAACAAAGCACTTTCAATAAAAAACTCACACATGCACAAATCAAATGTGTACAAACGATGTCAAAATTACCAAAGTTGAACTTTGTTTTGCAGGCATAGAGTTAATGTAAATTCGAGCGTATGAATAAATCAACAAAAATAGTTGATTTTGCAGTTCTCTGACTGGTACTCATAAGCAATGGTATTTATTATAAAAACTCTAACACCGTTAGCACTAGTTCTAGTTATCTTGTTCTCTTGTTCTCGTAATTGTACTAGTGGCATTTTGATAATTAACTCTTAATCTCCTGCAGGGTTAAAACAAAACTTCAAAATTTGTTTTAGTTTTCAATATATGTTAAACAAACGAAGTTTGCGCTCGGCTTTTTAAAATAGGCAGCTAGTTTAAAGTGAAAATTTATACCGTTAACTTCGCCATCGACAGTTTTCGTGTTCCTTTTAATTGCTTTCTTCATTAGCATAGATCTCTCAGTATCATTAATGATACCCTTTTGCCTTTACCAGGAATGTTTCATTGAATAAATAATACATCCATCTATGCATCACAATCTAATACTAATACTAATAATGTGTGTTGTTGGTGTTATGTTAAAGCTTTGATATTGTTACAAGTAAGACTTTGAGTGTTTAAAATTCTTATTCGCTTTAGGGTTTTATTTGTATAATATTTTTAGCTTTTCTTAAATCTTTGAAAAAGGTTTCCTGACGATCTGGCCTAAGCAACCAGTGAAATGCGCATAGAAGCTAGCTTTCCCTCAACAATAAATTTCAGTGTATTTATTAAATATGAAACATTTGGAATTTAGCACGTCATACAGAAATCTTATTAATGATAAATTTTGTATTCCCGTAAATAACTTTGCTAATACAATTTTAATTAATTGGTTTCGAATAAAACTTCATATAAGCGTCGTGGGAATCTTGAGTTAATTAAAAAAAATTATTCGATCTTTAACCTAAATTTGAATAAGGCTTTTTTATGCATAATATATATTATTCATAATGTTGATAAAAATAAGCAAGTTTTACTTTTTTTTAGTACTGTATATGCATATAAGCGAGTTTTTGTAGATGGATTTCTTGTTAATCCAGCTATCGAAAATACTGTTTTTAGGATTCCGTAGAACAACGTTAATACATCTCAAAATGAGCCACTGTGCAATATTTTTGCATTTAGGTGTACAGTGAAAAGCAAATATTAAACGCTTTTGGGTAGTAATAAAAAACCTCACAAAAATCGACGAATTACAACCAAACTGATTTCATTAAATTTAATTTAACAATAGGAACTAAATACTTTTTTTTTGTTAAGTATGAAGTATGAATAACTTAAAGAATATAAATATAAAGAGTGTGTAAGTAATTATTACAAATTATAGATATGAAAATAATTAATTAAAATCTAAATAATATAAAATCTTATTTAATTAACAGTTTTAACAAAAAACCGAAAGTTTGATAGTTTTGTATTTCACTGCAGTACTTATAAAGGGTTGTGTAACACACACAAGTATGTCTGAATGCGAAAGAGAGTGAGAGTAACTAAAGGAGGAAACAGGAAGTTATATAATGCAGTCACCGACAGACTTACATTCACATAATGCAGACACTAACGCGCACTCATAAACACAAAGAATTTTTTTAAAATACTCAACGAACATTTTAAACCCTCCACATACAAACGCATTTTTTTAAATGTATACCAATCTTTGTGTATGTGTGAGTGCGAAAAGACTGTGTCTGAATTCATATGAAAGCAACAATTTCTTGAATTTTGACTTGTTTTTCTTCTTCTTTTTTGTTCTGCTTTATTCACTTTATATGCTATGCTTTATTCTCTCATGTACACCAAAAAAACACATACTTTCTCATTGCAATTATTTGCTGAATGATTGTCTGTAATCGGCAAAGTACATTTTATACACACAGACAGAAATAAACACACATATATACATACATTTCAACATCTTAAAGCATCAATTTAATTGTAACAAGGACAAATTACTTTCTCTAGTTCAGTTTCAATGCAGTTATGCCAAAAGCAATCGATGTAAAATAAAAATTGAAAAAAAAAGATTTCAAAAAAAGAGATGCAGGCAACTGATGAAGTGAAAAGGATTTAAAATCGATTGAGTTTTTACAAGCAATTAAACAAGGAAACATGGATTTATGAAAAGTGAAAGCTTTCAATAGAATAAAGAAAATTCCTTAAACTGAAGTGATGGAAAAGTGATAAATCTGAAGTTATCAGATCAATAACTTTGTTGTAAAACATAAGCAGATGATATGAAAATCTTTCAATGTTGCCAAGTGTAGGGAAAAATTCCTAGATATTGTTTATAGATATTGATTATTATTGTCCTTTTTCGAGAGTAATAAACCCAAATTTTAATGAGAAGTTTATATTTAAAATTTCAATTATTTTAAATTTGATTTGAAGTTGTTTAAAAAATTCCCCCACGGGGTTGTAGGGATCATCTTAAGAATAATATTTCGGCTTTAGGTGTAGCATGCTCTGTGGCATAATCACACTCAAAAAAAAATCAATCCATCCGTAATCAAATCAATCCGAAGCGGTATTAATAGTATGGGTGAGTACGGATTTTCTTGAATCAAGTGCACAAAGATTAATTCAAGTACGGATTTTCAATCGCAAAATACTTAAATTATCCATATTCAACCCCGATTAAAATAATCCGAAAATAAGATTGATTTAAGTAAAACTAAAACTGAATCAATCTCAAATACGCTTGATTCAAGTATTATAAAGTTGATTTCATCCCGAATTCGTACTTGAAAAAACCCAAAAAAGATATTAGAAAGAAAAAATTATTATGATTGATTTACTTACCGCTATAACACCTTACAGAATGATAAAACAACAACATCATGCTCGATATGGGTAATTCCAAAGTGTTGAACGTGACAGTCGTACGCATCAAAAATGCAACAACATTTTAAACAACAAATATTTTTACGTTCTTTTAACCCTTAAATTATAGCACTAAGGAAGCACTATTATCTATGCTAAAGATTATGGGGGGCGCGATTCTAGGTCAAAGATAATGGCAAAAGAAGTAGCGGCTCGAACGTGAAAAAAATAGAAGTAGTTTTTGTGGCCATGTATAAAAAGGTGTAATTCAGCGAAACCTGACACAATTTTTTAGTCAAACTACTTTCAGAATTTTACATAGCAATGTATTATTAAAATGTCTTTGGTTTGGTTCCAAAATCGTCTGTACTATTTTTTGTTTAAGCCAAAATCTGGTTCGATACGTGACAATTCGAACGTGAAATTTTTTCCACAATAATTTAACTGAATAATGATAAATACAAAATAAAAATTTACCGTTAATTCGAATAACATATTTCTCTTCGAACTCTTCCTTAGATTACAGACCATGTAAGAAATTTTTTTGGAATAATTTTCATCAAATATCACCTCTTTTAAGGAAGATAATATTGAAGAAAATATACAATAAAACATGAGTAGGTGAGATGCTAAACTCGTTCGTTACACCTTTTTCGAATTTTGGGAAAATGCAAAAAACATATATCGCCGGATTAACTGGACCAAATTAGTTGATTTTTTGGATTTTGAAATGTTATGCCATTCTTGATTAATAACTCAACAGTTGAAAAATTGAAACCAACTGAAATAAGAAAAATAATAGATTTAAATTTGTAACGAACGAGTTTTGCTACAAATTTTCAAAAGAAACTAGTTTTGCTACGATCCATATGGGATCGAACTAGTTTTGCAACGCACTTTAGCCCACCAGAAAAATTAATTATTGAACTTTGGTATATTTTTAAAGTTATATCAGTATATTAAAATTATGGAAAAAATGTTAAAGAATTTAAAAGCTTATTTTAAAAAGTTTAAGAAACGACAATCAATTTTTAAACCGATAAAGAAAGTAATTCATCTTCAGCGTACTCCTCATTGTTTTCTTCTACACCATGATCAACATTGGTATTGTCCAAGACAGAAATATAAAACTGCAATTCTTTATTATTTTTCCAATTTACCCCAAAGTGGTTTGATAACAGCTTTTCAACATCTTTTTTCTTTTCAGGCTTAATTTCCACATTGATTGGAAGTTCTTCTGGATTAATATCCTTGATTTTTTTTCCTCGTTTCAAGAATGGTTTAGGCTGGCAAGAATTAATTCTGTAATTCATTTCTCCTTGAAGAGTCATTATTCTTTTCGCTGTTTTTTCTATTATAATTCGCTTTGAGGCTTTAAATTGGAAATGTAGTTGCCCTGGTGCTTTCAGCACAGAAGCTACAGCAGTTTTCCAGTCATATACAGGCACTTCACTCCCAACTTTTCGAACTGTACAGAATTCATTAAATAAATCCCAGTATTCGCTAGGCCTTATTATCGTACCTTTTTTTAAATTTTTTTTTCAATCCTCCCGAATACCCTATCGGGTGGAATGAATGAGTGCCCTACTACAGGATAAGTTATTGTAATTTTTTGCAACTTCGTGATTCAGACAAAAACTTGCTCAGCATTCCTAAAACAGTGATAATTTTATTTTGGCCTGGGCAGCCATCACAAAACAATTGTACTTCCTGAATGTCTGTCAAGTTTTTATTCTTTAAGTGGTAGTATAAAATAGAGGAGATTTCATTGGATCCTTTATGCCTTTCGTTTTCACACCATGTATATGAAAACACTGATCCAGGATTTTGCTCACTAGTAGAATTTCCCTCGCAGATTGTGAAATTAAACAAATAGAGTTGTCTACTATAATATGCGGATTGGTCCGGGACACGCGGCAACAATAGGTTTTTTTGACAGTCAAATGAGAGCTTAAGGACTGATGTACCCTCTTCTTTTTTTAGCATTGTGTAAAACGCATTCGATTTTTGCTTATGCACAGTATATTGAGCCATGACTTCAACTTTCGTTGGTCCTGGAGGCATTTCTTTTATTTGTGATTTCAAACGAATACATTGAGAACAAGCATCTGTCGCTGGAATTTGAAGCTAATGTTAAAGTCATAATTGAAAATATGAAGAAAATAGGAATACTTGACTTGTAAATTAAGAGGAGCAGCAAACCGGTTATACTCCTTCCATAAATCTTTGACGGTGCAATCGCTTGGTAAATACTGTCTGTAGGATTTTTCCCGAGTATAGTGGGAATTTACAAAGTGCAAGGATTTTAAAAAATTGGTTACTCCTTCCTTCTTAAATTTAAATTTTTGCGATGTTCTATCACCTCCTCTTCGTTCTTTTGGAGACTGCTGGTCAATAAGATAGGTTTTACCAATCTTTTGCACACGAAATTTTGATATATTAAGTATACCAAGAAATACTTTCGAACACACTTGTAGCATAAGAACATGTAACGAGATAGTTTTGAAAATGACTGCTCAATGGAACAAACCAGTTTTGCTACTAACTGCAATTTTAGGTAATAAAAAAACATCGAAATATAAATGTATTAAGTCGATGAGTATATTCCTTCTCATTAGGCTTCAAAAGAACTTTAAGAATCAATTGTCATCTCGCTTTTTTTAATTTTTGTAACGAACGAGTTTTGCATCTCACCTACTCACATACTCACAAATAAGAAATTACGTTTGCACAACTTTGCAGTCTGATTGTTCATCTAAGTGAACAAATTTATGTGTAAATTTATAAAATTAGTAAAATCTAAATATTTCTTAATAACAATTTCGTAAAATAATCAGATTTTAATAACTTTTAAATTTTCGGTCACGGTGGACCATTTGGCGGAAATGCCCATATGTTTTCTACTTTAAAAATCTTATGTACATGCTTAACCCAAAATATAAACTAAATGAGAAGCAAGAGTTCAAATTTACTTTTATCTCCTTCGTGTTAAACATGAGTCTGGCCAGACCTCTTTTCAATGTGTATAGAAAATCAAAACATGCGTAAGCCGGAGGGTTAAACACAACGAAAAGTTTAATCTTTTTTTTACTTGATTTAAGAATTTCATACTTATTTCAAGAATTTCCGGGATTGATTTTCGAAAGTAGTCCCATTTAGGATTTTTTTGAGTACGTTTTAGTGTTATTCGTACTTGAATTTTTGAGTACGACTCGTACTTAAAGTTATCATAAAAAACTTGATTTATGCCGATGGTTTTTCTTTCTGTGCAGGTGTATGCCTACCTGAGATTCGACAAAGATCCAAAATGACAGTGCTCTTGAAGCCTTCGTGATTTTTTGGGACCGGGGTACTGACACATGCCACAGGACTGATTGTTTGTCGAGGCCCCCAAGGTCATTCTCTCTTAGGGAGAAGTGCCTTCGTACTTAACAAAAGTTCTGCGTTGGTATATTGAAGATTTAGTAGTCTGTTTACAGAAAAAAAAAAAAAAATTTATTTCAATTAAAAAATTAATTAAATTTACACTAGTTTACAAATTAATAGTATCAATAAATATTTTTATTGATACATATTTACAACATTCTGCATTAATGTTGTTGAATTAAGTAAACGTTTATTCACTTGATTAAATGTTTAATTAAAATCGATTTTATTTTTGATTAATAGTTTAATTGAAAAAAAAATAGAGTCAGGTCGAGGGACCAGTAGACCAGTGAAGAAAGCAAATAAAAATTTAAGGCTTAGAAGAGCGTTTGTGATTGCTGGGTGTTCGTTGGTTGGACAGATGATGCTGGCTAGTCCTAAAGCAGCAAAGGTACAATCGCTCTGGCTCCTTAGCAAGGGCCGGGTGCATGATTTTTGTTTGAATTTATGTACAATCAAATTTCTACCTGTGTATGTGTTAGGCGAGTATACATTGGGGCCTTTTTAAGCGCATTGTTTGCCATCTAGAGGTTAAAATTCACCATAAGATTAGGCCATACGGCAGATGCCACATTATTCTTAAAGCTTTCATTGAATTTAATTTTTGTTTTAAAATTTGTACAAAATTTGTAGAGATTAATAAAGGGGATAGGGATTCTTATGCAGTCTATTTAAAAAAAAAAAAATTCTGGCATCACTAATAACACAAGGGAACAAGGTTTTTATTGATAAGAACTGAATTTTCTTTTTAACGTAATTTGGGACGCTCAATCCAAATCTGCTCTCAGTTTTGTTTTCTATCAGCTCAACTTTATACCGTATGTCCAAAATTAAGGCACTTCCGTTACATATAATTGGTATAACTTAAAAACCCATATTCAGTAAAAAAAAAATCCAAAACTCGTCAATAATATTATCTTTAAGCCGTGCATTGGTTTTTAATTCACCCAATAGCTTTAGAGATATCGTTGAATTTTTTAAATAAAAGAACAATTATCAAAACTAATTTCAATTTTAGGGAATACAAAATTTTAATTTCAAAAGATTTTGTTATTCGTGCTTAATTCCCAGATTTTATTATTGATAAAAACACTTGAAATTTATTGTTGATGGGATAAGCTATTCCTATGCGCATTTCACTGGTTGCTTAGGCCAGATCATTAAGCACGAATAACAAAATCTTTTGAAATTAAAATTTTGTATTCCCTAAAAATGAAATTACTTTTTGATAATAAACAGGCAAGTGCACGGCTTAAAAAACACTTAATTGACAACATCTTTTGTAAGTTGTTGTTGTTTTTATTTTGTTTTTCTTAACCTACTTACAACTACAATTAATGTTGAGAGAATTTCAACTAATTGTAGTGGGGAATGTAAGATGAGATAAACCCACTGTTTATTGTTGATGTGTTTTGTTTAAACTTTGATATTATTACAAGTAGAACTGTTGCTATAAGTCTTATACGCTTAATAGTTTTATTTGGTTTAATATCTTTAGTTTTTCTAAAATCTTTATGGATGAAGTTTCCTGATGATCTGGCCTAAGCAACCAGTGAAATAGTGAAATGCGCATAGGAATAGCTTATCCCATCAACAATAAATTTCAAGTGTTTTTATCAATAATAAAAACTGGGAATTAAGCACGAATAACAAAATCTTTTGAAATTAAAATTTTGTCTTCCCTAAAATTGAAATTACTTTTTGATAATAAACAGGCAAGTGCACGGCCTAAAAAAACACTTAATTGACAACATCTTTTGTAAGTTGTTGTTGTTTTTATTTTGTTTTTCTTAACCTACTTACAACTACAATTAATGTTGAGAGAATTTCAACTAATTGTAGTGGGGAATGTAAGATGAGATAAACCCGCTGTTTATTGTTGATGTGTTTTGTTTAAACTTTGATATTATTACAAGTAGAACTGTTGCTATAAGTCTTATACGCTTAACAGTTTTATTTGGTTTAATATCTTTAGTTTTTCTAAAATCTTTATGGATGAAGTTTCCTGATGATCTGGCCTAAGCAACCAGTGAAATGCGCATAGGAATAGCTTATCCCATCAACAATAAATTTCAAGTGTTTTTATCAATAATAAAAACTGGGAATTAAAAAATAAAATTTCTGTTTTTTTAAAAATTCATAAAATATAGAAATGCAACAAAAATCACAGTTTTGGCTTAAAAAGATTTATGGCCATTTTCTCATTACATGATTATCTTTTTCCCCAACGAAAAACTGCACATTAAAGAAATTCGGTTTTCTCAATGTCTCATTTGCTTCTATCCTGTCGCAAAACTAACCGGCACTCATCTGCCAATTATTCAATCAGCTGACTCCCATCTTTTACATTTTTGAGAGGTGTTGCCAACTGAAAACAATGTCGGTATGTTGAGAAACCCAAAATTGTTAACAGACAGTTTATCGGTCAAATAAATTTATGTTGACATTAAGTAACAGACAGTTTTAGTAAAATATATTTCGAATAAGCTTTATTCAGCCTTACTTCATTGCAATAGGTGCACAACTTTTGATTTTATTCACAATTATTTACTAAGAAAACTAAATTGATAAAAATCGCGATTACCATACAAAAATAAAATTTTTTTTTAATGGGTGTGTTTTTGCTGCTGTTTTATTTATGGCCGTTTTTTGCTTCTTTACGTGAAAGTAAAAAGACTTTTACTTTTTCTTGTTTCGGATTTTTCATTTTTTTCAAAGCTAAAAATTACATCTTAAAAAAAAAAACTTTTTTAATCGCTGAATGAAGAGTAAAGTTACGATTTTTTGAACTTTTGTAACTTAAAACTGCGAGTTGATGGAGAAAAACGGAGATTAGATTTGAAGTCAGCGACCTCAAATTAGTAAAAATTTCCATCAAACTTCCAATCAACACAAAAAAAGTTAAATTTTGTTCCCATATGTAAAACTTTCTTAAAATGAGAGCAACAATTTCGTCTTATTTCCTATCTTATTTCCTCCCAAAGTATTTCATATATTTTCCTTTCATTTTTCAAACAAAAATGTAACTAAAGTTTTTTTTAAAAGTTGAGTCGATTTCTACATCAGCAAAAATTTGTATGAAATTGTTTAACGTTTATAATTATTTTATTAAGTTTTGAATGAAAATTACAAACAAATGTTCCAACAAATCTATGTACCTATAATAAATCGGCAAAGGCAAAACAGTTAAGAACACTTTCCTTCTCTGTATGTCAACTGGTTTGAACAAAATATACACCATTTGAAAGATATTTACTTACAGAAGTGCATAATATATATTTTATTAATATCTATTCACAATTTTTTTTTTTTTTTGGAGTTATAAGAGCTTAAATTTGCAACTAACACATATGCAGAACACATAAATACAAAATTTGTTTTTTCAATTATCAAATAATGGGGTGGTCGATTGTTCGACATTTTTAAAAAACCGGTATTCGAATATTTTCTATAATTCCTATTGAAAATTTAACATGCATGGTCCTGAGAGAATAAGAATATGCAAGGGGAGCTCTTTGGTACTTTTTCGTTCAACATCTGGAACTCTAATAAATTTTCGTAAATATTGGACATAGAAAAATAAAATTAAGCATGCAATGTCCTGAGTGAATGGAAATCTATAAAGCCCTTATGACACTACATTTTTTATTCATTAATTGATATAGAATTGATAGAAAGAAACAGTAAATGTTAGAAAGAGCGAACTATAAAAAATTAAAATAATGTTTTTAGTTTTTTTTTCTCTTGTTATGGTTTTGTTTCAGGGATGGCGTTGAGAATTTTTAAAACTGTACCAACAACCTTTAAAAATTGTACTTTTTTACCCTAATTGTACTAAAAGATTTTTTTTGTTGAAATTAATTTTATTTATGTTCATAAAAAACACTACAAAAATCTTAGTTTAAATCTTAAATCTTAGTTTAAAAATCTTAGTTTAAAAAGTATCAACAAAAAAGTACAATTGAAACCACTTAGCCATCCCTGTTTTGTTTATTTTGTTAAAAGTTGCCAACTTTTTGTTTATGAGAAACCTAAAAACAAAAAGCGGCAAATCGCTGAATTTTCCCATAAACCGCTGATTCAGCAACACTTTTAAAATTTTAAGCTTGAAATGTCAATTTTAAGTTAAACAATTTTACATTTTTTTTGACATAACTTCATTTTTTATCGATAACTTTAGTACAATTTTTGACGGTTTGCCATTTATCTTAATACAGGTTAACTCTTTACACTTGGTAAATATTTGTATTACATTATATTTGTACTGTTCACCAAAACTTGAACAATGCATTAAAAATGTAGTGTCATAAGGGCTTAAAGGAGATATTTTGATACTTTTTTTTATTTTTCAATTGATATTTACTGATATTTTTATTTTATGTTGAACTTACAAAGTTAAATTAATTCACGTGGAAGATAAAATATGAATCGGAGGTTGGTCCATCGCCATATCGATCCAATAAGACGGAAAAAATAAATGCTCGAAATATGTAAGTTCATATCGCTCCTTTATTCCAACATAATCGTATCTCACAAAATCAAAAGTTTTAAGTTATTTAACCTTCTCTATATGTAAAATATAAATAAGTATTTTATTTTGAACTGAGCCGCAGTTATAGCAAAATATATATTATTAAATCTGTATAAAAAGGTACATTTTGAAAACTTTAATCTCATTTTGCCAAGATTGATTTTTTTTTTAGATATAAGTGTGCTGCAATAAAGGAGCGATATATACTTAGATGTACTATGTTTTCTTCATATTCACATACAAATTTGTGGTCGAATTTTGACCATTAGGCGAACACCAGTAATAATAAATACGTAATATTGTTCGGGGCAAAATTTGCAAAAGGTTTCTTCATTTAAAATGTGTGTGGTCGCGAAAAAAAAATTGTTGCTCTATTATGAACACTAGTGAAAATGTTGCTGCCTATTGTGAACGAAGGAAGCTTAATCAATCGGAAAGCTTTTAATTAATGTTTCTTTATCAGATCTTTTTTTACTAACAGTGAGAAGTTTATTTAGTTTCACATATTAATTTTAATTTCTTTTACAGCACGATCCAGAACAATGTACTCCAGGCGGTGAAGACGGTAACTATATCATGTTTGCCCGCGCTACTTCAGGTGATAAAAAGAACAATAACAAATTTTCACCCTGCTCCCTAAAATCAATTGAGCCGGTGTTAAACGCTAAGGCACGCAGTACCAAGGGCTGCTTCACCGAACCACAAACCTCGATATGCGGCAATGGTGTAGTCGAGCCCGGAGAACAGTGTGATTGTGGCTGGGAAGAAGACTGCAAAGATTCCTGCTGTTTTCCCATGTCACGGCATTCACGCATCGATGAAAAACCCTGCACACTTACACCTAAGGCCATGTGCAGTCCCTCACAGGGCCCCTGCTGTACGGGAGATTGTAAACTTAAGTATGGCGATAAGTGCCGTGATGACAATGGTTGCCGCGACCCCAGTTTCTGTGATGGGCATATGCCGCAGTGTCCGCCTTCTATTAACAAGCCGAACAAAACAATTTGCAACAAGGAATTCGTCTGCTATATGGGAGAGTGTACTGGTAGTATTTGTTTGGCCTATGGCTTGGAATCCTGCCAATGCATACCTGGTCCAAAGGATGACAAAATCAAATCCTGCGAACTGTGCTGTAAACTGCCCGGTGAAGATAATCCCTGTCGCAGTTCATTCGAATGGAATGATGCACCATTCGATGTGCCCGATATGTATGCCAAACCTGGTACTCCTTGCAATGACTATAATGGGTAAGTTTGTTCTCTTTCTCTTGCAGTCACTTAAATAATGTTTCAAAAAAAAAAAATAATAACCATAAACGGAACAGATTTCATATTTAAAGACTTCAACTGCAGTTAGTAAGTAACTGTGCAATATTTTATGTGTCAAGTGTCAAATCTCTTAAAATGACCGCATCCATTACGAAATTGCTAAACAAACATGCAGTCAACCCAGAGATTTTTTTCTATTTATTTAAGATTTTTTTTTTTTTTTTAAAGCCCTTGATATCTATGACAACGAGCTGAAATAACATTTTTTCTAACTGTTGAAAAAAAATCGAAAAATTGTCTAAATGTAAAATATTTTTCATCTCAATTTTTATGTGTTTTTCTCCTTTCTTCTTTTCATGTTATTTTCGTTGTGTATCCTGCCCTCCACGTCCAACTTGCGACACTAGCTACTGCGATGTCTTCCAGAAATGTCGTGAAGTTGATCCCTCTGGCCCTTTGGCAACATTGCGGAAATTGCTACTGTCCGAAGAGAGTATTGCAACATTTAAAAAGTGGATGCAACAAAACTGGTATACGGTCGCTTTAGCTGCTATTGGCGTTTTTGTATTATTGGTAAGTAAGAAAGACAGCAACAACAATGAAAAACTCAAATATATTTGTCTAAACGAACAAATTAAGTTTATCCCGCGCAAATGTGCGATGCTGGAAGATTTCTGTGTCCTACAAAACTTTATGTTTTTAGTAGACTGATGAATTTGTTTTCTGGGTCCCGGATTGGTATTTGCGTGTGTGAGTGTACCAATACGGAATCACCAGTTCAAGTGGTCATCACTTACTTTGTTACCAAAAGGTTTTTTCATGCCATTTTTCCATTCCCCCAAACCTCTGACTTGTTTAATGTCAATGTGCAAAATGTTTTAATTTATCTTGTCATTCTCCGTTTTCTCTATTTCGCACACAAAAATTTGTCACTCGAAGATTATGAAGTTTGTTACAAATCTTTTAAAGGACGAATATGAGAGAAAAAATATAGACAATGCTCCCACCACGGATAGTAAGTTCTTTCAAAGAGGATACAAAGTTTTAAGTAAAAATCATACTGAAGGCTACAAACATCCAAACCATTTGAAGTATTTTGATTTCATGTTGATTCATTAGTTGTGTTAGAAGTAATCAATGTTTCAGATCAGATCAAACGTATTTCGAGCTGCAGCTAACAGAACTTTCTCCCAATAAACCCTGAAATTTAGACTTAACAAATTGTAGTTTTGTACTGGAGTAAAAATCATTTGTCACGCTTCTCTACGATTCCAAATTTGCTTTATTCTAATGCATTGTTTTGTATTTATCTCTCCCTTAGATATTGAGCACGAAATTGCTGGCGAAGCGGTCAAACCTGAAATTAAAATCCGTCACAATAATTCACAGCGCCACCACCGAAACAGTGCGTCTACCCGACGACAACAACGGCGTAATCGTACATACGGCCGTCCGTACAAAAGTACCCTTCAAAAAGAAAGTAAGAGGCGAACGCAGCAGCTCCAACAACCAACCCAACAGTGGTAATAAATCGAAAGTCGGCGGTAGTAAAATTAACAAAAACGCCAACAAATCCTCCCATGGCCCAGCCAGAGCTACAAAAGTAACAGCAGCAAATACAGCGAACTTAGCAGCAAACGCTGCAACTGCCACAACAACAAACGCCACAAACTCCGGAGCTGTGAATGAACTTAAGAAGCCAGTCCGAACTAAAAAGAATAGAGTCTCTGGAAGCACGGCGAAATCCGCTCACAATGTCATCAATGCAGTCGTCAACGCTGAGAAAGCTAACCAGGAGAATCTCAAGAAGTCCAAGAAAAAGAAACACAGTAAAGAAATTATCGATTACTCTTCGCGCACCAGCCCGGCCCTGGGCGCAGCACCTATCAATCATACAAACACTTTTGGCAAAGTCCAAAAATGGCTGCTGGAATCTCCCATTGTGGCGCAGCCTCTCTCACACATTGAGCACTCCTCCAAGGTCCGAAAAGTAATGAGTAAATCACAAAGCACACCTGAGAGACTAGTTCAGAAAACACCCACCAAAAGTAAAAGCATGGGAAACCTACCCAACGAAAAGGTTAAGTTGCAAGTGGTGTACAAGCCACCCTTCCGATTTGCCCTTCGCTTGTCGAAGAATACCAAGGTCAAGACTCATGTGATGGGTAACATCAGCAATAATAAATTTAAACGTCAAAATAGGACAGACAATAAACGATCAAGTGGTAGCCATCAAATGGATGGTGGGGGCAGTGGGAGTGGCGGAGGTGGTGTAAAATCTTTCGGCGAAAAGACTAAGCGGGCTGCCTTATTACTACGTTCCAACAATGACGAGGACAATCAAATTTTAACCTTAAATGAACCCAATTATGAAACCCTCAATCCCAAAACAACACCCTCCAAAATGGAGAATCCCTTCTATGAAAATATGAAGTTTATTCAAACAAACGAAAAGCGCCACAGTGATCCAGCCGTTGCCAGTGGAGACTCAGGTACAGCCACAGCCAGCAACAGTGGCGGTTCTGTTACAAACAGTGTAAAGCGTTCCACCAGCAAGTCAAATCTGGAAGCTTATCAACAGCCACAACACTTTCAACGATCGTCTAGCTCCAGCAATCCATTTGCCGCCATGGATGCAGCACGCAATTCACGCAAACTAAGCGAAAGTAATGCGGACAACTTAAGCCGAAATTTCGGCAGCACTCAGAATTTAATCAACAGCAGTCAAAGTAATTTAAGTAAATCAAAAAAGCGTAGCAGTCTTAATTTAAAGTCAAGTCTCAACAAAAGCGGCAAAGATCCACCTTTGCCCGCCAATATGCCGCCAGCTAAAAGAAGCAATTCCAATATGAATCTGCGAAGAGATTCTGCCGCAAACACTGCAACAGATAATTTAAAGGTTCCCAAGCATTTACAGTCGCAGGCAGTGCCTCTGAGACGCAGTATAAGTAGCTCCACACACACAAATCAAACGGCTGCCAATCCCATAGCCAAATCATCATCGTCATCATCAACGCCTGCCTCTGCAGGAGCTTTACCTACACAACTGCCATCATATAATGCTCAACGTTCCTCAAGAGCCAGTTTTAGCAATATACCCAGAGCTAGTCTAAGTCTGGTCAATTCATCCTCCTCTAGTACGGGTAGTAATTCGCCAGCCAATCTGAACTCAAATCACACTAATTTCCCCTTCAACCCCCAAAACATAACTAGCCACAACCTGCGAGCCGAGGGCGAGCAAAGACGCAGTCGTTCGAGTTTACCACCGCCACCAGTAACACAACCCCTTACCGGCCATCAAAGATCAAACTCTGTACGGCAACATGCCCACAACTATCATCCGCCACCACTGCCCACCAGCTCTGCAAACGCTAGCAATAAATCTCATTCAAACTCGAATTCAAACTCCGAATTGCCATCTGATTTAGAGGTCATGGTGTCAGACATCGAAAATCTGGTTAGTTAGTCAAAAGTTTATAAAGTTCGTCAAAGAGTCATTTCCTTTGTAGGTAGAATACCAATGAATTGATTATAAACTCCTTGCGACTGCTGCTTCATAATGTGCTCCTTCCTAACACCTCCCCCAAACACTATCACTTACCTTTACACACAAACTTGCCACAATATTTTTTACATTAGAATATTTGGTGTTTGAATAGAAATCAAAAACAAAAACGAAAAAACAAACTACCGCCGCCTCACTGCCCTCTTTTGGACTAGAAAATACTGACTAAATAATTTTAAAATTTCAAAACAAAAGTTGCTAAAACTTTTGCAAGACGATAGATGAATGGATGAATGGATGGATGGATGGATGGACGAACGGATGGTATTATTTTGATATTAGGACATGAACAAAAAATAAAAAACAAAATTTTACGTGTAACAAAAGTTTCTTAAATTACGTATTTTTGTAAGAAGAGAAATGTAAAAAAAGAACAAAAACTAGAAGACTCTCCCCTCTCTCCTGACTCCTTTTCCCTTCTAAACAAAACAATTTACAGGAAATTTGTTTAATAAAATACTTCAATATTGTTGCAAAAGTTTTTCTTTTTGTCTTTCTCTTTGAGATTTTCCACAAAATTTTTCCAAATACTCAAACAAGGCATTTTTTACTCGCGAAGAACAAAAATTGGATTTTATTTATATTTAATAAATTATTGAAAATCTATGCCTGTATTCATAAATTTTTTTTTAAATTTAATAAAGGCTTAAAAAAGAATACATTTACTATGAAAATTATCCTTAATAAACTTTTGTTAAATTATAAAGGTTTATGAAAAAGGTGGATAGATTTTTAATTATAATTTTTAAATATTTTAGTGGTTTCGCATTGTTGTAGAAAATGCCAAATGATTGTTAACAGTATTCGATTGTTGACAATAGAAGCAAGTCGACTTTGATAACAGGGGTGAATAATTTTTCGGCAGTCCATTGAGTCATTGATATTGTGAGAAGTTGTAAAAATTCCTTTCTTTTAACATGAAAAAATAGGTCTGTTCGATTATTAAAAATATCAGCTTATTTTCAATAATCGTTACTAGTAACGCTGCGTTTTTGAGATGTCAGTTAAACTTTATTCAACTTAATCTGAAAACAGATTTATGCCGCCATTACCAAGTCTGTATACATATTTTTGGTGGAACAGCTTGGTTTTGCTTAAAATGTTGCTCTTTAATGAAATAAAAAAAAAAACATTTCTCCGGAAAAATCAGAGTTTCAGACTACGTTAAACTAAGATAAACCTTACCCTTATCTCAAAGACTAATCCTTATTGTTCACGTACTCGCAAAACTTTTGCTAGTTAAGTCAATGAACAGACCTAATAATATACGCTTTAATCAAGAAACCATCACTAATAAAACAGAGTGCTCGGTTTTTTACGATCACATGTTCTTTCAAAAGCACTTTAAATTTACCCAAAAATATGCATTTTCATGTCTAATAATGGGAATAATGCATTTCATTTGACTCCATTTCTTTGTCAAGATGCTTGAAAATAAATTATGAATAATTTTTGCAATTTTGACTTTGATTCCGAATGTTTAATTTTACAGTAAAAAATTTTAGTTTGATTTTTATGTTTCTTATTGTTTTTTTTCTAAAATTTTTATTAAAGATTTTCTCCTTTCATTTGATATACATCATAGATGGGGGTAGTGCACTCATTTTGCAGTTTCAACTCACACTTAGTGATAGTGCAAAAATATTGCAATCATTTTGTTGATGTTGAGTGATGAATTTGCAGCCTCACTAAACATGAGTAATAGTGATGTTAAAAAATTTTGCACTCAAAAAAAAAATAGTTTGGTTTAAAAAAAAAGCAATCAGTTTATTGAAACTTTTTTTTTCACTCATTTGAGTACACCTAAAACTGTTGCACTAAAACTAAAATAAAAAACTTGTTTTTTCATGATTAAAGCCAATAATTGTACCGTTATTGACAAAATTTCATTTTGTTTAATCTTCTTTCAAAATAAAAAATTTTATCATTTTGCGAAGCACTAAAGATACATTTAAAAAAATAATTATGCATAATTATGCGCTACGCAATAAGACATACAGAAATGCAGTAAAGTAAGTGAAAGAACTCTCAACAACTTTTATAAAAAAAAAAATAACTTTTCAAGTGCTACGGCATTCCCTTACTACGAAGCACGTTTGTAAGGGAGAATACTAAAAAATAACTGTGTCAAAACATTCACTGTGTAAGGCCAGTCGTTACATCCAACAATTTTTATATGCGCCTGAATAATGCGCTTTATGTGTCAAAAATGTATTGCTTCAAAGTGGGAACTTGCCATATAAAATTCATGTCTTCCGTAAGCGCAATGGTAAGCGAAACTTTAACGTTTCTCCCTTACAAACCTGCTTCGTTGGAAGCTCAATTTTTTATTGGGTTGCTTATGCATATCCTCCAAAAAAAAAAATCAAAAACCATGCAAATACAAAGTTACATTTTTTAAATTTTAATGGTACAATATGTGTATGCAGCAACTATGATATACATACTTAAGCCCTTATGACACTACATTTTTTATTCATTAATTGATATAGAATTGATAGAAAGAAACAGTAAATGTTAGAAAGAGCAAACTATAAAAAATGTAAACAAAGTTTTTTTATTTTTTTTTCTCTTATGTTTTTGTTTCAGGGATGGCGTTGAGAATTTTCAATATTGTACCAACAACCTTTAAAAATTATAGTTTTTTACCCTAATTGTACTAAAAGATTTTTTTTAGTTGAAATTAATTTTAATTATGTTCATAAAAAACACCACAAAAAGGTATTATAAATCTTAGTTAAAAAAGTATCAACAAAAAAGAACAATTGAAACAACTTAGCCATCCCTGTTTTGTTTATTTTATTAAATGCTGCCAACATTTTGTTTATGAGAAACCTAAAAACAAAAAGCGGTAAATCGCTGAATTTGCCCATAAACCGCTGATTCAGCAACACTTTTAATATTTCAAGCTTGAAATGTCAATTTTAAGTTAAACAATTTTACATTTTTTTTGACATAACTTCATTTGTTATCGATAACTTTTTTAAAATTGTTGACAGTTTGCCATTATCTTAATACAGTTGAACTCTTTGCACTTGGTAAATTTTTCTATTACATTATATTTGTACTGTTCACCAAAACTTGAACAATGCATTAAAAATGTAGTGTCATATGGGCTTTATTAAAGACTTTTTATAACTACGGCAAACGGCCTTAACTACCCAAAAATTTTAAATCGTCTTTTTCATTGATTCTGATGTGTTGTATGAACACAATTGTGTACAAAAAATCTAAGAATCATTTGCCAAAATTGGCGATTTTATTAACAAAAAACAAACGACCCATCTGCAAAAGATTATATGATAAGCGGTAAAAGACCTAACTAACAGTTTGCATTATATGTAACATTGTTAATTGTCAAAACAAAACAAAAAAAAACTGAAAAAAAGAAAAATAAATTATAAACCGTTTAAGGCAATTTATTATTTTAAATAGTTTTTCGCTTCTCCTGTAAAGTTTTCAAAATGTTATATAGGGCCTTTTGCGTTTTAGGTTACGATATACAACCTTCTTTAATTTTTTTTTTTAACTTTAAATTTGCTTAAAAATATATCTGGGGCCAAGTTAAAGCATTTGATATTGTTCGAAATTTCCATTTAAACGGTTTCGTCATTTCGATCGTAACAAATGCCATGTTGAGATCATAAAAAACTGAGTAAGCAGTGTGACTTTGGATGTTGCCTAATTTAATGTGTATATAGATTTTTTATCACACACACGTAAAAATTTCTGTGGCAGGGTGTAGTCAATTAAACATTGTCCAAGGCACCGTATGAATACAAAGGCAAAGGAAATTTTACCTTTGTCAGCAAAATTCACCTGCAAGTGCTGCTTTGCTTAGTCGTCATTTCGGCACGGAAACATTTGGAAGGGAAACATTAAGTTCGGCATTACGGGTGGGGAAGAGAGTATGGTTTTTGAGTTCGGTACTCGGCGAAACGGTTTGTTCACATAGTAACAGAATGTTGCCGTTACATGTTCCGCGAAATGCATAGCGAATGAAAAAAAAACAAAAGAGAATTCTAGATGTTTTTCTTCCATGTGTTCGCTCGTCTATACTCGAACTAAGTTTTACTGAAATTTTTCCAAAACTAAATAGCAGCATGTACCCCTGACGAGTAAGTCATTGTACATAATTGCAATTTTCGTTGATTTAATTTTTTAAAATTCTGCTTTGAAATTGCATTAGTGTCTATATTATGAAATTTTAGTCTTGCTATTTTTGTATTCCTATCTTGCCTTTCCTCTTCTCCCTTTTATATTTTATATATAAATACAAATACACCTACACCTACACCCTAAAAGTGTTAGAATTACAAATCAAAACAGAATTGCTCAGCACATGCAACAAAGTACCCCTCTCCAAACATCTGACCTCTCTCGCCAATAAACTTAAAAGTTGCTGCAACAAAAATTGCAAGTCTGGTCGATGACTAATTGTT
This sequence comes from Pollenia griseotomentosa, assembly GCA_963931875.1. Classification (NCBI taxonomy): domain Eukaryota; kingdom Metazoa; phylum Arthropoda; class Insecta; order Diptera; family Polleniidae; genus Pollenia; species Pollenia griseotomentosa. Next base: position 6,158,097 of record OZ007560.1, read on the forward strand.
TATTAAGCAGATACTGATGTTGAAAAAATCCTTTAAAAACAAAACAAAACTAAACTTTAATATTTTATTAAGCAAATTTTCCTTAACGAAGATCAAAGTCAATAAATCAACTCTTGCCTTAACTACTCAATATTCGTATTCAAAACAAAATCCAGTCCTTAAATCGATTTATTTATAAATTTAAAAAAAAAACTTTAAAACTAAATTTTAAATCCCCAAAAAGCAACTAAATAAAAAAACATATACAAAAAAAGAACCTAAAAAACAAGTCTTCAAAACTATTTTGTGATCGTAGTTTATTTATTAATAAATTATTTAAAATTTAAATTAAATAAAAACAAATAATAATATTAAATTTTAAGTCTAAAATAAACTAAACAAAACTGTATAAATATGTAAATTTTATGTTTAAAACAAAACAAAAACTCTCGTTTTAGTTCTAAATTTTATTTAAAAAAGTATCTTTTTTTTATTTAATTTTCATTTATTTTAAACTGTATGTATGATATTAAAACCATTAAAAAAAAAGAAACTAACAAATAAATTTAACAATATAAAATATAAGAAGTAACAAATAATAAAACAAAAAAAAAAAAAATTTTGTCTACATAGTAAAATTAACTGTGTGTGTAAAATAAATAAATCAATAAAATAATGAATAAACAAAAAAAAAAAAAATAAATATTTAAATATTTTATTATTAATAATTCTGTATGAATTGTAGGCTTTAAATAACAGAATACATTTTAAACATGTCTTATGTGTCAATTAATGTATAAATTGTATAAAACAAAAAAGCAACAAACAAATTTAACAAATACAAATAAATTACGAATAAATTTAATAGAATAATGAAAAAATTAAATCACAAAAATCTGAAATTAATTTATAGCGGTTTTATTTGTTCTACATTAATGTGCCCTCTCCTCCCCTCCCTTCAGCGTGTGTATGAGTGTTTTTTTTTTTGCCCAACAAATTCTTAAATTTGCATTAAATTTATCTTTACTGACATTTACACAGTTGCACAAAAAAATGCTTTTGGCTTTATGTGTATTTTATCGAACATATTTACTTTTTTCCCTATTTTTGAAATGTGTAGAATGTATTTCAAATATTAGGAAAAAAAATTTCTCAAATACAAACAGGTACTCGGCTTGGGGTTATACCCAGCTTTGCTCTCACAAAAAGCTGTCGTACAAAAAAGTACGCGAACGTAAAATTTGTAAAAATTCGTAAAAAAAGGCAACAGCTGATGGTAAATAATTGAAATGTTGAAAAATGTTTACACTTTTGACTACTTAACTCGTTTTCTTATCGGTACTCGATTAAATACTTTGTATAACGCGAACATTTTTGGAGAATACAAAGAATTTATTTAATGTAATCTTTCATATTTGTTTGTTTTTTATTTTATTTGACTTTACTTATTTGTGGCGGGTTAATTTATTCAAAAGAACATGTATAATTGTTTTCGCTATTGATTACTTAAGTACCCAAATACTTCACACTTTTACAACTCTAAAAAATAACATAACAAAAAAGTTTCAAAAGTTAGTATTTAGCCAAATAAATGCTTCACAAGCAAGTTTAATTAATTAATATTTATTAACTTTTTGTTTTGGTTTAATTTTTATTTCAACTTTTCTTTTATTTAACAATTTTTTCACAATTTGTAAGCTTTTTTTTTGTTACTTTTGTTTGTTTACCTTTTGAAACATATGTTTTTTTGTTTTACTAAATCTTACTGCAAAAATTTCTGGAGTAAAAATTTGTAAATACTCAGACAAGAACTGTCACTTTACGCTCTCAATTTGTATTCTAATTTACTGCATTTTGTGTGCTCGAACGCAATTTAGTAAAATGCAGTAAAGTTCAGTAAAAAATAGTAAAAACTTTTGTGTTCTCGAACGCAGCTAATACCCTTTGTACACTTGCATACATTTCGGAGGAACGCATGGAAGATGTTGAAATTTGAAAAACGCGTTCACACTTGAAACATCTAACATCTACCATTAATAAAAAATGTCACCATTTCTGAAAAAAAAACTTTTAATTATTTTAATTCCTTTTTTTTACAAAAGTGGCAACATTCTAAAAGATAACACCAACATGTATTTCTCAATCATTTTGTTTAATAATTTAAGCAAAATTAAGCAAAATAATGCTTGCAAAAAAAGAAAAACTTCCGAAATGGTAACGCTGCTTGCAAAGCAACTTCCATTTTGTCAGTGATGCCACAATAATAATAGAATTTATTGCCACTTTTCTAGTGATAACACTAAAAGAATCGAAAAATGTAAAAGGGAACAAAATGAGATAGTAATGCTATGTTCATACGACGATATAAACCACTCGTTTCGCTCTCTGAAACTAGTTTGCCAAACATGCTGTTCATACGATTCATTCTTGTTTCATTTTGACATTTTTTTTGTGTTGTTAGTGTGATTTTTTTTAAAGTAGATAAAAAAGTAAAAAAAACTTGAAAATATAATATTTAATACTTTTATTAATATTATTAGGTTATAATTATCACTTTATTTTATTAAACATAAATTTTTTTCTTTGTTTTGATGTTTTTTGAGAGCTAGTTCAGATAAACTAACGATAAATGTTATCAAAATTGGAGATGATAGTACATTTTTCCTGAAACGAACTGTTTCGCTCTCAAAATTTTGTATGGGGAAACAAGTCGTTTCAATCATGTTTGGGGCGCGAAACAGGAATAAGAGAGCCAAACACGAATATTGCTGTCCGTGTGAACATGGTATAACATTCTGTAAAGATGTTGAAAAATTTTGATTTTTAGTCCTATGTATTTCTTATGGGAAAATTCCAACATCTTCGCAAATTGATGTTAAATGTTGACAAGTGTGAAAAGGCTATAATGTGTTTTCGTCTTGTTTTTGTTGTTTCTTCACACAACAAGCAAATCGTTTTTGAACTACTTGTGTGGTGTTGTTGTAGTGTCTGCAACAAACTTTCAAAAGTTAAATGAGATTAAAACGCTCTCTATGTAATTTTACTCTCAGAGCGGTACTACCAACGAAAAGTTTAATCTTTTTTTTTACTTGTTTTATACCGTGTTCAGATATACATACATTTTTTATTGAGTCAATATTCGGTTTATTGACATAATTATCTTTCTGTTCACATATACACAATTTATAGGTAACTCAATTTATATTACTGCTACATCCAACATTCAACGTAAACAAAAATGTACATGTATAAGCCAAATGTTAACAAGTTTTGATATCTCTAAGGAATAAACATCTGGCTTTTGCGTCGACCTAATGGATGGGCATTTGTTTTGTTGTAATTTCAGTTGCCAAATGTCAAACCCCTGTTAAATAAGTTGTGTTATGCTCAATAAACACACTTGTGGCAGGGTCGCATTTTAATTTTACTCAATATTTATAACAATTTCGTATTAATTGAGCAATAACTAAATTGCAATTTTATATGAATAATTGAGCTCTATAATGCATGTCTGAACACGGTATTAAGCATGTTGTACTTATGTTAAGAAATTCCAAGATCGATTTTCGAAAGTAATCCCATTTAGGATTGTTTTGAGTAAATTTTAGTGTTATTCGTTCTTAAATTTTTGAGTACGACTCGTACTTAAAGTAAGTATAAAAAAATTTTTTTATCCCGAGTGTTTTTCTTTCTGTGCAGTGTTGTCTTATTGACGCTCTTCGAGTATATTTTAATTTTTTTTGGTCTCATCAAAGTTTTATTTTTTCCGAATACTCGGTTTTTTTTTCTTTTTTTTTGCAACAACACATCTCGCAAAAAATATTGCTATTTAGTGTGGATAATATTTAAAAAAAAACGCTTTTATTGATTTCATACAAAGTTTAATGGATATTCGCACATTGCAAAAATGGATGAAAAAGGAAACAGACATCGTTATTGATTGTCATTGCAAATGCCAATCTAATAAGAAATTAAACGCGTTTGAATTCAATTGGGACGACTGTGGCAATCATCGAAGCTCGTGGCAGCAAAACATTTTCGTCTCGGAATTTACCATTCAAAATGGTAGTCTGGATAACTATTTTCATCAATTTTTTAACCATCGTGTACCATGGCATAGCCGTGGTGGGTTCAAATTCCAAAGTATAATAACCGAAGCAAAAAATTTGTCAGAATACATAAATAAAAAGGAATAGTAAGTTGGGTGCTTTTACACGTTTTGCGCCCTCTAGCGATATTAAATATATTTTACGATCTATTCCTCATATTCGTTGGCCAAAAAGTTTTCATTAAGGTCCTGCCCTCGAGATAACAAAAGTTAATCCTTTATTTTTATTAAATTTTATAAAAATACTAGCTGACGCGGCAAACGTAAAAAAAAAAAAAGATATTACAGTACCTGCATGTCAAATTTAACGAAAACCGATTGATTAGCTAAGAAGATATAGGGAGGGGGAGATTTTACCGCTCTTGTCCTGTTTCACGCGATAAATAATAAAAATTATAGGCTACAGTTCCTCACAGATGGTACAATATTTGCCTGCCAAATTTTAAGAAAATCGGTTGATTAGATAATAATATATTGGGAGGGGGAGCTTTTACCCGTTTTGTCCTATTTTACGCCCTCTAACGACATGAAATATATTTTACGGCCTACTCCGCATGTCATTTGATACATAAGTCATTACAATTCATGGTTTGGTAACTTTTCAAGTGACAATAAAAAATCATAATTTGGAAAATGGAGGGCATTTTGTTCATATTTGTAAGGAATAATATTTATGAGAATCTAAATGCGATATCTCCGAAACCACTAGGCAGATGTCGTGAGAATGTCACATAAACCATCTACAGACTATCTCCAACGTTTTTGCACTTAGTGGAGACATCGACGTGTACACTTCTTTTTATATAAATAAATATATGTATGTATATTAGCGTGGCCGTTAGTTGTATGGAGAACATTTTTTTTTTTGATTTCTTATACTCTCCCCCTCCAAATCGGTTCAGTTTTATGTAAAAAAAAATACAAAAAAATTTCGTAGCGATAAGTTGTGTTTTAGGGAGGGCGTCCGCCCCTCAAAGTTTGCCATCAAGCCATTTATTCAAATGTAATTTGTTTGCATATGACTATCTAAAAACAACATTTTACAAGAATATGATATATGGCAATATTTTAGCTCTTCTAGTCAACAACATAAGCCTCCAAGAAAGTTTTTTGCTAAGACTAATAATCTTAGAAAATAATTAAGAAAATAACAACAAAATACCAAACATTTTATATACGTTTTATATATATAAAAAGGCGATTTAATGTCAAGTGACACAATTTTGAAATCGATGTCTTCCGATTTGGATGAAATTTACACCAAGGGTAGTCCTATTAGATAGTAGTTTACACACAAATTTTCAACAAGATCGGTCAAAATGTTTCAGAGGTAGAGGGAGTCAAAGTTTGCCATACAGGTGTTCTTTCTCATCCTTGTAATTTATTACCTATTGGTGTTAGCAAAATTTGTCCCAAGTAGCTTAGATAGCTATTTAATCAATCTTTTTTAAAAATATTTTTTTGTTTTTTTTTTAAAAATTTTTTAATATTTTTTTTTAAATTTAAAATTTTTTTTTTATTTTTTTTAAGCCAAGTGTTAAATTTAAAAAAAAAAAATTGTAAAAATTTTTTAAAAAACAAAAAAATTTTTTTTAAAAAGTTTGATCAAAAAGCTATCTAAGCTACTTGGGACAAATTTTGCTTACACCAATAGGTAATAAGTTACATGGATGAGAAAGAACACCTGTATGGCCAAAATGTCAAACTTTGACCCCCTCTAACTCAGAAACTTTTTGACCGATCTTGTTGAAAATTTGTGTCGAAGCTACTATCTAACAGTACTAAAATTGGTGTAAATTTCATTTAAATCGAAAGACATCTATTTCAAAATTGGGTCACTTGACATTAAATCCCCCTTTTATATATATAAAACGTATATAAAATGTTTGGTATTTTGTTTTTATTTTCTTAATTATTTTCTAAAATATTGATTTTAGCAAAAAAGGCTTATGTTGTTGACTAGAAGAGCTAAAATATTGCCATATATCATATTCTTGTAAAATGTTGTTTTTAGAAAATAGTCGTACGCAAACAAATTACATTTGAATAAATGGCTTGATGGCAAACTTTGAGGGACGGACGCCCCCCCTAAAACACAACTTATCGCTACGAAATTTTTTTGTATTTTCGTTTTACATAAAACTGAACCGATTTAGGGGGGGAGAATATAAGAAATCAAAATAAAAAAAATAACGGCCACCCTAATGTATATATAGATAAAAAAAAACATCGGTGGAATGTTCGCTTTATCACTAAACATAAACAAACATTAAACAGCTGATACGTTAAACCGACAAAATGTTTAATATTATCAGTTCATCCGCAACGTCACGTTTCAGTAAGAGTACCTATTCACACATAAAAAAACAGTTGAACTGCATCGTATACCTTTACGTAAGATTGATATGGCCTTTTAAGTGTTGTAAAGCTTCTAGTCTTATAATCTGAGACCATTTTTGTGACACACTTTGTTGAGAAATACTCGTAACTGAACAAAAAAATAGACCCCGAAAAAAAAGAAACGAGATTAACTGGGATTCATTTACACATTGGAAGAGTTGTAAATAAATCATTTTTTTTCTATATTGCAAAATAATTTTATAATTTATTACAAACTAACCATTTGTTCACACGTGTATGTGTAAAATGTAATTCATATTTAATAAATTAACATAAACATTTTGTTAAATCAAACAGAATTCATAATTATAAAAAAAATTTGTCGTATGCAAAACACAATAATACAAAATCGGCTGGTTGCTTATAATTTACATATGTATAAGTGAAATATTTTGTGTGTGAGTTTATTTGTATATTATTTGAAATATCCCAGCTAGTTTTTTGTACAAAAAATAGAATCTTTTAGAAGTCAGCTTTACAAGCAAAATAACCGCATATAAGCTCATTTTTCGATCATGCATGATACTCTCGTTGTGATAAAATGATATTCTTCCGATGAATCACCCCAAAGAATCATTTGTGATACAATTTTCTGATTCCTTTTTGAGTAAATGAATGAATTTTATGTGATTCCTTTTTCAATCGCTCAAGTGATAAATTAGGTTTTAACCATCAAAAGAAATTCGAAATGACGCATTTGGGAGATTTTTAAAAAAAAAAATTTTCACCCAAATGCTTGCTGGGAAATGTATATATTTAAAAGTTTATCTTGCTATTTATCATCGCATTAGTACTGTTTTAAATAAATACAAGTCATAAATAAATAGATATTTACAAAAATACACACAAATGCGTATTAATATGCTTTTTGTATATAGAAAAGCATATAAAAACATATTTGCATAATACTGATTATTTATGTAATTTTAAATCTACAAATTGCAGATAAACAAATTAAAATCTAATTTTACTGTATAATAATTTGATATTTAGGCATTCGTTTTCCTTGATAATTTGAAGATGTCAATTGGATGTCAATTCAAAAACTTTCCAATTATAGATTTGCAATATGCAACAGTGTACAGCATATTCTACACTACAAGTTAAATTCATAACTTAACATTTGTAGTAGGGAGGTAAAGAATACCTATACCGATATTTCGGCGATTTTACTGTCTTTACGACGGCACTTCTTCAATTTTTGTTTAAAGTTTTTTTTAACAAACTATTTAAATTTCAATGCTAAATTTTTGCTTAACAATTAACTGAGCTGCCTAAACAACAGCGGAAAGCGTTTTTTTAAACATAAAAACCTTATTTCCAATCAGTGCTCGAAAATAAACAGAGCATTATTTAGCGTACGGCTCACACACCCAGAAACGATATCTATTTTTATGGTGTTTGTGTATAGATAAATAACCCTTAATACCGTTCATAACTGTTTTCACGAAAGTGACAAGCATTATGTAGTGTTCTGTGGTTTGTTAAAAGACAGTAAAATTGTAGTGGTTCTGTTGACATACATAACATTTTAATGTTCTTTTGTGTTGTGTTTTTTTACATCGATAAAGAAATGAGCAAACAAAAAATTTAAGCAACGACCACAGCACGAATAGCTTGAGTGTGTTTTGTGTACATTAGGGTTATAACACAAACGTATGTATTTTGTTGTTGTGAAAATTTTTTGATTTTTTTTAACCAGCTAAAAGGGCGCTAATGGCTAGTTTACACAATTATACTTTGTATTAATGCATGTCAAACACTCAAGTAATATGACAAAGTGTGATAGTGTGAATGCAATGTGTCACGAAAATGACAAGTATTATGAAAAAAGCTTGACACCCCATACGACTTCATTGTTTTTTGAAAAATTTGTAAACAATAATACTTTTCATTGGAACAGGGTTGTATTTTATTTCATGTGTGAGTGTTTATACTTTGTGTGATGATGTGAACACAAACTGTCATGTTAAATTAAATTTTTGGACAGTCGCAACAAAACTCATTAGATTTCTATCTCACAAGGATTATGGAATACGTAAGACTTGTGAGATAGCGAAAACTAGCCTTAAGCACAACTAAAACGAATAAACATTAACATGCTGAGCCGTTAACAAACAACAAAGTTTGTGCTTTAAAAAAAAAAAAAGAACTGAACGCAAAAAATGTTCTCATCTTTTTGTTAAGTTGGATAAGTACAGTATAATTTGTGTGTCCGAAGATCACAAACAGAGAAACGTTTCTTTTTTAAATAATTTACTATACAAACACTATTGCCATTTGTGTTTTCCACATATCTACAGAACCGAACACTAAATAACAGAATGTAATGTTTATTTTCGAACACTCTTTCCAATACATTTTCTTTTAAGCAAACCGACATAGCGATCAATCAAATAAAATTTTCGTCCGAAATCGTGGACAGGCAGTTAATTATGTTTACGAATAAAGCTATCGTCACACCTTACCAATATTTGGCGCTCTACACGCTGCCACTATTTTTACATATGTTTTATTTTAATCAACGTTTACTTTTTCAAGCATCAATTAACAGTTCATACAACTAGGTATGCAACATCGTTCTAAAAAAGATCGATCATTGTTGTAAAAATTATGTTTCCACGATAAGCATCGATGTTGAAAAACATCGGTAAAAAACACGATACATCGATGTTTCAACATTGATAATATAAATTATTTTGAAATTATACTAATGGACTGCTCAAATTCTTCTTTGCTGCTGAAAATCTTAAGACCCAACTATAATATGCATAAGCTTGCGAAAGATTGCGTAAGCTTCTGTTAAAAATTAACAAAAAGCCTGCCAAATGCATTTAAAAACACAAAGACAAAAAAAGGAAAGTGCGATATGTTTCGCACTTTGCTTAAGCAAATGACAGATTCATAAATCTTCAGAAAAAGTTTCCTTAAGTTCAATATGGTTTGACACATATGATTGGCATGTATTCGCAAAGCTCAACTTAAGCATATTATAGCTAGACCTTCACATCTGCACACACACTTTTTTACCTTTTTAAATAAAGGGTTTAATTGGAAAAATAAAAATTAAAAATGGTCAAAATGTTGTTAAAAAAATTTATATAAATGAAAATATAAAATGGATGATGTCGATGTTTTGACGCCGATGTATCGTTTATCAAAACATCGATGTTAGACATGTTTAAACACATTTTAAACCAAAAAACTCTCTTTGTGTATAAACCAACAAATCTTTAAATCAGTAAACATATAAACCATCTTTAAACGCATAAAATTAGGCGTTTAAACTACCAATACAGATCATATGAATTTGACAAGATTTATGGTAGTGCTGCCACATGTTATTTTTTTAACTACATATAATACATGGGAAACTGATTTATAGTTGTTGAGTTTAAACTACATATAAATTTAAGTTTAGTTCAACTAAACCAGCGTTTAAACCTTTACTAATTTATTAGCCATTAGTGTTTTAAGGGCTTAATTTGGGAACCGCACATTAAGGAGGAATTAACCACAATTAGTAAAAATAAATATTAAAAATCTTTTTTTATTTATCTGTGGGCTCCTCGCGTCTGTTGTATAACATGAGTGGGGTGTATACCTTCTGGAATTTTTCTGATATAGATGGATCATTCATCAAACTGTTATTTTTGTATAAGACGATCTCTAACTCCAGAGAGGAAAAATGTAAAACGAGTTTAAATAACACAACCTGGAGAAGATATAATTTCATCTTCTCTCCATATAAAACTTGATCTTATGAAAAACTTTGTATAAGCAATAGATCTATTTGGTGCTGGATTTTATACCTAATAGAACAATTTTTCCAAAATCAGTCCGCAATAATTAAAAAGAGTATATTTGTAGGTTCTCAAATCAGGAAACGTTTAAAGAAAAACTTTAAAATCAAAAATCTAAAAAAAAAACCCCTTGTTTTCTTTGGAAATCACCGATCGAATGCCTTACAAAAATATTTTCGAGGAACTTGTAGGTTGCTATGAGACATTTGGCGGTACTGTATCCCTGAAACCACGTTTTTATATTCACATTTGGGAAAAGATTCCACTGAGACGAATTTTACACAGGAAACAATCATAATACAAAGCTGATTTTTTTTGTGGTGATGAGTAACGTCCCAAAAACTACCCGTCAATCCATGTGGTGCTTAAACAGTTACGCGGTGTCAAAGGTCAAGAAAAACTCTTTTTCGTAGATACTTATTATCAAATGTGTAGCTAAGAAAATTCTCTTTAAAAAACTGTAACTGTAACCTCTTGCGAGTTGGAATTAAATACTGCTGTTTTTTAAAACGACTTTAATTTCAGATAAAAAATAAAAGGTTTTTGTCATTAATTGTACATATCAATCCAAAAAAAAGTAAATACTAAACTAAATTTAAAAAAAAAACGAAAACAATTAAAATTGAAAACAAGTACAAGTAAAAACAAAACAATAGCCCTCTTCAAAGTCTTGTGCACTGGAAGTTGCAAATTAATGCAGTCTCTACCGTGAGTAGTGTTTCTGTGTAGTTTATCTTCTTATCTAATCAACCGGTTTTCTTAAAATTTTGCATGCAGATACTGTAACATCAGAAAGGAAATAAGTAATAGGGCATGAAATAGGAAAAACGGGGTAAAATCTCCCCCTCTTTATAGCTTCTTAAATAATCAACCAATTATCTTGAAATTTGGCAGGCAAATAATGTAACATCTGGAAGGAATTATAGCCTATATTTTCTATTATTTATGGCGTGAAATATGACAAAAGCGGTAAAAGCTCCCCCTCCCAATATCTTTTTAACTTATCAACCGGTTTTCTTTAAATTTGGCATGCAGACACTGTAACATCTGAAAGAAGGAAATTACATATATGGCAAAACAACGTTTGCCGGGCCAGCTAGTTGTTAATATTTTGCAAATGAAAGCAACCATTGCTATGAAGCCAAAAATTAATAATACGCTTGGTCGAGACCTTGATATAATCACGGAATGGGATTCTGCGGATAGGGTCGCTTTAAATGTCCGAAATACCCAGTTCAAGGCGCGATGGATTAAGGTGCCTTATCTGTGTATTCTTATTGAGGAATCAGAGTCTCTTGATGTTCTGGGCATAAAATGCAATATATACAATAAATATTCAAGTGCCTCGGTTTTTTAAAATGGTGTAACAGATACTTCACTACATTTGATCACTTAACTTTTTATACCACCTACATTCGACCGAGAACGGAATAGTACTCTTATGTGTAGGCCGGTGCTTCAAATTCTACTTTTGAGCTTCTCGACTGTGTGCAGGTGTGTGCGAAGGTTCTCATTGGCGAAAGTAGGGTATCCAATTCTATCGACTTTCTTGAGCACAGTCGCAATGTGAGTTGTATTTCCCTGTTCCATCTTTAGGATGTGGTCCGATGAAATTAGAAATTAGTGCCCATGTTCTGTAACTCTCGCTTCTAGAATCTTTACAAATGAAATGTGAAACAAACGTGCCATATATTGAAAAAACAGCTGTTTTGCACTAAACTGTGTCTGTAACTTTTTTTGGCACGTACTAGATGGCACGTAAGGAAATTACCATCGCCAATTTACAGAAAAAGTGTGTCTGTAAAATTTTTGTGAGAAAAGTTTCCGCTTTGAACTGTCAAATAAACTCACAAATAAAAATGGGGCGAGAAAAAATTTTAACACCAAAAAACAATTAATAATGCAAAATACAAAGAACAATAATAATAATAATAATATTTTGTTCTTGGCACATTTTTTTATTGTTAAATTATTTTGCTTTTAACATTTTTATAAAATATACGAATGTTTTCAAAGATCGTTTGCAAACAAGAAACATTAAAGTCGGGCTTTACATTATTTGGCATGGCCGACGGTAGTATTTTCGCCGCCTTCGTTGAAAAGTTTTCAATTTTAGTCGGCGTCAACGATATGTGTTGCTGGCGTTTTTAACGTCTGCAATGTCACATCGGCTTCGAGTGCAATGTTATGACATTTATAACGTAACGACGTAACAGATTTTTCTATATGAGTTACAGACACACTTTTTTCTCATTTTTCGAGAAATAATGGAATATTTTGTTTCACATCTTTTTGATGCGAGAAGGTCTCACTAAAGTTACAGAACATGGGTACAGATTCCCAAAACTTGTTCGTTTGTTCGCAATACGCGTTTTTTTCTCAAGAGCCCATCCTTTTGTGGTGGAAAAATTCGTTCTTAAGCCCGGCCATGCTACGATGCAAGACCATTTGCACAAAATTGTGAATAGGGCTAATGAAAATTATAGAACATTTTGAAAAGATGAGCAAAAAAAGATTATTATTACATAACAATGTAAATGCTTATTAAAAAAAAAATGTGTGAAATCAATAGCAAGAAAACCAAACTTTAAAACAAAAATCTGCACAGAAACATTTTATTATGTATTTTAAACAATCAATCAACTGCATCAAGTGTCGAGATAGATTTTCTCTTTTAATTATATATATTTTAAATTCCATTTGAATGATTTGGTTTTCTTAAAGTCAATATGAAACCATAACTATGTATAAATTAGCACTTGATATAAATAATAAAAAAATTAAACTATAGAACACAAAGTTTGTAAACAAATAAACTGAAACATTTTAATATATTTAAAACAAGAATAAAAGTATAGTCGGTCAAGTCCGACTATTTGATACCCTACACCACAGTAATAACAGACAAAAATTTAGAAGTGTACTATAATTAGGACCCATGGACAATCATGGACCCGGCAACCCAAAATTATTTGCCAAATATTATGTAAATATCTACTTACATGCATTTTATATGAGTTTTTTTTCGACTTAAAGAGATTTTAGAGGCGGTCCTACCAATTCAATAATTTTTGATAGTACCTTTCATATAAAGAAGTTATACGGATGTAATATAAGTATGGTAAGCTTCTTTGAAATTTGGGCGTGTACCAAAAAAATTTTCACTATTTTCATTATACCTATTACCTATGAAAATAAAACCGTATATACCAAGGTTAACATGGACAGCCAATCAGCCAGCAAGACGGACGGACAACGTTAGATGGACTCAGAAAGTTAGTAAAAGTCGATCCAAATACTAAAAGGTGGGTCTAGGACCAATATTTTTCTTCATAAAGGCAATATGATGGAGGTGTGGGTGTTAACACACATAGATACATACAAATTTATTTAAATAGATAGTAAAACTAGTTATAAGATCTTAAGAAATTTAGATTTGAATTTGTCATAAATTAAATATTTTCATTTAACCTAATTTCAATTGCTTTAAGTCTTTGCTTGTTTCTTTTTTATTTCACTTAAAGGGACACCCTAATACATCTCTACAGATTTCTTTCTTATTCTTCCTTTCTTTTTATGTTGTTTCAGCTATTCTAAGTTATTGGCAATTAATAAACTGTAACAAATCGATGTCATCATTAATCATTTTATATAATAATCTACAAAATCTGAACAAAAAAAAATAAATATAGAACAAAGCCAATTATTTCATTCAATACTCATCCATGAAATATACATTACAGTAACTTTAGCACGTGTATTATAAATGAATTCAAAGTCAGTCTAAATTTAGAACACAGAATTAAGAAAACTAACTACAAATACATGAATTGCAAAAATAAAAATATATTTTTTAAAACAAAAAAAATAAAATAAATAATTAAAATCTTGTAAAATTTAACCACGAATACCAAACTAATTTTAAACCAAATAGTTTTAAGGACAAAAAAATTAAATAATAAAAATAATCAAAAAATATTGCAAAATGAATAATTGAAGAACAAATGTTTTATTTCCCAAGTCTTTTTACGAAGAACTTAGAAGTGTCAAGTAAAATTAAATCTTTAAAATACAAATTGGTTTTTGCTATTTGACAACAGAGAGTCGATATTGTAAAAAAAAAATAGTAGATAAGATTAAAGGCTCAGTTAGCCGGAAATAACGGTAACGTTGCAAATAAGTTGCTTCATTTTGTTGTATGTTGTAGTATGTTTCACTTTTCTATACTTTTAAAACTTAATTCCTTTCCAAGTTAATCTTGGAAACAAGATTATAACTTGGAATTTGATTAGTTAATAAAACAATTTCTGTCTTGATTTTCAAAACTATAATTATTTATTGATCCTTATTCTAAATTTACATTTCTTATATACTAATTTCTTAGGGTTATTTTGAGTGAACAAAAACTCAATGCTTATTACTATTCATTTTTAAAATATTGGAATAACTGACTTCTTAATACATTCATTTTTGTGTAGTCCAAGTGCAATAGCCGAATTTGTGCTGACTTTTTTTAATAAGCAACAGAATGGTTTGCACACGAACATACATGAATTTAAAAAGTGCAGTTAGATTAGAACGATTATAGTTAGCAGTAAGATGTTACGTCTCAATCTGTAAGAAATAGATTGGACCTCCTTTTTTACGTTAAGAGTAAGTTACTGTTATACCCGGCTAACTGAGCTTTTAAATAAGCAGCTGCCTTAAGGCATGATCAAATGATCGCTTAACTACTTTTAGACAAACGATGCGTTTACTCACCGCCCCTGTGTTTGACCGCACCACCAAAACACGCAGGTAGCAATTTTTAGTGTACAAGTCGGCAAAATTATTCACTTGCCCCTTGTTAAGGAGTTGGGTCTATCTATCCGCCGCTGCCTAAATATTAGACGGCACCATCTGTGGAATACCAACAGTACCTAAGAAAATCCTACAGTAGGCCGAACTTCCACAAAAATGATCGAAAAGCCACCCTTGATACTAACTTGAGTTAGTTGACTTTGGGTATAAGCCACAACCACCCGCGTGATCCCCGAAGGGGTTTCAACCAATAGCCAGATCGCTGCCAGTCCACCGGTAGCTACAGACTCTTGTTGATGCAGATTGGAGCTATAATCAACTGTACTCACAAAGAGAAATGCCTATTTTGAATTCTTCCCAATCCCCAGTAAAGCTATAAATTTCAGTAAATAAAATAGACTTGTTGGAGGTGACCATATCGAAAAATGTGTTTTTTTCTGCATGTAAAAGGTTGTTTTAAATTGAGGTTTTCCAATTGATCAACACTTACAAGCTTTGCAGGAGTTAGTTTACCCTTTTGAAGACAGCAATTAAATATCTATGTATAAATAAAAATCCATAAAATTTCTATAAAAAGCAAGTTGTAGTATTCCACCGTAACAATACATTTCCTTATGATTTTGTATTAGTAAAATCCTGTTTGAAAAGCAGCGGACGGAAATGTTTATTTTACCTTCTTTATTGTTCTATAGATATTACAATTATACTTAATTCTTCTTTAAGCTACGGTCACACTTATTAAATATTTGATCAAATAAGCGTAACCCCTACTTTTGTTAATAGTTAGTGAGATTTAAAATGGTCTTAATATTACAAAATAAACTAATTATACTACTAGACGTAGCAAAAAACAGTTTTTTGTAAGATGTGGTATTTTAATCAAAATAAATATTGATATTATGCGAAATGATTTTTTAGTTTGGTTGTTGGTCCCGTTTTTTTCGTCAAATATTTGATAAGTCTGACCGCAGCTTTAGACTCGAAGGTAAAAACTTAGTGTGGAATAAAATCTATTTATTGACAGGAATATGAAAACATATACAAACAGCTACTCAGACTATAAGTGGGACACATAGAAAAGGTCTTATGTTGCCTCAATTTAATATTAGATTTATGATTTATTATACAGTATAACCCGGATAATTACCCAACGCTTAAATGCCTTTCACTCTTATTTACCTTAAGTTTTAAATCCTTAAGTTTTTGTTTTTCAATTTTTCAAACAAAAATCCACGTTCCATTTCCATACGCTTAATTACCCGTTTCGGGTAATTGCCTTAATAATTAAACTCCCAAAACAAAATTACACCTAAATTGCATTCGTTTAATTGCCTCAGTACTATTTGTCAACAACACAGCAAGTAGTGCAACCAAATTAACATGTTAATAATTTGGAAATATTCACTAAACAATTTTAAAAAAATATGCCCAAAAAACCAAATATTGCTTATTTGAAAGCAAAATATTTAATATTTGCATTCTGGGATGACCAGAATAAAGTCATGTTATTATTTTGGGCCAAATTTAATCTTAATACGAAAAACCATGCAATTGCATATTAACGGTTTCTCTGTTTTTAAGTTTGTATGTATGAGTACGCTGTTGTTAGTAGGACAGGACATCTCAAAAAGCATTACAGATAAAATTTAAGACAGAAAATCCATTGTTTTTTATTGCTATCTCTTAAGCTTTAGCTGATACACGTAAAAATTCCTATATCTTAACTTTTTTTCAAACATAAAATTTAAAGTATCTTTTAAATAAATACGTTTAATTATCTCACTGTGGTATTTAAACGTATTCGCTTAATTACCTCGACGAGGTAGTTAAGCGTATTCGTTTAAATGCTTACCTCGCATAATTACCCAAAAATATTGGCATTTTTGGCGAGGTAATTATCCGTGGAATACTGCTTCGTTTTATATGAATTTAATGAATTAAGGCCCCTATTACGGTTCACAACTCAACTCAACTCTTAATTACAACTCAACTGAGTTGAGTTGTGAACCGTAATAGGGGCCTAAATTATCCCAATTTAATTCGGAACTTAATTAAATAATTAACATAATGTTGTAAAAGTACTATTATGAAGTGTCCCACTTACAGTGAGAGTAGCTGTACATAAGTATATTTGAATCAAAACTATTATTAGAAAAAGTCTTATGTTTCAAAATTACGCAAAAAACAAATTTTCTATAATTTTCATCATCATTAATGTGAATAAAATTCTTACGTGGTTAGCAAGTTTAAGATTTGAAAAAAGGTAATTGTACCTGCGATCCTAAATACAAAATGTAGTGTGTTTTTCTATCTATTAAAAATACCTGTTCTCTTAAGTTCAAAATTGCCCACAAAATTAATGATTTTTAATTTAAAAAGATATCACAGAGAGAAAAAAAAAGTAAAAAGTTAAAGTTTTTCTACTTGCTTTAGTATGAGTCATACTTTAAAACTTAAGTACGAAAAATACTAAAAATTACATAAAACAATCCAAAATGAAATAACTTTCGAAAATCAATATGCGTGAATACGGCTGTATTTGTAAAAGTTGTTTGTGGAAACAACAATAACACTACAAAAGAAGATAAAAAACGATTTGCTTGTTTTGTGTAGAAACAACAACACTACAAGAAGAAAAACATTAATTTTTTTCATGTTTGAAAAGTAAAATAAGAAGCAACAATTCCCGATTTATATTTAGTTGAATACATGTAAATTTAAAAGTAGAATGATTACGAAAACTGCTGGTGTCTTATAAGTTACAACTAAGAGTTTTTCTGTAAACAAGGGCGATATACAACAAAAATTAAACAAAAATATGTAACGGGTAAGTATTAGGGTATTCATTCGGTTAACCGTTAATCGGTTAACCGATTAACTGATCGGTTAATTTAAAATTGTCTATTTTCGATTTACAATTAAACCGGTTAATTTCAGTCGATTAACCGATTAGCCGATGTTAGATAATTTTTAAATTTTTGTTATATTATAACAAATTTTTTGTGTTTTAATTATTTGTTTCGTCTCATAAACATGTTTAGTAAATATCTTTTATACAACATCAGCCCAAATATGAATAAAAATTCCCCGGGAGTTATCTCCCTTCTCCCATTTTTCCTATGTTAATTCAATTTTAAAAATGGGAAAAGGTAAAAAACTCCCGGGGAATTTTTAATCATAATTGGGCTGTATATTTCCTTTTAGCAAACCATTCTTAAGAGAATTACCCGAAACAATTAGAAGTGTTAAACATTTTTAAAAAAATTAATCAGGACTCTAATGGCATAATGGAAGATTTTATATGTTAAGAGAAAGGACTGAGGAATTAGATATTCTATATTATGGCTGCTTCTGATTCCTCCAGTATCCACGATAAGAGAAAAAAAATTTACAAGTCAAGTGTTGTCAAAACCTAAGAAAATGTTCGCTTTAACCCTAAACATTTAAGCAAAATTTTTTTTCAAAATTTATTTAATCAGATCTCTTTAAACTATTGAAATAACTAATAAATAATAATAATCAAAGTTTTTAATTTAGTTATAAAATTCTGTTTAATAGGGAAATATTTGTCAATAAAATTATTTTACTACAGACATCTTATTAAAAAACGACGTTTAAAATTCTTGCGTTTTGTGTTTTCGATTTCCAGAACACCCCTGATGATGTATTACTAAAAATACATAAAATACATAAAAATACATATCACATATTTATGAATTATTTTTTTTTTTTTTGTTTGCTCGTTTTAGATCAGGAATTGTTATTTTGGTTTTTTTAATAATAAACTCCAAATAATAAATAGTTTATGCATTTTTAATTATTGAAATTACCTTATTTATTAAAAAAAACTTTATTAATCGGTTAACTGATCAAAAACCAAACTAACCGATTAAACTAATGGCGATTTCTATTCTGAGAAAAAAATGCTACAGTATATGCATGTAACACTTTTTCATGTTACCTATAATCACTCGAAGTGTTACATGTTGTACAACTTCAATCGAAGAGAATTAGCTGCCTTTATTTACAACTATTATACTTTTATTATTAATGTAGTTCATTAGCGATTTTTAAAACTATTCGACTATTTGCTGCACACTTACTTTAAGGTTTGGAAACAGACATTGACATCACTTATTGCTTGAACAAATTTAAAACGATAATAAATACATAGAATTTTCCACCAAAATAAAAAAAAACGATTTAATTCAAAATGGAGTATGCCGTCGAAGAATATTTAGATGTAGAATTCTTTTGACAAAACTTTTAAAATAGTATTACAAACAAAATAAAATATTGGTTGTACAAACAAAGTAGTAAGTACCAAAATTGTTAAACAGGGCAATATGAACCCTTAAGTAAAAGTAAGGGTAAAACATGTAACATGTTTTGCATGTTTTTCATCAACATTTTCACAAAAGAACTTGAAAATTTTTCCCACAGTTGTATTTTTTGTACAAACGAACACAAAATGTATAACATGTAACATTAATGCAACATTTTTCTCAGAAAAGAAATCGCCATAAAACCTCGGATAATTAATCGAGCTTAAAGTGTCATAATAATATTCTTGTTATCTCTGTTTCTCCGGGGCAAGTGTTTAGGTTAGAATCAACCTAATGACACTTTGACGATTATTTGAAGTACTCATTCGGGATAAAACAAAGGACAGTTTGAGATTAATTTTAATTTAATTTTCACTTTTACTTAAGTCAATCCCTTTTGCTGATTATTTTATGTACGGGGGCGCTTGAATAATCCATACTTGAATCAAACATTCTGTCCTTACCCGCACTTTTGACACCGCTTCGGCTTGATTATAGTGCGGATGGATTGATTTTTCATTTCATTGTAATTCTTATTTAAAATTAAACAACAAGTCGCCAACCGTCTATTTAAGTATTCCCTGAATGTGGCTGATGACAGAGTTAAATTATCATTAAATACGTTTTACTGTAACACTCGACAACTGTTCTTGTTGTTGTCTTTTAATAAAATGTAACTAAAGTTTAACCATTATTAACAAGTGTTGCTACAAAACACTTCTTTAGTTGTAGTTTCATTAGCATATTTACTCTAAGGAATGCACGCACTCACATACACAAACACATGCACAAGCAATTCATCCTGGATGTTTTTGAATGAATATACTTGTATTTAAATAAATAACAAACACTTTTACACAGAAATTTGCATACGTACAATTCATTTATACACTGATGCCAATAATGGTGATGAAAACGATGATCGGGGCCGCCATTTACATTTTCAATGGCACCAGCAAACAGAAACCAACACAAAAAACCGCACCAGCTCAACTACCGCAAAAAGAAAACAAAACAAAAATACACGAATACCGTCATAATACATTGATGCCCAAAGGGAGAGAGGGAAAAAGAAAAAGTCACAACTGAAACCCAGGCAACAACAACATTAAAGAGATTAAACAAAAAAAAAAAGCTAATCAGACTAATTTTAAAAATTAGTTTAAAATTTTAATTCTTAGAAAAGCTGCTTGCAACGAATCTGAAAAGTAAGTGACGCCCTTTTTTGGCTTACTGGGGATGTAAAGTTTTTGTATGATTTACATTTTATGCGTATCTTTGTGGCTGGCGCAAGAGAATACACATGCTAAATAATGCCAGAAAAAATGGCACACACTTCCACATGCACACAGAGTAGTGAAAACGCAAATTACAAAGATGAAAGCAGTCTCCCTGTCAGTCTATCATTGACGAGTATTCGCAGATGTGTGCTCACATCTCTTCTATATACAATCACTCATACACATGTAGCTAAAGTTGTGGCAAATTTGCATACACATGCACTAGAATCTATTTATCTATAAAGTTAAATATTAATTTGTAAGTTACACCTATAATAAGCATGCATGCATACCCATGAACAAGCACGCAAATGGATTTTGAACAGTGAATACATAATTTTTAGATAAAAAAGTTACAAATATTTTGTTAACCAGGGTAAAGTATTAAAGTTTTTATTCTTGAAAAATGTGTCTTTGTTTCTTAGCAATCGTCGAAAATGCATAAGACCAATTTTTAAGTGAACAGTTTTTGTTCCTCCAGTCACACACGGTAGTAATGCGCCCCATACACGTTTCAATTCAATTTTCAACTGAGTCTTTCAACCAGGCATCAGAAATTAAGAACCGAAAACTTAAAATTTAAGTTTTTCATTTGAAAAATTCAAAACTCATGCGTACAAAATAAATTTTTTTTTCTATCAGTTTAAAAAAAAAAATAAGAAACACAAAAAAAGATATTTATTTTTGAAGTACAATATGTATTTTGTACATGAAAAAATATTTATCATTGGTGTTCAAAAAATATTTTCATCCGTACAAAAAAATATTTTGTTTGAATTGTTCTTTAAAGTTAAAAAACAATAAAGTTTTTAAAAAAACGTTTTAAAGAAAAATATTTTTTTTTTTGTTTTTAGAAACTTACATTGAGAACTCAAATTTTGTAGTTTAAATTGTGAATTTTAATTAAATTTATAATATGAAAATGCAAATTTAAAAGAAGTTATTGGCACAAATTTTATTAGTAAATTAAATGTTGCAAAAATTCGCAAAAGTTTGCTAAAATAGCGAAAATTTTTAATATTTCAAACAATACATAAAATTGATTGGAATTCCCTAAAACTATAAGGAATGGCAAAAATTCGGAAAAAATTGGGAAATTAGCGGAAATTCGCAAAAATTTGCTGACAGCGGTATGATAGCAGAGTCTACTATTTTTTATTAATCGTTAAAGCTGTAAAGAACCAGAAACTTACAGGAAAAAATCGCTTCTATCGCGAACATGGCAAAAATTCACGAAAAAATCAACATCAGAAACAAACTCTAAAATTTATTTGAAATCTCTAAATCGGTTAAAAAAACAATAAAAATAGCTAAACAGCGTAAAAAAATAATATACATATCTTTATAATCTTATCTCATAATTTTTATCTTTGTCATGTTCAATTTTAAGTTTTAAGTTTTCGGTTTTTTTCTTTTTATGTACAAAATAATATTGTACTGAAAAAATAAATATCTTTTTTGAGTTTGTTTTTTATTTTTTTTTAACTGATGGGAAAAATTTTTATTTTGTACGAAAAAATTAAAACTTTTTTTTGAGAACTTTTCTTTTTTTGTTTTTTGTACATTTTAAAATATTTTTCGAACACCAATGATAAATATTTTTTAAAAAACATAAAAAAAAAACGTTTTCCGGTCCTTGCTTTCAACTGAATTGATGCTTGGCCACACACTTCATCAACTGAATTGAAAGATTTTAAATTAATTTTAAAATTAAATGAAATAAAAGACAACTTAACTTTTTTTTAACAAAAGAAAACTACAAGCATTAATTTTGACGGCTGATGAAGAGACTCGAGCACACAGAGTACAATCGAATTGAAAGACTTAGTAGTCAACTTGAAAAAATCACAATCTTTTGATTTTTCTTCAACCAACTCGACAACCGTCAAACTAATCAATTGACAAAGCCAAACACGCTTTGATTTGGACAACAACCGACTCAGTTGACAATTGAATTGAATCGTGTATGGGCTGCTTAAAATTAGCTAGCATCAAATGTATACTTGTACACAGCTTTGTTTGTATTAGTGGGTTGTGAATTCATTTGTTTTTGAAAATGTGCATTATTGGTGTTTTGTGCTGCTTGTGTGGGGTTGAAGCCGGTTCAAACATTTTGCCAGCGAAAAACCATACCCTTCACAAATTGCCATTTTACGTAAGCATAAGCACAAACAGTCATGATGACTTTTTGTATTTAAAAAAAAAATCGACTTTAATAATTTTAATGTGTACTGAAATCTTGTAGAATATAATAGTTCAGTAGTTTGATGCTATAGCTCCTCATTATAAGTGCAACACAAACTGTCACTCTATTTTTTGGTTTTCACAACATTATAAAATCATGTATCTTAGCATTTCTTGAAAATTTGAATTTGAAAAATTCTAAAATAGCAACGCTGATATCTACGCAACGGTCATACTGCTCTAGGCTATCTACCATATCTCTCTTAACAATAACTAAAAAACAAAAAAGAAAACGTTCCGATATCTCTTGTAGGCGTTTCTGTTGCCAGAAACGAGGTAATTTTTGGGATTTGGAAACACTTTTTAGGGTAGGTATGTTCCCCTTTTTCCTCCTATTCAATATCTACAACTTTGCTTCAGACACAAAAGAGATATTACCGTGTTAAAATAAAGAAAAAGTGATAAAAATCCACCTTGAACATAGTTGGGGGTACTGCACTAAATATTTATTTAAATCTGCAGTGCACTATCACTAAGTTAAACTGCAAAAGAATTAGTTTGCACTCTTTTTTAATAGCTTAAGTGATGATTGTTATTTTTTTAACTACCACTAAAAAAATTTTGTGATAGTGCAAATTTTTCACTATCACTAAACGCAGATTGAGTGCAAAAATCTGCACTCAATTCAAATAGTGCATACAAATATTGTCTCACTAAAGTTAAATAAATGTAACTTTGTATGTGCATGGTTTTTGATTTCCTTTGCGAATATGCGTAAGTAAAGAACATTAAACAAAATGAAATTTTGTCAATAACGTTATAATAATTGGCTTTAATCATGAAAAAACAAGTTGTTAATTTTAAAATTAGTGCAATAATTTAAGTTGCACTCAAATAAGTGAAGAAAAACAAGTTAGAGTGCTATATTCGGCTGTGCCGAATCTTTGATACCCTCCACCGACAGTTCGAATGTTTAAGGAGTAATATCTGTATGATGTCTTTTTATTTTTATTATCTTAAACTGTGACGATTTGTTATTAATTATGGTTTTAGGAGACTAAACTGTTTTCCGGGAGTAGGGCATATATGGGGCCTAGGGTAAATTATGTACCGATCTTCACGAAATTTCACAGTATCATTTATAGTCCTATAAAATTGTGACGAGCCAAAATTTGTTATGATTGCATTATTTTTTACGGTTTTAGGCGTACTAAACTGTTTTCCGGGAGTAGTGTTTATATGGGGCTTAGGGTAAATTATGGACCGACCTTCGCGAAATTTTACAGTGTCATTTCTAGTCGAATAAAACGGACTTGTGCAAAATCTTATGTCATTCCGTGCATTTTTGCATCATTTATGTTAGTTTTTGTAACAAAATTATCAAGTTTTTGAAGGTGGTGGTTCCACATTTTGATTCATAGCTCTGGTCCTACTGAACCGATTTTGCTGAAATTCAATCCCAAACTGCTTAGGATAACTACAAGCAATTTGACACCTAGTTTGTTTATTTCTTTTGAGTTTTTCGAAAGTGAGCGTGTTTTCAACAGACGGACAGACAGACGGACATGGCTAAATCGACTTAGAATTACTCAAGCAGCCAGAATATATGTACTTTATGGGGTGTGAGATGAATAATAAAAAAGTTTCACACGGAATGACAAACTTAGTATACCCTCTTCACAACTAATTGTGGTGGAGGGTATAAAAAGTTGCTGTCGATAGTCTTAAAATATCGAAAATATCGTATTATTATTTAATCACAGTTTTTCGGTGCAAGCTTACTTATAATTCGAGCTTAATTACAGTAATGTATACATACAAGAAGAATTGCAGGTGGTATCGATAGCTTAGCTCAGCTGTACTGCTAGTCGAGGCCCTTTTGTCAAAATTTGTATGTTTTCATATGGCCTCAAGTGTCAAAATTTCATGTTGTAAAAAAAAAAATGCAATTGTAAATGTCTTAAACCAAAAAAGATGGACATGCTTGTGTTTGTAAAAAAAATTTTTTTTGGCCTACTTAAGTGCAAGCATTCAGTCGATTGTAATATCGATAGAGAAATCTGAACTATCGATAGTAGAACATATCTATAGTATCCCAGGACTAGTATAGAGTCATTCCTTAATATAATAGGCTTTTTACACTAATCAACATCTAACATCTACCATCAAAGATGTAGAAAACGTGAAATACTTGTTAACATTGCACACATCTAACATCTACCATCAAACAAAAATGTCACCCTTTTTGAAAAAAAAAAATGTTTTTAAAATAAAAAATTATTTTTCCTACAAAAGTGCCAACATTAAAAAATAAAACACAAAAATGTATTTGAAGTTCAATTTGTTTAAAAATATAAAAAAACTTAACAAAAAAACATTGCAATAAAAGAGAAAACTTGACAAATGGTAACGCTGCTTTCGAAAGCAATTTTTTTTTGTCAGTGATGCCACAATAATAATAGAACTTATTGCCACTTTTCTAGTAATGACACTAAAATAATCGAAAGATGTAGAATGGAATAAAACGAGAAAGGAACATCTCTTAAAGATGTTGAGAGATGTTGGTCTTTAGCCCTATATATTTCTTATGGAAAGATGTTACCATCTTCGCAAATGGTGGCAAGCTGATGGTAGATGTTAGATGTTGATCAGTGTAAAAAGGCTATAAGTATATATCTATAGTTTCACTGTTAACCAAAGGTTGGCTTGAGCAAAAAGTATGTGAAATATTGAGGGAATAGAAATTTGACTCATTGACGCACATTCGTAACCCTGCCTTTACCCATGCAATTAATTACTGGCATGTAGTGTATATGTATTTTCAACGAAAATTTCGAAGAAATAGCCGAAAGTCTTGCAAGTAACTTGAGTGGTTACACAGTCAGTTGAAACTTTATTTTTCAATTGTTCTCGATGCGAAAACATCTTATGAAAAAAGCTTTATTTTTGTGTTTAAAATACATTATCAAGTAAACGATATAATAATATCAATTAAATAATTTCTTCTTTATTTAATTTTTGGTCCATCTTGATGAGAAAATTATGTTTATTTTTAAAAATATATGAATCCAGTATTGCCGTAGTTCCGATATCATAAAATTTCTGAGAACGTATTTTAACTAACAATTTGTTTTATAAATGCTTGAAATTAATGTTTAAAACAACATTAAGGTTTGTTGCTATATAAAAGTTTTTTTTTTTTTTTTGTTTTTAATTTTTAAAAGTAAACAGAAAATCAGCTATAAATATAATTTTTATTTTACTTAGTACTAGTATATTGATACAAGACTCATCTATGGTAACACCATTTCTTCATTTGTCATTTTACTTGCTGCAAGTGTCAAGAATTTACTTGCAAGCAAATTATCTGCCAGGTTAAGGTGCAAGTACGAAAAAGTGATCGTGTTAGTGAAAAAATAATACGACTTGTCAATACACGCATGCAAAATATAGCCAGCCCATAAGGGACTAGGACTAGTCCAAAGGTAACCCAAATGTATTGAAAAACATGGTCTATTTAACATTACAACGGAGTAGTCTTAAAATCACTCCATGTTCATATATACTCCCAGTGGACTAGTTTTGAAATACTCCAGAGTTTAACTAAAAACCCTTTTTAACAATAACATGGTCCATGATTGCATTACATTGGACCATGTTGTAAGTAGTTCATTTTATCTAAAATAGATCAAGTAGTCCAATTTTATTTGCAGGGTGTGAGTGTATTTAGTTTTTCGAACTTGCACTTGCATGTGTAAATGCCAGGTAAATATGGTTAATGCAACAAAATTTATTAAAAAAATATGGTTTTTCAGCAAAGCGAGTTATGGTTAGAAATAGCAATGATAACAAATTTCGTTCATTTTCGATTTATAGTTTGAAGTTTTCGAAATAAATAAAATTTAAAGTGTTCATTAAAAAAACTTAAGGCGAAAAAATGAACAAATTTTGACACTTCTTGCTCTACGACTGGCAGTTAAGGGTTTTAAATTATTAAGAAACAATTCGATTTGTGATGGGAAATAAAAGAGATCTTAAGTTATCATTAATTTTTCTTTTCATAATTTGAAAATAAATGCAGTTTTAGGTTATATTAAAATTAGATTTTTTGAGGGGAACTTAATTTAGAATTCGTGAGAGTGAAAATATCAAACCCTAAAAAATGATTTGAGCTATAGTTTATATGAATCTATATGCTAAATGTGTATGTTTGTATGTGCATGTTGGAGTGTATGCATTTTTGTGTTTTAGTGCAAAGATGCCCAGTAGTGGCTGATATCAGCAAATTTAACTCACACGTATACTTACGCTCTTTTGTTTGATCGTCAATCAACCAATAGGAAATCAGCATGTTGAGTGGGAGAGACAAACTACACTTGCGGAACTTCTGTGTCTTATTTTACATTTTAATCGTCATCGAAACTGCTGTGAGTTAACACATAAATTGAAATTATTGCGATTTATTAATGATGTCAGTCGAAAATTATTTTATGTTACAAAATGCTTTTGATGACATGCAATGTCTTATTTGTCATAAGACATTTAAAAAAACTAAGAAATATAATTTTAAAAAACATTTTGAAGATGTTCACAAAGACATGAATTATTTGCAGGGGGAAGAAAAAGAAAAACAATTTAAAGTTAATAAGATATAATTGCAAATTGAACAATGATTAATTGATGGAAAATTTATAAACACTTCGAAAAATCTTTTTATTTCGAAATATATCATACTATCCACATGTCCGCTTATATAAATTATATGTATTATAGATATATATATACCTATCAAAACATTCATCAAGAGTATTACTAAAATAAATACATTCACCAAGAGTATTACTTAAATATGTACATTCATTAATTTTAAATTTCCCTTCTGTTAAACAAAGAAACAGAAAAAAAATGACAACACCCGTCACACATGTGCTTTCGTCGCAATCTCGTTGACGACTAAATAAAATGAATAGCAAGTTGATTTCTTCCAGTGTTATTTCGTCACTCTCACCAATACTACTACCTTGGGCATCAATGTTTTAGTGCAATTTTGTATTTGCATATTTCCAATTGTGGTCTCTTTGATTTTGCAAACTGAAAGCCACAAAACCATTGAGCTCTACTTAAATACGAGTACGAAATGCAAAAGAAAAAAGTTTACTCATTATAGCAGAATTGATTTAAATTGAATCAACTTGTTCACAGGCAAACAAAAAGATATGCCTGCAGTGAAAAACTTCTTCTTCCATATAGAAATTTACATATGTATGTGCATCTATTTATGTAGATATTACTCACATTTATGTCTAAGTTTGTAAATATGAATTAGATACATACATTCTCAAAAATGATAAACGCAAACTTCATCAAAACACAACAACATAAATAAGACAATTTCAAATTTAATTTGAAAATTATTTTCTTTGAAACAAATCAACCATTGCCAAAGTTTCATCAAGGATAACATTACAATTCTTTATTATTACAAGTCTTGAGACATTCATATCTTTGTAAGTTTATGTTTAAAAATTAAGTTTGACAAACAAACTGATTTACATTTACGTTTAAAAACTGCAGTCAAAGTAGAAAAACTGCAATTTCTTCCCCTTCTTCATTGCTCAATGGAAAAAAAATGTTGCTATTACTGCTGATTCATTTAATGTAAACAGTCGATGTCAAACCAAAAAAAAGGATATTTTTGTTACAAAAACTAACAAAAATTGGTGACAGAATGCATCGATTCCCATTGAATTCTGAATTCTGCAAGATCGGTCCATAGTTCACCAAAGGCCCGAAATGAAGCATACTCTCAAAAAGCACTTTATAACGCCTAAAACCGTTACAAATAATGCCATAGTAGAACACAGAAATCAATAAAAATGGATTTCAATAAAAAAATGTGTGATATTTATTAAAAAATTAATTAAATTAAACAATTTGAGAGTTTCAATTAAACATTTAATTCACTTGATTAAACTTTTACTTCACTTGATTAAAAGTAGAGTTTACTTGATTAAATGTTTAATTAAAACTTTTTTTATTTTTGATTAATGCTTTAATTGGTTAGCAATTTTGGAGCATTTTTTCTTTGTGTTGTAAAATTTGGACTGTCATAGTTTCACAGGACTAGAAATCACTCTGCCAAATTTTGTGATGATTGGTACATGAACTTAAAGGAAATCATTTAAATACTCCTAAAACTGTTACAAATATTTGTATTGAAGTTTTTTGATAAGTTATCGCAGGCTTAAAGCCGCATCAAATTAGAATACTGTGAGTTCAGTTTTTACAAAGATTTGTGGACAATTTATAGATCCCATTTAAAGTCCACTTCTAAAATAATCTAACTCTAATTATTAAATATGCATAAATTTTGTTTCTTAAATTTAATTTTTTATAATAAAAATGGGTGAAATGTACAAGTGCTTGGTGTCTGTCCTTCACACATGTTTTCAACTAATTATTAAAATACTACATTTGATTTATGCGTGTTAACTATTTAATTTGTATAATTTGCAGATAGAAATCTATAATTTTACTAAGTGTAATCTATTTGAATTCTAACTGAAATGATATTTGTGGAATTTTGAGAAGGTGGGTTGGTAAGGAAGACAAAAATGTTCTTAAGTTAATATTTTACGAAAAATGTTTAAGATTTAAAAAAAAAACATTAAGCTTAACTATCTGGTCGTGTTTGTACCAAAAAGTAATCTTTACCTATTCGGTAACACTATTTTGGTAATTTCAACGCATGTAAGAAATACTTTTTTAAATTACGAAAAGTATCTTACACCATATATATTTATACACAGCTAGATCTGTGGCTTGGAGCTAAAAGGGTCAATGTCACTTTTTTGCTCTTTTGAGTTAATCATTGCATTTGATTTGTTTTCTTGCTCTCTTTCATTATGGTTAAACAGCTTTAGTCATACTTAACCCAGAACAGGTTCATAAATAAAATGCTGGCCAATGTCACTATGAAATCTATTTGTAGAAATTACGGACATTAGAAAATAAAAACAAAATACAGTGTGAAAAATTATATTGAAAACAAAAACAAATTTTATATTTATTTTATTGTGTTTTCAATATATTTTCTTACAAGAAATTCTGTTTTCATTTTCTAAAACAGAATGTATATTTTTTTTTTTTTTTAATTTTCACTACACTTATTGATATGGCATTATTCTTTTTCACTGCCTTATAAATTGCCCTACTTTGTGAATTTGTTACATGTCAAATAACGCCCAAATTAAATTTTGATACCAATTTGTAGTCGTCAGCGAATGTCTGCGTATGTGTGTATGTGCTCTGGATTGTGTCTATGTTTTTTTTTCTCATGTTTTTCGAATTGAACAAAATAATTTTATTTTATTTTAAATCAAATTATCATTTGTCGTGTTCGTATATTTATGTTTTGTAAATAGTGTCGTTTAGTTGAAACTATTGCAATATGATTACTTGTATTCGTTCATGCTGCCTGAATGCACAAATTAATGGTTACTCCCAACAAACACGGAGGTTTGATTTCAAATTGAAAGTGATTTGAAACCAAACCTTTTCTCAAGCAACACACGTTTTATAATGATTTGAAAATCATTTGAAAATCATAGCATTCTCAACAAAAAGGGGAAATAATTTTCAAATTGAGAAATGAATTTATTTTCAACTTCAAACGTTTCTATCAAATGTTTTTCAATTGTGGATTTAAATACAATGTGAAACAAAAATATTTTTTATGGCGTTTTCTTTTCTAAGTAAAATTTTGCATTTATTCTACCTTTTACATTTTTTTATGTTCTTTTCTGAAAAAAGTGTAAAGCGTTCTTTTCTTAAAATTAATAAAATGCTACATGTTCAACACTCATTTTAATTAAAGGGGCATAGCACCAGATCAAGGCGAATTCAGTACAAGGTGGTGGCAAGTTTCGAGCCGTAAACACTAACAATGCAATACAAAAAACATCTGTTGTTTCTGTTGGCTTTGGATTGTTGAAGTCTTAACACCACCTGTAATTCAATTTACCTTGCGCTAATTGTACTTTATTGTTTAATGCCGAAGTTTGTGTTCTTTTAACAATTAGGGGTACATTTAAAAATGTTGCCAAGTCACATGTAACATTTATGCAACATTTTTTTTAGAAAATAAAACGCCATTAAATTCATTATTTATACAAATAAACGGTCTAATAAACATTCGGCATCGTAGATTAAAGATAAAATAGAGTTCATTCCAGAGCTGTAAATGAATGATTATTTTATACCCTTCACCACAAGTGGAAGAGGGTATGTATAAGTTTGTCATTCCGTTTGTAATTTCTACAATATTGATCTTAGACCCTATAAAGTATATATATTTTGGGTCCTTATGAGGAGAGACGTTGATTTAACGATGTCCGTATGTCTGTCTTACGTTTGATATGTGTTTTTCGGAGACTCCAGACATGATAGCGGCAAGGTTGTTTAACATTTATGTCACATATATTCCACCATTTATTGCTATTGAAACTCAGCAAGATCGGTCCAAAAATGGCTGAGATATGAGCAAAAAAACCCGACTACCTCTAAGTTTTTCTAAAAATCCTTTGGCAAGAGCCAAAGTTTCCAAATTCGGTACACACATTTAGGTTATCAATATACAGCATCCCACAAAATGTTGGCGGGGTTGGAGAAGTACAAAATAATATTAAAAATTGTTTAAAAACATGATTTTTTGGACTGTCATATGACCTATGGTTATCCCTTATATATCGAAAGATCGGAAATCTTTAGTAGAAAATATTTTCTGAAAAACTCGAAAAAATCGGTTCAGATTTGTTTTAATACCCACTTTCGGGAACCATAAATCTTCCCGAGTCCAACATTTATAACCCAAATAACTGGCAAATTTCTTCTTAAACACGTCGGTATATAAATCTGTCAAATCGGTTAAAAAATGGCTAAGTTCTAATCAAAATGCTGAAATCCCAAAAATTACTGTTTTTATACCCTTCACCACAGGTGGAAAAGGGTATATTTAAGTTTGTAATTTGAATTCAAATGTTAAAATCAGACAACAGGTTTGAAAATTGTGTTTGATGTCAAATGATAAATTCATTTTATATCAAAGGTTTGTCTTCGTGTTTGTTGAAATCACTCAGCAATATTTAAATTGCTGCCTATTGGAAGCTAAGAACTTTTCTATTAATCTGATAATTGAGGCGATTTGTCTAAAAACTATGTCTCATTTGTTAAAACCTTAAACGTATCAACGCTTTTTTTTATTTTGCTTTAAAGCGAAGCGATGGCAATCTACAACAATTAGTTGTCAAAATTGCCAAGATCTCAGTTATACCCCCAAATTTGGTGAAACTTTTTATACACAATTTTCCTCGTTAAACCTGCAGAAGACTCACTAATAACAAGTCCAGATATGAAGTCCCAGGGTTACTGATTGCTCCAGAAAAAAAAAATCTGTCAATTTAAACCAGCCGTATCAAGGTTGTAGCACCAGGGGCTGAAATAGCACGCCAAGCATACAATGAAGGAAATATGTACATAAATTAAAGGATGCGATGATTCTTACTTTAAATTACTTTCGACTAAAATTTAAAATAAATTTACTTTTTCATCGAATAAATAAAGTTAAAGATAAAAAATACTTTAAAATTCCTTATAACAACAAATCTCGCTTTAAATTTTATCATTAAATAAAAAGAAATTCTCAACTCACATTATTAAATCGTTATTCTTCAAACTTACGATACTAATGTTGCAAATTTACAAATCCTTGCTGGTTAGTTTTTCTGTAATACTCCATACTTAAGCCTGAATGATAACCAAGTAAAAACGAACATGATGGTAGTCGTAGTCGCACCAACATTCAGCATGGTGTAACCAGTTGTTCACAATGTTCAAACTTTTTTTTAACTAAATAAAATTTCGAATTGAATGTGTTTAATTCTAACCCACACATTCACGTAAATGTCCCTAACTAGATGTGCACACTCTTAAAAATACATATACATATATATATTTTTTAGTCCCTTTGTCCGACCTCTTCTATGTCTGTATGTCTGTCTGTCTGGTTTTCCAATTCGAGCATATCAACTCAATTGTGGTTTGTTCGTGTGCAAAAAGTGTGTTCATATAAAGAAATTCATGTGCGTTTGTGTTTGTATCTGTGCATGTAAGTAAGTATCAATACAATATGTATGTATATTTCCGTTTAAAATTGAATATTGATAGTGTTTTTCACAATTTGTTTTCATTTTATAAATGCATTTATGTGAGAGCGTAGGAGTTTTTTGGCCATTACGGGCTTCTCAATTCGTATATCGTTTTAAGGGAAAGCCTAGGTCAACACATCTGTTCATCTATTTTATTTAGGCAATTGGTTTACCAATACGTATTTAATCGAACTTAATTTTCTGCCGGACATGATAAATTGTCAAATTTATTATTAACGCTGTTGCAAAGATGGCAAATAATACAATGGCAATAACAACAACAACATTCATTATAACTATTGTTATTTTTATTTTTATGTTGCACATACTACACAAGACAGACAATCAAATAACCGTTAAATTTTGAAAAATTGTTGAATGCAAATTTTATGCCGATTGAATTTTCAAATTTCATTAAAATAGAATATTTATACAAATTTTCATAACAAATTTTAACACTCTCAAGTTAAATGATAACAATAATATTCCTGTATCATCAACTCCGTAGCAAAGTATTTTTAAATTCTTTGCATATTTACAAAGTTAATGTGGCGCATTAGAGTAAAAAACGTTTCGCCCCCAAAACACAACAACATACCAGGGCTCAATTTCCTATAAATTGCTGCAAATACTCGTTGATAGGCACATCGTTCGAGAAAGAAAATTTTCTCCAAAAAAGAACATCAAGAATTTATTACGTAAGTACTTGCGTACTTACTTTTTACAAACAACGTGTGGCATGCACATTTTCCCATAAGTAAACGAACAAATAACGAGCAAAACGCTAAAGAAGAAGAATATGAGGAGGAAGAAGTTTAACAAAAAAAAGTTTTGTAATTAAGTCAAGTCATCAAATACTTATAAGTGAAAAAATAAAACAAAAAGTAGCCAAAACTTATAACTACTCGTATCGACAGAAATGAAGGACTTACAGTTGCTACAAATTGTTGGTTTAGGGCGCGGCGCTATCAACGCAACATTACAACAATGGCAAAAACAAAGCAAGCCAGTTAAAAAGAATTTCGATCTAGATGAACAGTGAAAGAGCAAAAATAGCTTAATGAAGGCATTTTATGGGTTGCGAAAAGACTTTAATAATTATATTAACTTATAAAAATATTATTCCAAAATCTGTTAAATAGAAAATAATTATTTTTAACTAAGTTCCTTTTTTTAATTTAATTTTAATTGTAACGACGTGATTCTTCACTGGTTGCTGGGGTATGCTCTCGGCCCCAGGGTTCACTTTTCCCAAAAGAAAACTGTAGTGCATGTTTGCATTATTTTAGAGACCTGCACACAAGCACTTGAAACTGACACTTATTGTCGTTGGTCAGTTCAACACAAGTAACTAATGTGCAGCGTCGGCACTTTTGCAAACGTGCATTGTTCATGCGGCCTACTGTAAATATTTATTTTGCATGGGAACCACTTATTATACACGGATCATATTGCGTTAAAGGTTCCCATGCGTTAGTTAATAAGTATTCGTAAAATTAGGCTAATCATTATTCTCATAATTAGTATATAAGCATAAATGATTGTAAAACAAATAACAAGAATAAAATCACACTTGCTCGAGCAACACCACGGGTTGCTCGCAATAAAAACAAACATTTATTTGGTTAAATACTACATGGCGATCCTGCCAGTTCTTTGGAGTGCTTCCTTGTAGAGCACCCAAAGTAACCAAAAATATATTTTAATTTTTAATTTTAATTTTGTCCTGACGGATCAGCCAAAAAGTTCCGTCAGCTGCGTAAAAGAAGTACCGCCTGGCCAAGAGGCAATTAGGACGCAGGAGTTTTATTCAATGAAAGAGGGACCTCAGCCTATAACCCTTGAGGAATACAGGGCACGCCAGAAGACAAACAAGGCAACCCTCACGTCATCAGCACCAATCAAAACAAAAAAGCCTAGAAGAAGGGGATGTTATACGCAAAAACTAAAAAGGGAAAAAGCTATCCTGCTGAGGGAACTCAAACAACAACCGCCACCACCTTGGGAACGAGCCACCAAAATTTGGGAAAGGATTTCCAAACTAGAATTTTTAATGGCAAATAGAAAAACCTTGAATTAATTTTTTGATTATTATAAAACAGACGTGCGGGCCTTTATCTGCACTCTTAGAGCCTATAAGCGAACAAGTCGCTCGAGGCAAAGAATTTTTTTTAACCAAATAATGTGACACAATTAAAAAAAAAAAAAAAAAAAAAAAAAATTTTTTTTTTTTAGAATATAAAATAAATAAACTAAAATCTAAATATGGGAAAACCAAATTCAAAAATTAAGGATACAAACGCAAATGTTGTAAATAATGTAGAAATTGTCGATCACACTGAAGAATTAAAATCCATATGGATGTTAACATTAATTTTAGTAATAGTATCAGTAACTAATTTGCTACTTAAAGTCTACATTTTGCATAAAAGGTCACTTAGAAAGAGATACCTTAGTAAGGCTAATGATTTGGACAAAGTTTAAGTTTCTATATGGATTGGAAAAGTATTTTAGAAAAGTGTAGAAACATAAAAGAAAAATTCAATCAATCATATAAATGTATTAATTTAGACAGACCAATAAAGAGAGAAACACTTCATAAACATTTAGAAATATTATTAAACCATTTAGAAGAAATTAGAATACTCTTAAATGTTAATTACAGCAGACTTACGACAAATCACAAAATAGCAGCTGAAGCTTTCTACAATGACATAAGATACAGATTAATTAATATAGCAATAAAGAAAGGATTCGACTTAAAAGTACCAACTACACTCCATGAACCAATAAATTTTGAACAATTCCCATCATTACAAGAAAAAGACACGAAAATGACGCAAACTGTAGTAGAATTTCTTAATACCGCTTCCAAACTAATAACTGAATTTGACGGTAAAGCTGAAAATCTCGGTTCATTCGTGGATTCATTAAAATTAGTAGATCTGATAAAAGGTTCTCATGAAGCCGTAGCGATTTCATTAATTAAGACTAAACTAAAAGGAAACGCAAGAAACTTAATAAATAACGAAAACACAATAGCAGAAATTATAACTAAACTACAAAAAACAGTTAAAGGCGAATCAGTAGAAGTTATAACTGCCAAAATAATGAATATAAAACAGAATACAAAGACAGCTAATACTTATTGTAATGAAATAGAGACGCTAACAAGATCATTGGAAAATGCTTACATTACAGACGGCCTATCCAGCGAATTGGCCACCACATATGCTACTAATGTGGCTGTTAAAGCCTTAACTAAGAACTGCACCATAGATAAGGTAAAACTTATCATGGAAGCAGGACAGTTTAACACTCTTAATGATGCTATTAGTAAATTCATAAATAGTTGCACTGAAGCTACGGGACAACAAAATACCGTACTCCAGTATAGGCAAAACACTAATAATTATCGTAGAGATAACAACAAATTTCTCCTACGAGGTAATTATCGAAGAAATAATTATCAGAAAAATAATAATCCCCGAAATAGTAATTACAACAATCTTAATACTAGTAACAATAACTATAACAGTAATGGTAGAAACACTAACCTCAACCAAAATCAACAACGACACAACAATCGTAGAAACCATGTACACGCAACAGAAAGTAATGACAGAGATTCGGAAAACTCGAATCATCCCCTAGGATTGAATCAATAAGAAGAAAAGTATATAACCTTAATCTTAACTTTTGTTTCTTCATTAACACTTACATAGGTAACACTAATACCAAACTAACATTATTAGTAGACACAGGAGCAGACATTTCTTTAGTTAAATCAAAATATTTTGAACGTACCAAAATACATACAAATAAGACTACATCAATAAGTGGAATAGGAAAAGGTGAAATTAAATCAATAGGTACTATATTATTTGAATTAAGGAATCAAAATTTTTTTATACCCCATATTTTTCATGTTGTAAATGATAATTTTCCTATTACATGCGACGGAATTATTGGAATGGATTTTATAAAGAAATACAATTGTGTATTAGACTTTAACAATGACTACGACTACCTAATTCTTAGACCTGTCAACATTACACATGATATAAAAATACCACTAACAAACAATAGCGAAAACATTGTGCTACCAGCCAGATCAGAGGTCATACGTAAAGTACACTTTGAAATGTCCGAAGAAGACATATTGGTACCCAATCAGGAAATAGCTCCAGGTGTATTTATTGCAAACACACTCGTGAAAACTAATAACGCCTACATACGTCTATTAAATACTAATGATACTACAACCACAGTACAAACACATAATATAGTAACAGAAAACATTCATGACTACAATTGTATAACAAATAGAAATAGTAACAATAATGACAGAAAATATGAAATATTAGAAAAATTACAGAAGAATTTTCCCAAACCATTCGAGAAAATATTAACCGAACTATGCTCTGAATTTCATGACATATTTGGAATTGAGACAGAACCAATTAGCACTAACAATTTTTATAAGCAA
The DNA here is from genome assembly GCA_963931875.1 of Pollenia griseotomentosa. Taxonomy (NCBI): domain Eukaryota; kingdom Metazoa; phylum Arthropoda; class Insecta; order Diptera; family Polleniidae; genus Pollenia; species Pollenia griseotomentosa. Next base: position 6,195,670 of record OZ007560.1, read on the forward strand.
AAGTTAAGAACAAATGATTCAACACCGGTTTACATAAAGAACTATAGAATACCTTATAACCACAAAGAAGAAATAGACAAGCAAGTAAATCAGTTGATAAATGATGAAATAGTAGAACAATCATATTCTGAGTATAACAGTCCAATTCTGTTAGTTCCAAAGAAATCTTTACCGAACTCTGAACAGAAAAGATGGAGACTTGTGGTCGATTACCGACAAATAAATAAAAAACTAATAGCTGATAAATTTCCTTTACCAAGAATCGATGATATACTAGACCAACTTGGTAGAGCAAAATATTTTTCTTGTTTAGATCTGATGTCTGGATTTCATCAAATCGAATTAGACGACCAGTCTAGAGACTTAACATCATTTTCAACCAACAAAGGTTCATATAGATTTACAAGATTACCCTATGGTCTCAAAGTAGCTCCTAACTCATTTCAAAGAATGATGACACTAGCTTTTAGTGGCCTAAAACCAAATCAAGCATTCCTGTATATGGACGACTTGGTTGTATTAGGATGCTCGGACAAACATATGCTAGCAAACTTAAGGGAAGTATTTCAATTATGCAGAAAAAGTAATCTAAAGTTGCACCCGGAAAAATGTTCATTCTTTATGAAGGAAGTAACATACCTTGGTCACAAATGCACTGACAAAGGTATTCTGCCAGATGATACTAAATATTCTGTTATTAAAAATTATCCAACACCAACGGACGCGAATAGTGCGAAAAGATACGTAGCTTTTTGCAATTACTATCGTAGATTTATTAAAAATTTTTCAGAATATTCTAGACATTTGACGAAACTATCGAAAAAGGGCGCAAAATTTGAATGGACAAAAGAATGCAATCAGGCATTTGAATATTTAAAAAAGGCCTTAATGAGCCCGACATTACTCCAATATCCTGACTTCACAAAAGAATTTTGTATAACAACAGACGCAAGCAAACAAGCTTGTGGTGCTGTACTTACACAGGAATATGAAGGTAAACAACTTCCAATTGCATATGCTTCGAAAACTTTTACTAAAGGTGAAAGTAATAAATCCACTATCGAACAAGAGTTAACAGCTATTCATTGGGCTATAAATTACTTCAGGCCTTATATATATGGAAAACACTTTCTCGTCCGCTCTGACCACAGACCGTTGACATACCTATTTTCCATTAAAAATCCAAGCTCCAAATTAACAAGAATGAGGTTAGACTTAGAAGAATATGACTTCACCATAGAATATCTTAGGGGAAAAGATAATTATATCGCAGATGCACTATCACGCATCACCATTAATGACTTGAAAGATATGAATGACAAGATTTGTTCCGTATTAAGAGTTACAACAAGATCAATGAAAAATAAAGAAAGGACGGAAAATCAGAAGAATCCAGTAAAAAGCAATATTCAACAAAGTATAAACAAAACTAAAGAGCCCAGTATATATGTACCACTAAATAACACTGACGTCAGAAAATACTATAAACTAAAGATTTCCCCCAGAAGATGTTACATCAAAAAGGGAAAATCTATAGTAACATATATACATATTAATGATTTGTTTACTAATGGGAATCTTGACTACGGACAATTTTACCCTAGGCTCGAAAATGTGGCCGGTAAACACAATATTCATAATTTACAAGTGGCACCTAGTGAAAAAATTTTCGAATTTATCTCCATTAATGATTTTAAAATAATGGGCAATAAGATATTAAATAAAATTAAAATAGCGCTATTAAATGAGGTGACCCAAATTGATAATAAAGATGCCAAGGCAATTCTTGATATTTTGTTGAAGTATCACGATGATCCGGTAGAAGGAGGACATTGTGGAATCTATAGGACAACAAAGAAAATAAAAAGGTTTTACTACTGGAAAAATATGTCCAAGGACATATCTAAATATATAAAATCCTGTCACAAATGCCAAACAGCAAAAATTATTAAGAATATAAAATGTCCTATGACTATGACAGAGACACCTAGGAAACCCTTTGACATAGTTTATGTAGATACAATAGGACCATTTCCAAGATCGCTACAAGGAAATGAATATGCAATAACACTAATATGTGATTTAACCAAATACTTAGTAACAATACCAATACAAGACAAACATGCCAAGACAATCGCTAAGGCGATATTTGAAAATTTCGTACTCACCTATGGTCCAATGAGAACTTTCGTATCAGATATGGGCACGGAATATAAAAATTCTATTTTGACAGAACTGTGTAAACTACTAAATATTGAAAAAATAACTTCAACAGCGCACCACCATCAAACATTAGGGACAATAGAAAGAAGTCACAGAACATTTAACGAATACGTACGATCTTACATTTCTGTAGACAAAACGGACTGGGATGATTGGTTAAAGTATTTCACATACTGTTTTAACACTACACCATCTACAGTTCATAATTACTGCCCCTATGAGCTAATTTTTTCAAAATGTCCAAATAAGTTTGAACAGGAAATCAACATTGATAGAATTTCACCTCTATACAACATAGATGACTATGCAAAAGAGGCAAAATTTAGGCTAGAAGTAGCATATAAGAGAGCTCAAATACTTCTAGAAAATTATAAACATAAGCAAAAACTTAACTATGATAAGAAAACATTAGAATATAATTTTAGAATTAAAGATTTAGTATTACTTAAAAATGAAACAGGCCATAAACTTGATCCAAATTATAAAGGGCCATATGAAATAATAAACATAGATTTAAGAAATAATGTTACAATACTTGATAAGCTAACAAATAAAACACAAATAGTCCATAAAAATAGAATTAAGTTATATCATACTGGTCAATGATATATATAATAATATATTGTAACAATTAAAATAAATTTTATAACACACATAAAACTACTAATAAAAACCTCAAATTGTTGTAAAAGAATGTCCATAGAACAACATTTTGTTATATGAACATTCTTGTGAAAATGGAGGTGTAGTGCATGTTTGCATTATTTTAGAGACCTGCACACAAGCACTTGAAACTGACACTTATTGTCGTTGGTCAGTTCAACACAAGTAACTAATGTGCAGCGTCGGCACTTTTGCAAACGTGCATTGTTCATGCGGCCTACTGTAAATATTTATTTTGCATGGGAACCACTTATTATACACGGATCATATTGCGTTAAAGGTTCCCATGCGTTAGTTAATAAGTATTCGTAAAATTAGGCTAATCATTATTCTCATAATTAGTATATAAGCATAAATGATTGTAAAACAAATAACAAGAATAAAATCACACTTGCTCGAGCAACACCACGGGTTGCTCGCAATAAAAACAAACATTTATTTGGTTAAATACTACAAAACACAGGTCTTCGTAAAACGTTACAAACCGTACTTTATTTAACACGACGCGGTCGGCCGTACTTCGTTTAACAATAAAATTAAAATTACTAATACAAATACAACAGCAGTACGACCGGAGTGTACAAGAGAACTGGGTGGTGCTGGAAGACCGAGTATAACCCTGGAATCTTCTACGTACCCAGTGACCAACGCTCTGACGGGGTATCACCCAGGCAATCAGATGCGGAGGACTCTCACCAAAATGGTAACATTGAAAGCAGGCAACAAGCGATAACACACCCATCTAGTGTGAAAGATCAAGCGAGACTCATTAGTTTTATTCAAGATATGAGTGCACGCAGCTGTGAGAAAAAAAAGAAAAAGAGCATGGTGTAGTAGCTTTGCCTAGCTTGCACAGAAAAAATATCTCAAGAAAATTTTTAACAACACAGTTTGTTAAAAATAAAATTTTAGGTCAACAGACTTTTTATTTGATTCAAAGAAAAGATTTATCAAATTTACACTTTGCAAAATAGCACTCAATAAAACATATTTAATAATGAAATAATTAAATATTCCTTCATATTCAATAAAAAAAAAATTTAATCAAAGTAAAGACAGTATTTTAACAACTCTTGTCCATTTTTAAATAGCTTATAATTCTCATTTGGTTTACAGTTTTATTTTAATAATATATTTAGTTTTGCCAAAGTCTTTTGAAAAGGTTTCCTGATGATCTGGCCTAAGCAACCAGTGAAATGCGCATAGGAACTAACTTATCCCCGCATAATAAATTTTAGTGTTTTTATAAAAATTTAAAATTTATACATCATCATTAATAAATAAAAAAAATAAAGATTCGATTAAAATTTGTTTTAACAAATCAAGTAAACATTTTGTTGAAAAAATTATTTTGGGGAACAACTTTTTTTATTAACCCAATAAACTTGGTTGTTGACTAAAAATTTAACAATTATACATACAAACTTTTTTATCAATACCGAAAAAATCGTCATCGCAGAAAATTCAAAAATTTTTGTAATCAAATATGTGATTTTCGTATTCAAATATGAAAATTATTTTTTTCTGTGTGCACACATAACACACAAAGAAAACAAGATGGCGCATTGCGCATTCCGTTACCCTAGGTCTACACTGAAGATAAATATCTCACCAAGTTGGCAATAACGTCAGCAGAATAACAGAGCAATATTTTTTATTGCTCAGCTTCTGTTAAAGGCATGGGAAAAGGTATTTATGTTAACTCATTATTTTAAAAAAATCAAGGAAGAAAGTGCAGTGTAAAAACTAGCGCTATCTTGCAAAAATTATTTTTATTAATATAAATTCTTTCTTATTCGACTTTATTAATTAAATGTATATTAATTTGTTTAAGCTTAATTGTTAAATTTTTTATTTTTTTTTTTTTGTTAAAGTAAAATTAATATTTTTGTATAAAAAAAAACAAATTAATATAAATTTAAATAATGAAGATCGAATAAGAAAAAAATTATATTAATAAAAATAATTTTTGTAATTTTAGTTTAGTGTTTATTAAATTCTTTAATATAATTCTTTTGCTTTAATTTCTTTCTCACACAATTTTCTTCTATTTTTTATTTTTTGCTTCTTATTTTCAATTGACAACCAAATTTGACGTTTTATGTTAGCAATAATTGTCAACGGAAATGGACTTACAAGTATTGCAACATAAATTGCCGGCAATAAATATGTACAAAAAATTGCTGTCTACATTAAAGATAACATAATTTTGACGTTTACTGCAATATATGTGCCAATAATTATCTCTGGTATAAACGGGCAGTTAATTGTCTACTCCCAACAAACTCGAAGTCAAACCTTTGATATGAAATGACTTTATCATTTGACATCAAACACAATTCTCAAACGTTTTTCAATTGTTTGATTTAACATTTAAATTCAAATTGGTAATGATTTCAAAATAAACATTTGATATCAAATGTTTTTTCAATTTGATGTCAAATGTTAAATTCAAATCAAAAATAAACTTGGAAGCACTAAAGCGAAAAATAAATGTAAGCATTAAAAATGGCGATTAAAGTTACATTTTTTACTTTGTGGTTACATGTGTTTTACTATTAAAAACAAATTTTAATATAAAGTGAACAGTTTATTTCTTGTGAAAAATAAAAATTATTTGTGAGTAATTGCAATGATTAAGAATACAAAAAAAGAAAAATAAAACGGGAAAGTGAAGATCAAAATAAAAGGGAGCCAATTTTGTCTTAGCAAGAATTAGTGGACGGAAAGAACATTATTTCATCTTTTAGCTTTGTTGCCGAATGTTTATCTTACAGTTTATTTAAATAAATAATGAATTTAATTTAAAAAATAAAATATTTTTATTTATGTTCCACATTGTATTATAATCCACATTTGAAAAACATTTGAGATTTACCTTTGAAAGAATGCTATGATTTTCAAATGATTTTCAAATCATTATCAAACGTTTTCTCAAACGACAAACACGGAGGTTTGACTTCAAATTTAAAATGATTTGATATCAAACGAAAAACATTTGATAATGATTTGAAAATCATAGCATTCTCACCAAACGGTGAAATTATTTTCAAATTGAAAAATGCCTTTATTTTCAACTAGCTTTCAAACGTAAATCTCAAATGTTTTTCAAATGTGGATTATAATACAATGTGGGACATAAATAAAAATATTTAATTTTTTTAATCTTAATTCATTATTTATTTAAATAAACTGTGAGATAAACATTCGGCACCATTGTGCGTCTTGGAAAGACGAAATACTTGGCTCCCTTTTATTTTGAGGATTGTAGCACCGCCATCACACAACAAACTTATAATTTCTTCACTTTCCCGTTTTATTTTTCTAATTCATATTCTTAATCATTGCAATTACTCACAAATAATTTTTATTTTTCATAAGAAATAAATCGTTCACTTGTAAAACACATAGAACCACGAAGTAAAAATTTCACTAATCGCTAGTTTTAATGTTTACATTTATTTTTCGCTTTATTATTGCCAAGTTTAGTTTTGGATTAAATTTAACACTTGATACTAATTTGACGTCAAATTGATAAAACATTTGATGTCAAATGTTTATTTTTAAATTATTATCAATTTGAATTGAAATGTTAAAATCAAGCAATTGAAAAACGTTTGAGATTTGTGTTTGATGTCAAATGATAAAGTCATTTCATATCAATGGTATGACTTCGTGCTTGTTGGGCTGTGACGTAGATGCGCAGAAATATAATGTTAAACAGTTTTAGTGCGCTATCTTTGTTTCTTGGCTTGCACATATTGGTTTTACTGTTGGAATTACTACTGCTTTAAGAATTTAAAGTAAAACTTTTTTCTATAAGTGTGTTATGAGTCCTTTTGGCCAGATTATCTTATATTAATTGAAAAAATTTAAACTTTTCGAAACTGAAAATGTTTTTTCTATACAATTTTTGGTTGCAATGGATATTAAGGTGTAAAGTTAAAGAAAGTGCGGCAAAGAAAACAATTTTTTTCTAGCTTTAAATTTAAAAGAATATATTAGATTTGTATATCCCAAATAAATTGCATATTTGAAGTCTTATTAAATAAACAAAATTCCAGTAAATAGTCCCATTAACATTTTTATTAGAATATCTACTTCGACCAGGTTTTCCGCTTGTAACAAAAGTTTAACCTTTTTCTTACCTTTTCATAAGTTGACACAATTTGTTACAGAATACAGACAATTTTTGTTAACGCCTGCATTTAAAATAATGGAGAGGAGTGTAATTTCGTTGGTGAAAAATGTATGTCCTTAGGGAAAATGGACTGACTTGTCACTTTAACATGGGGATGTCCTAAGAGGGCGTTACTTGGACCTTTTTTGACACTTTGTTAGAGATCAGTAAAACCTAATTGGTGTAAATAATGCCTCTCGCAGATATTGTCCCGAATGAACCATGTTAATATGATAGTTCTACTTCATATAAAGTAATATAATTAGATAACTGTAGCCCGTACAAAATCAAGTCACATGACTAGTTTTGTGTCAATAATCTTTACTGTGGAGCGACTACACTTTAAACTCTATTTCTGCAGTTAAGTGATAACACGGGATAAATGCTTTAAGAACAATTGACACAAATTTCCCGGAAGGTGACTAGTCTTAATAAAAAGTTTTTTTTAATACCAGTTTCGTCCAACACTGTTTGCGCTGCATAAATCAAAAAACTTGAAAACTATTTATGTATGCATGTGTGTCACTTTTAAAAATGTCTCAATATAAATTGCATTAAAGTAACAAGATCTTAAACTGTAACTTTGTTACTTGAATTTTAACTAATTTTTTACAAATTCACAATCAAACACACTTGTGTATGTGTATGAATTCAACAGCAGTGAGTACACCAAACAATACCAATAAAATTAATGAATAACGACAAACTTTACAACTTAAGTATACACACACACATTCTAACCAAAACACAAGCACATCCTTCTGGTGGCATTAAAAGTGTAAATTTACAATGTTTTATTAGGGATTTTAAAGTGGCAGAGAAAAGGAGGCAAACAAATAAATAATTTATTTAACATGTTTAATTGTTGGCCCATTTAAATGTCAAAAATAAATATTGAAACAATTAAATATGACTTAAAATGTATAAAAGTCATTATCTTTTGGGGCAATTAATAAAAGCCCATACAATTTGCGGTTTGGCTAAAGAATGCAAAACGCATGCAAACCTAAATGCAACTACAATAAAAACTACAACTATATAGACGATTGCATATAGTATTATTAAATGTTTTTGTGTAGTTAAATGTGTTAAAATAAATTATAATCTTATGTACTTAGCAGAATTTGTGAATAAGTGTAAGTATGTTTGTGTGTGTGTGTGTTCAATAGCTCAGAGGGTAAGAACACAAGGCCTTTATTTATGTTTGAGGCCTAAACAGCCTTAGTTTTCCTTTCTAAAAAAAGCCAATAAGCAAAAACAGATATCTGTGTTGTTTTCTTAAGGAAGCACCTCTAATGATCTTATTACATGTAGAGAAAAAATATGTTTCCATAAAAGGCTTGCCAGACAAATATAAAAATGTAAAATGTTTGTCCTTTTTCGATTTCAACAAATTTGTTTGTGATCGTTTTGTGAATTACTGAAAAAACTAGACATGATAGAAAACAATTATTATATTAAGCGCCTAAGAATCTTAATGGTCCATATATATTTTTACGATTTTTTTTTTTTTTTTTGCCGCCCAAAAATCCGTATGAAAACCTGTATGTATTTCTCTCTATACTCAAGACTAATAACACTTTACAACCATTTCGAACTTTTTCTAAAATAACGAGGTTCAGACAATGGAGTCTTGTAAAGGAGATCAAAAAAAAATTATATGTGTAACGGCGTTTTGAAAGATCACATCGGAATATTATTTCATAGAGAAAAGGGGTTAAAGTTCCATCCTTTTCGCCTGTTCATGCAATATATCAATATTTGAAAATATATGTTCTATACATATGAAGTATTATGTATCTTCAGCAACTTTGTAGAAAATCTTACGAAAAATATTTTTGTGGAACATATAAACCCTATAACTCCCTTTCGTAACGGTAACTTTTGGTTTGTTCTAACGATTCGTAAAAACAACACTAAATATTTTTAGAACATTTTGTCTCATATACCGATATGCTGCAGAAACAGGCCAAAAAGGGGGATGTTTAACCCTCTCTAAAATAAAATTCCGATGTGATCTTTTAAAACGCCGACACACTTTTTTATTTGGCCTCCTCTACCACAATCCCTTGGCAGAACTACGCTATCTTTTTCCGTGCTGTACAGTGTAATTAAAAATGTTCAACAGTTGACTCAATAAAAAAGCGCACAAAAATATTTGGTGTTAATAGTGAATTCATTTGCACTCCTAATGCATTGCATTGTGTTGGAACTAGGAAAATAGGTTATGGGAAGGAGGATAGAGGGAGTAGTGCTTGTGCACTTTCGACTTAAGCTTATTCATGTTGAAAGTGAGAGGGAAGACGAACAGTTCGACCAGAAAAGGATGAGCTCTTGAAGAAAAATGTGTATAACGAACAAACGTACGAATTTTGTGAACCAGATCCCTTATTTCATCACAACAAATCCCATTGTAGTAACGACAGAACAGGGAAATACTACCTATGTACATTGCGACGGTGCTCAAGGGAGTCAACCGAATTGGATACCCAACTGTCAGTAATGAGAACCTTCGCCCTCTCATGTACGTCGTCGACAAGCTCCAAAATAGACTTTGAAGCACCGGTCCACAAATGAGCGTTGTATTCCATACGCGATCGGATGAAGGTAGTATAAATAGTAAGGAGATCAGATGGAGTTAAGTATAACTTACACCGTTTTAAAAAACCAAGGCACTTAAATGCTGCCGTCTGTCCATCGGATATCACATTGTATTATTACTCAATAATTATACCACCCCTACATATATACAGATGAGGCACCTTAATCTGTCGCGCGTTTATGCGTCAGCACGCAGCATTGGGTTTTTCGGGCATAAAAATCGATCCTATTTGCACGACCCCATTCTGAGACTAAGTCAAGATCTCGGCAAAGCCGACATACGAGGTCATTCAGAAAAATAAGAAATAGAGTAGGAGAAAGAACGGAGCCTTGCGGCACCCCTGAATGAATCTTGAACTCGTTTGACGAAACCCCATCCATAACAACTCGTATAGTGCGATCTCTGAGAGAGCTCTATATAAATCGAGAGCAATTATTACCGACACCAAATGCAAGTTCTGACTAGAGTGCACCATGCCATCCTCTGTCAAACGCCTTGGAAATATTTAAAGCAATGACCTCACTTTCGCCAAAATGTTGAATGAAATTGCTTTTAACTAGTTTTAACAACTGTGTTATTTTACAAAAACATGTTTTTTTAGTGTATGTCAATTTTGTATACAACCTATTCCATATGGTCACGACCAAGGCGAATTCAACTAAAGATAGTGTGGATACTACAACAATCCAAAAACAACAGAAACAACATTAATGTTTACGGTTCGCAATGTCAACCAGTCTTAACAAAACATTCACAAATCAAAACAAATTGGTGCGAACTGTCATAATTAGATGGCGGTTCGATACCACGTGCAGCTGAATTCGCCTTGGCCACGAGTTATTAATCTTTTTTTAGCAGACAATATTCATTCATATAATGGTTGGTGAAACCATGTTTTCGTTACCTCCAATTACGGTTATGGCTGCCTAAGATATGTTTACCACATTTAATTGCATAACATGTTGCTCTCATGTTGCAAAATTATTATATGACCAGCAGCCGTATTCTGTAATTCGCTTCGCTAAAGCTTAATCTCGATCGTCGTAAGAGAATACAAAATTTTAACATTTAAGCGATGACATTAAAAGCTAAACTTGCAGCGAATTAATTTTTTATGGCATTGCCAAAATTAGTAATGCAGTTACAGAATTGCATTCGTAGCCAAAAATCGCTAATCAACTTTATAGAGTTTTACTGATAGAGATTAAGCTTTAGCGAATTACAGAAAACTGCAGAAGACTAAAGGCCCAACTATAATATGCTTAAGTTGGCTTAAGCAAATGGGCGAATACATGTAAATCATATATGTCAAACCATATTGAACTTAAGGAAACTTTTTGTTAAATTTTATGAATCTGTCATTTGCTTAAGCAAGGTGCGAAACAAATCGCACTTTCCGTACGGAATCAAATGTTTTTTGGTTTTGTTTTTGTGTTTTTAAATGCATTTCAAAAGATTTTTGTTATTTTTTGACTGGAGCTTAAGCATATTATAGTTGGGCCTTAATCCAACCTTTATAAAGTGGTGGCTTAAAATGGCACAATTCAACAGACCACAATATTTTTGAATATTCTGTAATTTTTTATTTCTTTCTTATTGATTTTACTTAGCGAAGTAAACAGGTATTGTCTGTGCAGTGTTCTGTCAAAGTTTTGTATATTTTACAACAACAACACGTTTTGTGTTGTGATAAATGTATTTTATTATTGTCAAATTAAGAAGATATTGATATTTATTTTTTCACGTTTTTTTTTTTTTTTTGTAATAATTTTTGACGCATTCGGTGTTCCAATTGTATTTGTTGCCCTAGTGCATCCAGCTGTATTATTTCACCATGGATGTCTTTTTACACGTCGCTTCTTGAGTATTTCGAGAACTTCTTTTATTGCCGCAAAAAAAAAACAAATTAGCTACGCCTTTAAGCCCCTTGTAGAAGGTATCTTGGGAGAACTACTAAAAACCCTGAAAATACCTAAAACTGATAACTTTAAGAAGATTGATAAAAGTATTTGACTGAAAAATAATTTAAAAGGCCTTTCGGATCCTTTCTTTCCCCTTAGGGGAATGCACGTTTGTGTGCATGTAAATTTAATTAGTAATATGGTTTCATTAATGTTTATCAAATAAATATTTACTTATGTATCTGTGAATGCACAATTATTCATGCATTTGCTATTTTGTGTGTATTGATTGCTGTACTAAAGGCATGTTTACATGGTAATACAAAGTACGACTTTGAAGAATAATATGATATTAGGAAGTTTTCTTCGTGAACAAACAGCTGAGTTTAGAGTTTAGGGTTCTACAATATTAACAAAAACAACATGAAACTAGTGCTTAATTGACTTTTGTTGTTTTTGTTTTTATATAAAAAAGTTTAACACCTTCGATATATATTGTTAATGCTGCCAAAGTTTATTTTAAAATGCGCCTCTGGTGTGATGAGAATTCATAAGTTTCTAAAATGGTTTAAAAGTAAACATTTACCGACCGCTTGTCCAATTTTGTATTCGTGTTCTCTCCTACTCAATACATATTGCTTTTACACGATAAGATTTTTTCATTCTACAAAATTTTTTTACATTTCGTAATAAATTGTGCTACCGTGTTAACATGCCTTTAATATCATCGATTACTATTAAGATGATTGTTCTGGTCTATGTGTTTCTGTAAAGACTAGATGGTGTGGCTTTTGGTTGCAAATAGAATTTACACGTACCACACATTTCAAATACTCACAATAGAAAATTCCACTTACTTTATTACAGCAGCTTTGCATACCTTAAATTATTAATATATACTGCAGACATTTCTCTTAAATTCGTTTGTACATAAGTAATTGGAAATATTAATAACACTTCTTGCTGTCTATCTCTATTCGGTTTCCTTTAGAGACATTAAACTTTTTTAATAAGATCTGATAAAATATTATTAAAACCTTCGAGATGTTATTTATATTGACACTTGATCAATTAGTAGACAAAATAATTTCATTGCACAGGATTAAATGGAAATTGAGACTTTCTGCCAGCAATTAACTTGATTGTTTATCGCAGCAGAGCTCAGTGTTGTGTAAGTAGACCAAACTTAGAGCCGATCAAATAAAAACTGAACACTGAATTTTCTTTTAAGAATATATATAAAATATATTTCAGCTGATCGTTTTTTATATATGAACTTTATTGCTCTAAATATTTAATATCCTCCCAATAAAAAATGGAGCGTCCAACGAAGCAGGTTTGTAAGGGAGAAACAGAAAAGTTTTGCTTACCATTGCGCTTACGGAAGACATGAATTTTATATAGCGAGTTCCCACTTTGAAACAATACATTTTTGACACATAAAGCGCATTGCTCAGCGCATATAAAAATTGTTGGATGTAACGACTAGCTTTACACACTGAATGTTTTGATACAGTTATTTTTTGGTATTCTCCCTTACAAACCTGCTTCGTAGTAAGGGAATGCCGTAGCACTTGAAATGTTATTTTTTTAAGTTGTTAAGAGTTCTTTCACTACCTTTACTGCATTTCTGTATGCATAATTGTGCGATTATACTTTTAAATGTACCATAAGTGCTTCGCAAAATGATAAAAAAAAAAAACATGGCCATTAAATACTCCCCTCAATCTGTTTATGTTTATTGTTGGCTGCCACGATTGCCAATGCGATAAAAAATAAAGTCACGCGTCCAGCTCTAAGAATCTCTAGGTAAATGTCAAGTTTAGAAAACGATCTATTAAGATTTTAGGACGTCTTAGTTTTTCTGCAGTCTAAAATGCAGTAGAATTTTTTATGACGGGACCCTAAGCCACCCCGTATATTTTTTTTTTTTAATTCCCTAAGCTACACCCCGTGAGGCTCTGCGCTTGTCTGCAGGAAAGAAACCAGAGTCTCTGGCGGGAATCGAACCCGCAACACCGGCGCTGATAGACTACCAGCTAGCCTAGAATTGGTGAAATAAGTCTCTAAGGAGTAATTTTTGGTATCTCATTTCTGATCATTTAAGAGTCGTACTCAATTCGTTTAAGTTTTTGTCCACATTATGAAACGTTTGCTGCCGAAACTTTCTTCAAATCTCTTTTGATACTGCATTCGTGTCCATACTAGCTAGCCTACCGGGGCACTCAATATATATTTGTCCATACAAGGGGCAGATTCCTTCCAAAGAACTCAATGCTTTTCTTATGGAACACCGCCAGGACCAGGCATTAGTGTACTTCGAAAGGCGGCGTCCGCTTAGAGATACTATACATATATTTAAATACTAGTTGAAAATATTCAAGTGCTTATCTAATCTCAAAGGATTTCGATTTAAATTTATAGTGTCTAGACCAAATTAAACAAAATATGTTAACAATGTAAAGATGTCAATTGATAACTGATAATTTAAATAACAGATTTAAGCAAATGTTACACTTGAACAAACATTTCCCAAACAATTATGGAAAAAGTTTTACTTTTAATGGTGATTTTTTATAACAGAAAACTTTTCCATTTCTTAATTATACAATTTTTTTTTTTTTTTTTTGCTATAAAACTACAAAATTTAATGGTACTCGGGCTAAATAAATATAAAAAAATTCATTCATTAGCACAGGGTGTACACAAGTTTTAAGGGATGTTTAAAAAAATGTTTCCCTTTTCGCTAAAAAATATGAAGGGAAAAGTATAATTGCGAGGGAAAAACTGCTCACTTTTTATTCCCAATAGGCTTGAATACGATTAAATTAAGCAACGAGTAACGCCTATACATAATCTTTAGAAGATCTTGAATATGTAAGTGATAAATAGATAACAATTTTTACAAAGGACAATGATTGATTTGTTATAAATATCTTGATTTAGTATAGATCGTTAAAATTTTTGTTTGCATACTGGCTAATATTTTGTTTTTATTCGATTGACCACTTCCTGTTACGTTTCTATAAAAAAAGCAACCTTTAAATTAATACACTAAAACGCACACAAACATTGACATGACCCGGGCAGCATTTTTTTTGAAATTGATTATCGTATATGAAATTTTATTGAGTCTTCTGAATGATTTAAGCCATTCATAAATAAGCTAATTTTCTTATCTTAAATATACGTCGATCGGGACAAATAAAGTCATTTAATATCCGTCTTCTGAAAATATTTACTTTCGGGAGAATTTTGGGCTTTTTGGGTTAGTTTTGCGACAGAATAGAAGCAAATGAGACATTGAGAAAACCAAATTTCTTTAATGTGTAGTTTTGCGTTGGGAAAAAAGATAATCATGTAATGAGAAAACGGCCATTAGAGACTTAGTGGGATTAATTTTTGGTATCTTATTTCTGATCATTAAAGAGTTATACTCAGTTCTTATACGTTTTCGTCCACATTATGAAACGTTTGCTGCAGAAACTTTCTTCAAATCTCTTTTGATACTGCATTCGTGTCCATTAATGAATTTTTTTAATAAGCTGGCAGGAAAATAAAAAAAAATCCGATTTATTTTACTTAGAGCCTGTTTCACCAGTTCTATTTTTTTTTTTTTTTTTTTTCAATATTTATTTATTGAATCTTCATATATTTAATATGAACTAACAATAATTAATCAAATCTTATCCTAATACTTTATTTATGTCCTGCCATTGCCAGACAAAAATGTTCTTCATCACGGGTTCTGTTCACATATATAAGTGTTTATCGCTCATCTAACTGGGTAAGTGCTGCAGTGTCTCTTCTTCTTAAGCGAGTGTGGCCGCCATGATTTAAGATATTTCGAGCTAGTGGATTTGTTGTTCAAGCCTTTTTAAATATTTTACCGCATATTTTGTAATCATAATTTTTACTAATGGCACATTGAGATCCTTATGAATGTTTGAGTTTTTAACATACCAGGGAGCGGCTGTGATTATTCGAAGAAGTTTATTTTGGCGCCTTTGAATTTTTTCGATATTAGAGGCCGAGGCAGTGCCCCATAGTTGAATACCGTAGCACCAGATAGGCTTTAAGATAGAGTTGTAAAGTAGAAGCTTGCAATCGAGACTAAGGACAGAATTTCTTCCAATAAGTCAATGAATTTGAATGGCTTTCAGTTTCATTTGAGTTCATTTTGCCTCTATATGGCATTTCCACGTTAATCGCCGATCCAGATGCATACCGAGATATTTTACGTGCGAATGTTGAGGAATTATTTGTTTATTGATTGTAATAGGGGGGCAAGATTCCCGGCGCAAGGTGAATGTTATATGTACGCATTTTTGCTCATTGACCATTATCCTCCATTGTCTTAACCATATTTCTAGTTGAAATATGTGATCCTGTAAGTAACGAGATGCTTCATAACGGTTTTCGTGGACGCTTAGAAAAGCTGTATCGTCTGCAAATGTTGAAGTTTGTGTATAGTTGCTTGTTGGCATGTCCGAAGTATAAATTAAGTATAATAGGGGGCCCAGGATGCTGCCTTGTGGGACTCCAGCGTCAATGGGCTGAGGTGAACTTAAGAAATTTCCTTCTTTAATAATAAATTGACGACCGACTAAGTAGCTTTCTAGCAGCTTGTGTGTGTTTGCTGGTAAATTTTGCTTCAATTTATGTAATAAGCCTTCATGCCAGACTTTATCAAAAGCTTGCGAAAGAAACATCGATGAAGAGTGCTGAGCAATATTTCTTTTCTTCAAATGCTTTTCTTATGACATTTACTATTCGATGAGTCTGTTCGATTGTGCTGTGTTTTCTTCTAAATCCGAACTGATGGTTTGGAATACATCTATTTTCACTTAAAATCGGTGTTAATTTTGAAACTAATAATTTCTCAAACAGCTTTGACATATTTGATAATAAGCTAATAGGCCTATATGACTCAACTTTTGTATGATCTTTACCTGGCTTTGGTATCATGGTAACTAAGGAAACCTTCCATTTTTGAGGATAGTATTCAAGGCGTAAAATAGCATTAAAAATAAAAAGAATAATTTTCTTTGCTATGCGAGGTAGCTCTAAAAGCATTTTATTACTGATCTTATTAATACCAGGTGCCTTCTTAGTGTTTAAGTCACAAATAGCCTTTTCGATTTCTCTTATCTCAAATCTGAAGGGTATAGCTGCTCTAGCAGCAACAGGTGGTAACTCGACCGCAATATTGTGAGATATATTTGGTGTAAATATTTTAATAGGAATTCATATTAAAAGAAAGTTTTTCATATAATTTAATTTTTATATGCCATGAAAAACGAGTTTTAAACATAAATTGATATTTAAATAGAATTGATGAAATAGGCCCTAAGTTGTTTCTTATAATTTGTAATTTGTGTATATCAGTTAGACTGGGTTTTTGAGATCCCAGTTAAACTATGTTAAGTTAACCTGAAAACAGATTTGTGCCGCCATTACCAAGTTTTTATACAACATTTTAGCGAAATAGCTTAATTTTACTTAAAATGTTGGTACAAAAATGTTTTGAATTCTTTGAATAGAACATGCAGCATAACAATTACAAACAATAATATTTTTACTTTTACATTGAAAATTTTCTTCATAGCACAAAAAGTGACAAATGAAGCAAAACAATGTTTAAAGAACTGAAAAATTGAGGATATGAGGCATTTTTTATCTCTTAATATATTCCAGATATCAAAGAAATAGATTCCAAACTCAAAATGAATTGATAACTTAATTTTTGGAAAATTTCGCCATGCGGCATACCACAAATTACCCAACGATTTGTGTTTACCACAAAAAAGTTAATATTAAAAAATCCCGAACCTTATACTCCCAAATTTTGAAATGCTAAATTTAAAAATTCCGATGTGAAATCACGAATTTCAAAATCGTGAACTTAAATATTCCGAATAATGCTGCAGTGTCAGTCGCACGATATATAGCATGGTTGGAGCTTTGGCGGGCGCAAAATTTGTTTCCTCTATGGAATAACAAGCAGCGGCTTCTATAACTTAAGCCTTTAATATTGTTAAATGTAAAATAGTCCCAAAGTAAGAATTGCGATTTGAATTCTTGTATTTGGGGTTCATTTCATTAAAAATGCAAAAGCACCCATACGATAGAAACCATAAAAACCCCCAAAAAAATCACCCTAAAATTGCAGTTTCTTGTCTTTTTGGGGTCATACTTCATTTAGTAGTCATATTTCCTGGGATCATATTTCGCAGAGCCCACGGGGACTTAAGGGGTATTTGATATTGGTTTTCAGTCGTATATGAATCAGTTTACGTTATTGCTGCCATCGTATTTTTCTTGTCGTATTTCAATCGTTAGTATTGATAATTCTTTTTTTAAATTTTAACTTTAATCGGTTTTTAGTCATTAAAAGTATCATTTCAGTGATTTGCTAAGAAAGTTATCCTCCAAATGTTAGCTGGGACTTTAAATGTTTGCATATGCCGATGTATGTGTGTGTGCTAAAGAAGAAGTAAGTGTACGTAGGCTGTAGTACTCATAGTCTGTGTTACTAATCCTGTACTTTAGAGATATGACTATTCTAATGCCATTTAATTTATTTTCACTTGTTTAAATTGCAAACCCTTAAGCAGTAGTTTTATGCATTTCTAACTAATACTTACGAATATAAACTGTGTAGTTGTAGTGGTATCGAAACACATACATGACCAGAGTGGAATTTTATAGTTTTTGCGTATATTTTTCTTAAGTTTGTGTATGTAGTTTTTAAATTAGCAGCTGTTTGTTTGTGTTTTCTCTACTTTTTCTCTCTCTATATCTGTGATTTTCTGTTATAGTTTTTCTGCGTCTGTTCCTGCAGTTTCATATGTTTTTTTTATTTTTTTTTTTTTTTTTTTTTTTGTTGTTTGTGGCAAAAAAGTACTAAAATAAATTTAATGGCACATGTTTAGTAGAAGGAATTTGTTGCTAGGATTTTCGTACTCTTCTTCTATTTTCAATGTAAAATAGTGCGTGTTTTACCGAACAATCGGTGTGAATGTGTGTGTGTGTGTGCTTGTGAGATTCTTAAGCTTGTGTATTTTTGAATTTAACAAAAATTAAAATTTATTTTTTATACTTTTAATGGACTTTTTGTCATTTAAAATAAACGTATGATTTAACAAGTATGTATGTGTGTGTGAGTGTTTCATGAATAATGATTTAGAAAAATTATGCATTTAAATAGGAAACGAAAAATATAATTGTCACACATCCTTGAGCAATAAATATGAATTTAGAGAGTTCTTTTTTTGCCTGGGAAAGTAAATCTGTATTATGGTTTTATTATTTAACTAATTATAGTGCTTAAAATGTTATTAATAGCGAAATGTTGAAATGCAAGGATTTAAAAGATTTTGATAAAAATTAAATATTCAGTATCATAATGACTCTATTAATTAAGCTTTAAAACAACCTTTTTGACATAAAAAGTTTTAGAAAAATCTAAAATTCTCAAATTGCACAGTCAACGATTGTTGAGTAAAATGGAAATTAATCTACAGTTTTTAAAATTGATCATACATATT
Source organism: Pollenia griseotomentosa (assembly GCA_963931875.1). Classification (NCBI taxonomy): domain Eukaryota; kingdom Metazoa; phylum Arthropoda; class Insecta; order Diptera; family Polleniidae; genus Pollenia; species Pollenia griseotomentosa. The sequence goes on from OZ007560.1 coordinate 6,214,789, forward strand.
ATGTATATCTAACAGAGGTAAAGTGCAATTAAGTTTTCGATTATGAAAGATATTTGTAAAGGTCTCACCTGGCCCTAAGGTAGACCACATCAAGTGTAAGCAAACAAAAAACAATGTGTCTTTCTAATACAATTTAAAATACTACTCAGGAGTGCAAGTTTGTAGACCCAATTTTAAATGTTTAATCAAAGTATAATAATTCTGTGCTAGAATTTGACACTTTTTTTTGAGACAAGCCAGACAACTGGCGTTTTAACTAGGGTGTTCAGTCGATTAATTCTTGTTCGATTAATTGTTCGAATAATTTAAAATTGCTAATTTCGATTTAAGCATTAATCGAATAATAATAAAATATAGTATTTCTGTTAAATGTATAATTTATTTAAAGTTTTAAGTCGAATAAAGAAACCAAATGTATGTGTCCGTTGGAATTAAAAAAAAATAAAAAAGCACTCGCGTTTTGTGAGTAATCTGGATTATATTTTTGTTACATTTTTCAACACAGTTTAATAATTCATTTCACAAAAGAAAAAACGACATAGGTATGTTAACTCAAAGATTTATATTAACTTATCGGGTATGTTCGAGAAATCGAAATGAAGTGAAATTGAAATCGAACGATAATTTAAATTCAATTACTATTTACAAAATGACCGTAGTTTTTCGTGGTTTTAAATGTTGTTTTTGCAAAATAATAGACGGTTAAAAAATGAAGTAGATAAAATGGAATATTTTAATGAAATTTCATTGCAGGGTCGTTTTTGCAATTTGCTCGATTTTTAATCCACTTCATTTCGATTTCTAGAACATGCCCGTATTTTTTACCAAAACAGTTCATGCGCTTCTCTCTTTAGAATAAGTTTGGTTTAAAAATATTGTACGAAGGATAAATCTAATAATGCTAAGTGACACAGGTGTCAAAAATTTATTAACGCAAAGGTTCTTTAACAACTTGCACTATATAACATATTACTTGAAGAAGCTGCTCCACAAGCAAAAGGGGGCTACAAATGAATAAATATTTTAAAAAAGATACTTCGATCGATTCTGTAGAGGAAATTAATTGCAGAAGTATAGCCAAGGATAATATGTAATTTATTTAAAATTATTTTTCACCGTTAAAATGAAAGTGTAAAAATATGACATACAGGCCTGTTCTGCAAATCCCTTTTACACAAATCACGTGATTTCAAATCACGTGCCTACTAAAATCACACGTGTAATTTTTTGAGTGTCCCGTTTTTGTGTGTTTTGCCGAAAGCACACCGAGAAACACAAAAACGGTATGACTTTCAGAACACCACAAGATCACGCTCTTGATTTCAAAAACAAATGGTCTGAAATCACGTGATTTCCAGAACAGGCCCGATAAATGAAAAGTTTGTGACACTTCTTTGCACTGTTACATAGAACAAGAATCACATTACTGTAAAAATGTGAAAACAATTTGTTTCATTCCATTTGTTCTTCTCATATGAAAACATTTGACTTAATTTATCATTTTTTCACTAAACGAGAATCAGAAATTCTATGAAAATGCGAAAAAAATTTTCATTTCACAGTTTCACAGAGCCAGAATCGACCCCCTGTACTATAGTAAAGTCTTGAATTTAATAAAATTCTCAGAAATAAATCTTAGAAATCGTAGAGCATATGAAGTAAAAAAATGGTTTGGTGCAAATATATTCTCAGAACAACACACTATGGTTAGATTTTTATCAATGATAATGTTTGTATGTTAACATAATTTGGTCAAAATGAACAGTAATTTGGTAAAAAAAAAAAAAAAGTTAGCCTTAATTTGGTTTAAATTAACCATATTATGGTTAAAATCAACAATTATATGGTCAAAATTAACCATATAATGGTCAAAGTTAGCCATACTATAGTAAAACGGTTGAATAATTTGGCCAAAAGTAACCATATTATGGTTAAAATTACCAATTCTCAATGTTAACCATATTGATTGATATTTATTCAGCCCTTTTTTCAATTTGCTGATTGAGTCAAGTTGTAATTTATTTTCATTTTTTTCGCCTGTTACGAATTTATTTATTATTCCTTTTAAGTTATGTTTCACTTTTATAATTAATTAATTCAGTTAATTTTCCAGCCCGCGCCGAAGTTTATCGGCATAATTTCTTTTTTCCTAGTTTGTACTTTGTGTATTTTATTAATCTATAATTTAAAGAAAAACAATGTGAGAATTTTAAGCAAGCCAAGAAAACAACAGAAAGGCATCCAAATAATGTAGAGAGCAAAACAACCATAATTTTGTTATATACTTTAAAACATATTATTAATATTAAGCATACAATATATTATAAAGTATTACAATTTCAAACAATTAATTGTTATAATTTACTATGACATGTTTGGAGACAACCATACCGTAGTATGGCTGTGGCTTTTGGATGGACGACATACCAAACAATAATATTGCTGCCTATGACAATAATATGGTTAAAGTAGCCAGGGCTGTTTTTGTACCGAAGTCAGAGTCGGTCGAAGTACCCACAAAAATTCGCGACTCTGACTCTATAATTTTTCGTCATAAAAAATTTAAAAAAAATTTCTAATATTTACCAAAATCAAAATTCTTTGAAATTGGCGATGCAATATTTAAAAAAATATCGATTTGAAATTTTACAGAATTCGACAGTGTTTTTTTTTCTGCGTGTCTGAAATGTAAAAACATTTTTATTGTTCGCATATGACCCGTTTTTTTCAGACCTTATTTTAGATAATAAATTATTTTAATCACAAAAGTTGTCTTGCAACATCATGATTATTCAAGCTCATTTACTTCAACTGATTACAAGTAAAAAAGAAATAGAAAAGTATTATATAAATAAAAAACTTTTTAATAATTTAACCTTGATAAAGTTTGATTTTTTTATTTATTTATTTCTTTCAACTTTTCAGGATTAACTTTCGACTGCATTTAGCCGAGGGTCACGTGTTGCGGTTTGACGTTGTGAGCTGATGTCTGTCGTGCTTTAAAATGTCCGCCTCTACTGCTGAGATAGCAAAAATGCAGAAGAGAAAGATTGTGAGAAAGGAAGAAAATAACAAACAACTAAAACACAACGTCAACATTATTTAATAATAAAAATTTAAACTTGACGAAACTTTACACTCGACAAGAGGTAGAAAAAAAGTAAAGAAGTGAATAGAAATTTTATACCAAAAATGCTAAGAGGCCAAAAATATACTCATTTTTGAACATGAAGTACGCAGTTTAAAGTCAAAAATTGGAAATTAAGTTCGTAAGAGGGCACGTCACTTTTATATACATAAAAGTTTAACAACAGTATTGTGCAAAAATAAGCACACTCAAATTTATTTTCAATTACAATTAATTTATTTATTTTTAATACAAAGTAGTATGTGTTTCTAACCAAACTTCCTCCTTCTGAAACATGTTAAAACCCATATTATGGTCCCCGCAAAGGCCAAAAACAAGTTATTAATTAAAAATTTAATTTGCACCAGTGAACAAATTTATTGTATCAATTAACAACACTGTGCTAGAATTTGGCACTTTTTTTGAGACAAGCCGGGCATCTGGCGTTTTAACCTAATTCGGGTGCACTGAATCCAGTAGTGCTAACCGTTAGCTCTTGTTTTCGAACTATACCGTTATTTCGAAAATGGAGGAGGTTGCACAACATATAAACGCTTAACTCAAAAACGTTTTAGTTTATTAGAAACATATTTTTTTTAGAAAATATTTTTTTAGCAACATTTCGAAATTTTTGTCTGTTAAAAATTGATTTAAAGTTGGCAAATGCAAACATTTTCCAAACATTTAAAAAAACAAAGTTGCCAACAAAACAATCCATAACTGATAAAAATCTTGTAGCAACGTTTGATTTTATTTACAAAAGACGAAAAATTTTAACTAATATAAGAATTTCGTAAGACGCAATATATGTTTTGAGAAAATGTTAAGGACAAAAAACTTATTGAGGTCGGTCATATCCCACTGACGCGACTCCTGGGCAGTTATGGGACTTTTCTTCAATATATTTCTAGACTGTATTGAACATTTTGTATGGGAGCCCCCTTAAGGAATGGAGATAGCTGGAAGGTCAGTTAGAAAATAATGATGGAGCTGAAATATCATTTCGGGTTGGTCATACATTTGGGCCAAATTTAAGAATTTTAACTATACAAATATGGCGGTTTAATGAAATTCTTTAATTTGACCCCTACAGTACCAAGGATGCCCCTAGATGGATTGCCAAGGTTGCCATTGACCATATTATTGTAAATATTCACAGATAGTTTTGACCATTATTAGGTAACTTATGAACAAATTATGGTTAGTTTTAGCCATATTATGATTAAATTTTTCCATAATATGATTGCGTGCAACCATTACAATAACAATAAGCCGTGCTCGGGGCGTAACCCGAGCTACCTCTCGGTGAGCAGACACGCAGAGGAAAAAATATTTGAACATGGTCGTCTGCAAAAAAAACTATTTTCAAAGAAAATTTTAAACATAGTATGTTTAATATAATTATATTATTGTCATCTACAACCATATTATGGTTAAAATAGTCCTCCATCAAGAAGTCACAACGATATTATGGTTGCTTCTTAGCATGTTATAGTTAAATATGATAGCAACATACTATGGTGGAAAACCAACCATGCTATTGTAAGTGTTAAGCATGTTTTAGTTACTTTTAACATTAACATGCTCGAAAGCGACCATAACATGGCTGTAGGTGACAAAAATATGGTTAAATGAAACGTAATATGTTTAAAATTTTCTTTAAAAATCACATACAGTGTAAATTCGGTAATCTGGACTCCACTAATCCAGAATACTCGATAATCTGGACAGAATTTTGCAGCTCATTGCGTATTCTATAATCCGGATTGATTGCAACTCTGTAGTCCGGATTGAATAACGAAATTGTCAAACGAAATTAATATTATTTATTGTTAAGTATGTATGTATGTGTGTAAATGTGTATTTTTTTATTTTAGCTGAACTGTACAAAGTAATTTTTATGTTTAATTTTGCTTTAAATTATTGTAATTTTTGATAAATACATACATGCGGTAATCCGGATAATTCGCTAATCCGGATTGGGGTCTGCAATCAATTATCCGGATTGTCGAATTTTTACTGTAGTTGGATGTGACCATGTTTAAACATGTTTTTTTCTGGGTGTAAAGTTTTTCCCTTCGGAGCGTTTTTTTTTTGTAGTAGTTCTCTGATATCGGTTATCCTTCTATCTGTTCAGTTCCTGTATTATTGCCCGGCGCCAAGTGTTTCGTGGTCTTTCGCGTTTTCTACTACGCTCCGTTTTATATCCGAAAGCTCTATAGCAGATCTCTTTGTTGTCCTTCCTGAGAGTGTGTCCAAACCAGCCAATTTTCTCTCCATTATCGTTACGCTAACATTAGCATTGTAAAAATCTAGCCGCAGTATGTTGCTCTTAGAATATGGTTACCTCTAACCTAATTTTTTTCCTGCGTGTATTAAAAAAAAAAAGAAAAGAAAACAAAACATAATCCAACAATTGTTAAAATACCTTCGCATTAGAGTGCAACAAAAAAGGTTAAATATAAAAATAAGTATGTTATAAAAACTTTAATATAAAAGCGAGTAAAGAAAGATTATAAGAAAAGAATATAATGAATATAATGAACTTTTAACATGCACTTGCCACACAAGAAACAAGAAAATTGAAATACAAAAATAAAGTAAAAAACAAACTTTAAAATTGTTATAAAGTTAAACACAATGAATGAATGAATGGATACCTACTAAACCTTCAATTATATTCGCACCAGTAGAATTTTTTTTTTTTTTAACCTGCAGCGAAAGACTTACAAACTACAAAGTTTTAAAATTCATATTTAAAATGTTTTTTTTTCTCCCTTTAAACTTAACAAATATTGCATAAATACCAAACAGACCTTGTAAAAAGTTATAAGTAGAAATGTTGGCAATAAATGTAAATGAATACCACTAATGTTTATCATACGTCTTGGTTTACCACAAAACATAAATTGAAAATTGTGTACATCTGCTTGTTTTACCTTGCAAAAACACGAATGCGGGTGCAAGTGCAACTAAAAACATGATTACTAAATGCCCCTGCTCATAATAATGCAACAAACAGTAACAATAAAATTTTAATACGCATCATATGATAGTGTGCGTGTCCAGTAGCGACTTAAGGGTAGTGAGACCTTAGCGTTTAGGGGCCTCGTATGATAAATCTACCAGTTTTTTTAAAAAAATATACATAACAGATCAGATATGTGCCGTAGTTCCAGACAAAAAAGTTGTTAAGAGATTAATGACAGTTTTTACTAAAAAAAATAAAAGACTCCAGAGTTTAAGAATATGAACATTCTTTTTTGATTTTGAAGAAAGAAGCTTTTAACAGATGGAAATTATTTTTCATGTTAATTAAATTTTTGTTAAAACTTAAAAAAATATTCCTCAACTGTAAACCAAAAATTAAGTCCGCCCTTCTATTATTGTAAAAAACTTATGTTTTGTTATAGAAGGTACGAAATTATAAATAAATAAATAAAATAAAAAATAAATAAAATTTCAATTGGCACATAAGTCATGCTCAGTATTTGGATGTCTTCTATTAAGAAAGAAATTTTTAAGATACAAAATAATTTTCAGGAAGGGGCCTTAATCGGATTTTTTTTTAACTCGTGCTCGTAAAAGGCTTTTCTATGCTGAATTCTATCTGTACTCAGATATTCGTTCAATTATATGTAACGACTTCTATTAGAATTGTTTCAGATGTGGACGTCCGGCATAGCTGATCAGTTTTTCCTTAATTCTTTTTTGAGCCTGCGTATACATTTTACAAGGACCCAGAATATAAGACTTTTCAACGCATGGGCATCAGCTCAAGCCTTGGACAAGGCGCAAAACTTTCAAAGACCGGCACTGTGCGTTTCATATAGATTTTATTAGTCTGCTTATAAAAGAGTACAGTGTGCAACAAATGTTTTAGGCACTTTAGTTTTTTGATCAATTTACCTGTGTAATGCACATAGAAACTAGCTTTCCATCAACAATAAATTTCATTGTATTTATCAAAATTATAAAAATTGGGAATTTAGCACGCCAAACAAAAATCTTTTTAAAAAAAATCCTATTAACAAAAAAGATTAATTTGTTTATCTTTAAGTTTAGATAATGGCTACTCGACTTTTTTCGGTGAAATTTTAATATCGCTCATTTACTTCAATAGTGTCATAATTAAAAAAAGTACTACTCTCCAGAAGAGCCGTATAAAATTGATTTATCAAAACTATCAAATATGTGACCCGGTCTATGAAAAGGTGGCTTATGACTCAAAAAATTATTTTTCACTTTTATTTTTGGTTCGGATAGTTTTTGAGACGCTCTTTAACATGGTGAAAAGCAGAAAGTCCTAACTTGCTTAGAAGTGTACTAAAAATGTAGAGAAAGAAGAGCATAAATGAAAGAAAAACAGAATTTTATTGAAAATCGAGAATGAAGATAATACATGGAATTGAAAATGAAAAAAAGCTATTTTGCACAAAAAAATCGTCATCTTCATCTTCACCAAAATATTTTTTAAAAACCTCGCAAAGTTCTTCATCGACAGACATCATAGGTATTCACGTCAAAATTTCCTATAGTGGAAAAGAAGAAATTGGAAATATGTAAATGACATTTTAACAACAACAACCGTACACAGTTTTTTTTTCCTCAAAACACTTTTTCCTCACTACACTCAAATAAAAAAGTCTGTAAAAGTTACAGAAAAAACTGTAATTATTACAGCAAATTTGCTAATATTACCCCAGCAGATCGTGTTGCTAATTTTAGTAAAATTTTTTTTTGAGTGTAGCTTATAACGGAAAAGACCAACAGAAACAGAAGAAAGGAGAACAACTACCGAGAAACTGACGAAATGCATTGTTTATCTTTAACAGCTTATTTTTCGAAATTTTGTTTTTGAGTCATAAGCCACATTTTCATAGACCGGGTCACATATATAAAATATCGCTCTAAAAAACTACGAACTTAATCTTATGATGACTCTTGCAAAGCTGAGACATGTTATTGTTATAATTTAAAACATCGCGCAATAGAAAGTGTAATAACAGCACATTTTCTTCACAATCAGTACATTTTCAGCGATTTAGAAAAAATTGTTACTCAATAAAATATTAAACACTATATTGGGCACAATTCTTCCACTGAGGAGCTCTCTTTTTGTCACTTTACACCACCAAGCAATTTAGCTCGTATTTTAGACCGATGTTGTTCAAATTATTCATCTCTATCTCTTAATGTCAATCTAGCTGCATTTTACACTGCAAAAATACAAAAAAGTAAATTATAAACATATACAAATTTTCTTTGATAAAGGAAAGATTGGTGACGTAAAGTGAAAAAAGTAGACTTTTCTGAGGAAAAGCCCATATTTTGAGTTATGGCACTACTGAAGTAAATGAGCGATATGTTAAATTAATGAAGGTTTAAATTCTCAAAGAAAACAGTAATCAATTATCTACTGAAAGGTAGCGCCTTTGCGTATGCGACGTTATTTACTTTTAAGAGCATTAAACCAGCGTTTAAAAACTGCAGTCAAAGTAAAAAAACTGCCATTTCCTCTACTTCTTCAATTAACATTGGCCAAAAAAAAAACTATTGCTTTAACTTCTGGTTCATGTAATGTAAACAGTCGCTGTCAATCCAACTCAAAAACGCGGAAAGATGTACACACATTTTCGGTTTTTGTTCGACAGTTTTTGGTTTCGACTGCAGTTTTTTAGACCCTGCATTAAATTGTAAGGAGAAAAAATACAATATCCATGCAATTTTATTTTTTCGTTCTATACAGTAGTTTTGACTTAACTGCCTTTTATTTACGTGCACTTTTGACTTAGCTGCACAAAATTGATAATTTTTGGCATTATTCTTTATAATCCCATACAAATTCCTTTTTTAAGTGCACTTACTTTACCTGCACATTTAAGATAAGTGCCCAAAATTTTTGGCATTTTAAAATTATTTTCATACGAAAAATTCAAGTTAGCTGCACTTTGACTTAACTGCCCAAAATACATATTTTCTGTAATTATTCTTCAAAATCCTTGTTTACGTGCATTTTGGATACCTGCACATTTTTCGTATTTTTGGGCAGCTTTAAAATATTTTCATATAAAACATCAAAGTTAGCTGCACACATGATAAAATATGGTGGCCACTTTTTCACATAAATATCCAATTTTAGCAGTTTATAAAAACAAAAATCGCAAACAAGTCAAGTTAGTATCATTATAATTCATTTATTTTGTTTGCATATATTTACATTTATGCATATGGGTTGTGGTTACAGCAACTTTACCACGATTATATGAAACGAATAGCAAATCTTAGGTCTGGAACAGAATAAAGTAGTTGTAGTAGTATTTGAAGCTGACGAATGCTCTGTAGCGCAACAAAGTTTAAAAGTTCGAATTTTGCGCTTCAACTGCAACGACTACTACAACTACGTTTTCTGTTGACACTACTTTGCAACTGCCGTTTTTAACTTTTGAGAGCTTGCAGCGCTATTCTTAACGTTGTACTACAGCGACTATTGCGTTCCACACTTTTTTGTTACCAATTTGGCTAGCTCGTTCATTATAAAAATGCGTAACAAATGTCTACAAGTTGTTTGAACGTCATTGTTTTTATCAATTTATTAATAAAAACGTTGTTACTTATCTTTCAAACACTTTACTTTAGCTGCACTTTTATGCAGGTAACCACAATTGCGTACCTGCACATTAAGGCAGCTAAATACATTTAAGATAGCTGCATTTTTGATTTACCTGCACAAAAAATCGTGCAAAGGAGATTGTGCAGCTAAGTCAAAATTACTGTATTTATTATGGAAAATAAAAGCCTTTGACGGGATATATCCTAAGTGTCATTTATTTAGTGAAAGCTTTGTGATTTAAGAATATGGATCGTTTAACAGCCGAAAAACGCGTAAACATAGTTATAATTTATTACAAAAGTGGTGGTTCAAACTTAGCACACCTTTTCAGCATTACGGTGTGATTATGGTGGTCTTAATCGACCTTCTGTGGAACGTGTAATGGCAAGATTATAAAAAAATTTGAAGTGACTAGAAGCGTTACGGATGTGGGCAGGTCTGTACATCATCGCAATATGCTCATTGCCAAAAACATCGCTTCGTTAGTGAAAATGTGGTAATAATTCGAAATTGTCAATTCTATAGCTCAGAGCACTCAGAGCCGAATGATAACCGATTTTTCTTTTTTTTTTGGCCTGTAATTAAAGATTATGAACTGGACGACATGTGGTTTTAACAAGTCGGTGGCACGAGCCGCACAACACGAATTATTTAGGCTTTATTGCATGGCAAGTTTTTAAAACGAGTAATTTAACGTTTTGGCGAAGTCAATTGGCGCCGTTAGGCATTGGGTCTACGTCAAAGATCGTGTCTGAAAACTAACATTCGTCGAGTTGTTGCCGAAATGTGCGAAAAAGTGGTCGGACACTTTCTCAAAGTTTAATCTCGATAGGTGGCGCTGTTGTGATATTTTATGTCATATTTATTTGACTGAAAATCACAAAATATATTTATAAAATAAAAATAAATTTTTGAACTGGCAGATAGCGCTGGGGTCAAGTTATTAACCAAATTCTCCAGTATTTAATGTTTTATTTTTATCAATAAAATCCCATTTTCTTTTTAAAATAAAATAAAAACTGTATTCTTACAAATTTCATAGAAGATTTTTTTGCAAGTGCATTTATAAACATTAATAAAATAAAAATAAATAAAACATTTGTTTGTTTTTAACTTTACAAAGGAAATATTAGAATTTCACCGCGGGACAGCATTTCTTGAGAGAAACGCCAATATAAATTTAACAATCTAGAGACAAAATATAATCAAACTGCGTACTTGAAATTAGTAACTAAAATTTTTACCAAACTTGGTACCAAATAAAAGGGAAAGCTCTGCAGAATTTAATTAAAATATCTACTTCAGTTTCCCTGAAGAAAAATACATCAAGTGTCATTTAAAAAACATATGTTAGTTTTCTTTCTACCAAATAAAAAAATTAAGCTTGTTATCAAAAAAAAAAAAAAATATTTAAAAAAAATTGCATAAAATTCTATAAATAAGATTTACTTTTAATGTGCTAAATTCCCAATTCTTACTATTGTTAAACTAAAATTATTTTTGGTGGGATAAACTATTCATTCCTATGCACATTTCACTGGTAGCTTAGGCCAAATCATCAGGAAACTTCATCCGAAGATTTTTGAAAAGCTAAAGATTTGAATAATTCAAATAAAACTGTTAAGTGAATAGGAATTATAAGCCCTCAAAAGTCTTACTCGTAACAATATCAAAGCTTAAACAAAAATACAATTGGTTGATTTTTTGTCAACTCTAATTGTAGTTGTCAGAGGGAAACAAAAAGAAAAAACAAAAATAAATACAACTTACTTTATTTCATTGTTGCCAGCACTCACTTACTTTACTAAACACTTTTAAAAAAGTTGCAACTTCATTACTTAATCGACACTGTTCATGTTTACAAGATGATATTTTACGGATGTTATAAAACATTATTACTGTCGTACAACAAATAACACATAGACCCACACATGCATTTTCTGAAATTTGCACAAATGTATGGAATTGTTGACACGAACACACCCAGCGGGAAAACTCCGAAGACCTTCTTACTTCAGGCCTTAAAAAATTTTTTGATTCAATTACTATTCTTATCTAACTGCTTAAGAATGCCTTATAGAAGGCCTTCTATGAGAAGCACAAGCAAAAGCCAAATATATTTTTTTTTTGGTCCCGTTACCATTCTTATGAACCTGATAAAGAAGCAAGAGCGGAAGGCATACTCCGCAATGACAACGTGTGTAAAAAAGATATGAGTATGGAATGGAGCAAGAAGGCCTTGGGGTACAGAGGCCATCTAAAAGGCCTCCGTACTCCTTATTTTTCCCGCTGGGCAATGACACAATCACACAGTTACACTCATACCGGAAATGCAAACAACATTCAAATTTCCCGCTGATATCCCATTTTAATATGCATCAAATCCAAAAAACAGCCTAAAGAATACACAAATTGTACATTTCTGCAATTGCGTGTATCAGAAGAAAACATAAATGTGTATTGAGGGAACACAGACACACTTTGGTTTTCATACCGATTAATGCATTTTAGACATAAATGTGGGTAAGCGAAGGATGAGAATTTGTTAAGACTTAAACACACAACTAGAAATAGAAAACTATTTGTGTAATAACAGTTTTCGCTGGAATCTCTTGTAGTGCAATTATTTGTAAATTCTAAAAATTCTGTAAAATTTCATAATACCTCAAGTCATTTTATGTGGATTTCTTAAACATTTCTTACGCTGAGTGATTCTAATAAAAGTTTTTTTTTTTTTCTTTTTAAATGTAAACGCATCAGGAATTTTTAAGAATATTTTACTTGGATGTAAGCATGTGAATGAATGTGTTTGCACTAATACCAGTTAAATTGTGAAACTTTTTTTGTTTGTATGGATAAGTATGCATTTTATGGTTGCTATGACACCAACTTAAATCTATTTAGCGGATACAAATACATAAACAAATACACTTATGTGTAAGCGAAAACACATACATATAAACTCGAACACTTATTCATGTATTATGTGTTTTTTAGTTCTTAAACACATTAAAGTAAACATGCATTTTACTTGTGTATGAGAAATAAATACAAAAGTATGTATAGAAAAAATTTTGAATGTCAAAAGTGCTTCAGAACGCACAGTGGAAAAAAATGGAAATAAAGTTAATTAAATTGAAATAATTTCATCGTAAAACGATTAAAAATTTAATTTGTACTAAATAAAAAAACATAATTGGGGGATTCGGAAGGTGTACTATCAAGTCATATCGTCATAATGTTCTTAATAATATTTTACAATTGTTTAAAATAAATGTTGTTGTGTTTTAAACAAAATAAAAATTTCAATATTTTAGTTAGGCTTGAGTTCATCAAATTTAATTTTCGTTAAATTATTTTTTACTGAAGGAAGAAATTTTACAATTTTAATTTTAATTAAATTATTTTTAACTGAAGGAAGGAATTTTACAACATGAAATTTTTATTACAATTTTATTGATAATTTTCTTGGCTGACCTGGGGCTCGAACCTGGGTTGAATTTTCATATTTCAAGAATTACCACATTCTTTCATCCGAATTCTTTTGAGTTCTAACCTCTGCACCACTGCGGTGCCTGCCAGCCAACAGTCAAACATCAATATTTAACCAGTGATACTGGTGGTTCGAAATTTGCTGTAATTAACATTTTGAATTTTATATTACATGTTGCTTCCTTTCCTCTGTTTTTTTTTTTTTTTGTATTCTTTCCTTTCTTTGATGAACTCAAGCCTAACTAAAAATATTGAAATTGAAAATTAACAGTTCAACTAAAATCACAATTCTTTTCAAAATAAAAATTTTGATGCTGTGTTCATTGATTCTTCATAACTGTAGAGTAGAAATCTAAATTATAAGCGGTAGCCCACAGCAGTCATATATATTTCTTGTAATTATTTTAAGACAATTAACTTTACAACTTTATGACTACCTTGTGAATCCCCCAGATATGTATTGAAATTAGTTGTGCAATATTAACTCCGAAATTGATATATTGAATCCTGACGGAACTAGATTTAGTTTCGACAATAACGAAATTCCAAGCTCTTTGCAGAAATGACAGAATTCATTATTCGTGTCTATCGGTCTTCCAGTGACCCGTTAACAGCAGTATAAATAGTAAAGAAGTTGCTTTGGTAGCCCAGCAGCTGTTCAGTTTGCTTCACCTGCCGTTAGCCCTGTGATTAAAGATTTCGACGTACTGAAACTGGCACAATTCTGGCATGCTCGTCTGCCTGTTCATAACCGATACAATCTCTATGCACTGGGACAAAAAGTTGGATAGTTCTTGGAGTGACAGGAGAGCAGCCTGGCATTAAACAAATATTCCAGTTTTACCGCAAATATTTTTGAGATAAAGTATTCCGGATGCTTCGTAAAACAAGCTTGCTTCATCCGGAAGACGGTAAAAGGGGTTAATTTGTAATTCTCTAGTGAAGACACGAAAGCCGACACCACAGCTTATTTTAGATCCATCAGTGTGCTTTTTTCGTTGGCTATGACTCTCCTTTTCCAATCCCGCCTTTAAGGAAATACGGATGTAGTTCATGTAGTCTGTTAATTGTTTAAGAGATCCTCATCGCACTGTTGACGGTTATGGCTCATTGGTGTAAATCAATTCGAATAAGGTACATACAGTACGGTAAGCTTCTGAAAGACTAGTGCCTATAATGCCTGAGATTCCAATGCAGGCTTATATCTGTACTTTATGTAATTGTTCTACAACATCGCATGTGAAATAAAGTTAAATAAAACGTTTCTTACACGTCACAGTTTCACGATGGATCTAGGTTTATTTTGAACTTCTTAATCTTACTGTACTAATTGTGGCTAGAATGTTATTTCTTTTATACCTTTTTAAATCAGAAGTTTTGCTCTTTGGACATTCATCCTATATTTTCACGGATAACAAAAACATTTCTCTTTAACGATGAATTTGAGTTTTATTGATTAATACTCAAAAACAACGCCTTTCTAGTATTACAGAGTGCAACATTTTCAAGGTCATCAAATAAACACTTCATTTTGATTTCGGTGTCTGAAAGTATTTATTACAACTTGCAAAACCCCGTTTAAGTTTTTCTGGTTTAACACAGACTAGGATTTTATAGCATCATAAATATTTTGACTGAAACTTAATTTTGGACATTAGTTTAAGAAAACGTGATATTTCTTACGGCTGTATCTCGAAAACCGATGGGAATTTAGTTTTCCTGTCTTCAACAATATTGTTGGTATGAAATAAGTGAAAAAAAGTCTAAAACAAACTGATTTTATAGTATTTATTAATGATAATCCGAGCTAAGCAAGAAAACCCTAAGCGGGTGTTTGCTTATTTCGATTAGTACTTTCAGAAATTGAGAGAAAAAATGGAGTGCACATTTTGAGTGTTGCACTGTACTATTAGCACACTGCATACAAACCTTTAACACAATTTTTTTATTGTAAAAAGTGCAACTTTTTTCTAATCAAAATCTGCAACATATTTCGGACCAAATGTTTCCTTTGTTGATCAGAGGGAGTAAAGAATCACTTAATTTTTCCCCCATTCACCCCACTGTCCTTGAAATGAAAATATAAATAAATTCCTCTCGCATCATAATATTTTTGCGTGTTTTATACAACAAGTTTTTTGCACTTTTGTTAATAATTTTTTTTTCCTTCGTCACAAATAAAAACCAGGTGAAAATTAAATTCAGTTTATCTTTTGCAGTGAAACACTACACAGATAAAAAGTAAGAGAAAAAAAGTAAACAAGATTTTTTTTTAGATAAAAAAATGTATTTTAAAACAAATTAATTTAAAAAATTTTAACCCTGCTCGAAATGTTTGAAAGGTCAACAATTTTTTTTCTTGCTAAGATGTGTTTATAATTTGTTTTAAAACATTTTCCATTTAATTTCGTTTCTCCGTGTCCTTCGCAACAGCTTAAAAAATTAACACAACCACTGCAACAAAAACAACAAGAGGTCATAACTTTTAACGTCAGATCCTTTTTTTTTTTTTTGGGATATTAATGTATTTCTGTGTTTATGTGTGTGAGAAAGTTTCTATTTGTGTTTAACAACATTCAAGTTAATTAAATTCCCGCATAATACATTTTTAAATGTTGTTGTAGTTCTTGATGTTGTTGTTTATTTTTTGCTCATCATATTTAAAATGCCAATAATAAACAAATGTTGCTGACCAAACATTTTGTCGACCACAGAAATAAACCAGAGTGTATAAAAACAACAGCAAAATAAAAAAAAAATATTTATAAACTGGTTGAAGAAATAAATTATTAAAATGTTTAAATAAATACAAATAAAAAAGAGATGTAATTAAATTAGACAGAGAAAAAAACTAAGAAGAGGCTGCATAAGGATTTTTATTTTTCATTTTACTTTGATTCTGTTTTGCTTTGTGACACTTTGAGCGTTTGAGACTGTCTTTCATTTTCTACTTCTTTGGCTTGACTAAAGATAATTAGTTAGTTTAAAAAGTGTAGTGGCCTTTTGCATTTAATTTGGTATTGATTTAAACTTTTCTCTTATGAAAATAAGAGACAAATTTTCTTTTTTTTCTATTGGTTTAAGCTTTTAGAATAATACATTTTAGATACAATGGCAGGCAAACAGTAGCAGTTCAAATATTTAAACATTAATTCTAATCTTAACTTCAAGGACTTTATTCATTTTTTTAATGTTTGAAGAGCAAACACGCTCTCATTGAATTCTGTAAATAAATAAATACATACATTATTAAGTTTACACTCTACATTTTTAGCATCCTTTGTAAATAAAGAATGTATAAAATACATTCACACACACACACACAAGCACAGATATGCCAATGCACACTAATATAAATAAATATACATTAAATAAATATCCTTTAATGCGTAAGGATGTGAAAAAGTTTCTCAAAACTACCACATTCTAAATACTTGCTAATATTTCTTATTAAAAACACCAAAACTTAACTACTCACATACACACATACATACATGCTTATGAGTAAAATATTGTATGCCTGTAGTAGTTGTAGTTTATGAGGATGAATTTGTATTCATAAGATTCGTAAGTTTTTTTTTTAATTAAATGTATAAATGAGTGTTAAAAAGTTTTTTTATGTATAAAGGTAAATTTTTGGCTCTAAACTAATTAAATACTCTTGATAATTTTAATAAAATTTAAGAAACGCTTATAATTTTTAGAAAAATTTTATGGTGTTTTCTTTTCTATAAAAAATGTGACATTTTATTTTAAAAAAAATGCAATTTGGTGTCTGTTTCCTAAAAATTTTGCGCCCGAAAAGGATGAGTTTTTTAGAATAAAACAAGCCACCCTTTTCGGGAGCAAAATTTTTAAGAAACAGAAACCAAATTGCTTTTTTTTTAAATAAAATGTCACTTTTTTCTGTAGAAAAGAAAACACCATTAATTAATAGAAAAATTATAGGATATTCTTAAAAAATCTGCAAAAACTTACTTTTTATAAGAAGTTATGACGAAATTTGCTATTCATAGGAAATTTTGTAAAAATTTTGCTGTATATAGGAAATTATGGTTAAATTTTCTATTTTTAGGAAATTTTGTTAAAATTTGCTACTTTTAGGAAATTTGCTATTTTTAGGAAATTTGCTATTTATAGGAAATTTTGTTAAAATATGCTATTATTAGGAAATTTTTTAGAAATTTGCTATTTGAAGGAAATTTGGTTATTTTTAGGAAATTTTGCAAAAATTTGATATTTATAGGAAATTTTGTTAAAATTTGCGATTTATAGGAAATTTTGCTATTTATAGGAAATTTAGCTATTTTTAGGATATATTGGAAAAATTTGATATTTATAGGAAAATTTGTAAAAATAGCTTTTTATAGAAAATTTAGTTAAGATTGCCTATTTATAGAAAATTTTGTAAAAATTTGATATTTATAGGAAATTTTGTTAAAATTTGCGATTTATAGAAAATTTTGCTATTTATAGGAAATTTTGTAAAAATTTCCTATTTATAAGAAATTGCGTAAAAATTAGATTTTTTAGGAATTTTGTATAAACTTGATATTTATAGGAAATGTTGTAAAAATTTGCAATTTATGGAAAATTTTGCTATTTATAGGAAATTTTGTAAAAATTTGCTATTTGTAGGCAATTATGCTTAAATTTGCTATTATAGGTAATTTTGTTAAAATTTGCTATTTATAGGAAATTTCGTAAAAATTTGCTATTTTTAGGATATATTGTAAAAATTTGATATTTATAGGAAATTTTGTAAAAATAGCTTTTTATAGAAAATTTAGTTAAGATTGCCTATTTATAGAAAATTTTGTAGAAATTTGGTATTTATAGAAAATTTTGTAAAAATTTGCGATTTATAGGAAATTTTGCAAAAATTTTACTATTTTTAGGAAATTTTATAAAAGTTTGCTATTTATATGAAATTTTGTATTTATTTATTTTGTATTGCTATTTATAGGCAATTATGTTAAAATTTGATATTTTAGGAACCTTTGTTAAAGTTTGCTATTTATAGGAAATTTCGTAAAAATTTGCTATTTTGAGAAAATTTTGTTAAAAATTGCTATTTATAGGAAATTTTGTAATAATTTGCTATTTATAGGAAATTTTGTAAAAATGCTTTTAATAGAAAATTTAGTAAAGATTGCCTATTTATAGGAAATTTTGTAAAAATTTTGCTATTTTAGGAAATTTTGTAAAAATTTTCTATTTATTGGTAATTTTGTTAGAATTTCCAATTTTAGGAAATTTTGTAAAAATTTGCTATTTATAGGAAATTTTTTAAAAATTTTGCTATTTATGGGAAATATATAAATAGCAATTATAGGAAATTTTGCTATTTATAGGAAATTTTGTGAAAATTTGCTAGTTATAGGTAATTTTGTTAGAATTTCCAATTTTAGGAAATTTTGTAAAAAATTGCCTATTTATAGAAAATTTTGTATAAATTGCTTTTTATAGGAAATTTTGTAATAATTTGCTATTTATAGGAAATTTTGTAAAAATTTTGCTATTTTAGGAAATTTTGTAAAAATTTTCTATTTATTGGTAATTTTGTTAGAATTTCCAATTTTAGGAAATTTTGTAAAAATTTGCTATTTATAGGAAATTTTGTACAAATTTTGCTATTTATGGGAAATATATAAATAGCAATTATAGGAAATTTTGTAAAAATTTTGCTATTTATAGGAAATTTTGTATAAATTTTGCTATTCATAAGAAATTTTATAAAAATTACTATTTATAGGAAATTTTGTAAAAATTTGCTAATTATAGGAAATTTTACAAAAATTTGCTAATAATAGGAAATTTTAAAAAATTTGCTCTTTATAGGAAATTTTGTAAAAATTTTGCTATTCATAAGAAATTTTATAAAAATTACTTTTTATAGGAAATTTTGTAAAAATTAGCTATTTATAAAAAATGTTGTAAAAATTTGCTATTTATAAAAAATGTTGTAAAGGTTTTTAACATTTCTAAATAAAAATTTAATACACATACATAAAAATTAACACTAGTTTCCTTGTCATCTAAAGTTTCCAGATTTTTTTTTAAATTAAATCTCTTCAATAGCAAACCCTCTTAAATATAAAACGACATTGCTTTTCAAAAATTTGTTACTGTAAGAGTTGTATGCGAATTGGCAATCCTATTTGTAGTCTCATCAATGATGGTGATGGCTTTAACAAGATGAGTTAAAACACAAATAAATGCAATTTGCCATACGAATAGTACAAACGCACTGTACTGTATGGAGTGGTTGGTCATTTTTTCAAGTTATTTCATCATGTCAGGATTTGAGAAAAATAGAGGATCTGAAAAGAAATGTTTGTTGGTATTTGGTGTTATATAAGTGTACAAAAAATAAGTGCTACTGATGCGGTTTACAATATTTGCTGGTCACTCATTGCCACAGTGGGTGTGTATGTGTTTAAAAAGCAACACTAGCAACAGCAACAAAATACAATTCCCATTTCTTTCTGTCAAATCACTCAATTACATTTTGGCATTAAAACCACACATTTGCTGACAATCGCTACTACACCGATGACCGCCGCCATTATTTCAGTATTTTTGAACTAATGCGTACATACACTGGAAAGTTTTTGGATCTCACAAGAAAAAATCAGCTTAACGATTAATCTGAAGTGTATATATGAGAAGTTGTGTAATCACTATGACCAGGACGTGCGAGGATGAGTCAATAAGTGGAAGATTTTGACGTTTAACGATGAAAAAATTAAAAACCGAAATTTAACCAGCAAATTTTTAACAGCTCTTTGCAAAATGTCTTACGCGTTTGCTTAGAATTTACTAGTTACTACATTATAAAAATACTTTTAAGAAAGCTTTAGATTTCTCCTGAATTCTGCGGCATTTGCAGTCACAGTAATTCTGTTTGTCAATAGAACCTTTAGAACACATTAAGACATATTAAGTGGCAAGAATTGAACTGCGATCTGCTATATGCCTTATTTTACAAATTGCTTTGGCGGTTCTAAGAAACCGCATAATTTCAATGGCCTAGACAATAAATGTTTTTTCAAACATTTGAACTCCTAACGATATTTTTTCACTTAAAAGGACTAACAAATTTCTCTAAGTGTAAAAAACTTTAATCAAATAAATGTAAAAAAACGAATTGTTACCACAGATATTACAATTCTGAACACTATTTAGCTACCGAGTAGCATTAGAGCTACAAAGCAAATGGGTTTTACTTCATCCCATCTTGATTTATGTCAAAAGATACAAACGACCAAACAAACAAGCAGCTAAGTCCATTTGGAAATTGGCAGCAATGCACACACGAAAAATGTACTCGTAAAAGTGCAACTTGATTTTAACACTTTCAATTTGTTAGACAAATAAAAATGACCATTATTTGCTTTCTAATACACATACTGATTTTGTTTTATGTTTTTTTCCATATTTCCGTTTTAAATCCAATAAAAGTTTTGCTCTTTAATCATAATTACATTTGCAACTTAATGGGCAGAGTAGCGGATGAGTAATAAAAATTTATTATTTATTATATATTCGGTATAATATCACTTATACGCCAGCATGTGCATGTATGCCCATGCTCTTTTCCATTAAATTTGTTTATAAACTTTGTGGGGGCTATGAACGCAGGTTGTATTTGTACAAAGTAAGTATTTGTTTTTGATGTTGTTGTTGTTGTTGCTGCTGGTGTTTGTATTAGTAAATTTTGTTTACAACTTTGTGCTTAATACTTCATAAATATTAATGACACTATGGTACTCTCTTACTTCGTTTTTCGCAACAAACAAATAACCAGCCAAATGACAAATGACACATACATAAATACAAATGCACAAGCACACATACACCTATTCAAACACATTCGTATACACATTTTGAAAGGTGGTTAGATGTACAGACAGAAAGGCTAGATAAGCATTCGCTAACCAGACGGACACTTTAGATAATAACAGTTACACCTTTAATATTATTTTGACGGCTGTTTGATACAACACAACACACGTACGCATGATAACAATGGTCACATAAAGTTTATACTTGTTCATTCGCTCATATCAACCTTTCATCGCCCATCATTGTCATCAACAACAGCGTCATCATCTTCATCATCAACACAATAACGCTGATTATATTGTATATTATTAAAGCACACACTCACATATGAACACAACGAACGCGCAAATACATATAATCAAACCTAGTTCAGCAGTTTAAAGGGAAAATCTTTAACACAAACAAATTTAAATCCCTGTTGATACTGGAATCTATCTAAAAACAAAAGTCCTTTTTCTAGAATAAAACTTTTGGCAAGATTTAAACCTGCGATCGGCAACCTATACTATTACATTTTGCGATTGTATGCGTTGTATAAATTTTGCCCTAATTTTGCCGATCGCAGATTTAAACACATAAGAAGTCACAGAAGAATGAAATTTTGCACAAATTATTTCTGAAGGCACTTCTACACAATATGTATTTCGCAGTGTTCTTGTCAAATTTACCACTGCAAAATACAAACATCTCGTGTAAAAGCAAAAAAAAAAGGATTTACATCGCTAAATCTCAGCTCGAATTAGCAGTTTAAAATTTTTCAGTTGGAGCGTGTTCTGTTTTGAACTGACAAATCATCTGACATCAGCTGTTTAGCAATTCATTTGTTTGTGGCGGCGAATATATCTACACACATTATTTACTTCTAGATATTCTTTAAAAAAAACAATATTTGGAATTAACTGAACAATTAATAGTTAATAAAAATAGAAATCAGTACATAATTTGCTGTTATGAACGGTTTTAGGTTAATATTTAATGAAACGAAAAACGAACGTGTGAAAGCAAAAATGAAAATTTTAACAGACATGTGCAATTACATATGGATTTTACATGGCGTTTACATTTGCCAGTACTGGCAAGACAGTAGCAATTCATTCAAACTTTTTCACTAATACATAAACACTTTTACAGCTATTTTGTTTTTGCATTGTTTTGCCAACTAATATGTATATGCTTACTGTCTTGCCAGTACTGACAAATGTAAACGCTGTGTTACATCTACCAAAGCCACTGCAAAACACATATCGTGTAAAAGTGCCTTAACATACAAACAAATTTTGATTTGTTCATTATTTTAATATAAAGTTACGAGCAATATTTACAAAGGAAGTAGAGCTGCACAAATATGGAATTAAAAAAATAATATTATCGGTCTGTTAATAACCTGACCCAAAAAAAAAAAGCCGTTCAAAAAATGATAAGTGCTTAATTGCTATAATATCTTACCTGGCACCCAGAGAAACTGACAAACAGTGTTCACTTCAATACTACCGGGCTCATAATTAAACGCACACACCTGAACACCGTCACGCTCAAACTCATTGAAACAAATTAAAGTACAACTTTTAATTTAATTTTGGGTTGTATAATTTTGTTTTTTTTTATTGTTTAATATTATTGTTCTTGTTCCTGATGTCTTCTAATTATCTTAGACAACACGACGCACAGAGGGTTGAAGTTGGCTTGAAGTGAGGATAAATTCAAAAGCCGAACTTTATCGTTCACAGTCAAGTTTGGTATTGGGTAAAAGTAAAATTCTACATTGCAATTTTCTCATATTCTGCTTTGAAAATGCACTACTGTCTGGATTATAAAATTCTAGGGTTGCAATTTTTGTATTTTTCTTTGTTTTTTTTATATTTTAATTACCCATACATCGTACTGGTTCCTCTCAAGAGAGTCAACTCAAAATTTTTAAATTTTCACTTTTTGCAAGAAATCGATGTACAGACGAGCTTTGAAAACATTCGTATATTTTATAAAAATGTTAAAAGCAAAATAATTAAATAATGAAAAAATGTGCCAAGAACCAAATATTATAATTATTTTTCTTTGCATTTTGCGATATTAATCGTTTTTTTAGTATTAAAATTGTTTCTCGCCCCATATTTTTCGTGAGTTTTTTTGACAGTTCAAAGCAGGAACTTTTCTCAAAAAATGTTACAGACACACTTTTTCTGTAAATTGTCGAGTAAAAAGCTAGTGCTCGCCAAAAAAAACAGTTACAGACAGTCTAGTGAGAAAAACAGCTGTTTGTTTCAATATATGGCATTTTTTTTCATTTCACACATTTCAATCGAAATGTTTCTCGCGCGAGATTTACAGAACATGGGCACTGGTTTACAAATCTTTGACTTAATTAAATTTTTATTTAAAAATCTCAACAGTTTGAAACGTTTAACTGTTGAGATTTTTAAATAAAAATTTAATTAAGTCAAGCACAAAACGAGTTTGATAAATTTGGATTTGTGACTGTTTATGATTTAGTATTTTCTGAAAGGTGCCTTAAACAGGGTAACTCTTCTTTAACATAAGTTTATAAATTTTTTAATTTCTAAAAACTAATTTTCATTTTGGCATATTTTTGTACTTATTTTTTAATTTTCAAGATCTTGAAATCTGTAAAATGGTAACGGAAATTGAAAAGGTCCAGCAGTTAACAGGCAAACAATGTCGGGAGTTATTGTACAAGCGTTCAAAAACGGTAGGTAACTTAAAAAAAAACAAAAATAATTTTAAATAAGTAAAAATTGTTTAATAACTTTTAAGCCTCAACGAACAGTGCCGGCCTTTACGTATCAAGCTTTACAGGAGAATACTCTGGTGCAACCGCCAAAAAAGTAAATATGAACCTAAAATGTCCAACAAAATTCAAAACGATTCATTTTTATTTTCAGAATAGCAGTATTTAAAAAACGCCCCGCCAAAGATACATTTTTCAAGATCTACTGGCGACGTGGTGATATACCAGTAACATTTTCGGGCAAAGTTTTGCGCAAGAAAAACACCAAGGAATTTCCTTTAAAATGGTTTTGTCCTCCTGAAAAATTGGACTATTGTTATTATTTGCCCATATTTGTAGATGGGTGAGTTGAAGAATAATCAAAAGTTTTTAATTAAAAAAACTCTTGGATTTTTTTAGATTATCAGACAATAACATCGAAATACGTAAATTAGCTCAATATGGTGCCATGGATTTAATATTAAAAGCTCCTCACCAAATACTGCCGGTGTTACCGAAATTAATTTTACCTTTAAAGAGATCTTTTAATACCAGAGACAAGAAGATCATAATTGGTGCTTTAAAAGTTTTACAATTAATGGTTTTAGTGGGTACGCCAGGGTTTAAAAATAAATTTTAATCGTAATTCTTAGAATTTATTTATTTATTTCTTTTGTTAGGACCCTGTGTTGGTCAAGCTTTGGTGCCTTATTATCGTCAACTTTTAGCTGTGTGTAATCTGTATAAAAATATCAACGTAAATCTGGGTAATTTCATAGATCCTGATCGCGATAACCGGATAGGTGATGTTATCGAGGATACTTTAAATATTTTGGAACAATGCGGTGGCCCAAACGCATATATTAATATCAAATATATGGTGCCCACCTATGAGAGCAGTGTTTTCCCATGTTTAAGAAATTAAGAGATTGGAATGAAAAAAAAAACATTAAAGTTTGTTATTACTGTATACTGCATAGAATTAATGTACTTCTGGAAGCATAAGCTTCTAAATATTTCCAACAAATTTATTCAAGGCGAATTCATTACTGGTAATCTCGGTACTACAACAAGTATAACTTAACTTTTACAAAAACCACAAGCAGTTTGTTTTTGTAAAATTATTTTACAATGTCAGAAAATAGGGTAATAAACAAAATGTTGACATCCTACAATAATAGTAAAAAAGTAAAAAAAAAGTTAGCAACAGGGCTGTAAAGTTCACCTCTAATGCAATCGCCTTGAACTTATTTCGAGAGTTTTTTTTATTTCATAATCTGTAACTTTTAAATAAACGTCTAAATACTTTCAGTGCATTTTTTTGTGTAATACTCTTTAAGGCCGTTTTACTTGATACACAAAGTATCAAGTATTTTACAAAAATTCTTACCTGATCTAATTATTGCTTGAATATTTTCAAAAAACAATAATTTATCAGGACAGGGTTGTATTTTCCCCAAAAAACGTAAGACTTAGGCCCGTTTTCACGACTTACCTATTAAAGGGCTGCATGAACAACTTCATTCATGAACATACTGAAATGCTTATTCACTGAAAGTCGTGTTCGAATAAAATTGTGATTACCGAACAAACTGTTGTTTTATTCATGCTGCTATGAACACATTTCGTTTCATATCGTAAACACACAGAGGTTGTTCAATGAAACGGGCTTTGTTTCATAGTTTTCATTCTCTCTCATTTATTTTTATTAATACTCAATAGCAATGTTGCCACTTTAGTAAATTCATGTAAGTATTTGCATGCTTTGCCCATGTGTAATTTAAATTTTAACACATATGTAGATATACTTATGCACATATATGTATAGTATACATATTTGGAATATAAACAATAATTAAGATGCAAAATATGTTTTTTTTTTGTTTGTCATTTACATTTTTTAATAATACAAATCTTTGGAACATGACAAGATTTAATTGTCTTGTAATGTACTGTACACGGCCCTGAAATGAAACGAACTCATAAAAAACTCACACGTTTTTAGGTGAAAGATGAAAACAAAAGGAGGAATGAGTTCATGAGAAATTTAATTGTTAGTTTTGTAAGTGTCTTAGGAGTCTGACCACGTGGTTGTTTTCCATGAAGTATTTCATGATAGCTTTGATGTGTTACTATGGTGGGAAATAAATAAATCGAAATTTCCTCTTTTATATCAGGTAAGCTGCAAAATTTTCGCCACACCAGCTAGCAGTGCCTCTTCAGAACGGGTGTTTTCGTCGGCAAGAAATTTACTTTGCGAAAAAAGTTGCGTCATTGGGTGGAATACAGCGTCAGTCGAACAAATTACATATGTTTTTACATCATAATATGAAAACGATGGATGTTGATCGTGCTGGATGATGTATATGACACTTTTTTGCCTAGAATTTATCACTTTTATTTTAACCATGAATTATCTCATAGTTCTCATTATAATAATATCTGTAGATTGTTAAGCATTTTGAATTTATTAGCTATCTACTTTTTTCTGTTTAAGACAAAAATATTGCCGAAAATTTTTTAATGTTAGTGAATGTTTTTGAAAATAAAATTAAATATATTTAATTTTATTGATAATTTACATTGAAAACAAAAATAAATTTGAGTTTTTATTTCAATATTAATTTATCTCTTAAACTTGTTGCATTTACCCCTCATGGTTATTTCTATTTTTTTTTTTTATCAAAAAGCAATTTCAATTTTTGGGAATACAAAATTTTAATTTCAAAAGATTTTGTTATTCGTGCTTAATTCCCAGTTTTTATTACTGATAAAAACACTTGAAATTTATTGTTGATGGGATAAGCTATTCCTATGCGCATTTCACTGGTTGCTTAGGCCAGATCATCAGGAAACTTCATCCATAACGTTTTAGAAAAACTAAAGATATTAAACCAAATAAAACTGTTAAGCGTATAAGACTTATAGCAACAGTTCTACTTGTAATAATATCAAAGCTTAAACAAAACACATCAACAATAAACAGTGGGTTTATCTCATCTTACATTCCGCACTACAATTAGTTGAAATTCTCTCAACATTAATTGTAGTTGTAAGTAGGTTAAGAAAAACAAAATAAAAACAACAACTTTACAAAAGATGTTGACAATTAAGTGTTTTTTTAGGCCGTGCACTGCCTGTTTATTATCAAAAAGCAATTTCAATTTTTGGGAATACAAAATTTTAATTTCAAAAGATTTTGTTATTCGTGCTTAATTCCCAGTTTTTATTATTGATAAAAACACTTGAAATTTATTGTTGATGGGATAAGCTATTCCTATGCGCATTTCACTGGTTGCTTAGGCCAGATCATCAGGAAACTTCATCCATAACGTTTTAGAAAAACTAAAGATATTAAACCAAATAAAACTGTTAAGCGCATAAGACTTATAGCAACAGTTCTACTTGTAATAATATCAAAGCTTAAACAAAACACTTAAAATGTAAGATGAGATAAACCCACTGTTTATTGTTGATGTGTTTTGTTTAAGCTTTGATATTATTACAAGTAGAACTGTTGCTATAAGTCTTATACGCTTAACAGTTTTATTTGGTTTAATATCATTAGTTTTTCTAAAACGTTATGGATGAAGTTTCCTGATGATCTGGCCTAAGCAACCAGTGAAATGCGCATAGGAATAGCTTATCCCATCAACAATAAATTTCAAGTGTTTTTATCAGTAATAAAAACTGGGAATTAAGCACGAATAACAAAATCTTTTGAAATTAAAATTTTGTATTCCCAAAAATTGAAATTGCTTTTTGATAATAAACAGGCAGTGCACGGCCTAAAAAACACTTAATTGTCAACATCTTTTGTAAAGTTGTTGTTGTTGTTTTTATTTTGTTTTTCTTAACCTACTTACAACTACAATTAATGTTGAGAGAATTTCAACTAATTGTAGTGCGGAATGTAAGATGAGATAAACCCACTGTTTATTGTTGATGTGTTTTGTTTAAGCTTTGATATTATTACAAGTAGAACTGTTGCTATAAGTCTTATACGCTTAACAGTTTTATTTGGTTTAATATCTTTAGTTTTTCTAAAACGTTATGGATGAAGTTTCCTGATGATCTGGCCTAAGCAACCAGTGAAATGCGCATAGGAATAGCTTATCCCATCAACAATAAATTTCAAGTGTTTTTATCAGTAATAAAAACTGGGAATTAAGCACGAATAACAAAATCTTTTGAAATTAAAATTTTGTATTCCCAAAAATTGAAATTGCTTTTTGATAATAAACAGGCAGTGCACGGCCTAAAAAACACTTAATTGTCAACATCTTTTGTAAAGTTGTTGTTGTTGTTTTTATTTTGTTTTTCTTAACCTACTTACAACTACAATTAATGTTGAGAGAATTTCAACTAATTGTAGTGCGGAATGTAAGATGAGATAAACCCACTGTTTATTGTTGATGTGTTTTGTTTAAGCTTTGATATTATTACAAGTAGAACTGTTGCTATAAGTCTTATACGCTTAACAGTTTTATTTGGTTTAATATCTTTAGTTTTTCTAAAACGTTATGGATGAAGTTTCCTGATGATCTGGCCTAAGCAACCAGTGAAATGCGCATAGGAATAGCTTATCCCATCAACAATAAATTTCAAGTGTTTTTATCAGTAATAAAAACTGGGAATTAAGCACGAATAACAAAATCTTTTGAAATTTTTTTTTTTTTTAACTTTCTTATGTTTTTATTTTTCTACAACTGGCAACACTGACATTTAAATCAAACTGTTTTTCCATGAACTAATTCGAGATTTGTTCAATGGTTGTTCTGTTTCATGGTTGTTAATGTTCATATTCTCTTGTATAAGCAAATAAACTAATTTCATCTTATTCGTCTCTTAAATATCGAGTGTTCATTGCTTTCATTTCATAGTACTTCATCTTACTGAATACGAATGAAGCGAACACAAAATTATAATGAAGGTTTCATGAACATCATTATTAAGTT
Organism: Pollenia griseotomentosa; assembly: GCA_963931875.1. NCBI lineage: Eukaryota > Metazoa > Arthropoda > Insecta > Diptera > Polleniidae > Pollenia > Pollenia griseotomentosa. The sequence goes on from OZ007560.1 coordinate 6,243,549, forward strand.
TCATGCAGATGTTTATTACCTATAAAGTTCGAAATAGTAAACGGTACCTTTAGCACTAGTGAGGAATAAAGTTAACTTCAACTATTTTTCGTTTTCACAACTTCTGTATAAAATAAACTCAACATTTTTGAAAATGTGGCAATACTAAAGAAAATACCGGTTATTTTTGCCAAAATAAAAATACAAACTGGCAACTATATTTACACAAGGTAGACTCATTTGGGAGTGTAGACATGCTGCTCTATAAAAAGAACCGAGTTGTCAAAATTGTCTTCATATAAAACAAAAACAATTTAACGCACACATGTATAAATTTTGGCTCATATACACTAAATTTGACGTTTGGGTTCCAACTAGGGGTAAACAGCTGACAAACATATGGGCCAACGAGTTTACCTTGTGTAAATATCAGAGTACGAAAACAAACAAAACGAAACGTTTGCTTTCGTTTTGTTTTGTTCTTTGCAGTGAGTAAAACAAAAACAAAACCAAAACAATGAGAATGATTGTGCCATTTTGTTTTGTATTATTTTTGCTCGTGAGCGCAAATTGTACATTAATATAAAAGTACACAGCTGGAAAAGAAAAGAGTAAGAACAATATTGAAACATTCAGAGTAAAAACGTTTGACAAACGTTTGGTAATTGATTTACTCATTATAATATTTAGTCATATATATATATAACTATTGTTTCTAAGTGAAATAAAAAGAGAGGTTTTTAGGTTTTTTTGTTTTTATTAATGCTTTTTTTGACTACTATACTAATTAAAAAAAAAAAAACAAATTAAATTAAATAAAAAGTTAATCAAAGAAAAAAGAAAAAAAAAATATATTTAAAAAAAAGACGAGACATTGTGGATTTTACTCTTGTTATGCCACTACAAAAACCAAGCAAGAACTAAATCAATTACTCAAAACAAAACGTTTCTCTATCTGTTTTGTACTCAGATGTACGATTGTAACGGTAAATTAAATAATGCAGATGAGTGGAAAGCCAATTGTTTCGTTTTCTCTCTTTGACACTTGAAAAGTTTTTGTTTTGGTTTTGCTCATGTACAATACAATTTAAAAATTTTCAATAGTTTTGTACATTTTGCAAACGTTTGCGAAATGTTTTGTTTGTTTTCATACTCTGGTAAATATACCTTGACATTTACAAAATATACGAATAATTGGAGTTGCCATATATAAAAAATATGTGAATATAATATGGCAATCTCAAATCTAAACCTTACGACAAAAGTTAAATGTAGAACGTTCCTCTCTTTAGCTTAACCATCACTTTTAGATTAAAGGGAACTTGTGATAATTAAAAGCTCATTATCTGTTCGATAACTTCCTACATTTAGCTATCGTTAAGTCGTGAAAACGGGCCTTATAGTGTAAAGTACACTTTTTAAAGATTTTTTTTTTGGTATATTGATTTAATAGAATATAAATTGACATATAAAAAAACCTGATTTTTTCTTTTAAATTTCTGGATCCAAATAATATTACCAAATCTGGAAAAAAATATTCCCGCACACATTTTGTCGGATGTTCTATTGCTGTGTATAACCAAAATGCTTGTACCTAATTTGGAAATTTGGCTCTTGCCGTTCTCCAGATACACAGAAGTTGGTAATGCCTTTGTAAGGGAAATTCCACGCCCAACTCTCTCATCCTTAACCATGGAATTGTGAATCACGGCTCTTAAGGGTACTTTACACTTTTACACAAGTGTTACGAATTTTGACGAAAATATCTGATCTAATTAATGTCTGAAAATTAAAAAAAAAACCCCGCTTATCATGAGAGGGTTGTATTTTCCTCAGAAATTTTCTTCACTAAACTTTTTTTATAGGACATGTTCTGCAAAATGAAATGAAGTGGATTTGAAATCGATCAAATTTTAAAACCAAATATTCCATTTTATCAATTTCATTTTGTGAGTACATACCAATTTGCTTTACCCTGCGGCCACACGATCAAGTTGTTCTTGATAGTCTTTTACATATACTGCTTGTCAAAATTTACATAAATTAAAAGCTGTGACGTAGTCTGCACTCAATTTGTAAGCAATTTTCTCTCAAGATTTCTTCAAGAAAACAATTTATAAACACAAACATGTAATCAGCTGTTAAATTGAAAGTAAAATTGACAAACAAATGGAAAGGTGAAATTAAAAGCCATCTCGTTGTCAATTTAAAAAGTGTGAGTGGTTTAGTAAAAAAGTGAGAGTGTATTGCAAATTGAATGGAATTGAAAGGCAAAACTTGATCGTGTGGCCACCAAGTTACAAGAAAAACTCTTAAAACCATGGTGAAATAAACAGCTGTCAGCAATACGCCAGGTGACGATTTTGTTGCTCTTGTCTAGGTTTATGTCAAAGTTTTGTTTATGCTTACGAAAAGTCCACGTTTTGTGCTATGATTATTGTATTTTAATAAAGTTTTTGATACTATTAAATTAAAATAAATAAGATTTTGCCAATAATTAAATAAAAATTGGCTAAAAATTTATTTATTTCATCGCATTCAACGGCACGCTTTGATTTTTGTTTAAAGTCTTTTTTGACGTAAACGGAGATATATTTTCCATTTTTGTTGTTGTATTGTATTTGTTGCCGTAGCCACCTGCTTATTCCACCATGCTTAAAACCAAAAAAAGAATGAACTAAAAATCTCGTTCGATTTCAATTTCTAGAACATGCCCGTATAATTGAAAATTTGATTCGTTAAATACTATGTATGGGGCGTGAATTTGAAAATAAAATGGGTATATCAAGTAAAAAAAGCAGGAGTTCTACAAAAAGTTGGCCATGATGGGGAACTTATTTCTACCATCAAAAGAAAAAAACAGCATATCTTCAACACACTCTGCGTAAAGAGAAATACGAAATGCTCCAACTATTTCTGCAAGGTAAAATCAATCGCAAATTTGGAGATCTGCTACCAACAGCCAAGGACAGTAAAAAACTACAAGGCGAGGCCAAACATCATATAAATATGATTGCATTGCATAATCGCTAACATTTCAAATCGTATATGCAGGCCACAAAATATAATTCCCTTTTTGTATCCAATCTAAAGGCTTTATTTAGTACTTCATTATAATATATTTCATATTTTATGCAAATCTGATTCCTAGTTTAAAAGAAGAGGTTTCACCATTAAACCAACAATAAAGCGAAAATTTTAAAAGTAGATTTTCGGCCCAATAATTGATACAAATTCCCGGGGAGTTTTTTGCCTTTCCAATTTTTGCAATTGAATTTACACAGGAAAAATGGGAAAATGGAGAAAACTGTTTAAGTATGCATTTACGAACCGATTCCGGTAAAATTTAAAACATGGATCACCATTTTTGTTTTTACCTTATTTGACGTATGATAAAAAAAATCGGGCAGGGCCATATAACCCAGCTTTGCATTACAAAGGAGCAGTCTTAAAACTACTCCATGGTATACTCAAAGGGACTAGTTTTGAAATCGTTTAAAAACGAAAACATGTCGTTAAAAACGAAGACATATCGTCTAACTACAAACACTTTTTAACAATGACATGGTCCATGCTTGCATTACATTGTACCAGTCCATGAAGTAGTCCATTTTATCAAAATGGATCAGGTAGTCCCATATTATTTGCAGAGAACGCACTCACACTTTTTTAATTGACCCAAGAATGCTTTCAATTTCACCTTTTCATTTGTTTGGCACAAGGCGAATTCATGTAAACGGTGGCGTCGGTACTACAACAAGTAACAACACCAAAAACACAACATTGTATTTTATTTGTTGCTTTCGTTGGTCGATATGTCAAAACACATGCAACTGTTGACATTTCTCTCTCTAATTTAGAAAAAAAAAGTAGCACAGCTGTACTTTCCCCGCCACCTGAAAAATTAATTCGCCTTGGTTTGGCAATTTTCCTTTCAATTTAACAGCTGATTACAAATTTGTCTTTATCAAGACCTATCCAATAGGTCTGCTAATGGCGAAATAATAAAGGTGGCAGAACTACACCAGATAACGATTATTTGCTCTTGCATTGTTTGTCTAATCTTATGTCAAAGTTTAGTTTATGTTTACAAAAAGTTCACGTTTTGTGATGTGATTATTGTATTTTAATCAAGTTTTTACTAATTTTTAATTCAAATAAATAAGATATTGACCATAATTAAATGAAAATTGGCTAAAAATTTTTTTATTTCATCACGTTCAGTGGCACGCTTTGATTTTTGTTTAAAGTATTGTTTGACGTAAGCTGGGATATAATTTTCATTTTTGTTGTAATGATGTTTTTGTTGCCGTAACCTGCTTATTGCACCGTGGGTCTGCTTACCTCTACAACAATACAAAAAAAAAACAGGCAAAATCTTACTACTACATAGGGAAAACAAAAGGAAAAAATGTGTTTTGTGTGCATGTATGTGTGGCAAAAAACCAAAAACGTAAACAAAAATATACGTGTAAAAGAACAATGTAAACAACTTTTGACATCATTTGGGAATAAATAAAATAAACATCTGGCTTCTTGCGCAGACCTATTGGATAGACCTTGGTCTTTATAAATTGTTTTCTTGATGTCATCTTGAAAGTAAATTGCAAGGCGAATTAACTCCAGGTAAGCTCAACTCGTCAGCCGTTCATCAGCTGTATCCACGGCGAATTAAAAAAATGGTGAAACGTCAATATCAAGGCGAATTTATAACAGGTAAGTGCAATCGGGTAAAGCTGGGATCACACGATTGCCGCAGTGCACCAATTTTCATACTTTTTAATACCCCAATCGTGTGACTGCACAACCAATTGGCTCATGTACCAATCAATGACAATATTGTGCTTACTTTTACCAATCAAATGCAACCCTGGTGCGGCAATCGTGTGACTGTTTTCTATGCAACCGCGCGTCAATAAAAATAACAAAAATGCACCAATATTTATTGTGTTCTTGTGCGGCAATCAAACAACACAATATGCACCAATATTTGCCTTTTTTTTAATAAATTTACTTTTTTGTGTTTCTTTTAATAGGTAATGAAGATAAATATTTATTTATTTATTATGTATTTTAATTTTTTTTTTAATTATTGCTATTACCAAAATATGTATGTATGTATGTTCACAAGCATATTTAGCTGTTCAGTGCGAATATTTTTATTTAAGTTTCTAAGCGAACCTAAACATACGAAATTGTTGAACAGACTTAATTTTTGAAATTTCTTAAAAAATTTAAATAAAAATATTCAACAAAAATTTGTTTAAGTACATACATACATATATGATACATATTTAATTTTATTTAATTAACAAACCAACAAGAACTTTCAAACAAATAAAAAAGCTACCACAACAGCTGTTTTCGCAGTTGTCAAGTAAGAACAATCGTGTGACTGTGCTGTGGCAATTGTTGTAACCATTTCGCTTTGTACCAACTAGCGGCACTTTAATTTGCTTAAAACAGGGCAATCGTGTGATTTCAGAATATTTTATTGGTCAAATTTCATTATTGTGCGTCAATAAAGCACAATAAAAATTGTGTCATATTGGTGCATTTGTGGCAATCGTGTGATCCCAGCTAAATACTTCTTCTTCTTAAGTGTAATTTTGAATTTTTGGATGGTAGCATTGTTAAAATGTAATTTTATTTTTATAGGAAAGTATTTTTAGGACTATATGAAAAAAACGTAGTTGCATCACTTAGCACTACTGATATGAGTATCCATGTTTATTTAAAGAAAAAAAGCAAACGATTCTCATATTAGAAATTTTAACAAAATCAGTTGACACGGCTTCCTCATATACATATGTATATCCTTACCATGCGGTCACACGGTCAAGTTTTTGTTGATAGTCTTTTACATATATGTACTGTTTGCCAGCACTCAATTTGTAAGCAATTTACCAAGGCGAATTTATACCAGGTAAGTGCAACTCTACAACTACAAAAAGCCCCATGTATTTTGTTTATGAAATTTTCTGACTGGTTGTCAAATTTCAGTATAGAAACAAAATAATATTTTGACGTTTCACCATTTTTTTAATTCGCCGTGGATACAGCTGATGAACGGCTGACGAGTTGAGCTTACCTGGAGTTAATTCGCCTTGGTCAAAATATTATTTTGTTTTTATACTGAAATTTGACAACCAGTCAGAAAATTTCATAAACAAAATACATGGGGCTTTTTGTAGTTGTAGAGTTGCACTTACCTGGTAAAAATTCGCCTTGGTTAATTGCTTACAAATTGAGTGCAGGCAAACAGTATATGTAAAAGACTATCAACAAAAACTTGACCGTGTGACCGCATGGTAAGGATATACATATGTATATGAGGAAGCCGTGTCGACTGATTTTGTTAAAATTTCAAATACGAGAATAGTTTGCTTTTTTTTTCTTTAAATAAACATGGATACTCATATCAGTAGTACTAACGCCCGCTTTCACGATCTATGATTAAATGTTTGTTAAAA